>OY735242.1:24541478-24888978 GCA_963457665.1 Thysanoteuthis rhombus | reverse complement strand
AATAATTCTGTACTGGTTATTCATTTTCCCATTTGTATTCGGAAAGTCCTACCAGTCTCAGACATGCAACAGGTGCTTCGTAGCTTCCTGCCCATGTTGCCTGTACTGAGGACTGGATGGACAAATATGCCGAGTCATGAAATCAGAAATGTTGTAGTTAACAACCTAGTATTTTATCATTTAGACATTTTTTTCATTATTTCCTTATTATCTGATGACGGGTTAAGATCAATATCCTCATTTTTATTGGTTTAATTACTAGAATTTGGACAATACCTTCTGTGGAGTCTTATTCATACAGTAGGTCGGTGGGGGTCTACTTTTGAACTTAGATGCGAAGGTTAGTACAAGCAACTCATAATAACTAATTGAAAAAAATTAGGTGGAATAAAAACAATAAAGACTAACTAGCTAAACACGCTTGGAAATCCAGCAGGTGTTGACAATTAAGATATCATCATTACTTTCACATTATATATATATATATATATATATATATATATATATATATATATATATATATGTGTGTGTGTGTGTGTTACACTGACTTGGCAAAATTACCTTACTTGAAAGATCTGCTTTTTTTTGTAAAAAGTTGGATTTTACCTTGATTATATTTGATTGTAAAAACAATAGTTATTTTATATCCTTATTCTGATAAAATGAACTTTTGATCAAATTAAAACTACATAATCATTCATTTTTTGTAAAAATGTTAAAACTTTGCCAATTTGGCAATCTCACTGATTCAGCATAACATATATATCCGGAATTAAAGAATATAATTTTTCTTAATATGATTTATTACCTATAGATTGTATCTATAATAATGATGAAATGCATAGGTAAATAGAACTATTATATCTATCGATCACTCTTGCTATCTGTCTATATTCCTGTGGTCTACAACTACTATAAGTTTTAAGACATCAGACTTGTGAAGGTAAAGCAATGAATGAATGAAAGTTACAATCAAGTTTGAGTCTTTTTTGCTCCCATCCAAGCATAAGCACCATCATCTATTCTTACCTTCCTTCAGTGCATTGTTTAGATGGATGGGATGAAGAAGATAAATAATGACAGATATGAGAATTTAGTTCCTACAAACAGCAATCAGCTCTTCAAAGGGAAAGAAGTTATAAAAGTACAGATGTTATCCATTGAATAAAACATTAATGAATGTCAAAATAAATTCATAATAACATCCATCAATTCACTGAGTATTATTCAAGTTGCTTGAAATGGTTAGATCAAAACTCATTCTACTCATTCGTTACATTATTTTGGGAAACTAACTTTTATCGCACGTTAATTGCCTAGTTTCAAAACATGTACGTGCAGGTACAGATCAGAGAAAACCATGGTGTTGATTATTAAAAAAAAAAAATGTTATATACTCACCACATTAGGTTTTGAACAATATTTACATTTTACTGAAGGAACCGTGAAAGTAGTCCGCCTCTTTATGCTCGAAGACCCTGATGACGAAGCCATCCTTACTCAGCACCAGAAATATGTCAAAATTTAGATGGGTTCGAAAGTTAACCCCCAAAATGTAAAACTGATCAGCTAGAGACAAAGAGAGTCGACCCCTGATCCAAAATAGATGATCAATCAAGTAACTTTCTGAAGGATTTTGGATCGTTTTACTTGGATTACTTGCCGCAAGGAAAAGACTATGTTGAAAGACAGAAGCCGGATCGGGTCAGAGGTCATTGTTTGAGACCAAATTCTGAAAAACAGGTTCTAGCAAACTATTTGATGTTCATGGAAAGAAGTTCCAAGAAAATAAAGGAATGAAAGAGAAAAGAATGAATGATGAAATATATTTTTGGGGAAAAAAAAAGAAATATTAGAGAGAATGAAAAAGTAAAAGAAAAAAAGATAAAAGTGAATAAGAGAGAGGGAAAGAAGAGGAAAATAGAAGGAAATAAGAGAGGGGTGAAAAAGAAAAAAGACAAAGAAAAAGAGAGGAGGGAAGAAAAAGAGAGGAGGGAAGAAAAAGAGAGGAAGGAAGAAAAAGGAATAAGCGGAGAGAAATAAGGGGAAAAGAAAGAGGGAGAAAGAAAGAAAGAGGAGAAAAAATAAATGGGGAAGAAAGAAAGAGGAGAAAAAATAAATGGGGAAAAAAGAAAGAGGAGAAAAAATAAATGGGGAAGAAAGAAAGAGAGAGGAGAAAGATAAAGAAAATGAAATTAACGACCCATATTTACAAGTTCTCCCCCTCCTAAGATCGTCGTCCGTTTCTTCTTTTCTTCCTTTCTTTCTCTCTTAGAGAAAGTGAAAGACTTTTCTGTCCGTCCCAGGTGAAAAGAGACGACCGGCAAAAATCCGACAATTGATAACCACATGCCGCCATAGACCAGAGAGAGAGAGAAAATTAATTTTTTTTCAATTGATAGTTTTAAACAGGGGTAAAGAAAATAGGGATGTGTTTAGACTGGTCCCTTGGGAACTGATGCTGGGTAAGGAAATCCTTGAAATGCTGCTAAATATCCGAGGTTATAGCGGTAGCCTTAAGTAATGTGAAGATGGATCACCAAGGTTTGTCGTCATGGTCGTAGCAGTTTGTTTTTATTAATGGTACGTTGTTGAAAAAATGTCAATAAAGAGACGGAGACAGGTGTATGTTTGTGCCAGAGAGCAGAATTGAGAGGGAGAGAGAGAGCGAACGAGAGAAAGAGAATGGGGTGAGAGAACGGAAGAGAGAGAGAGAAGAAAGCGGCTGTGGAGACGGGGGGTTGTCGTAAATAGTGAGGGGTGAGAGAGACAGGTAAGTGAAGACGAATTGTATCAGTGTATGTTATTTATTTTATCTATTCAAAATAGAGTATGGAGAAAGTAAAGAGAGACAGATTATGCACAGACAAGAAAGAAAAAATATATATATATATATATATATATATACACACACATATAGGAAGATAGATAAAGAGGGAATAGAGGTGTGTATATGTGTATGTATTGAGAATGTGCGTGTGCATATAATGTTTGTGCAGAGAGGGAATATAGACAGAGCCTCTGTGTGTGTATTCCCTCTCTACACAAAGATTATATATATATATATATATATATATATATATATATATGAGAAAGACAGGCAAATCATAAATATAGAACGTGTGCAGGAATTGACTTAAAAAGAAAAGTACAATGTATCCATCTTTCTTTCTTTCTTATATATATATATATATATATATATATATATATACACACACACACACACACATACATTAGTGTGTACAGGCCCTGTCTATTTTCCCTCTCTATACACACATTGTATGTACACGAACATTCTCAACACACAAACACACTATATATATATATATATATTATATATATATATATATTAATTACACGCCCAATAATTCACCCTGTACATGCGTATTGAATTAAACAAAAAACGTACGATATAAGTTTATATGTATCTAGAAAGATGATCAGAGCACAGAGAGAGAGAAAGCAATATAAACGAACAGGTAGAGGAGGAAGTGAGAAAACACACACATACATACATATGTATAGATTCATAGACACATACATACGTTCATACATATATAGATGTACAGGCACGCACACACACATACATAGATAGATACATGCGCAGACGCACACACAACCAAAAAAAGATACAGGTAAGGTAAGTGATAGAATGAAACTGAAGAGGGTGTGGGCAGGTAACTCGAGTGAGGAAAGGAAGCTCATATGCCAAATCATAAGATATCAGCTTAATTCAAGTAATACACATACGAACAAGTTCGGGGTAGAGGCGGGGGATTTTAATCTGGAGGTAGAGTATTGGAATGGCGAGTCGAAAGGGCGATATTGTTGGTGCGGTCGGACTTGCCTGGTCTGTCTACCAACTTCCAGCACTTGTTATAGATTTCTCAAACCGGCACAATATTTGCAATCAATTGGAAAAATAATTAAACTATGTTCACATGTGTTTGTGGGCAGGGAGGGCCAGTGGGTGGGGGGTGAGTGGTGGTCAAACTAAGGGATTAAAGAGAAGATCAATCAGTTTCATTCTTCACTACACATACATACAAAGATTTACACACACACATACACACATGATCTTCTGATGACGACTACAATGAATGGAGAAGGTCTTCCTGAAACGAGTGCGCCAAACTTTTACCCAGTCTAGCAATTCGGTCCGCAGGATCAGACACATATATTTATGCCTGGCTGGCATTGATATCCACAGGGGTGTGGTTCAAATGGGGCGTTTGTCCCCCATCTCTGGATCAGCCCTTCACACACACACACAACAATGTTTTGAGAGTTGGAACCTTACATGTGCATACCTGTACATCTATATATGTATGAATGTATGTGCGTAGGTAAATATCTATGAATGTATACGTATGTATGTTTGTATAATGGTGCAGTACGATTTTTTTTGTAACCCCTACTATGTCTCCATATAAAAAGATTTGCTGGTGCTCACTCCATCATGTCTCTCAGGGGCCAAGTCATGAGTCTCCATCAACCGACAAGTGCATCACCTGAAATACGGATCATACTGTGGGTTGTACTTGCTTACATGATAAATAGGGGATGGAATGCTTATCATGTAATAATATTGCCATCAGGCTATACTTCAAATACACCTATTAGCCACCCCCCTGAAATATAAGCTTATGCTCCCTCCAGAATATACGCTCCCCCCCTCACTCATCCCTCAAAAAGTGGCAGTAAACATCCCCTGGCTGGCCGTGGGGATCCTGTTACTCCAGGAAACCTTACCTTCAGAGGTATAGTATTTAATTATTTATTTATTTATAAGCAATCTCCTCACCCACTTAATATCTGGAGCCTGGGAGGGAAGTGAGAACATTATCTCACCAAACTAGCTAAGCCTGGCTGAGCTTGTCATCAGTCATGAAAATTTCCTTGGCTAATTGTTTTCTTTAGTTTCATCACAACAGTAAGTATCTGACCATTAGTTATCCCTGAAAAATTTGACTGTAGGTCAGGGAATTTCTTAATTTTTACTGTTTTTATTACGTTAAACTTATTCACTTTCTCCATTTCTATTTGTGAAGTACTACTGTCTCAGATAGATGACAGATGGCTCCTAACACTGAATACCCTAGGCGACTTCCCATGTTGCCAGTACCCAGGGATAGACCTCAGTGCAAAGGAACAGAACTAAGGCTCTCTTTTTTAAGGAGAGTCTCGAGCAGAATACAACTACAGTTGGCAGACAACTCTGAAAGAACTATCAAAGCGAACTGGAAATAGTGCATAGGACTGTTGACAGTAATGGCCAAGCTGACTTATATGACACGAATGTGTTTAATAATTGATAATGAATAATAATGAATAAAAGAGGGTGCAGAATGCCTAATGGTCGGCAGCACAGAAAATGAAATCGTCAAAACTCCAGCTTAAACAGTTTGCATTCACTGCACACTAATGCCCTCATGGAAAGGCATGAATCACACTCTTCTCTCCCAGCTATGAGTAAATAACATGGCAGACTGGGATCTTCAGCCTTGACTGGCAACCAGTTTAAGAGACAAAGAACTCAATTCCACCTGGAAAATCCAATCCTTTATCCAGTGTCACAAGAGGCTGGTAATGAATAGAGTAGAGAACCCGTTCCTAAAATAAACTGTTAACGGGGTTCTAGTTCTAGCAAGTCTAAAGTGGATTCTAACGAATGGCTCAAGTACTATGAAAAATACAAAATGGAGGAACTAAATAATGTGGCTATCATCTCCAGCTCCCTAGGATATCTTCAGTAGAAGATTTTCCAAAAAAGACACTGCCAGATAGCTGTTCTCACATTTGCAATGAACTCTCTCAAGGCTCAAACACCAACTATCCCTCCTGTCGTCACTTCCTTACCCCTCAGGGCCAAAACAATGTTTGAGTACGACTAACATGTTCCTCATCAGGAAAAAAACACAAATACTTCCAGGCCATTCATATATTCGAAATGTCAACAGGTTAACACCCTTCCTCAATGGTATAACATTACAAAGATGTCCCAGAAGTTCTTGATGAGACTGTAATTTGGAGAGTTTGCAGGCCGGTTCAGTGATACCCCTGCATTCAAACCACTCCTTGGTGATCTGAGCATTGTGAATGGCTGTGTTACCCTGCTAGCACACACACAAATGGTTCCTTACCAAAATTTATTCTAATATCAAAAACCATTAAGCAAAACTGTCACCAAAGGCTTCTTCAATCTTTAAGCTTGTTAAGATGGCTAGCTACTTATGTATATGTATTGCGTACAGGTTGCAGCGACGGAGCTAAGGAGCTGAAAAAAACTTTTTTAATTCGCTTTTGCCCTCCAATAGATTTTGTAAGGGGTTTTCAATTTGCAATACAGGATTATCTTAAATTGATCCCTTAGTTTATGTCCAGCAGCATTCATTCTGTTTTTTGAGAATTAAGACTTTTTGTATTGATCATTGCCCAAAAGAAAAGAAACATTGATTCATTTTCAAATATTTAATTGCATCACCCAGTATCCCACAGCAGTCAAGATTTTGCCTTCTGTAACTTCTGGATTCTCTCAAAGATATTTGAGACCATGAATAAGATCATGGAGAATGTGACAAGGCAGCTGAGGATGATCTTAAGACTTTGCAGACAGTTTTGAAAAGTGAAAGGGATGCCGTGTAATGTCTCAAGGGGTGTACTTTGAAGTGGACTGAGACGCCATTGCCCTATGTAGGCTATATTTTTTTTGTAGATATTAAATGGCTGAATATTTTCCAGACAAGCCTTATATACACCTACACATATATCTCTCACATGACACTGGATACACACAAGAGAGTCAAAAGGAGAACATAACACCCAAACTAAGAGGCTCTCTAATCCAAGTTAATCCCAGTGACTCAATAACATTTACGTACTGTAAATCTATCAGCAAACAACCAATGGCTTACATTTGTTCTTGATCTACCTGGTATCTTAACCTTGAAATACATAATTTGGAAAAAAAATATTAATTTCTCAAACTGGTACAGATGTCCCTCAATACAGCACAGTACAATATGAGGCAGGTCAGTCGTGGACCCTGACCACAAATAAAAACAAAATTTCACTAAAAGATAACTTAATGACAAAAATATTCATTTTTTTTCAATTTACAATCAATTAAGATAATTACCGTAGCCAACAAAATAGGGTAATGAATGAGCGATTAAAATTTGGGGCGGATCCAGGAAAACCTTTGTGATTGAGAGATATTTTTAGTTTTTGTTTCTCAAACATGGTTCAGTTAAAACACGGTCTTTCCTATACTCCAATAAACATATTCAAAGGGAAACTGAAGAATTTTCTTGAATTCAAAGAAGCTGATATGTCACAAATATTTTCTGCAATGAATACAACCAATGTTCCTTCTAATTTCTTTATTGCCTGGGTGGGAACAAACAGCCTGTGAGCAATTGAAAAAGTGAAATGCACAGAAAATATTGTCAAACTCCTACTTTGGAATTAATTTTTTTTCCTCTTGTGATAAAGTTGAAATTCTTCAGAGCTACTGAGGAGGCTGAAATTTAGAGTGCAACCTTATTCCCAGCCAACTAGAGGAAAATTTAGAGTCACAGGCTATCTTGAAATATTCATAGAATTTATGCCAATTATCTCAAAAAATATATAGATAGTATCCCAATAAGACCCTTTCCATAGCAAAATATATAATAATAATTAAATAATTGTGCCATCCACAGACAGCTGTTTTGTTGTGTTACATTCAGTGTGGCTGTAGACTATCCAGTATCCTATCCAGTACCATGAGGTAGGATGGAAACCTTGGCTTCAAACCCAAAGGCTAGCATTTTACCTCTGCCCTATGCAGAACTGGACAGTCAGTAAGGTTGAATCTAAGAGATATATTTATTCACGTATAAATCCTCATCCACCAGAATGCTCTATTCCAAAGTTGGAAGAGCATTGCATAAGCTTATAATGAACAAGTTACCATACTTAAAGTGTCTTCAACTCTGTTTAAGGGAGCATTGATTATGATAATTATAATATATATATATATATATATATATATATATAAGATCTTCAGTCAAAGGAAAACTGTTCTTACAAAAGTTGAAATATTATCACCAAAAGTACATATCTGTCCACAGAATATCTCCAAACATTCTCAATGAATTTCAATGACATTTTGTGGTTGGGGTGTGCAATGGGCCGTGAAAGAAGTGATTAAACTTTTAGGTGGATTAATGCACAGTTATTGGTGTTGGCAGAGGTATGCGCTCTCTGAGTGCTTTCTAGATATTTTACTTTTGAGACGATCATTGATTGTTTTTTGTCTGAAGGTCTATGAAACAAAGGTCAATTACTTATAACAAAAAGTGTACAATAAACGAAACGATTTATTTGGTGTATTGATTTTTCTTTATTATTTATTTATTATCATATAATCCTATATCGAGCGTGGCATTAAAATTTTACTGCAAGGCATAATTTTCCTTTTGCGCAGACACACAGCTTAGGAAGGAACAAGGATTACAACTTTATTCCATATATCATTCAGACTAGTACCCTCATCCTTGTTATTTTTATCACAACATTCCAGCCGATGTGTTATTTAGCCTCCTTTAAGAGTATGTCATGATTTATTATGGCTAGTATCCCCATCTTAGTTGTTTTTAATTACATTCTACTCAATGTTTTGATTAGTCTGCATCAGGTGCATAGAAATGTATTTCTATAGGAGAATAATTTGCTATGCATTTTTATAAGAAAAATATGATCCGGTATTTTGGGGGGGTTCAAACTTTGTGGAGATCACATATCAAAGCAACTAACACAACCAATCTGGTTCAAATCATTTTCAATGTTTAATTTGGATATTTGCAGTATGTTGGCCGTCTCCTGCGTCATATAATGTTGATTATTCTCAAGCAACATCCCAATTTGGTCGTCATCAACCTCTACTGGTCTATCTGACCGTGGAGCATTGTTCAGCAAGAAATATCCAGCTTCAAACTTTGCAAATCACTTTTGACACGTTTGATTACTCACCGTACCTCCTCCATATATTGCACTAATCTTTTTTGGTGTCTTTGTCACATTTTTACCTTTCTTAAAATAAAAAAGGCATGATATGCTGAAAATGTTTACTTTCTCCCATCTTCATCATTAGAATCAATAAACAAAAATAGGCCAATTTGAACAATTTTTTAAAAAGTGCATATTTACATGACAGCTGTCACAGTACAATCAAAACTGATATAATATAGATAGTTAAAACTATATACTCTTAGTGTCATCAAATGACAAACACTGAAAGATCTTTTTAAGCAAATCAATAGTAATAAATAAAGAGTATAGAGACTCAGAGTATTGTGATAATAGAAGTAATAATAAGCTTGAGTAAAAAAAATTAAGTTGCATTTTATATTTCTGGCCAACTATGAATTCATCGTATTAGTTTGGGGTTAAATTTCAACAGCAATTTTTTGTTGGAGAATCAAAACATTTCAACCTTTCATCCGAAGAGTCAGTCTTGTATATCTTTACAATAAAGTTTCATTTGCAGCTTTGCCCAAGGAAGAGGCTGTGGTCAAAACTTCAAAATATGAAAAAATAGGGTTTAGCATTTTGGGGCTTTTACATTTAGTCCCCACCAATCAAATTTTTCTATAACCAGTGGATATTGATACTTCAAGTTCATTTTGTTAGTCCCCACAAATGTTAAGGAGTAGCATTTTCCTGGTAGTAACAAAGAAAAAAAAAAGGGAGGGGTCTTTTTCAGGAAGAAAAAAAAAGTTCTCTTTCTAGGCTTCTGTACATTAAAATCATAGACATAAGCTTTTGGTTGGGACCTATGGAAAAGACCCAATGATTCATCTTGAAATTAAAAGAAAAGAACGTTTTATGCTCTATAGGTCAATTTGGTTTTTTCCCTTTATTCTCATCAAAGAAACGTACTTGTCACTACCTCTCAGAATCACTTAACAAATTAGTCTTTTATAATTTGTCTGTTTACTTAGCCAGCCTTTTCATACCATGAATATTTTCCCATGATTTATGACCATCTTTACAAAAATTTGGATAAATAGAAAGAAATTCTAAGATTGCTCTTGATATTTCTTTTATTGCCTCGTCCAATTTTGGAGTGGGTGGTAGAAACACACTTTAACTGTACTCAAGGCCAACTCGATGGTTAAAGCAATGTCAGTGTTAGGGTCTAAAAAGGCTAACTCGATGGTTAAAGCAATGTCAGTGTTAGGGTCTAAAAAAGCCTACCACTCAAGGACAGCTCAATGGTTAAAGCAATGTGAGTTCAGGGCCCCAAAAAGCCAATCACATTATAACAGCACTAGATCTAATTACAAATCACATTATAACAAGCCTGTACAAGTGTCAAGTCTGGGTTTCAAAGAAAAATGCTTCAAGTTAAGGTTCTTCAAACTTTTCAGTCACAATTCAGTTTGATTTTATGAAATAATCTCGCAACCCACTGGTATAATAAACAATCCATTTTATCTCCGGAAAGGTAGTCATTTCCAAATTTTCAAAAGGAAGGACATTCCAAACCAGTGGTTCCCAACCTAAGGGCGGAGGGCTACAAAGTTATTATTACTGAGTTTCCATAAGCTTATTAGGGAGACAGATCTTTCACAAGCTGCTACTTCTTACTTGACAGACTATATATTATGAAAAATGGTATTCATAAGCAGTTATTTTCAGTTTCCACTTTTCAGAAGAGTGAAGTGATTTTTTACATGGGTTTTTCAGTCAAACCCTAGAAAAAAAGGACAAATTAAAACCTGATTCAAGGAGGTAACAGATGGAGGACTCAGAAGTGCTCAGATGCCAAGCTGTCTGGCATAAAGTCAGTCCTCTGGCCAACCTCAAGTTAGTGCATAAACCTAATACGATTAAAAAAGGGACCACTTCACACTCTTGAAGTTCAAATGCAATTTAACTTGTGTTTGTAGATGTGTGGAATGTACTAGTACAATACGAGTATAAATCATGTCATGCCTAACATTTCTTAGCCCCCCCCCTTTTTCTCTTTCTCAAATTAAATGTGTTATTGTTTTTCAGCCATGCCAGGGCTACTATTATTGTTATGATTTAATAAGCTTAACGAATGAATTATTGATGACAAAGGTAATAAGATTAGAATAATACATATTTCAAATCTTAATTATTTCATTGTCACCGATATTTTTCCTCGCTCTTTATTTATTTATTCATAGTGATTCAGCAATCGTGTCAGCAGGAACTAGCAACCTTGTGAGGGTCAGGGCCAGGGTTGCCAATGAGATTTTAAGGAGACCTTGAGATCAAGTTCGCAAAAAAATCCAGACACAAAAGAAAAGAAAAAGATTACAAAATATCAAGTAAAGATAGAATATAAGTCTTTGATTTACTTGTACATCTTGATCACAAATGTTACGACTCTTCTCTTTCAATTTCTCATGAAAGAGTAAACAATTTGTTATTAATAACACAAAGATTTAGACGATAAAATCAACTTCTGCACGAGTCTGATGTTTTTTTTCTTCGTCAGGTGTCAACTTCCTGCCGATGTTTTTTGTTTATTACTTGTTTATAGCTAGCACAACCACAGCTGTCATTAAATGAGATTCAAATACATTTAATTAATAACTTATCTATAAACAGCTGATCTGAAGATAATTGATCCTTTTAAAGGTTATTCTAAACATATTTATAAATATACAAGTTATTTTCAAGAATTTATTTATTTGGGGTAAGTAAAAACATGGATTATACACTATTTTCAAAATATCGACACAGAAGATTGGTGAAAATGCCAGATCTGACGGAAAACCCCAGCATTGGGAGCAATGGTTGGGACTCTATTTTGAAGAGTCCTGCCCCAAGTTACCACGAATATTTCTAGATGAAGCTCTTTCATTTTTCAGACTCAGTTGCTCTTGCATTGCACAAAACATGAGGCAATAAATTTGTCTCTATTTCTTGAAATATCCATTGGGACCATGCCATTGCATACCAATAGTGGGTTTTTAAAAGGCTAGGGTGCTCGTCCAGTGCCCAAGAGAGACTGCTTTACAAGGCTAAAAAGGCTTCAAGTGTTCTGCTATTTCACCCTTAACTTGAGGGAAAATGGATTCATGCTTTTCTCAAGGATATTAATGCAAAATGAATACAATCTGTTCCAGCCCAAATGTGAACTTGTTCCGTAGACTCCATTCTCCATGCAGTTATGCCTCTCGCACCGCCAACTCTCTTCATTACTCTTTCTATCTTATCACTTTTTATCTCAACACCCCAAGTCAATGCATTCATCATTATCAAAGCAATAATAAAGAGTGTATCAATGCAGAGTATTGTGAAAAGCCAAAAAATGTGACCAAAGAGACAGAAAAGACTAGAGATTTATCAATACATATACAGGTCTGGTCAGTCACTGTGAACAACATCTTTGGTATCATATTGTATTGGGATGATGAATTGGAAAAAAGGGATAATTGATGGATAAGTTACTTTCACACCTTTTGTTGGGCAGTGACCACTAAAAAGTCTGCATTTTTTTTTTTTTTTAAAGCGTCAATATTGCCAGACACAAACTAAGCAACCAATTCAGCATGAACTTAAATTGTAAATTGAACGTCCAACTAAAAACCTATTTGGAAGAAATTTTCAAACAACAAATAAAATCTCTTTTCTTGACATAATATGGAGTAAATGTTTGAATTTTCAACCCTTTCACAGCATTTTTGTACCTTGTATAAGGGATACATACATAGCTAGCTAGACCAGCTTAAAAACTGATGAAATCTGTGTGTAAGCATGAGTTTTTCCTTGTTTTCTCATTTGCTCAGAACCAGACAATTATTCTTTTGTTATCATTGGATTGCAATAGATCAAAAACTTAGAAGGTAGATTCGAGTTGCAAAATCATTCACAGAAGAGAACATTCTCGATCATTGTTACCAAAGGTAAACAATAGGGTGCCATTGGCTAAGTTATGGTTCAACTTTTGCAGCCATTTTGAATATATAATAAGGTCACATGACCAATACATCTGTATAATTTTGCCATAAATGAAATCATATCTTATCACCTTCAAAATAATATATAACTCCCCAGGTTTTTTTTTAGAAAATGAGAAAACTTAAATTCATCAATTATTGTCATTCTTGCTATGTAGCGCTTGAGAAAACTTCTGGGTTGACAACACCATCTAGGCAAGATTACCTCCCTCTTTCTTGTCATTACGGTTTGGGGTTCGGTTTATTTCCATGGAGAATACAAAAAAGGCTGAAATTCTGGAAAATCTAAAAAAATTATTACCAGATGAAGATTTCAAGACAAAAATAGAGGATATGATGACATATGGTATCCCTTTTTTTGTTATATATTCAGGGACAGTCTCTCGTAATCTTACCCTGCTGAACAAAGGAATCAACAATGTATTATAATATACTACGCTGGCCTGATCTAAACATCAGGTATTAGGTTCAAATGATAATAGGCAGGAGACTGAGAAAATTGAAGGAAGTCGCTTATTTCTTCCCAACTGGGAATCCTAGGATCTCCATACGCTTCACCTAGATATGTGCCCTGGGGGAAGGGGGGACGTTATATTGTCTGTAAAGAGAGAATAGTCATTCATTCATTCATTCATTCATTTATTAAATGCCAACTAGCTGGACATGTGGAAATTCCATGAGTGTTGACTAATAAGATTATCCATTATCTGATGCTCCTCTCTCAGTCTATACTTGTACATTCTCATTGTCCCTTATCTATTCCAGTCTCTATTCTACATCCATGATTTATCTAAATGCTATACTAACATGGATTAGTTTCATATGAAAACAATCTCCTACCTTCCTCAGTAAAGTACCTAATTTTATTTTCCGTCCTTTCTCACTATCCTCTTAGTAAACTACCTAAATTCTCTTTCTCTCCTCCTACCCCTTCAGTAAACTACCTAACATCTCTTTTCTCTCCTCTTTCTTTCTAAATGATATTAGGAATATTCTAAGATGATTAATAATAATAAAATAATATTTTAGTAATATAACTAGCATATTTTTTTTATTCAAGTCATAGTAAAAAAAAGATAAATAAATTTGAAAAAAACATTTTGACAAGAAAATTATTCTGGTTTGCTAAACTGAATCTAAACCCAGACTTGTAATTCCCCAATAGTTTCAACATCAAAAGTTCTAAGTCAATATGATATGTCTATTAGTAAAATAGGTTGACTACTATTTACTGATGACCGACTATAGCAAGCTGTTCTAAGAGGGTTATAGCAGATGAGAACAGGATGGCTAAAAAGACGAGGTTGTTTGTGCAATGGGTGCAAGGGGAGGGTTGAAAACAACTTCTCTTGGATACCTTGTATATAACCTTTGTGTATAAATCAATGAATAAGAAAAAAATTTTAAGCAAAAAGGTCATTTATAGCCAAAAGTCCTACATTTTTTATGATTTTTTTTTAATGGAATTCATTAACCTTTCCATTAATTCACCTGTCTAAATTCCTTGGCATGTTTTACCCAAATATTCATTTCATGCACAATCACGTCTGACTGGACTAAACAATGTCCTTCTGCCTGGACATGTCTAGTCTAATAAGATGTCTGCTCTCTGCTAAGTGTTTATTCAAGGGAGGTAATCCATACTGAAAAACTTAGAAACTAACAGGAAAGCCTGGTACTGCACGTAAGATGTACCCCAGATAAAGAGCGTGCAGTAAGGGTATGCAGATAATAGCCTGGCACATTTTCCTACTAACGTTTAGTAGAAAACTGAGATGCCAATAATTTTATGTATAACTGAAATAATTTTATGTGTTATCTAATTCCAACTTGATGTAGGCAAAAATTTTAATGTTGTAAAGTTCAGTTTAATCAAACCCAAGAGCAAATGGAGACTTCATTTTGTGGTTAAGAAATAAATACATAAACTCAAGTCATGTGGATAGTAACCAAGTAAGTCGGTTGCCAGCTCCCAGCAGTAAATGTAAAGGTAGCTGGAAACCAGTGAGGGTAGTCAGATTGAAAACCAGTAAAGAGAGGATCGGAAGCCTCGGACAGGAATCACCAATTGGAGAGCAACCTTTCTTTACATCCCTTCTCAGTCCACTCCAAAGACATTTAATTGCCTGACAACGGGAACATGACCTGGGGTTGCCTAATAATAGAGGGAATTAATAAGTTAAGATACTGTTTCACTGAGTGGAGCACGGACTGTGTGCTATACAAAGCACCAGTGTGCAGTTACCAGTATCAAGGCAAGTTTTTTGCATGTACAACAAATTGTATGTGCTAGAATGGTAGTTGGTATTAGGCTTCCCTGTATGAAATGAATTTTCTTTTAAATCAGGATATAGATGTGTGATGTACTGGAATATCAATCCGGTTGAATATCCAATGCTGGATTTATAAAAAATGAATACATTTTTGCAAATCCAGCACTGGATATCCAACCGGATTGATATTCCAGTACAGTTCATCAAAGATAATAATGGTTAGTTCATCGATTTTATCATAAAATCCACTGTATCAGAAGGATCAAACCTCAATACTACAAGACAGTAAAGAAAGGTTAGTCACTCTATAGAAACTGTCATGAGACCAATGTCTTTTGGCAGCATGCCGTGTTGGGGGAGATCAATTGAGAAATAGGGAAATGGGCTTATCCTTGAATAAATAAGTGTTCCTGCCTTTTGTTGGGCAATGATCACTAAAAAAAAGCCTGAAATTTTAAAAAAAAAGATGAGTATGAATGTTGCTGGAAACAAACTAAGGGGCTGATTTAGCATAAATTTGCATTGCCCCCCCCCCCCCCAAAGATATTGGGGTAGGGGTCCCCAAAAATTGTTTTTCCCAGACATAAGGAGTAAAAATTTTGATTTTCAGCCCACTGGTTCCATTGGTGTGGGATACCCAAATTAGCCAGCCAGACCAACTTGAAAACTGATGAAACCTATGTTGACAGGTTCTACAAGAAATACTATCAGTTGACAGTGCTTCATCTAATAAAAATAAAATCAAGATGATGATGATGATACTACTACTACTACTAATAATAATAATAATGATAAAAATTCTTAAAAAATTATAAAAAATTTTTTAATTTTTAGAAAATAAAAAAAAGATATAGTGCAGAGGAAAATATAAAGTTCAAGTACTATTGTAGCTCAAGCAGCAGGGCAGCTGGTACACATAACCAGTCACTCTGAAGCAGAAGGGATGTGGGATTGAGTCTCACCGATAGCTTAGACTTCATTGTCAATCTGTGCTGTTTATTAACAGCTGTAGACTATCAGATTAGTTGTGATGTAAAGCAACTAAAATTAAGATGAAAGAAATGCAAGTCAAAACTAATCTGAAGCTGAACAAGATGGCGGCTTTTAACTGCAGAAGTTTTTCTGTTTTCTCTGTTTCATCTCCACAGAAAATTAAATCAAAGATGAAACTTTTTCTGTCTGAAATTTTTATGATTTTGTGAAGTTTTGCCCCTAACCCCATCCCAGCACCAACTCCAGATATTTGACACCAATCATGATCAACAAGAGTGTTTGGGGCTAAAAATCAACCCTCCTTCAAAATTAGAAAGTTGAATGTGCATGTTCCAGACGATCACAGAGATGAGTCCCGTCCTTGTTTCGATTATCAAAAATACATCTATTCTGAAGACAGCTGTAAGGTACAATGGCCGAAATGTTATGTTCAAGAAATGAACCAAGAGGAGAACAAATGCTCATTTTTATCACGTGAATTTAGCATAAATTTATATTGAAAATTAAACCCTCTATTGAGAAATAGGAGGAGGGTTAAAAAACAAAGAAACAATTTCCCCACTAATTGAAGAGTGTGTGTATGTGTGTCTGTGTGCAGAATTCAAAGTTTCTACTCTGAATGCTTAGAGATGGGTGAAGTTCAGATAAATAGATAAATACATATATATAAATTAATTGTCAGAACAAATGAATGACTTTAACCCAGCAAAAGTATTTAAACTGGTTTGTTGTGGGTAGTGATGATTGATAACAGCTAGAACAATAACAGTTACATGTATAACATATGTGATACATGTGAAAAGGTGTTCTTTTTCTCAACCGTCCTGTGACTAATGTCTTTGGGCAGCATGTTGTGTTGGGGTGATCAATGAATAAGTAACTTCTCTTGCCTTTTGTTGGGCACTAAAATATCTCAATTTTAAAAAAACGAGTGGAGACACAAACTAAAGGACCAATTTAACATAAAATCCCCCCCCCTCTACACACACTTTTTGAGGGGAAATTTTAAAAAACAATACAAAAACATTTTCCATACTCATTGAGAGGAGTGTTTGTGAAAAAATTTCAAGTTTCAACTATGAATGGTTAGGGCTGGGCAAAGTCCAGCTGATACATAGCTACATAAATGTTAGAACACTTGAAAAATCTAAGCCCAACAACAGTATATAAACCAATGTCGTGGGTAGCGGTGATTGATATACAAATTTATCAAAACTATTTTAAGCAATTTTTTTTCCAAGTAGCACTGATCTAAGGGAGATAATTAGGTTGATTTTAAGATAACTGGAATGTAGCACAGAGACTGGGTCAAAGTGATGTCACCTGTGACACGCAATGGACTTGAAAACAAAAAAATTTTTGACCTCATTTTATTTTCCAGTTTTACAAGTATATTTTGAAATTTCCTGTTAAATTTTATTAAACTCTTAGTTTTATAAATATATCACAAAAAGAAGGCACCTACCTATCAACATTTACCTGAAATACATGAAGTGACACCCCTATAATAGGATTATTCAAAAAGTAAAAAATTTCCACACATAATAAAAAGGTCCAAGTCTTTTTATTCCAGTTGAGGCTATGCCAACAATTAGAATCGAAATTCAGACAAAAAGTTTACTAGATTTAAAAAAAAAAAAAAAAAAAAAAAAAATGAGACGATTGTCAAATTCTGAGATGAAATTAGTGATGGAACTGAACCTCATTGACCTTAGCGAACCTCTAACTCCTGAAACCCATTTCCATCACTGGATGAGATATTGTTATTTATCCCAAAGTTATTTGGACTAGAACTGGAAACCATCAGCCGAAACTGTCAACATCAGTTTTTGATCTATGATACATACAGGCCACATCAATAGAGCTAGAGGACTGAAATTTTCAACATTTACTCCTTATTTTG
Organism: Thysanoteuthis rhombus; assembly: GCA_963457665.1. Classification (NCBI taxonomy): domain Eukaryota; kingdom Metazoa; phylum Mollusca; class Cephalopoda; order Oegopsida; family Thysanoteuthidae; genus Thysanoteuthis; species Thysanoteuthis major. The sequence goes on along the minus strand of OY735242.1, from coordinate 24,870,826 downwards.
TCTAAAAATAACATTTTTCCAAATTTTCTAAATTTCTTCTAAAAATAAGTTTTTAGTGAGGGGTTTAATTTACCAAGCAAGCTTATGCTAAATTGGTCCCCAGTTGACCACATGACGTTCATGCTTTTTTTTGGGGGGGTGAGATTTTTTTAGTGTCCAACAAGAGGCAGGAGAATTAACTAATTCATTGATCCTTTTTTTTCCAAATTTTAATTGATCACCCCCAACATAGCACGCTGCTCACAGAAATTGTTTTCCCTTGAGTGACCAACCAAACCTGTCCTTATCCTCATTGTTTTGATTAGATTTCAAGCGACAGGCTGTTAAACCTTCCTTGTGTTGTCTGAAGCTCAGATAAAATATTCTTATTTTTGCATAAATTATTTGGACCAATATCTTCATCTTTGTTGTTTTGATAGAGCTCTCTGTTCTGGCAGGTTTCCCCGGATTCTGTCTTAATTTCAAAGATGGAACGTACAGTTATTATTGTATGAATTATTCATTTTAGTATCTTTAGAGATGCAGGTTGGTGTAACGATAATCAGTGCAGAGAAAGGAATCTGACTAATATTCTTGGCAAAGGCAGGAATCCGCTTCTCTCTGTCACTGTCACACTGCTAGGTATCTTGACAAATATGTTGTCAGTGGCATACCAAAATGGTTCATGAAGAAAACAGTGGTGAGTGGGCACTTTGGCATACCATTCTCCCATAACTCCAACACCTGCCCAAGCTGTAACATCAAGAAGCTCTTACCACCATTGTCAACCTTGACAGGATGTTTCAGTCAATAGATTCTCTAACCTTGATCCGCTTTTGCAGAATCTTTCAAACCCCTGTGCAGCTGAGGGGGAGCTATTTGAAAACGACCCCTACCCCACCCGCAGGCTCTCAATGGCAGGGGTGGACAAAAGACTTATAAATAGTTCATCTGATGCATTTCTACTGACAAATCTCACCAAATAGGGGCTCCAAGAATCAATCCCCACTCCCGGCTCCCAAATCTCTAGCTACGCCTCTGCCTTGACTGTTATCCAATTTTCCCTACCCACCTAAAAATCTCGACACTACCCCAAGTGGAACAATTTGTAGCAACAGCATCAAGACTTCTGACTAAAAACCGTGAACCATTTCAGTTAAGGTGGGATGGGGAATTCAATGACACTCAAGAATTACTTGCAGCAAAATTCACTTATTACAAATTACAATTCAAAATGGGGGAAGAATTGAGGGAACCCGGGATCACCAGGGGAGGAAGGGGAGCCGGGATTGCGAAGGGGGGCAGGTGAGAACATCTACATTCTCTAGATATCTACCTGCACACATGCAAGTCGACACAAGTTAGTCCAAGTTGAAGACCTTGTACTGCACAAACAGTCAGAGGTATCCTTAGGCTCTTCTTTCATTCGCTACAATTTTTCAAATGGGGAGGAGGGTGTGACTCCACTCCCAATTTTTTCCACCCTGATCACACAGCTTATGGGGAACTCAGTTAGCTGCTGAGTGGACAGGAAAATTTGTTCTGATGAAGACTTTCCCATATTATTCGCTCATACACTGGGAATCAAATCCAGAGCTTCTGTATATGGGTCAGACGTGCTAACCATTACACGATTTGAGCAAACTGTATATCTAATATCAGGTATATAAAATCTAGGAAATGTATTACATATCATTAATAAATTAGACGTGACTTCAATCTTCAACCCTTGTTTTATTAAAATCACTTAATTTATTAAAAATCTCTAAATAGTAATTTCCAACATCTAGATACAACCAAAAACATCTAAATTGGCAACAAAGAACAAGGGACATTACTCTCATTGACAGTGATGTTAGCAAATCTGAAAATTTAAGATTAAAGGAATTTTTCTAAAATTGTCTTTAAATCTGGATTAAAGCAACTTATGAATTCACATGCAGACAGTGCTGGATAATTTTGTAGGCCCCTGGGCTACAGATAGATGTGACCCCACTTGTAATATTTTCAAAAGGAAAAAAAACAGTTAAAGAAAAATTAAACAAGTCTAGTTAGTCACTCAATAGAGAACATCACATGATTAATAGCTTTTGGCAGCATGCCGTATTGAGGTGATCAATTAAGAAAATCATGTTACTTTCTAAACTTTTGTTAGGCAGTGGTAACTAAAAAATTCTGAATTTTCTAGAAAAAAATGTGAATGTTGCCAGACACAAAATAAGGGATCAGTTTGGTATGAACTTACATTGTAAATTGAACCCTCCACTAAAAAATAAACATGGTTCTATTTCCATGGCTTGTATGCATTATATATATATATATATATATATATATATATAGCCAGCCAGCCGGACCAACTTGAAAACTGAAGAAACTTATGTTGACAGTTTAGGGTGACTGTTTTTAATTTATTTACATATTTATACAAGCCAGACATTTGTTTTGCATAACTTCTAAGAAACAAATTTTTCCAAAACATTAATAAAGTTCTTAAGAGTATTGTTTTCAATTTCCATGAGAGCAAATTTGTTCAAATGATTCTTTGACTCAAGAGTCGTACGGTATAAATGTTTACAGCAGAGCATCTCTTTTTATCCTGGTATTTTAATATACTATATACAGTATATTACCCGATACCTTTTTTTTTATTTTTTTTTTTTAAATAGATTCATTAGATAACACATACTTTGATTCAGCAGTCACATCTTTTCACTTAATCTCTGGAGTCCTTCCAGCTTGTGGAGGCCCCTAAAGCCCTTGCCTTAATCCAGCATTGCACACATAAAACACTCCTGGGGACGGAATGTTTCCAATAAAAGGTTATTTATATACCCCAGCAGAAGTCAACCCTTTACATATTAACATAACAGACAAGTTGGAACAAGATTATCATTAGGTCTTTCTCACACAGGACTAGACTAAGCCAGTGCCAGGCCTGCAGCAAATGTTATAAAGGGTCCTAAATTTCTTTTAAAAAATACACATGAATATTAAACCATTTTTATTACCTGCATAGTAATTAATTTTTTCATTCATTATGATAATACAACAAATATATCTCAGTTGCTGACAGAGGGCCTGAGGCATGTTTTCACTGTTCAGCTAAGACGAGTTTCCATTTTCATACAGTAGCTATGACTTCAGTTTCAAATTCATACGAGGTGGATAAATACAAATGTATCACATAAATACCAAACAGCCATTGATTCATGCATCAAAATAATACCCCAAATTAAAAGTGATGATTGGCAAAAATTGCAAACTTTAGATATCCAGTTGCTCATGAAAGCTGGACGCAGTTTAGTATTAAAGTTATAAAGCAAAGGCAGAATAACTGAATCATAATTAATAGTTTGCGAGCATCTAGTACGGGGGACCCTCATAAACGCAATGCCCACGGATATTGTTAATTCAGCATTGCACACACACTGAATTAACTTGGTGTTGTGGTTTGGTTCAACAATGTTTTTACCTAAGCAATTCTAAAAGGCAGTCATTTTTTACTAAATATCTTTTATATAATTTTGAAAACCATAACATGACTGGCTGCTTTTGGGTAAAACTGTAAAAATCTATTCCATACTCATTGAAGGGAGTGAGTTTGTGTGTGTGCAAAATTTCAAGTTCCAACTATGGATGATTAGGACTGAGAAGAGTAGAGAAAAAAAAAAAAGAAAAAGTATACTAAAAGATTAAAAAAGAATAAGTAATTTCTTATTTCCAAATCCGTTCAGTGGCACCAAATAATCCAATCTAGCATTGCTATCTTTCTCTTCCTATCTTTCATTGTCTTTTTTTTTTTTTCTTTCATTGATTGATGATATAGGAATACAATTTATCTGTATCTTCCCTTCTCTCTCCATCCATCATTTTAAACTTTTTCAGTCTTAACTGGAAGTCTTCCCTGAGGTAAAAGAGACATAAGTTCCAGATTTGAAGAGATCTTCTGATCAGTACAGTTTGCTGCACTGCAAGTTGTGATAAAAACTACATTAATTAAGATGAAAGAAAACGCTAATCAATTTTTTTTATTTTTATTATCCTAATAATTCCAATAAAAATAATAATAATAGTTAAATTGGTAATTGTTCATTTCAAAATGTTTATAAAAGAATATCCAAACGATGTGTACCCAGTTCAAAAATGAACAGCTGAGAATTTTTGAGCAATACAGATACCTATTTTGGGACTTGAGTACAACTTCCTGTGTTCTACTAAATAAGAACCAACCAAAGTGTAACCTTATTTACCTACCTCCCCTACTAATACATTTATGATACAAGGTTGGTTTAATGAGGGGTCCACAAAAGTGGCAAAAATAGCCCAGTCCCAACAGCTTTTCAGCAGGCATCAGTGCAATGGGGAGGTATTACCTGGGAGATGGATCCCAGGAACCAGGCTATAAGAATTCCCAGGCAATGAAGTAACTGGAAATCAGAGATTTTTTTATTTTTAAATTGAAGAACTCAGCAAATTCTACTAAATTGAATTCATCACAGAAGTCTTTCTATGAAATCGTTCTCGATGAATATCCAATGAGTTCAGTAAGAGCACAAGTCATAAATCAATGGCTTGCAAAATAGTCATATAGATCAGCCATTCATGAGTTTGACCCTCACTGAGTGATCCAGTAAGCCAAGTTTTTTTTTTAAGGGAAGTCTACTTCAAGTCAACCGATGGACATTGCGACTCACAACATGGATCCCCCGAAATCACTTGTGCAACCAAGACCGGCAGAATATTAGATGGAGAGACAAGCTAGACATATTCAGAAAATACTGGCTCTGCGACGCCCATGATAGAGAAGTGTGGCGAATCCTGGGGAAGGTCTATGTCCAACAACGGACATTGAAGGACTGATGATGATGATGATGACTTCAAATCTACTTCAGAACATTCACACTATCATTAATTACTCTTCTTGCGAAGGGAAATCTTATGTAGTGATTCTCAAACGGATGCCACTTGGCTCCTATGGGAGGAACGTCAAAGCTACGGGCAGGAATTTTCAGCCAGAGTTTCGGTAATGGGAGGATCTCCGAAGTACTGGAAAAGAATATACTCTGCACAATGTGATGTCTATCGAATGAAATATACAAAAGCAATCAAAAATTGATGATTCAACAAAAACTGCTGAATCAGACTTAATCCCAATTTAGCGGGGAGGGGACGATTCAATTATTATTGAAGTTTGAAAAGTGTTGGTCACCGGATAATGAAGTTGAAGAAGAAATGCCAGTTTTCCAGGGTTTCATAACGTGGCCTTAATATTTCTATTTTTTTTTTTTTTTTAAATTGTGTAAATTAATTCAAATTTAACTTTGAGCACATAAAGACATGTTTTGAATTAATTTATACAAGTTGTTTGAATATTTCTTTGGGAAGATGAAGGCAAGTTTTTCGTTTGTTTAAATGTATAAATAAAACTTAGAAGCCTGGAAATCCTATATGAATATAGACATACAAAGCCGTATCCGGTAAAAGTGCAGACCGCTGAATTACCAAACGAATTCCGCACATTGTGTAATCTGTAAGTTCAGACCTTTTTCTGGCCTACTACTCATCAAATGACAATTCAAAATCGGAGAGAAATTCAGGGAACCTAGAATCGCAAGAGAGGAATGTGACCTGCGATCCGGGAACCACCGGTCCAACAGTGGAGTGCACTCTAGGAACAGCTGTGTAAGAAATGGTGCGTAGGACCCAGAGACCCAGCAACTGAAAAAATCTGAAGAGTTTTTTTATGATTTCAGGAAGGTACTCAGACGGACCTAACGCCGTCACTGTCTGCAATCCAAGACTTAGGAGACTTGGGTTCCATTTCAGGTACATAAATCGAGAAATGTTGAAATATAAATGTTTAAAAAGATGCCACAAAATATAAGTTGTTACCCTGGGAATCAATGGGGATGTATCTAATTATTCATGGGCATCTTCAGGAAGAAAAAGGTTATTAGCTCTTGACTGTTGTTTCGTTAAATGAGAAAAACAAATATTTTTTTAAAAAATAAATTTTTTTTGAAAATAGACTCGTATTATTTTTTTAATTGTAAATGTCAATTCAACAACTGCAGCAATAAAAATAATTATTCAAAAACAAAAAAGTCCCTTCCAAGAATTAATTTCAGTTTTCAACTTTTGCCAGAACTACGACTGTGGCCTATCGCCAAAAAATATGGGCAAAATTAACTGAAATAGAAAAGCAATTAATTGGCCATGACCAACGATTGATAACAACATGGTAACAGCTATCAAATTGAAAATTAAATACTGATTATAGAGGAAAAGATTCCGTTGAGGAATTAAAGTTTCCTTCCATTTATTACTAATTCTAGATTATTCCGATGTATGTATTAATTTTTAGATTACTAATACCGTAAATCTTGGCATTTTGACTAGCTAAATTTTGCACAAAAAAGAAAATAACAAACATGAAATTCGTGAAGAATTTGGCATGTAAGATAAAAGGTAAATTTTCGGTAAGTTAATTCAGGGAAAAAAGTAGCATCTTCGGGAAATACCACACTTTCTCTTGTTTACGTAATTTCTTTCTAATTAAGCGCACTCGAGTGAATTCGTTTATTTCTTTTTTTCTTCCGAAAGATTTTTTATTTAATTTTTGTCTTTACTTTTTAGCTTTCAACAGACAAAAAAAAATCTCAATATACTTCTTCTATAAGGCCATGCGGAACAAAAAAGAAGCAACAAATCTAAATCAACACAAAAATGAGAATAAAAACCCCGTTTTTCCCCGATCCTACAAAAAAGTGACTTGTGGAGTAAGAAAAAGAAATATCAAATCTGTTCCTAAATAATAAAGGGGCATGAAAAGTTTAAAAAGCCGAAGTTCAAAAAAGCATGAAGGATGTAAGCGTGTCAAAGTGATAACGATTTTGATCGATCAATGTTAATCGGTACAATGAAGGGAGGGTGATCCTGATTGTAAATTTGCACACCCTCGCACACTCGTGTTAAAAACGGCACATAAATCAAAAGAACTAAGGAACTTCACGAAATAAAAATATATAAATACATATATTATATTGTTAGGACTTTGAATAAATCAAATTGTGTTTCTTCTCTACTTGCACGCCGTTTTTAACAGTGCAAGGGTGTGACCCCTTTGCCAGTATTGTAACGAATAGTAATAACAAAAATATAAAAATATACCTATTTCAATGGTAAATAATCCCAAAATGTTTTCAAGGCAATCATTCATATTTTCAGCTTGTCAGGCTACCACGTGAGAGCTAAACTGTTACATCGTCCAAGACTTACCCAGGTAAAGGTAAATTCAGGTGACTTGAGGTACCATCCTCTCACCTGAGGAGCGGAGATGCTACATGATGATGGTACAGTTTTTGGTGCCGGTACACCGGGTATTGGGGGTGGGGAATGTTCTACTGTTTACAAGAACTCTGTAAGTATGTGATAGCATATCCGGCACCTGCCTTTACCCTAATCCTCCTCCCACCCCAATACACAGAGACACACACAGCCAGACCTCCACCCAACACACACAGGCATCCACCCATAGTTGTCCTCCCACTGAGAGATACAGTTAAGCCACGCAAGAACAAAACAGTTTTGGCACAAAAAAAATATCAGGTTAAGTTGCCTGAAGAAGTCTCTCTTTATTCAATTGCAGCATCTTGATGCTCTCACCCTGGGGTGGAAATGGAGGGGTAACGTGGGGGAGGGGATACAGTGTATATCCACTTCAATTTCAGTGTAGGTTATATCGTCTTAAAAGGTCCCAAAATTGGCTCTCCCTTTTTTTTTTTAAACTACCCACAGTGACTGACAGTGCCCTGGACCCCCCCAACGGCACAGGTTTATTTCACTCATCCCTGATGGACCCCTCTGTGATTCCCAAATATAAATCCAACCTACAGCCATAGTGTATACCTAGTTTCTCAAACTCATTTCCATCAAAGTTTCTCACCAGTTTGTGTTTAGAAATGAGAGAAAATCTCTGCTAATGTTATAATTGGTGATTGCTAAAAAGAACAGCCACAGACTCTGTTCAAGACTGCAATATTGTTTATACAATTCTTTACAGTATTCAGCTACATTTACCAATATTTGTTTCTATAATAAAAATGTTTCTAATTGATTTTCAAAGACAAAACCACTCCAAAACGAAAAAATAATCATTGCATCAAAAATGAAATGAAAAATATCATCTGAAATGCAATATAACTTGCCAACAGTCAATAATTGAACAACCCTAGCATCAAGATTTGAAGTCATGTGAAAAACTTCCAAAGAATAAATATGGTCAGAATAAATTCTATTTATGATATCACTGGCATTTTCCTCTGAAAAACATTCTAAATGGATTTTTAAAAAAACAACAAAAAAACAATTGATAAACCCATCAAAATAAGGCCCTCAAAATATCAAAAAAGTTTATTGTCTTATTTTTAGAAAGGATCCAGTGGAATACCGATGCCAATTTTCAAGTTGGCAGACTAAACCATACATCCAGGAATACAAAAAAAACATGTACATATAAAGGAAGAACAGAACCTTCAAAATTTTTGGTAACTATGGCTGTTCGATCTATTGGAAAATAAAAAAGTTAATATACATGTTTTTGTTAAGTGTATACATTAATTATAAATACTGTATAGTCTGTTTTCTTTCTTTCTTGTACTTTCTATTTCTAAAATTGTTTTGAAAAAAGAATTATAATTATATATATAATGTGAGATGAAAAAAATCCTTTCTTCGCCCACTCTCTCTATCCTGATTTCTTGTGAATGTTATCAACTGTATCAAATTTGGTCTGAATGGAAAAAATTTTGTCTTTCACACAAGTGTCAACTTTTATTACAGTTAAAAAAGAAAAAGGGAGTTCTGAATCCATTAACTACGGAAGGTGGTGAAGAGTAATAGTTCTCTATTGGAAGATAGAAGCCGTGACTCATAGATAGAACTGAGTAGCCATCAGTCACAATAAAACTAATTTTATTGGCTTAGCCATAGAATTGCAGTTAATGGGTCAATTAATATGCATTAAGTCCGTAAGAAAACAAGAAAAAAAAGAACAGAAGATGTTCAAAACCTGCAACGTTACACATACAATTTTTGACAGCTTTTGGCAACATCTGTTTCTATACTAAAATTATTTCTTTTCAATTGAGTTTTCAAGCTGATCCCTGTCTAAACATCCGAAACAAAAATAACCATGCATGAAATTAAATTAAAAAAACAACATCTGAAACACAAATGTATATATATATATATATATATATATATATATGATGCTCTTTCAACATGGAATGGAGCACTCAGGTGAATGGGGAATCCATGCGTTAGTAAATATATCGCTTAAATTCAACCTTACTGACCGTCCAGGTCCGTGGAATAGAGGGAGGATACTAGCCTCTGGGTCTGAAGCTAAGGTTTCGATCCTGCCTTGTGGTACTGGACAGAATAATGGATAGTCTATAACCACACTGAAGAGTTGTAATACAACAAAATAGCTGTCTGTGGATGACACAATAATTATATATGAAGTGTATATATTAGTTATAAACACTGTATAGTTTGGCTTCTGTCTTTTTCATAATTTTTATTTTCTATCGAGAGAATTGATTTTTAAAAAAGGAATAATATGACTTGGTGTGACATAGAAAAGAATAATTTCTCTTTCTCTCTCTTATTATACCCCCCCCCCTTACAAAAATAGCAGCATCTCATCTTCGTTAGGAACATTGTCAATCACTCTGTAACCACTCTCTCTGCAGATCACTTTATTCATTACAAACATTGTTAACAGGTTTGAATTTGGTCTTGGAAAAAAAATTTCCATTCCTAGAACTGCCTACTTACATTGCAGTTAAAAAAAACTAATATCAATCATTTGTGACAAGTATTTTCTTTCATCTTACTTTTAGTTGTTTCTCATTGCAACTACTCACACCGTCAATCTACGGCAGAGTGCAGATTGGAAATAAAGAATAGGCTCTGGGTGTAATTTGAATTTAATTCCTTCTTTTACCTCCAGGTGCAAGTTTAAGTCTTATGCAGAACTGAATTTTTATCTAAAATTTTCACTGGGTAATGATTAATCTATATAATTAATATTCACCACTGAATTAAGTTCATTGACCAAGGGAGATTACATTGAAAATTTAACTACATCTTCCATGGTTCATGGCCCACTGTGCCATCAAATTTAATTGAAATTCGTTGATAACTTTTGGAGATATTGTGTGGACAGATACAAACGAAGATTTACACCTCTTCTGTTAGAGGGAGTAAATTAATAGTCAAAGAATCTTCCTCTGAATTTTTGAGATGAGGTATTATTATCATTATTTCTATTGTTATTCAGACTATCCTCATCTTGGTTGTTTTTCATACAACGTTTTGGCCGTTGTACTCTACGGCCTTCATCAGGTATCATCTGGTAGGTGTGGGGGAAGTAACAAACCGAACCCTTTATTTAACCGACTGGGGTATATAGACTGCACTCCCCTCTTAGCAGTAGTAGTATTTTCGAATTATTATTGTCTCACACTGGGATTGAACCTAGAACCATTAGATTACTTGCAGTAATTCTGTCTGATTCTCTAACCAAATCAAAGAATATTGTTTAACTCTACTTCCTATAAAAAATCTAATATTGTTCCTCGAATCCCATAACAATTTTGAGGAAGGAAGCAAAAAATGGTTTCTTGTAAAATAATCAACTTGTTTTGTCTGCTGCGAACCAAAGATTACAGAAATGTGCAGCATAGGCAGGCGTGTGCAAAGCTGATAACAAACCCAAGCCAGATGGGAAATATAAGCCCCCTTTCAAACAACTCATTAAGCATCTTTGTAATCAGTGTGGAATGTATATAAGACAATGGAGTAAATTACTGTAATAAGAAGCACTAAATACAATGACAGGTTTATTATGTTAACAGAATTTATATGTACCAATCTTTTTTTAATCTTCTTTAGAATATTAATATTTTATGCTGAAGTGTCCCCTTCTTTATAACATTGATATTCTTTACTAAAGGGTTCCTCCTTTGCCTCTATCCGGGTGAGAAAATACCCTCAAAATCTCACACCCATGCCAACTGGTCCACCTGCCCCATTTCTGTTCTGGCCGGAGTATAGGAAGTAAAGAGTAAACGTAGAATCTTCACATTTTCTCCTTTTGTAACCTGTAAGATATCTAACACTATAGTCCAAATCCACATGGGCTTTTTTTTGAGAGAAAGCGTAGGATAATTATGAAAAATAAAGAGTAAAATCCTCATTTTCAAAGAGCAAGCAATCGAAATAGTACTAGTAATTCTTTGTCTGAATTGAAATGCCCCAGTCGACTTCTAAGTGAGATCTGCAAAACATAAATATATCCTAGCAGTCATAGAAACCTCGGGATATATGTCCCAGGAGTTTTAAAAGAGTTAACTATCTACGAAGATTTTGACACTGCTGCTTCAATTCCATAACAATTTTGAGGAAGGAGGCAAAAAATAGGTTCTTATGTAAAATGATCAACATATTTTTTTGTAAACTGAAACTGATTCAACCAGTTATAAGATTGGGTCTGTGTTTTGTCTACCAAGAACCAAAAGTTATATTAATGTGCAGTATAGGAAGTCAAGAAGATGATACTGCAGTCCTAGTTATGGTTCCCTCTTAGCTGTGTGCATGTACGTATGTTTGCCATCAGTGCATAAAGGAAATTAATGTGAGCACAAAAGGTTCATTACCCAAAATAATGTGGAAATGAAAGCGTTGATCAAATGTTGATTTAACCCTTTCCAGCAACTGTATTAACAATAATCAGTGAATTGAGGGATGTCATTGTTATTCATTTCTTTCAACATAATGTATTTCTTATATTTATATGGTGCAATGTTTTTTTTAATGGAGCAACAAACAGAACAAATAAGCCAACCAATAGAATAAAATCTCAAGTAAAACAATCATATCATTCAGTATTATATTAAAGCGTACCAATAAAATTATTAGTCAGGAGAGAGAGGCTGTGACAAAATCATCTTTAAACAATTTCAAGTTTACATTCACACAAGTATTCAGTGCTAATATACTTTTGCTAAATAAAAAAAATGCACAACATAAAATTTTGTGAACATTGATTACAAAAATTAGAGGGGATGTTTATTCTGAAGTTTGAATATGACTCACACGTTAGAAAATAATTTAGCTGTCAAGGAATCCTAGGATGAAATTTGATGATTGACTTCACCACTCAATCAAGAGGGATTTAATTAACAATTGGAAATAATAACAAATAGTTGCAACAAATTAAAAAACATTGTTTTCCTTTGAATCAAGATGACAGCAAATATGCCTTCATGTAATCTTGAGAGGAGTCATTATCATTCCAAGCTCATCTTACTAATTTGCTTGTCTAGCGAGTATTCATAATTGTTAATTTCACAGCCATCACCACACAACGATTATTTACAACCATTGCCAAACAACTGTTTAAGCACATCACAACTATCTCCCAACAATCGAAAACTTTGCACAATAGCAGCAAAGATGTATATCTTACATGGATTATTATACATTAATATATACTTACCACCGATCCTGGCCTTGAGAAATCATTATCCAGTGACTCTTTCAATGAATGAAGTTTAGGTGTATCCAGATGAGATAGTTCACTTTTTTCTCTGCTACCAGGGAGTGATTGAGGGTAACAGTTTTCAGAGGAATCCAGCAAAGTGCTGTTCGCCCCAAAAATGGAATGTTCGAGTTGCTTCATTTTGTCCAACTCTCGTAAGGACACAAGCTTTTTACTACTTAGAATACGATGAAATTCCGCCCGGAATTCTTCTTTGATTCGATTCAACTCTTGTAATTTCTCATTGTCTTCCTGGCATTTCTCCCGGTAATGTTGCTCGAGATTCTTGTTCAGTGACCGCAGAGAACGGATCTCCTCTTTTAGTTTCCTGATCGTCTTTACATATGTCGATTCCGACTTTTCCCACATCTGCTGTTGTTGGATCTCGAGGGCAACACGTATCGAATCTTCTTTTTCAAGAGCAAAAAGCTTCTTCAGCTGCTTTACCTCCTCATCTTTGTATTTGAGCACCTCGTTTAATTCATTGTCCTTCTCTTTCCTCAACCTCTCCACAACCTCATCCAACTCCTCGGGACAGTTGTCCAACAGGCTACCCCCAAGACTCTGGAGACTAACCTGCTCAAAACAGTCACGCAACTGCTGCAGCTCTTGTGCCTGGGACGAACGCAGTCGCCTATTCCGTAATCGTTCAACTTCAAGTTCACCTTTTAGTTTGTTCATTTTACGACGCATTCTCTGAACTTGGCCTGTCGTATCTGACTGACAACTGACTGGACTGGGGGGCAAGGGCGAGCAACGACTGGTATTACTATAGCTGGCCCCACCCAAAGACTTGGCTGGGAGTGAACAGTCCATATAAAAGCTATGGTCGCTACCACTGACACTAGTGGAAGCAAAACTTTGTACCACTGACTGGTTGACCTCCATAGCCGAGGAAATACTGCCTGGTCCACTGTAAAAAAAAAAAAATTATGTATAATTAGGATTATTACGAATACCCGTGGAAATTCCGTGGTTATTTTGTTAACTTTAAGATTGTTGGAAGTTTATAGAGAACCATGCAATACATCCATTTCTTTTGGAATTTCATTTTTTCTGAAGTGTTGGATTCTTAAAAAAATTCTGTGGGAGTTATCAAAATTATGAAAGGAGAAAATATTTAACTTGTTTAAAAAAAATAATTTAAAAATTAACTCGATAAGTATTGAACCTGATATGTCCTCAAAAGTTGATAGAAAATAAGGAAATTTCCTTCCTACCCCAATCTTGCTCTTTCAACTTTCCTCCTCACACCTTCTCCTTCTGCACCCTCTCCTTCTCCTCAACTGATTCCTCCCTCTCCATCCTCTCTTTCTTGACCCTGGTAATCTTGGACAAAGAGTCCACCTACCTACCTACCTACCCTTCTCTCTCTCACTCCATTATCAAACTGCATTTCTTTTCTGCACTCTCTCTTCCTACCCTCTTTTTGATAAAGTGTTACCAACATAGTCATACTATATATTATAGAAGAGGTGTTCTTTATCCTCCACAAGTGATAAAAAAAAGAATTGAAATCTATATTTTACTTAATCCTCAAATCTCCAACTAAGTATTTTCTTTTTTACGGTAACATCATCAAAGTTACAATTGCTTCATTATATTAAGATGATTTTTTTTTATTCACTTATTCTAGCACTCATCAAGCAAAAATATAAAATTCTATTGTATCAGCTGAGCTAGTGACGCTGTAATAGACATAAAATTTGATATTGTCTTCAGTAAAAAATGAGTTGAAGTTATCCCAAGTGATTTCATCAAGTATATGAAATTATCAAAACTCTAGAACATGCAGAAGGATCCAGGTTTGATTACTGGTATGAGAGAAAAGTGTGGAAAACTCTTCATTTGGGCAAATTTCCCCTGTGCACTCAGAAGCTAACTGAGTACTCCCTAAGCTGTGCAATTAGGGTGGAAAGAATTTGGAATGGAGTCTTGCCCTTCCCTGTTTGAAAGGATAATAGCAAAATGAAAGGGGATCCGTCAATTTGCCACCAACTGCCAGCACAGTACGGTCTTTGACTCGAGAGAAACAATAGAAGGGAATCAGCTGTAAATGATACACATAGACAAGACTGACAAGCAGACCAAAGAGAAGAGCTTTGAAATGGGATAATGCCGAGACCTGAACAAGGCTGTTTGATATAGAAAATACTGAACAGGCTATCCCCTCCTCTTCCTTCCAAGATCAAGCTTTCTGGGATGTTTGAAAGTTGGAACCTTAGAGTCAATAAAAGATATAGTAGAAGAGTTTTATGTAAGTCCAGCTCAAAATTCCCGTATAAAAGACTATTTTTCACTGGTAACAGGGTTACTACTAAAATATTCCTGAGATAACACTCCTCTGCCCAGGATTGAGCACTCTTTAAGTGAGGTAACTCGTTCATTGTAAGCATTATGCAATGCTCTTCTATAGGAATAGAGCACTCGAGTGGATGGGGACATCCAGTTTTGTGGCGCAGAGGTATGATACCGGCCTCCCGGTCTGAAGCGAAGGTTTCAATCCTATGTTGTGGTACTGGACGGGATAATGGATAGTCTATAGCCACACTGAAGAGTTGTAATACAACGAAACAGCTGTCTGTGGATGACACAATATATATATATATATATATATACTTTTGCCTCCCCCTAAAAAAGTGGCAGCAGATACTCATGCTGAACATGTAATCATCTAGAAGTGAGAGAATATCATTCATGGTTATCACACCCTTTCACTATTACGAAAGGAGAGGTTTGTCATAAATATACAGGCTGATGGCCGACTACAAGAAATTAGATTAAAGAAGATCAGTTTTAGATTCTTTCAGAGATCAGTACTGAAGTAAGGAAAGTGGGTATTTATCTGCCTCCCCACAAAGGCAGAATGACATGTGGTCTAGCTTTGTGCAGGAGCCAAATTTGGACTGGAAGGGGTGCTGATAGACCTGAGTGATACAATGTTTTGCAAAAAAAACCTGCACAAAACATGAATTGGCAGGCTTGGCCACTTTGAATACAATGGTCACACAGTACACAAGCTCACTCAATGTTGCCTCACCATCGATTGAGTAACCTACAAGAGTGGGTATCTGCTCATGAATAGTATGGTCCAATCTGATTGGTTGCCATGTTACAGCAAGTTCCTGTCACTGGTTTTTGAGATTTTCAAAGTGTCTGAATGCTTTCTGTATATAATCACGCTCAAGGGTGGATCAATAAGTCTGTAGCTCAATACATAGCTATTAGCTGAATTTTTTACTGAATAACATTCCATCTCTTCCCTTATCAGGGCACTTAATTTAGTGGTGAATATCAATTACAGAAATCAAACATTATACAGTGAAAATTTTAGATCGAAATTTAACTAATAACTATAACCATCGTGTTACTGATTCAATTCAATACTCATATACATAATGTGCTGGTATAATCTTATTTATCAAAAGGTGAGTATAAAGTTTCTCCCTTATTTGTACACTCATATCTTAAAAACTATGCTTGATAGAAATATGAACATTGTGGCATCACATAGACCAATTAATAATAACTGAAAACCCGGCAGGATTTTATATATTTCCTGTGTAAGGCCTAGATAAAAACTTTGACCCTAATAAAAAAGGTCAAACCTTTTTTTCAGGGGCTAATTTGGTTCTATATATTTGGCTTCAATGTACTGTTTCGGCAACTTAGAGTTCACATACATATAAACGGAATCAGACCTTTAGTATTACATAGATAAATGGAAATCAGATCATTATCATTGGAGGTGAGTACAAAGATCCCGCACTATTATTAGTAACCAAAAAAATTGGGTGGCCATAGCTTTAGCTGTCCTTCGATTGTGCTAACAAAGACTGACAGACATTTGGTGAATTTATGTATTAGCAAATTTATACATAAATATGAACACAGCTGGACACAAAGTTGGAGTCCAGTTTAGTGAAATACTTACAATATAAATTGAATCTCCATCCCTCTAAAAACTTTTGAAATATTAGAATTTTCAAAAAGTAATTTGGTAAAAACATTCCTTGGGGTCCCATTAGTACACACAAAAAATTTCATGTGGATATGTTGTATAGTTCCAGAGTTACCTTGTCACATACAGACAGGCAGACATTTGGTGAATTATAGTATGAGATATGTGCATATATATTATATATATATATACACACACACACCAGTGGTGTGCATTCAAGGTATGTCATGCACTGTATGGTCATTGATTTGTTCCAGTAATTTTCAAAGCCAAATAATAAATAAATAATTTTAAAATCATTAAATGATTTAAATATTGTCAAGAGGTATGCAACGTAGAAATAGCATGACGTGAACAATTGCTTAGTATGAATCAATTATCTCCCTTGATTTCTGCTCTTCCATAGAACGCCGCGGCAGTTTTATTTCATATGTGAGAATGGGCATTTTTAATGACATTTGTTTTGTCAAAAATGAATGGATGTGCCCGTAAAAAAAAATAATTTACTCAAGTAGTTAAACTTACATGTAGTTAATCATTGAAAATGGCATTAATTCGTTTGAGAGAATTGAAGAAAAATGATTCTTTCTGAGGTATAAAGCAACATTTTTCTCACATTTTAGATGCAACAAAATAACTCATTTAACTTATCACTTCCCTTTAACCAATGTCAATACTAGAAAAAGCTCTGCGTAGTCTTGTCATTTCAGTTCCATTAAATACTGTCCAAAGACTTGCAACTCTAAAATAGCACTATCTTATTGCCATCAAGGGTGACAATTGATTTGTACAGAGCAGATGAAAATAAATAATTAAAGTAAATATAAATTAGCTGCCCTACTTTTAATCATCTTGTTAATATCTGTCATACCTTCATATAAATACAACTCCCAAAACAACTTTGAAGTCACCTTTAAATTTTTTCTTTGAAGACAGTATGAAACAAGAAATAACCAAGTTTGAAAACTTGTTTACATTCACAAACTTGTAGAAATTGCATTGGGAAATCTAAGCCCAATTTTTCAGACACATTTTACAATTCCACTCAAAAATGCTTAATGGGACTATTCAAAAAAAAAAAAAAAAAAAGGGAAGTATTCTATTTTGAATGAATTTAATTATGAAAAGGGCATTTTGTAAGGAAATCTCATGGAAATATTTTTTCAAGTTAACCATCTCCCATTTTAATTTTTCTTTCAAAGTCAATAGAATATCCTAGACACCCTAACCATATCACATCTATATGAAGATAATACCCAAGAGAAACTAAACCCATTGTAATTTCATATGATCCCAGAACATTTTTTTTTTTAAATCGGCTCTGAATCAGAAAAAAACAAAAGCCAAAAAGATAAAATATATTTTCAGTTTAGAAAGTTTTGTTTTTTTCTTCATCAAAGTACTGTGTACACTTATGTAAAAAATATCTACTGAAATTTTTTTTATTATTATAGTCTTTTAAAAATGTTGCCATCAAATTATTAATGTTTTGGCTACTGCAAAGATTATGAAATTTCATTATCAGAAAGAATGGTGTTATATTTATAAATAGATATATGGTTTTACAAATTTTGAGATACAAATTTTTTCTTTAATAATTTTGATTATTTTTGTTTTAATTATAGACGTTACCATTATTTGTCTATGGTAGCCAGTAACTGATGCTATATTCCAGTCATCTGTATTTATCGCAAGCCAGCTAATACCTGACACACTTAGTGGTAGCAGGGGGTTTGTATAACATTATATTACATAAACTGAACTCTGGACTACTGTCATGACTTTCACCTGCAAATAAATGTATTTTTCACTATATTCACAGAAATAAGTAAGCAATATTTTTGTATAATCAAGTCAATTAACATTAAATTAAGTAAACTTCTACCATTCAAATTCCTCTGGAGTAAATTCTATTTTTGAAAGAATTTTGAAAATTGAGATCCTTTTCTCTGTTATCAATCAAAATCTCAAAAATGTCAGAATTTTAGTCAAATTATTTGTAATCACAGTGTGAAATCGCTAAGAATCGTAAGAGAGAACACAATTTATTTTTACAATTATCTATGCTATATTCTTGAATGGAACAGCAATCTCTATGGCCATGACACAAACAAAAATGGTTCCTCTTAATCAATTAAGTAATTTCATAAAAGATTCAGTAAAATCCAAAAGGTCACTGCACCCCACCAATATATATATATATATTATGCCAGTTTTACAAATGAACGGCCCAGGATTTGTATTCTAGAAAGACACACTCACTTAAAATTAGGGCAAGACTGTACTATCACCTTGCGTGCGTGCATGTGTCCATATATATATATATATATATATATATATACATACACACACACACACACACACACTTATGGAGAGAGAGAGATGAAAACAGGCCTCACAGTCAAGAAACACAGAAAGAATGGTTTTGGGTAGGCTAATAAATTCTTTTATCAACCACTTGGATACTTAACTTGCCATTTAGTGAAACCAAACAAGAGCCTGATGAGCAAGGTACTAACCGTCTGTGTACATGCAGGGGGAGGGAGGCATTCAGGGAGGGGGGGGTGCAAAAAATGCGTCGCTGCTTTCATGTTGACACTACCAGAGCTGAGCAGATATTCAGCAACAACCACCCAACCATTGTTGTGTAAGCACATTCATCACACAGGTTGTCGGCCGCATAGTTATCCCAGCCTCAGGAGCAATAGAAGGTTTAGCTTAATGCTTAAAGGTGAGCATAATTAGTAAACTAACAGGTCTAGTTAGTCACCTAATAGAAACTGTCAAGTCACAAACATCTTTTAGCAGCATGCCATGTTCAGGGAGATCAATCAGAAAACAGCTTTTGTTGGCAGTAGTCATTAAAAAGTCTAATTTTTGAATTTCGGGCACAAACTAGCATAAACATACATTGCAAGTTGAACCTTTTTTTTGAAGGGCAAATAAAAATAAAAGAAGAACGTTCTTTCTAGACATAATACGGAGTAAATATCCGAATTTTCATCCCTTTAGCTTCATTGGTTCAGCATGGACACAGGATACGTACATAGCCAGGTATCCAACCAGCAAGAATAACTTAAAAACTGAAAGAACCCATGTTTTGGTGACAGTTTTGGTTGACGGCTTCTAATTTAATATATTCACTCACATGTTTGCACACACACACACACACACACACATGAAAGACACTCACATACACAAACAAAAATTCTTTATATTCTTAGCGGAACTGGAGGGAGACTTATAAGCCAATGTGTATTACAGGCCATCAAATCCAGTAATATTTGTCGAGCTGAACTGAGTTTGCATACCAGGCAAGATAAACAGTGATAGAATAGAACGGTCTTTCCCCAACTTTTTCAGACTACATTGCCCCCTTTTTGAGCATATATACAAACAGCCCCCCCTCCCTTCTATCGTCGGATAGGAATTATTCATTATACATTGAAAATTAAGCAATGATATTTTTTTTGAATTGAAGATTTCACTTTATAACCCAAAAATATGATTGTACAAAAATATCAAGAAGTACTGGATTAATTAATATAAAAATGATTAATGTGAAAGAATCACCTGATGTGATTAGTAATCTTTGCCAATCTTGGTCTTCTCTCAGCCCCACTTCCCAGTGAATCACAAAATAGCAAGAAGTATTGACACAAAACGTGAATGTGGGATGTTACTACAGGGTGTGTCTGGAAGGTATCTAGCCGTTTTGAATACCTCAGGAACCAGTTGCGTGGCCTTGATATAACTAGGTAACCAATAGATGGGACCTTATGGCACGCGCATGGGATACTCAATAAGCAGTCAAATACCATTGAGTGAGCTTGTGTACTGTGTAACCGTCACATTTACAATCATCATAGCCAATCATTCTTCACTTCATGGCAGGATTTTATCTGCAAAAAAATTTCTTATTCAGGTCTGTCAGCCTTTCTAAAACCCAGGTTTGGCTCCCTGCAATTTCTGGCTTTTTGCCACTGAAAGGGAGGAGATTTTTTTACCATGGACAAAATTAAGGGAACATAACAAGGCAGCTGATAGCGATCTCGAAAGAAGACTTAGCAGTTTTGAAAAGTACATGGGAAGCTGAGATAAGTGTGTGAGGTCCCAAGAGGAGTACTTTGAAGGGGACTAAGGCACCATTGCCCTAATTAGATTATTTTTTTTGTTTATGCCAAATAGCTGGATACTTTCCAGGTAGATTTTGTAAACAAGAATTAAAAAGTCACTGGTCTGAAATAGCTAATAAAAAGAACCTTGACCAACCATTAGTACTTGTGCGACTTCTCATTATCTGCAACCGTGTACTGACCGCTGGTAATGATTAGGTTGAAATAATTCTGGCCAGAAAATGTGGTTATTACAAGGGGTCAGTCAGTGCAGTTACCAATGAAAAACAAAAAAGATTGAGAAATGATGAAAAAAAAAAAAAGAAGAAGCTGCATAAGAAATATGACTTATTTCTGATGAGTCATGATTTCATACATGGAGATCTGTTATGAACACAAGTTTTCAATTACTTTAAACTTATAGGAAATTAGCTAAACATTGCCTGGTAGAGCGGTGTTCAGCTAGTTTCTGCAGAAGACCCCAGCCCATCCCAGAGGGTAGCTAAAACCATCAAGCGGTTTCCAGCTACCATGTATGTGTGTATCTCAAGCAGCCAATATTAGCTTAGTTAAATTCATGGGGTCCTACTGTGGTTTATCATTTAGTCCAAAAATTCATATTCAAATATTTGGGTGTCTGAGATCATCTCTAAGATCTTTTATTCAAACATGTTTATGTTCGGAGAAGAGACTGCAACATATGATGGCTTGTTCCAAGTAGAAGTGGATCTGTCTGAGAAAAAGTGTGCAGATATATATATATATATATATATATATATATATTTATATATATATGAACAAAACAGCTGTCTGTGGATGACACAATAAATAACGCTCCCCTATTCAGGGTTTAGCACTCTTTAAGTGAAGTAACTTGTTCATTGTAAGCTTATGCAATGCTCTTCCAACATGGAATGGAGCACGCTGGTGGACAGGGAATATATATGCGTAAATAAATATATTGCTTAAATCCAACCTTACTGACCGTCCAGGTCCATGGAGTAGAGGGAGGATACCAGCCTCTTGGTCTGAAGCTAAGGTTTCGATCCTACCTTGTGGTACTGAACAGGATAATGGATATAGCCCCACTGAAGAGTTGTAATACAATGAAACAGCTGTCTCTGGATGACACAACAATAATGTGTATATATTTATATATATAATGCTCTTCCATAGGAATAGAGCACTCTGGTGGATAAGGAGTTTTCTGCGTAAATGAATATATTGCTTAAATTCAGCCTTACTGATCACCCAGTTCCGTAGTCCAGAAGTAGGTTATCGGCCTCCAGGTCCGATGTGAGGGTTTCAATTCTGCCTCGCGGTACTGGATGGGTTAAAGTCTATAGCCACACTGAAGAGATGTAATACATGGAAACAGCTGTCTGTGGATGACACAATAACATATATATATATATATATATATATATACATAGATTGAACAGAGAGTGAGGGTTCAGTTTAGCATTATAGTTACATAGTAAATTGAATCCATCCCTAAAACTCTTTAATAAAAAACTTCACTGTAAGCTTATGCAATGCTCCTCTATAGGAATTGAGCACTCTGATGGATGAGGGATTTCTGTGAAATTTAAATATATCGCTTAAATTCAGCCTTACTGCTTGTCCAGTTCCAGAGTCCAGAGGTAGGATATCGGCCTACAGGTCTGAAGTGAAGGTTTCATTTCTGCCTCGCGGTACTAGATGGGATAATGGAAAGCCTATAGCCACACTGAAGAGATGTAGAACATCAAAACAGCTGTCTGTGTATGACACAATAATATATATATACATTATATATATATATATATATATATATATATATATATATGAATTACTGTTGCTTAGAAACAATTGATACAATATGGTCAAACTGTTACAGTGAAATAGTAATAACACAAAATCCCTGAACATTTCAGTAATTTCATGAAATCCCTAGTTTCAAAATCAGGGCAACAATGGTTAACAAGCTCGAGGTGCTGATCATTACTACTGTAATGATTTTGATCCTTACTGGGTGCCCCACTGTGTCAAACTGAGCTAAACTTAGTAAATATCAAATATATTCTGCTTTAGTATTTACAGTGCACATCAGTAGATGTGTTTAGAATGCAGTGCTATTGATTATATATATATATATATATATATATATATATATATATATATGTACACAATCATGATCAAAGCCAAAACTTCATGCTGATATGCAAACAAATGGGTTAGTAACAAAAGAGTGACACAGGGATAAGTTTCAAAGGAGTGACATGAACATTACCATAATGAAATGACTACGTTAAATGATTCTGAATCAATTTTACTGTTTCAGATTTACTTCTGAAATTTAAAATGAAATGACATTCAACTCATTGCCAGATTTAAGTTGTGCTTGGGCTCTCAGTAAGAATTCTCAAAATTCTTCTTTTAGAAATGAATAACACTCCTTTGAGTAGGACTGAAATAAATACATATTTATTTCATATTTTACACAAATGGACACATATATATATATATATGTGAGTGTGTGGGTGTACACAACTGTATACATGTACAAATATGTATTTTAAAATGTATTTGTTGATATCTTATACTTGTTCATGTGGAATTTAGATCACAAGAGAACATTGAAGAAGAAAAAAATCCAAATCTTTCATTCAGACAAATTCTCCCTGCTTGGATAGATTTGCATCCGACTGATATAAGGATTTCTCCATTAACCCAGTTCTTTGTGGTTCTTCTTTCATTAGCACCAAAGAAAAGTCATTTTGACAAAATACAAAAAAGAGAAAGAGAGAAAAAGAAAAGAGAGAAAGAGAGAAAAAGAAAAGAGAGAAAGAGAGAAAAAGAAAAGAAAGAGGATGATAAAATTAAAAAGAGAAAGAAAAAGGAGAAAAAGATGAAGAGGAGAAAGAGAAAAGATGAAGAGGAGAAAGAGAAAAGATGAAGAGGACAAAGAGAAAAGATGAAGAGGACAAAGAGAAAAGATGAAGAGGACAAAGAGAAAAGATGAAGAGGACAAAGAGAAAAGATGAAGAGGACAAAGAGAAAAGATGAAGAGGACAAAGAGAAAAGATGAAGAGGACAAAGAGAAAAGATGAAGAGGACAAAGAGAAAAGATGAAGAGGACAAAGAGAAAAGATGAAGAGGACAAAGAGAAAAGATGAAGAGGACAAAGAGAAAAGATGAAGAGGAGAAAGAGAAAAGATGAAGAGGAGAAAGAGAAAAGATGAAGAGGAGAAAGAGAAAAGATGAAGAGGAGAGAGAGAAAAGATGAAGAGGAGAGAGAGAAAAGATGAAGAGGAGAGAGAGAAAAGATGAAGAGGAGAGAGAGAAAAGATGAAGAGGAGAAAGAGAAAAGATGAAGAGGAGAGAGAGAAAAGATGAAGAGGAGAGAGAGAAAAGATGAAGAGGAGAGAGAGAAAAGATGAAGAGGAGAGAGAGAAAAGATGAAGAGGAGAGAGAGAAAAGATGAAGAGGAGAGAGAGAAAAGATGAAGAGGAGAGAGAGAAAAGATGAAGAGGAGAGAGAGAAAAGATAAAGAGGAGAAAATAAAGATAGCAGGAGAAAAAAGGAGGCGTCAGATAGGAAAAGAGTGAAATAAGAGAAAAAGAGTGGGGAAAGAAAGATAAAAAGTGAGAGAAATACTTGAAACTTACTTACAAACTAAAGAACCTAAGCACAATATATATATATATATATATATATATATATATATATATATTATAGTCTTGATTAGATCGCGGTTTGAACACTGGACCAATTTTTCAAGGCGTTAAATTTGTCTTGAAAAAATAGCTGAATACAAAAAGTAAAAGAACCATAAGAAATGCTTTGCATGACCCATCAATGTTAAATTTAAAGATTTCAAGCCTTGAATGTATCCTGTATATTTGCCCAACTTTCACCACTGACTGGTCAATGTAATGGTTTTATCATTAGATTTCGTTTAATCTCCTTTTAGAGACAGATGAGAGGGAATAAGAGCGATAACTTTCATTTATTGACTGCTGAATTCATTTTCTTGGCCAATATTTGGACTTTTCTTCCCATCTCATTCGTTTTTCTCTTTATTGAAATTCGCTACATATATATATATCTGTTTAGTCCAAATAAAAGCTTCTTGTGGGGTGCCACAATTAAATATTTATCGTCCTACCTTACTCACTCCACCCCAACATTTTTTCTCTTAATTTCTGAACGAATTAAGTCGGTTTTGAAGAAGTTAGGGGGATGGGTCTAGACTCTCCATCCTGGCTCAACGAGTATACGTTATGTATTTACAGTAAGTGGTACCAAATAGATTACATACTTAACACCTATTTTCACGTGCTGTCAAGAAATGACACCCAATATTCTCCATGCAGCAAAGAGGGAGTGGTTATTATAAAATCTTGTAGGTATAAAGGTCTACTCTCGACCAGA
Source organism: Thysanoteuthis rhombus (assembly GCA_963457665.1). Classification (NCBI taxonomy): domain Eukaryota; kingdom Metazoa; phylum Mollusca; class Cephalopoda; order Oegopsida; family Thysanoteuthidae; genus Thysanoteuthis; species Thysanoteuthis major. The sequence continues at coordinate 24,845,748 of OY735242.1, read as the reverse complement.
CCAGAAACTTGCGAGGATCTTTAAGCAGACACATGGACTTTGTTACCAGTGTAGTGCCCACCTTTCCAGCTAAAGAAAATTATTCATGTACGGAGTTATCTGCCCTTCGGAAAGGATCTACTTCTAACCCCTATATCTCTGTAGAAATGGTAAATTCCTTGTTCCCCTTTTTGACGTCACAGAGAACTGCCAATCAGATAGTAGATTCTTATCTTTACGATATTTAAACTGTGGCGGTAAATCTTTCTCTCTCTCTCTGTGTTCCGACGGCGTCGAAGTAAGCTCGTCTCTTCTCCTTTCTCTCTTAGTTAGGATAGTTAGTATAGTTTTTATACACACTTTCTTTCTACACATGCATCATCACATATTCATCTCAAGAACACATCCTAACCAAGTTAAGCACTATCATAACTCTGGTCCTTGTTTATTTTAATTCACTCATGAATTAAATCTGGCACTGTTGTTAACTTCTTTGTTAGTTTTTATTTCAGCGTTTTATTAACAATCCAACTAACTGTGTACTAACCTTGTTTTTGTGCTTAAGCAACAAACACGCTACCTACCAGGATTTATCTTCTTAGATCAATTCTGGGTTATACACGTGCTAGGGGGCTAATATATTAGCAACCCTAAATCTGGCCCCCCCCCCCCCGACACGACACCAGCATCATACTCCATTGGAAGTGATAGATGCCATTCCTTGTTTACTTCATATATTTCCAAAAGTTTGTAGTTCTGTTCTCCTCCTCTCAAGCATAGCATTGTAGCCAGCGGTGTTGATCCATGGCACCCTTAAAATATGCTACTTTACCAAAAGTGCCAAAAAATCTGGGTGATTTGTAACATAATCATAATAGAGTGGGGTCTGCATTAAGGCTAATCCCAAAAATTTTCATCTGATTTCTATCTGATATGCATTTGAGAAAGTTTATGTACCTGTGCATTTTCTAGTCCTATACGGTGCGTTGTAACGAGAAGCTTTGAATTAGGAACTCTTAACATGCGCCAGCTAAAAGAATGTTTGAGACGCTGGAATGCTATAAACATAGTGGAGAGCAATTTCATTTCTGTTATAGAAAATAACTTTTCAAAGGGAATCCAATAGTTTCATTATACAAAATATTCCTTTACTAATGACAATTTTTGGCCATTTCTGTACATTTTAAGTCAAGCAACACCTGGTGTAATGTCAGTATATTGAACAACCATAACCACTAAAGGTAGTGAAGAGTTCAATCCTTTTTTATGTATGTGTTTGTTGATATGTTCCAGCACTCTTGGCCATACCATTTTGTCTACTGACTTGAAAATTGGCATCAGTATTCACTACACCCTTTCTGAGAAAAAAAATTTTTTTTTCAAAACTTTTGACCTATCAGGTGCCTTATTTTGATGAGTTTATTGATAACATCTCATTTCCAGAATGTACTTATTCTTTTACTCTATTTTAAATGTTTTCCACTTGAAAACACCAGTCATGTCACAAATAGAATTTAATCCGACCATATTTATTCTTTAAAGGAATTTTTTTACATGAATTTAAATTTTAATGCAGCAGTTGTTCAATTATTGACTGTGATGGCAAGTTATATATAATTTTAATTCTACTCAAACTACGGCTTCTAAATACAGAGCCTAAGATTAAAACAGAAGACAATATATGTTTAGATCCATTAGAGAGTTATGCCCCTTAGTTATACATTTGGATTTCTAACAAATTAAGTGAAAACTCTCATCCGAAAGAAATTGTAGAAAGAGAAAATATCCAACAACTTTTACCTTGCACTCATGTTTCCTTTCCTGGTTAACTAGAACCGACAGGGAAAAAAAAATTTTTTAAAATAAACCGGTCTGGTTACTCACTCAAAAGAAACCATCACGCAACCAAGGTCTTTTGGCCAGGTTGGGGATAATCGATCACAACAATTGGAAATTAAATTAGTTACTTCTCTCACCTTTTGTTGGGCAGTGATCACTAAAAATGTCTGAATCTAAAAAAACTAAGGGACACAGACTAAGAAATCAATTAAGAATAAAATTACATTGTAAATTGAACCTCCCCTCTAAACAGGTTTTAGGGTTCAGGACGTTTTTTTTTCTATGCATAACAAGGAGTAAATGTTTGAATTTTCAGCCCTCCAGCTTCATTGGTGTGGCTTGTATGCATGATACATATATAGCTAGCCAACCAGCTGGACCAACTTGAAAACTGAAGAAACCTATGTTGACAGTTTTGGTTAATGCTTTCTTATAATAATGATAATAATAATTATAATTACACTTATTTCTGTATACTCCTGGTGGAGCACAGGGCTTTAAAAGTTTCAATAGCAAATAAGTTATACAAGGTGGAGTTGCTGGCCCAAACTTTCTTTATCTAGGCTTGGGACCCACTATGGTGACTAACAAGCTGTAGGTCTTTTTCTGTGAGAGTAACCATCTTAGATAGACTGCCTTCCAGGGCTAAAGGGCTCCAGCTGACCCACTATTTACCTCTAGATGGGAGTAGAAATGGAAACCCATTTTCAGTGGTGGTAACCATTATGCCATTCAAGACCTCCACTAATAATAAACAACATAATAAATGAATGCTGGCTCAGCAAGGATATAGACAGGCATGATGGGGTAGGGACAGTAATACACTGGAAATAGTGCAAATGACTTGGGTTTGACCATGTAGGCAAATGGTATGAGCATAAGCCAGAAACTAACCTATAAAAAAAAAACAATACTCTGTAACTCTGAGATCAAGACAGACCACCTTATCTGAGCTACAAGATTGGATTTGGTAATTGTAAACAAGGGAAACAAAGTTTGCCAGATTATGGACATGGCTGTGATCGCAGACCATAGGGTGAAGATTTTTTTTAAATAGAAAAGAAACTGAGTTACCAGGGGGTCAAGATTATGCCAATAATAACTGAAAAACTTGGAACTGTCCCATGAACACAAAGACCATTGTATAATTTGCAAAGGTTTTTGGTTAGTTGCCAATCACTAAATAGGTTTTCAAAAGAAATAAGTAACGATACGGTAAGTTTCCTCATTAATTCAGGTAATTGGATTACCTGCTGAGAAAAAAATTAATCTTGACATCTCTTTAATAACCATATACATAGGTATTTCTCCCAAAGGTTCATTCATTAACATCAACTGAACAGTGTCACCTTTCTATTCTTGATCCCCTAACTTTACTGTTGACCGAGTATCAGTTGAGGTTCAGAATATAAGGTGTACAAGTCTGGATAGTCACTCAATAGAAACCATCATGTGACCAATTTCTTTTGGCAACATGCCGTGTTGGGGGTGATCAATTAAAAAATTGGAAAAAATAATTATCCATGAATATTTTTTCTCTCGCCCTTTGATAGAGCAGTGATCACTAAAATTGTCCAAATTTTTTTTATAAAAGCCAAAAAGCAAAATAGCAGCCAGACATAAACAGTGACCAATTCAGCATAAAATTACATTGCAAATTGAACTCCCCACCAAAAACCTATTTAGGAGGGAATTAAGGAGACACAAAGAAAAACAAATGTTTAAATTTTCAGCCCTCTAGCTCCATTGATGGACTGTATATGCATAGCCACCCAGACCACGTTGAATGTTAAAACGGTGTCAGTTCCACTGAATTTTGTAAAACGGTTTTCTGTTAGCGTTACAGAATTTGATAAATGAAAAGTATGAAATGAAAAACATCTGGATTCTGTAGAATTTAGATACTATTGATAAACCTATCAAAATAAGGCCCCAAAAATGTCAGAAAAGCTTTTTTCACCAAAAATTTTTAAAAAATCATTTTTAGAAAGGGTCTAATGGGGTACAGATGCCAATTTTCAAGTCTGTAGACAAATCAATGTGGCCAGGAGCATTGAAACAATGATATGCACATATAAAAATGGAAAGAACCCTTCACCACCTGTAGTGGCTACATTTGCTGCTGATACTACTCGTGTAAAAAGAATGCAAACTAAGATGCTGAAAGATGAGGGTTGCATTGGAATGAGTGTCAGTTTCAAGGTTAGATTAGATTTTATGCCAACCATAGGCTTCTCATAGCTCAATGGGTAAGAGCAGCTGATACAGAAAACCAAGCTGAACAAAGGAAAAAAAGGATGCGAGTTCTTGTCTCACCAAGAGATTATCCTTCATTTCCAATCAGTGCTGTCCCCTCATAACCTTAGACTCACAAACTGAAAAGTTGTAATGAAAAGCAACAGAAATTAAAATCAAAATAGTGTCAAAAATTATTGATAACTGGCGAGTCATTCAGTATTAAACCACCAATTGTAGGAACTTTCCCCATGTCACCATCGCAGATCCCTACAAAAAAAAAAAAGGTGCTCTTATACCAAACTTATGGCAAAATCCAAAATATTAGCTCTATATCGCTAATAGTTTAGAAATTAAAAATCTTTGAAATTTTACTCAATTTCATGTATTTTGCTGAATGAGCCTTTTCATCAAAACTCATTCATAGCTCCCTTGATATGGCACACACAGCTTTGAAACTTTGTGACTAGGGATACCTTTTCTGTATAATTTTAAAATGTAACCAGATATTTTATGTACATTTCTTCCTACAATGCTCGAAAATGGCCAAAAATCCTACACATAAAAAGACAATTTTCTCTCAAGGGCAAGAGGCTTTATAGGAGGAAACTTTGAGTGCTTCTCATGCAAACAAAATGCAAGATAAAGCACTCATAGTTTTTTTTCCTGTCATTTATTGTATATTAGGTCATGTGCATGCAGTAACCATATTTATTACCGTCATAGAAGTGTCAGAATGATTGTTTAAGATCTGCTCAATTTTTGGGTATCCTCAAAATTGTCTATATTCCATGTCCTCATTTGATCAGTTAACGACCATTTTCATTCTTTTCCCCATATATATCTGAAAAGGATCTGACAAAAGTTTGGGACTATTGCTGAGCTTCTTTGTGAAGTAATGATTTTTTAATGCAGACAGGGACTGCTTAAAAATTCTAAGCTTCAGAAACAATGTCACTTCCCAAAATCTGAGCATTATTTTGTTATTGTGTCTGGAAAATGAGTTCTTCTATATTGTAAAGTACCAATTTGCAGGATCATTGCACTTTTAAGAAAAATTAGTTTATATGTCATTCCTTCTTGGTCGGGCCAAGAACTTTTCAGCAACAAAAGTATAACAGCTAAATCTTTTGAAAGTTCTAACTCAAGAAGGAAGCTCAACAACAGGACTAAATTCTTGGGGGAGGGGGGATGACATTTCTTAACTAGGCACTTCGAAAATTCTTTAATCAAACACTAAATTGATAAGAAAAATTAGCCAGTATATGTCCAAATACTCATCACATATAGGCACAAAACATCTCTGGAATTGGTTAAATTTCAGAAGTTTTCTCTTGAGGCAATAGACTCAAAGCAGACCCCTTCCCTCCTGAGAGCAGGCAGCCCTGCCTTCCCTCACTTACTCTTCTAGTGCTACACTACTGCTCATGGCCGGCCTTAGGAGCTGTGGGGCCCAATAGGAAACATTTTTTGCACAGCTCCTGGTTGACAGTCAAGGTCCGTAAAATCTTATAGATGTAAATAAACTTTATAATGGACTTCATATCTATGGTCAAATGAAAAGCAATCAAAATGTGCGCTTGGAAATTTCACAGAAATTAATTTTGAGCTCATCTGTAATTGAAAAAATTGTAAAAGTACAATTTAAAAAATTCAAAATACAAACAAACTATATAAGAATTCAGAAGAAAATTGAAATAGTTGTGGTGTTGGGTGTATGTTGCAATGTATTGCTGTGTGTATTTTACAAGATGAGATTATACCCACACGCAGGGCCCCTATTGGGGGGCAAATGGTCCAATCGGCTTACATTCAGCCCTGCCACTGTGTATTTATAAAGATGACATATTCAAATAAAAGGCTATAAGTAGCTTTATGAATTTTTGGCAGCTAAATCCCAATGACAAGTTCAGGCCTGCCATATCCATTCCAATATAAAAACATACAAGCACTTTTCACAACGCACTATTTGACTACTCATAATGGGTATTAAAACAGCTTTAATTTACCATGCAGACACATTCCAGCTCAACTAATGACTAACGCAAGCTCATAAATTATTCGATAACAATTATGAGCATACTAGTTTACTTATGCCACCAAAAGATAATGACAGTATCTGAATAATTTTGTACATTTTTCAAAAGATACTCTTCCTGAATCAGTTGAAGTACTGGGACGACATTAAAACTTATATCAAAAAAACATATTTCTAAAAAGTGTGTCACCAATGCAAAAAAGTTGCAAAGCTCCAATTTATAGTAATGCCTGAATAGTATTCCACATACTGCATAATCTCACAAGAATTCAAGTTCACCCTCCAAATCTCTAGCAACGCCTCTGTATGGGGCTTGGATGAGTTGCAGTGAGCGATAGTCCTCCAAATACCCTTGTAAACCATTTGTCTTATAGTGTGGCACATTGCCAGTAAAAGTGGTATTTACACAGAAGAATTAGTAGATGTCTACTTGAACATTTACCAATGCAGAGACAGATCCAGAATCTTGATTTTTATTTAATAGTGCTTTTCCTCCGAGCAGGATCGGCACCTGACTATTTTGCTTAAGACATTGTGAAGTCAATAAGTATGTAGATCAATTGAAGAAAAGGAAATCCAAGTCCTATAATTAACACAGGACAACTTTGTTCTTATCTATTGATTCATCAGATGTTTTTCCATCCACAAAAAACGTAATAGAATAACAAAATGGTAACTAAGACACTAAAGAGTGAGTAAGAAATGAACGGAAAGAGAGACTAAGAAAATGGACATATAGGAAGTCTAAAAATGAAAGCCAAGAACAATGAAGGAAGAGGTTGAAAAAGGAAAGAAAAGAAAAAGAAAGATGGGTCCAGCAAAAGATGAGGGATAGAAAATCCAACAAGAAATGGTAACAAGAAATGCTGGGGGAACACAAAAAAATGGGGGTAACAGACGGACGGAAAAACGGAAGGGGGTAACAGACGGACGGAAAAACGGAAGGGGGTAACAGACGGACGGAAAAACGGAAGGGGGTAACAGACGGACGGAAAAACGGAAGGGGGTAACAGACGGACGGAAAAACGGAAGGGGGTAACAGACGGACGGAAAAACGGAAGGGGGTAACAGACGGACGGAAAAACGGAAGGGGGTAACAGACGGACGGAAAAGCAGAGGGGTCAGAAAGAACAGGGAAAGAGAACCCCATCCGAAAACAAGCGGATGAGTGTTGAGAAACAGAAGAGAACAAAAAAGTCCCAAGAGAAATGGGTTCCCAGAAATGAGAAAGAGTTTAATTAGATAAAGACAACAATAAATAAAGCTCAGGTAAGAGGAAATAGATTGCCAGGTGTGACAAAATGTAGGTGATAAATGTTTCAATGTGTCAGACTTGAGGATTAAATATTCAGGAAGGCATTTGTTTGAGTTTATTCAAGTAAAAAGAAAATTGCTCTGGAGATTAGGCTGTTGACAGCCAAAACAAAATGGAGGGGAGTAATCAGATGATTGATTAATGGGGATAACAATATTTGCTTGGTTTTAAGGAAGTAGTTTGATTTACCATGTAAATATACTGCTAAAATCCTTAGCTATATTTGAGTAGGTGGATATGAAAACAGTTATTTACATTGTAAATTGAACATTGGGTGTTGCAAAGACAAACACAAAAGTAAGGGGCCAATTTTACCTTTTACATCGATAACACACTTTGGATCCAATTCACTTCCACTATAATTGTTACTTTTTTTTTTAAAAACGAAAAATACCCAGGAAAAAACAAGGTCAGATTCTGTCAAAGCAGTTTTGAAGTTAATAAAGAAATTATTTTTTCATCATTTTTTTTTTAATTCGAAATCAACCAATTTTAAACCAGAAACTTGTACATCAATTTAAAGACTAGTGCCCTCATGTTAGTCATTATAGTCACTACATTTCAGCCATTGTACTCTTCAGCCTTGTTCAGGTGTTAGTCATATTTGAACACCTGGGAATTTCAAACCAATTTCCTCATTCATTCCATTGTTCTCATTCCACTATCCATATTGAAGAATATCTCATCAGAGACATAGCCAAGAGAGGACGGGCTATTTGAATACTTCCCCTTTAAAGTAAGGAGCCAGTAATGCTCAAAAGAGTTAAATAAAGCTTTATATATTATAATAGTTCACCAACTGTATCTCTCTAGACATTAGGAAATATAACAAGGATATACTTTTACATACATGAATTGCACAAGTAATAATTCAGCTTTTCAGGGTGTTTTTCATCAATTAAGTGATATCGATTTATTGTAAATTTTCTTTTTTCATCAGATTTCACTGAATGTTGGGGGGGGGGCTCAAGGAGCCAAACCCATCAGGCCCCAAAATCTGTATCTATGTCTCTTCATCTCACATCAATTAATTCAATCCTCACAGAAATTAAGACAAACATCCTTCAAAACTTTCATTCACTCTAATGGTTACATATCTGAGGTGCTACCCAACACTCCAGGAAATTCAAACGGATTGAATATCTGTTGATGTCAAATTTCCAGCATTTCCCATGTCTCGCCAGACATTACACACATTTTTTTAAATCACTCCACAAGAAAATAAAGAACCATATTTTTAGAAACTGTTACCAAAAATGTCAGCATAGGTTTCTTCAGTTTCAAGTTGGTCTGGCTGGCTATGTATGTATGTATGTATGTATCTCACATACAGGCCATACCGATGGAGCTAGAAGGCTGAAAATTTGAACATTTACTCATTATTATATCTAGGAAAAACATTTTATTTTAAAAAATTCCCCTCCTAAATGGAGTTTGTGTGTGTGAATGTAATTTGCAATCTAAGTTTATGTTGATTCCTCAATCGATTTCCAACAGAATTCATGATTGTTTTTTGAGAATTCAGATATTTTAGTGATCACTGCTCAATAAAAGGCAAGAGAAGTCACTTACCCATTAATCACCTGTTTTGGACAGTGATTTTTTAGAAAAATTTTTGAATTTTCTTAAAAATGAGTGTGAATGCTAGTGAACACAAACTAAGAACAATTTAGCATAAACTTACATTGCAAATTGAACTTCCCACTAAAAATCCATTTGGGGGAGGATTTAAAAAACAACAAAAAAAAACAAGTCTTTTCTAGACACAGTAAGGAGTGAAGATTTAAATTTTCAGTCTTCTAGCTACTTTGATGTTTCCTATATGTGTGATACATATATGGCCAGTCAGCTAGGCCAACTAAAAGGCTAAAGAAACCTATGTGGAATGTTTTAGTGACAGTTTTGGATGGAAGTTTCAAAAAACAAGAGAGAGAACGAAAAAGAAAGAGCTGAATGTGTTAATGACAATCCTGGAAGCAATTTTTAATGCAGACAATGCTGAATAACTTTACTAGCGAACAAGAAAAGGAAATTGCTCTAAAATCATAAGAATAGTATAAATCTAACTTTACTTATTGACATGGTTCCAGTTTTACAGACCTTCAGGGCTAGACTTGGATACCAGTAACACAGCCAATTGCCCAAGGGGTCTACGTGCTAGAGCGCACTGTCAGGTGTTTGAGACAGTAGGACTTTCCAAATACTAATGGAAAATGAATTAATTATACAGAATAAAAACAGTCAAAATAAGAAAATTCTCTGATGTAGAGTCAGATTTTTCCAGGATATCTAACAGGTAAATACTTTCTGTTGTGGTGAAACTAAGAAAAGTAATTGAAAAAGGAAATTCTCATACTTTTTTTTTCTTATATATTCAATTTTATTCAGTGTAAACCATAAATGAATAAATCTTATACTCTGAGGGGTACCAGGAACCCTAGGGATAGCTCTGCAGAACATTTCTGGCGAGTCCATTTCTCACTGTGCTTTTAGGAATATGGTCTGGTGCCAAAGTTGGCTCAGATCAGCTTTTCTCAACCAGGGTTCTGCTGAATGCTAGTGTTCCACCTCGTTAGAGATTACGAGGGTTTTCTCAAAATGTTACGTAGGTATGAAAAAAGCAAATGACTTTTGCTTCACTTGAAGGTTTTTTTTTTTTAAATAATAAGTAGTATTTGCTGACCTGATGACATTTAATAGTAGTAGTAGCAGAATATTCACCAATCAATTCAGACCACCATCTTTATTCAATGGAAGATATTTGATATTTTGTCATAATCTTGGGTCATGTTTCATATTTTACATTTATCTAGAGGCAACCTGCTTGAAATCTTACTTAGTTTGAAAGCGTTCAACCTTACTTTAAGACTAGCTTATCACCCAGTTCTTTTTTTTATATATATTTGTTCAAGTATAAAAACATTTATGAAAAGTAATTTAAGCTTATCAATATTTTTTTCAAGAAAACTGACTGGAACTGAAAAAAATATCTTTGAGTGTGCCACCAAAATGAACAAATATGTTGAAAACTCTTGTATACTGTTGAAAACTGACAATTACTTGCAGATTATAATTTATATATATATATATATATGTGTGTGTGTGTGTGTGTGTGTGTGTGTGTGTGTGAGAGTGAGTATGTTATTAAGTGGATATATGATCCGATAGAATGATTATAATTTGAACTAACAACTAAAGAAAATGGGGCTGCTACAGGAATCAAACCTGTTTTTCTTCACACTGTCTAGGCCTAATGAAATATTTACCATGTAATAATGTGAGATCATTTAAGATATAGTTCCAATATGATATAACACAATTCATAATTTTTCTGTTGGATCATAAATCCATTTCTTATATATGTGAATATATATATATATATATATATTATATATATTTATGTATACAATCATGAAATAGAGAAATGAGTAACATAAATGCACTTTTCATTCCTATCTTTCCAGACTGCTGTTAGCTAAGTTGATAAGAGCAGAGCCACATATTGCGTGCTTTGTGTAGGAAGTAGCTTTGATCCCCACACAATGCTCATTTATTTATCTATTCATACCTGGGTCCACTCAATTTGCTACCAAATCATATTGGTGCCAAGCAGAATAATATCCAACTGAAATGTTTCCATAATTATTCCACTATAGATATGTATCATCCTCCATTATAAGTCCACTGCTGGACAAAGGTCCTTCTCATCTCCTTTCACGATGAGTGTGATTGCACTCATCTCAACCATGTCTTACAGATTTACTTTTGTATCTTACCTCTACAACTTATCTCATGTCTTTTTCTACTGTGTTTACTGTCCTAAGGACACCAATCAGTTAGCTTTTTGCTCTATCTTGTCCATCCGTGTGTTTGTCTGTTACATTATAAAAACCACCTAAACATGGGGTCAGCTCAACCAAATTTGGAATGTATACTCAATGGACCAAAGAATTTTAAAGGAAAAAGTTTTGGGGTTGGGGGGGGGGGAAATACAGGGTTTTCATTCACACTCACCCTAAGAATAACAATCTAATTTCCGTCTTTTTCTATATAATACTAAAAGTCTAATTCTGTTCATCTGTAAGTGACCTCAACAACATAGCCAAAATGGTGCTTTGTAGCCAAAGGTATTGAATTAAGGTACCCTTTATATGTGTGAAGAATGCAAAAAAAAAGTCCGGGTGATTTGTAGCTCAATAATATTTGTGTGCGATCTGTTTCTGATTTCCATCTATACAATACTAAAAGTCTGATTCCTTTTATTTGTCTGTAACCTATAAGTAGCTGGATTGGTGCATTGTTGTCAGAGATATTGAATTGAGGCACCCTTCCCCTAAAAAATTGACACCTTCTGTGGGAGCTAGCTGAAAATCCTGCCAGTAAGGATTTTCTGCTATTAAAAGAATATAGTCAACTTCCAAACCTTTGAGTCACATTCTTTCAAGAATCCTTCCAGATGCTAACTGTCACACACACTCACATGAACAGTTAGATTATTATCTATAGTTTTTGTTGTTAAGGAATAGGTGTGTGCATGTATTTATGTTCATGGATGTGCACAAAATAATTATATTCTCCAGGCTAAAAGCTTAGGTGATAAGGAAAGATAACACCAGAGCCAGTTGAAATCCAGGTTTTGAGACTTCAATAAAAAACATAATGGCTTTTCTCAAGCATTGCCCAGAAATGAACAGTTTGCCCAAGGAAATCCCTGCTGAATACATAAAGGTGTAAATTGAAAATTCTTGTATACAAAGAAGGAAAGCAAGAGATAGGAAGATATTGGTGAAACTTGAATCGTTAGGAGGAAGAGAGGAACTAATTATGACCAAAACAGACAACTAAGACACAGACAGAAAGAAAGGAAAGGCGGACACTCATTTTTAGCCACAAAATAGGACCCAAGATCTTAGAACAGGGTAGTCTTGGCCAGGCCACTGTTTCTGTTGTGTCTGTTAAGAGTTTCTGAATCAATTTCACAAATTACTGCCAGTTCATTTGCTCTCCACTAATTGGTCAACTCTGAATTATCAGAAAAACAAAGGGAGACAAGTAGAGGGCCTTTTTTTCCAGAGTTGATATTTACAAAAATACCAGTTGACTTTATTTTCTAAAATTAGTGCAATGGAGGCATATTTATGATTTAAGAAATGAAAGCATCTATTGTAAATTTTTTAAATGTACTATTTATTTACGTTGAGATTTTGTATTCACAGTGTACATTGTGAAAGATTTATGAAATAAAAAGATTTTTTCATGTTTGACCATTTGTCACTAGTTTGTTAATTGAATATCAGACATAAAAATCATTTTTTCTTCATAAATCTTATTCAAAGTATATGAAAAAAAAACATCAATTTTGAAAAAGGACAAAAAACTCTCAAATGAAAATGTGAGATACAAACACCAATATGTACATAATTTTCACTTGCAATATCTTATCTTGTTAACTAAATCTTACCATAAGTAAATAGCACTTTTGAAAATTTTACAATAGATGCTTTTTTTCAATAAATCGTAAACATATCCTCATTATGCTAATTTTAAAAAAAAATGTTACCTGGTATTTTTGTAAATAGATTGTAAAACCTACCCAGGTCTTATTGTAAATAAATAGAACATTTACAAATTTTTCAAATTGATGTCTTTTTTTCATAAATTGTAAAGATATCCCAATCACACTAGTTTTAAAGAAAAAGAAGTCAACCAGTTTTGGGGGGAAATAATGAACTATGAAAGATATGTCCTCGAATTGTCTTCTTTTGTTTTTCTGGGAAATCATAGTCGACCATTCGGTGACGAGCAAATGAACAGTAAGTAACCGGAGATTTAGGGGCTCTCGGGGCTATGCATATATGTTTAATTAGGGATAGCAAAAAGGACATGTCTTATTCTTATTCTCTCCCCTTCCGTGAGATCTACCTTGTTTATATTTCGTGTTTATATTTCAACAGAATGTTGGATACTCTCGTTCGCTCAGGCAAACAGTATAAAGAAAACAAAGAAAAGAACAGAATTATTTCTTCATAATCAAGGCGACTTGCAGCTCTCTTGTATGCTTATGCACTCTCAATCAGGTGCAGTTACGCTACTAAATGACTAATTTTGATTTATTTTAGAATTAGATTCGATACGTTTGTTTGTAATTTTTTTCCTCATTTTTTCTAGATTTTATAAATTATGTTTTTGGAAAAAAAATTCCTTTTTTACTGTATTTCCTATGATCCAGTAAGGACAGGTCGTAAGGTTGCCAGGTTGAAGATGTATATAACTGAAATACTCAACTTGAATAAATATAATTACAAAAAAAAAAGAAAAAAAATAATTATAAGGCCCCTAGGATTCTTCCTGTAGTCACAAAAAGGTAAAGGCATAATACCCAGTCTAAGAGATTCTGTCCTGCTGCAGCACCTCCCCCATTGCACTATAAGCAGTTCGGAATGACATTACTTACGCCTATGTGAAAGTGGTCGCTGGATCGGGCAATTCTGGTTGTCTAAAAACTAAAAGGTCACATTTGTTTGTTACCTGTTGTTAGCGTTAAAAAATGCTTCTTCGTTCGGTAAAAACTAGAACTTTTCATTACACACAACAAAACACAAACAATGTACAGGTAGATATTTGTTCGCCTTTTGGAAATGATACAAAGTTTCATAAAATAGGCAAAGGTGCTTTAATTCAAATTAACTTCCGTAGGGAGACTGAAAAATCCTTTCGTGTAACACGCATTTTCTTTAAAAGCACCGCCAATAATGAAACCAACATTTCAGAATATAGTCATAAACTGATCGAAAATACTGTTGTGCTTCCCAACTATTATTCCGAGAAGTTTAAACAAAAATTTCTTTACGGCAAGCAATTCAAATTCAAGATAACCTCTAATTAATTACATAGGCCCTAATTATTAAGAGAGCTTAAATCCTAAACTTGATTTAAGAAGCATCGAACTGTTTTATTACACTGATTTGGGCTTACCTGAAGTAATAAGTGTGTTGGTCCACCCAGTGAGTACCGAATTCGTTCAGTTTACGATTACGAGACAAGCTCGTTCTCCTCCACTTACAACGAAAACTTCGTTCAAAAACGTTTTGTTGACCATTGGGAAGTGCCAATAGAGGTCAGAGTTGACATTTATTCTTTTAATAATTAAAAATATTTCAAATCTTTTACACGACAAGTAACTTTTTAAAAACTAAACACTAGCTGAGTGGGCGGCTATTTGAAAACAACCTCCCATAGAGGGGGGCTCACAAAATGCTTTGTAGATACAGTTGTTAGTTCACCTATTTCAACCGACATATACACATATTTGCACATGCATAACTTGTATAAATAAATGATTCAGCCTTTTGAGGTTGTCTTCCAACAATTAAAAAATAGTACATGTCTATTGCTAATTTCCCTTACTCATCAAATCACACACTATGTCAGAGGGCTCCCTACAAGGAGTTAAGACCCCCAACCCCCTAATCTCTTGGCACGTCACTCATGTTAATTGTGTAAAAAGTGCATAAAATATCCTTTTTATTCTTCTACTTTACTGGAGCCCCTTAGAACAAAAAAGTATAAAACCAACCAATTTTCAGGTAAGGAAACAAATCAGACTAATACTTATCTAAGCGTGAATGTTGCAGAAAATTTTTTATTTTGTACCTTTCATTTTTGCCTCTGAAGAAAAACATTAAAAAATAAAATGAAAATGTTCATATGCAGACTTTTAAGAAAATTGACAAGTACTTATAATGATTATAATAATAATTATGAACTTTTTGAAAAAAGTTCATAGTTCAATATTGGTATTTGAAAAATGAGCTCGTAACATTTTATAACAAATTGTTTTTCAAAAATAATTTTTTTCTCTTTAAAAATGCACCCCTTAAAACAAACTAGCATCACCTAAAAGTTTGATATTAAGAAATCAAGTACAACTTAAAACTTTAGTTTACAACAGCTATTTAGTTTTCTACGACAGTGGCACACTGTCAACTTCTCATCCTTTTAAAAAAGAAAAAAAAGCAACCAACAATTTACCTTCATTAGGTGCTAAAGTGAGACAAGATAAATACATTTAAGATAATCAATAAAAGTTTTATTTTTACCTGCTTCCATTGAGAAAAATCGAAGATAGTTGTAATTGTATTAACCCAGGGGAGCATTCATGTTTTTGTTTGGTAGAATTGGAAATAGATAAATTTCCTAATGTCCCAGAAACAATATCTTCTTCTTCTTGGTCGTCTTTGGTTAATCCAAATGAAAAGTTCGCACTCTCGTTTTTTAAACGCTTGTATTTGTTGGTAAAATAACTTACAGGTGTTGAAGTTGAATTTAAGGAGTGAGGACCCAATTTATCGGGTGACGGAAGGGTTAGAAACGATTTGGGAGGAAAATCCTTATCTAGCGGTTTCCCATTCATTTGAAAAAAATCTTGTGTCGTGTAAAAAAAAGCAAGGTGTAGAAAATAAATAATTGAATCTGACAACGCACTCCTTTTTAAATTAATTACCTAGTAATCATTAATTTAATAAAGAAAGCTTCACAATTAGAAGCACTTGAAGTTTTACAGCGAGTATAAACGATTAAAGAGCACTTTTTTTGTTCTCGGTACATTTTAGTTTGTGTTGTAGCAAATTCAAATGTGTACTTGTTGGGGGGCGGGGATGGATTAAACCATGTATGGCATAAAATGAATGTGCCTACACTCTAAGTAAGTAAGTAAGCAATAACAACAGTTACCGACGGGAAATGTTCACTAGAACTATGTAATGACTGGTTGGTAAGGTAGTGTGAAATCCTGCTTGCTTGGATACGAGAGAGCAGACTACACTACACATCACCCAATTGCTACCACTGTCCCATAATACTTGCCATACTCATATGTATTTATATATTCAAATGTAACAACTATTATGAGACAGAAGCAGTACTCAGTTTTTTTAGAGACAGACGCTCTTTCTGAGCTGTTCTTGACAATTATTCACTTCAATCAACGTATTTATATATTTTTTATCAAGAATATTTTTTTAAAATGTTACATACTTAAATATAACGGAAAACACTTTTTTTCAAAAATTCAATTAAAGTTTAAATTTCTTTTTGGGGTGGGGGGTATTTGACTCTAACAATTTCATACCCACAGACATTTTATTAAAGAGGACCCTCTCGTTTTGTTTGAAAATGTATTGCAACAATTTAGTCAAGTTAAATTAGCATTTCGTCCTTTCGCGCGAGACATACGCATCACTAACCAGGGATTTTTCAAGTCTAAAAATCTTCTTTTTCCGCATATTCATTTATTTCTAAATGAATAATACATGTATTTGTTTTTAGAAAGGTTGCACACAGGGTGAAGTGCTACCAGAGCTCACTAGAGCGCCACTACGACACATCTTTGATATAAATGAACGTAAGACGAAACGCTCCGGTACCTAAAATTTGACAGTGCACCCCTGATTACGCATTAAAATAAAATGAAAACATTTTTAAGTTCACTTTTAGAACCCATCCAGAAGAGATAAAAATTCAAGTTTTATTTTATTATTTTTTTTCTAGATATTACAATAATTTCACGCTCGCCGCCTACGAACTTTGAACTTTCATTGAACAAGAGGCACCTCCCCTTTCAAAATATGATTTGCGATCCAATAATGTAACTTGGATACAAGTTTTATTATCTGTCAGATTGACGATTGTCGAAAAAAATGTTTTTTTCTTTCGTCTACTTATATGATAACAATGCTGTTTTCTTCTACTTCAAGGTGACAATAATTGTACACACCATAATGACGGCCAAGTAGATACTCATCAAGGAAAAAGGAGTATTCATGACGTCTACGGACTGTGCCGCCTTACGGAGGATTTTTTGTAATTTTTTTGCTGGTATAAAATATCTTCTGCCCACAATTTGAAACAATGGACTTTTCCACAGTAACAATTTCAATTGTTGTTGTTTTTGGTATCTTATCTAAATAAATTATCATCTTATAGAATTTGATACGGTCCGCTCTTCGAAAGTTCGCTTCACGTCACTTTTTCGCTTTTACGAAAAAAAGTGAAAAGCGAGTGTTCAGCTTTTGTTTTGCTGCGAGCCACGAGAAACAGAGCACACCCTCTCTCTCTCTCTCTCTCTCTCTCTCTCTCTCTCTCTCTCTCTCTCTCTCTCTTTCTCTCACACACACATTACACCCCAGTCTCATGTAACTCCAAGGACTCAGCCTAACGTACTGTTCTCGACATTTGGGGATTCTGAGAACGCTAAAAATATTTCCTTCATAAAATAATGGCAGTAATTGCTTCTTCGCTGAGCACAATTTCGGCTTACGGAAGGCTTTAACAATTAGATGATGGGAGGTGAAACAATTTTTAAAAAAACATAATTTATTCAACAAAGCAACATAGCAATGAATTTATAAACTTACATTGTTTTTCTTTCATGAATTCTCTTATTTCTTTTCATTTGCGTGCCATTTTTATTAACAAGTGTGTGAGTGTGTGTGGAACTTAACGATCGTGTCCACCTTCCGTACACTGTGCTGAATTAATGATAAATAGTTATCTGTGAGTGGCTGAACAGTTGACGGCACGGAGAATAGGATCAATGAGCCGAGTTCAATCTCCAGCTGGAACAGTTTAGTATTCACTTTGCACTACAGTGGTGCCACTTCAAAAACTCTCTTACCGACCTTGAGAAAGCGTTGAAAACGCCAAAACACAGTGAAAAAAAAATATTGTTAGGCATTTTAATAGCTAAAAGTGTCAATATTTGCTATCATGAATAGTTAAAAATTGGCTAAAATTACTGAAAAATAAAATACCGCTCAACGTCGATTTTTCGCGAGGCCAAAACAAGAAAAGTGCTAAATTAAGCACGGAAAGCGTTAAATTGGCCACTCTGCGCTGTAATTGCTTATCTAACACGTCATGAGCCTGCTTGGCAGGGTAATGCCAATCACTCCCATTTCTTCATACACTTACTTGCAGAAGGCCTGTTATGTCTAACAAACGTACCTTGAAGGTTCCACTAATACTAAAACTATAAGTCAAAATAATTTGTTCATTGATACATTATTTCACTCTCGGGTCAGCTTCCTCATTTCTTTTTTACCGGAATGCCGCTTATCAGCTGCTGTACTCCCCCGTCTTCCTCAAATCTTTGTTACATTGAATTATTCTGTGACCTGTTGAACGGTACCATTTAGTAACTGATTCATAGAGGTATATTACTACTGACATTCCTATCTTGTCGGGTGTGATGACTTTTCTTTCCATTTGAATCGAATGCGACAGACATCTGGAGAAGGTCGGAGAGTACAGCAACCGAAGCGTTGTGATAAAGATAGACAACAAAAGCGAAAAATATGGCCCGAAATAATCAGATAATTAACATAATAACCTTTTTTTTTTACTTATTTTACACACAGTTCTGTCGAAATAACAGAATTGAAATAGTTAAGTGACTTAAAATGTTGGGACATGTTATTCTACAAATTTAAACTAAAATACGAGGCATCTACCCGTAGTTTTGGTTACACGTACATTCCTTCAACAAATAAAAAATAAGGAAGACACGAGTTATCTGCCCGTAGTTCTGATTACATATAATTGCGTTGGCTCCATTATGATAAGGATTGCGAGTTATGCAAATGTAAATTTCCATGTAAAGATTATTTGTATGAACTATATAGACCAGGAAATATTTTTAATTCAAACATTGATAACATTGAGAAAAGTGGTGTACTATGATAATTAGCATTTGAAAATTTTAGCCCCAAACAGGCAAAGATTTTAAAGTTTTACCAAAAATTAACTCATGAGTCAATTTCAATAAAATTTCCGACATTTATTTATTCATGAATTAATTTTTTATGTAAAGGGTATTTTGTGAGAAACACTCTTGGAATGTTTTCAAGTCACTCACCACACACACACACACACACTATATATATATATATATATATATATATATATATATATATATATATATATATATATATATATTGTAAGAAAAATGTATAGAAATATTTGTTTTTATTCCCTCACCCCTACCGACACCCACTTTTTAAATTAAGTTTCACGAAATCTCAACAAAATATCTTTCAGACTCTAAAAATATTTACATTTCTATAATGATAAGTCCCCGAAGAAACTAAATAGGTTGAAATCTTATTTGAAAATGCAACATGGGTTTTTCAAATATGCCTTGGTTTAGAAAATAAGAATAATAATAAGACATATTTTTGCTTGGAGGGTTTTTTGTTTCTTCTTTTAAATGCAGAGCATTTTTCTAACAATTGTTCCGTCAAATCAGAAATATTTATGCTACTTGAACACTTCTGAAATATTGTAATTAATAAATAAAAGTTTTTAAGTGATAAATAAAAGTAAAGTTTTATCAAGTTAGTGGACATTTTTTCAAGATTTCCTCTTACGTGCGGACACAGTAGCTATTAGTACTCATGGGAAAGGGTCAAGATATAATTTGA
Source organism: Thysanoteuthis rhombus (assembly GCA_963457665.1). NCBI lineage: Eukaryota > Metazoa > Mollusca > Cephalopoda > Oegopsida > Thysanoteuthidae > Thysanoteuthis > Thysanoteuthis major. The sequence goes on along the minus strand of OY735242.1, from coordinate 24,825,863 downwards.
ATAAGCCCCTTTGGATTTATCAATAAGTAGCAACTGAACAGAAGCTTTTGTATGGAGAAGGAAAGGATTGGGTTACTTAACCTTTGAACTGTGTTCACCAGTAAACAACATCCCCTGAAAACAAATATACTTTTCAATTAATTTGTTGTGAAAAGCAAGCAACATCATTCCCAAATCAAGTAAATTAGTCATGAAATCAAATAATTTTCTCCGAATGAAACTTCTGGTGTCAATTTCATTTTTCAAATATTTGAAAAACCGACTTAAATTTTTCTTGCAGCTATGTTTTTTTCATTGTTGTTTCTAATAAGGTTAGAATTGTAAACACTACCTTTATGCGGTCTAAAGACCACTGCGAGTATCCAAAAGTATTTTTAAATCTTTTACAATAATTTTAATGCTATTTTATTGTAATTATAACAAAAGTTGAACCTTCAAAGAAGATATTTATTTACTGCAATTGGTTTGAAAAGAGCTTTTTTAAAAGAGCAAGAATATCGCTAAGCTAACAAAATGTCAATTTCATATATGCAGTCATTTTTACGATGCAGGTATATTTGTATACCGATATTTAAAAGTATATAAGACTCGCCATCACAGTCGATAACTGAACAACCGTAGCGGCAAATTTTCAAGTCATGGGGAAAAGATGCAATCGAAGAATGAATATGGTCAGAATAAGTTCCATTTATGACATCACAGTCGTTTTCCAATGGAAAATATCTAAAATAGTTTTAGAAAAAACAAGAAGTAATATCTAGATTTTGAAGAATCTAGGTGTTTGTTAATATACCCGTCTAAATAAGGCCAAAAAAAGAATCGAAAAAGCCTTTTTTTCCAAAAAATGAAAAAGAAAATTCAGTAAGGGCCAAAGGGAGTACTGATGCCAATTTCCAAGTCTGTGGACAAAACGGTATGGCCATGAGTGCTGAAACACACAGACACATAAACAAACACATGCTCATATTTTTTTTAAAAGATAGAATCCCTTCACCATCTTTGATTGCTATGGTGGTTCAGTGGGAGTCAGTTGAATAGTTTAGTTTATCTTTCATAGTATTAACGTTTTTCATAAACTTTATATCCTTGTATAAAGAATATAAGAATATAGAATTTTCCGTTTGAAAAACTGAAATTTACAATGTTAGCAGAAAAAAAATGACAGCTGCTCATTTATTATTCTCGTCTCGTAAAAATCCTGGTGTTTCTAGTGTCAAATGCCATTAAGATAGGGCCGCTACTTGTTATATAATAATTCAAATGAAAAAATCAAGTACTTAGTTCACGCATGTATTACACTTTTTTTATGGAATCTTTAACTACCTCTCAAAAGAGCCCAGTTGAGAAAGGCTGTGTAAACCAATATCCCCGACCCCAATAATTCTCCTTCGTGACATGGTCCATAGAGCAGTGAGCCATAAATCCACACGATACGTAATTCTATCACGGTTAGGTTTTGCATTGTCTCCCATTACCATATTGTTAGGGGAAAAAATGTGACCTTTTAAAGATAGCCAAAAGCAAGTGTTGAAAGGTAAGTTGTAATGCAGTGGTGTAGTACTGTGAGAACGCGTGGAAACGGCGTTACCTTACTTTGGAGGTAGGGGGAACAGCGTGCCCATACAAGATTTCATAAAGCAGCGTAAAATTGTTCTGGGCACCCGTTCACACACACTACACAAACACCTTCGTCGTTTAGCCATCATTTTGGCGATGTTTTTTCATTTAAGAAAAAAAAGTAACTTTTTACGGAAAGCGAGTGAATTGGCTCCAAAGTGAGTGATCGATTTACAATCTACGCACGATGTAAAACTGTTCTAAGACCTTTTGTCTCTCTTTGCGGCACCCGATGTTCAATTTTCAATTCAAGTATCTCTTGGAGTGGCCCTGACTTTCTGACATCAACATGGTTACCTACTTTTCTGGAGGAACTTACAGTTAACTACTAAGGTTTAGGGTTAGTTTTTGGTGTTAGGGTTAAAGTTATAAAATTACGAAAAAAATTACAAAAAATATCAAAGCAAAAAACTTGATTAACACGATGGTAATTTCGCCTCAGTAATTTTGCCCTTATGTCATGCAACTGAAACACGCATTTTAAAGGGTCGAATTTATCTTTGTGTGCTCATGTGAGGGAGCGCGTGTGTCTGTTAATTCGACCCTTACAAGTGCGTATTTCACTTGCGCGACTAAAGTGAGGAAAAGATAATAATTTCGCCACTGCTATTCTGAGTGATGTGCATGGAATAGAGTTCTACATATAAATTGTGTTCTTACTCAAATTGTCATATTTTTTTTTAAATATCGGTCGGAGAGTCAGGGTCCAGATGTGTAGAAATTCATTACCCACATCTGAGTCAATTCATTTATTTGCTTCCCTTGAAAAATTACTTTTTTCTCGCAAATGAAAAAAGTCACCGAGAAACTAAGGTCAGATTCATCAGTTGAAGCAGTTCATTCTGTATTGAAGAATGTTTGTACGACGATATCGTTAATTTTGTTAACATCTCTCTCTCTCTCTCTCTCTCTCTCTCTCTCTCTCACACACACACACATGCGCGCGCACGCACACATACGTTTGGTATCTGCTTTCAATAATAATTGAACGTTGGCCTAATTTAAGGTTCGATGAAATGACTGAATTTGATTTAAGAAAAAATGTTCGTGGAATGCAAAATGTCTTGTGATTGAGAAAGTAATAAGCTTATTTGGATAATGTGAGTGTATGCATAAACATGGGTGTGTGAATGCATGTGTATGTGTGTGTGAGTGTATATGTATATATATATATATATATAAGTCACTTGCCTCGTAGGTGAATGTCTTATAAATGGTTTGAGCACGCAATTGAAGGCGTGTTTGTGTGTGAGAGTCATACGACCAAGACCCTTGGGCAACGGAATTACGACTGACGAATCTTCTCTGTTGTTTGTTTACATACGAATATGGTAGGCTCCAAACGACATCATTTGGGGTTTTGTGTGTCAAATAAATTGTAAATATTTCAATTATTGCCGTTATATTGGCGACTTTATTTTGGAAGGAAATTCTGGGACTTCACTTCACTACCGAATTTTTTGGTTTGTTAACGCATTAAACGTTTCCTGTGTTGATCCCACACATTCTTTCTCTCTATCTCAACGTATAAAGCTTCTTTCTTTCTCGTACATAGAAATGAGTCCTCTCTGTCTCTGTCTGTCTCTGTCTCTGTCTCTGTCTCTCTATCTATCTATCTCTGTCTCATACTCTTTTTTCAAATATTCACTTCTGGTGACCAGACATAAAGGCATAATTTGAAAAAAGTCTATGAGGGACATAAGGTTTTTGATAATAAAAAAAAGAAATGGGAATTTTAAACTTTTTTTCATGAACAAAATGAGAAAATTAAAAATACCACAAAAATTATTCGGTATTTCATATCGATTGGAAGTAGAAACAAAATTAAATTAAATGTCTAAAATATTGAATTCAAAAATACATGAAAACAGTAAAATCATTTCTCAGAAAAAAGTGCCGAAATTAAAGAAGAAAATGTCCTTTAAGTTCACAAATCAAATTTGAATGATTTATTCAATTTTTTTAATGGATCTTTTTTTACGTACAAATCTAAAAGTTGAGAAATGCAATCTTTTCTTTGTCTCTTTTACCTCAAATTATTTTTTTTAAATTTCAACTCAATAATTCTTATTCGTAACAATTCGTAAATTTTCCGGATTGTCCATTTCTAATTTTTCGTTCAAGTTAAAAAAGAATTTTTAATAATTATTCTAGCATTTTGTTTATCATTGCCTTTTTTCATCAATAATTATGCTTCTTATTGAATGTGTTTTACTTTTTCAAATTAGAAAAAAAATCCCATCAACCCTTCTGTTCTTACATTTTTCAGGATTCCATTTTACCAGTGTTGCGAATTTAGATGTTTTTAATCTAAATCTAAATCTAAATCTTTTTAGCTAAATCTAGATGTCAGAAATTGTTTTAGATGATTTTTTTTTCAATAAAATAAGTATTATTTTTATCTATGTATAGTTATAAAACAAATATTTATCAAAGTAAGTAATGTTTTAATAAAATAAACCGTGATGATTAAAATCACTTTTGATATATCTACAATACAACAATACATTTCCTAGATCTAAAATTTATAACTGGATAATCTAGACACTTCTAGATGTTTTTCGATTCAATTTTAGATGTAAGTTGTAAATGAATTCGTCCAGACAGAGTGTACATCTGTTATTACGTAATTCTTATGCCCAGTATTTAGCTTCTGTTTCAGCTGTTCATTCCCTGTTTAACAGTCTTCTAAAGAGGATTTTATTTTTTGAATAATGGACAGATCTCCTTTCCAAAACGTTCCTCGTACGCCTCTTCTTTCCTGTAGACTTCATTTCAATAATTGTTCCCCAGCTGCCGTGGTTCCTCAATCAGTTACAATTAAGTCTTCTTCAAAAGGTTCCTGCTTTTCGCCAACTCTACCAAAAACTCCCAAACCTCTTTTAACACTCGCCCCGAAATTGACCCCAGAGAGATGGGAGGTACCCGCAAGAATTGAAAAATCTTCCCCAAACATCAAGAAAAGTATCTGTCCAGATTCTTTTGAAATATTTCTTGGAAATACAGAAAAAGATCAGCAAGTTCCATGTACTCCATCTTCTTTGAATGATGGCCACAGTACTTCTTCTTCAGCTTTTTGTCCTTCTTCAAAAAACAGAAAAGAGCTTTCTAAAAATAGAACTTTGGCGACCTTACCCCGGATAAAAGAGCAAGTTGATGACAGAAACACCCAGAGTGACAATTCTAACATGAATTTATTCGACGGAGATGATTATTTCTTCTTGTAGTTTAATTCGTATAACTCTTTTTTTGAGGGGCAACTCATTTCACGAGAAGTGTTTTCTTTATTTCTATTTTGGGCGCAAAATCAGAGCCGATCAGCCTTAGGTGCCCTTTCAATTAAATTATTATCTTATTCATTTTTTTACAGTGAAGAAAATGGGGATAAGTATTATTGGTTATCTTTGATTTGGGACTTTAAAGACGGTTTGCTATGGAAAAAAAATGGCCACTTTGTTTATCTCTAGCAATACGACAATGTAGTTATGATGACTTTTTGTTCAGGATTACTGGCGGCTAGGGTTATGAGGTTGTTTTATTACAATAGATTTAATTATAAAAAAGCAAGGCAAAACAAACAATTGTTGCATAACGATAAAATAACCATTTTCAGTGAGAAAAAAAAATTATTTTAATTGTCTTATTTATTTAAAAAATAATAATTTTAGTTTATCACGAAAAGTATCAAATAGAGCTTACGTTTCTAAACAACATTGATCAGTGATCAAGATTATTAAAATTTTGGTCTTTTGGTTGAATACTTCTTACCAAAAACTCATCTGGATAAGTTAAAGTTAAACAGAAGTAGCCATATTGCTATGGTTAGCCATCAGTCATGAGGATTTCCTGTGCTAATTGCTCTTCTTACTTCCATCACAACAGAAACTGTCAGATATTCCTGGAAAAGCTGACTTCTTATTTTGAATGTTTTTATTCTGTTTTGATTTATTCATTTTTTTAATTTATATTTGGAAAGCCCAATGGTACTTTGGCCTTGGATCAGCTCTTGGTAAAATAAATTCAATAACTGTGCTTCTTAGTAAAATATGGCTATAAAACAAATATTGCATAGATATCAATGTGGTTCAGAAACTGTTTTATAAAATCACAAGGCGAAAAACAAGCAGGGAATGAAAATTTTTGATGATGCAAGTCAATCATCAAGCCAGTCCACCATTTTTTAAAAATACATATTGACAATTTTCAAGTTTTGTATGAATCAGAAAAGTGGTAAAGGAAAGGAAGGTCAGCCTAACCCTGTTAGGGTGTCTGATTTTTCCCCATCTTTTCTGATGGTTCCTTAATCTAATTTTTTTTCCCCCACTTTATGATTTAGTTGAAATATTTTTTATACTGGCATGGTACCTGACAAAAAATGACAGGATTATTTACCTATGGATCAGCACTTCTGTCTCTAATCAGAGTAAGTGTGTGCTCTGTGTTACTCCGAGTATTTCTGCCTCAGATCAGAGTGTAGTAGCTTTAGGTAGCACTCCAGTCTCCAGAGAACTGACCATTTAAAACTAGACAGAGCAGGTGTGGTGCCACGACCAATAGGGTTTTGTCCCATCAGGCATGGCACAGCTCTGCAGAGTCAAGACCAGAGTCCCTAAGACCAAGCTCATGTCTTTAGTTGCAAAGACAAAAAGAAATTTTTTGAGTTTCCTACCCACATGCTTGTGTGTGTGGTATCCCTGTGTTAAAAACCAACTTTGTGTCATCCTTTCCTCATTGGATTTATGGTAAATAGGACCTTTGGGTTCATTAAAAAGTGTTACACTCAGAAAAATGTATATGTGGTCATAAATTATATTTTATTCATGTGGATTTCCCACTGCCACAAAATTTGTCATTATTTTCAATGTCTTTCCAAAATAAGTTAACATAGATCACATTTTTGTTCTTTGTACTGTCCGGATTGATTATTGAGAATTTGAAAAAAATCAATTTTATTTTGAAATAATCCTTAAATCAGCTAAAATATTTTTTTTTGTTGTTGTTTTTGCCTCCTGAAGTTGCAACCACTTTGATGCCATTTCAGTAACAAGTAGGTTTTACAGGAGGGATTTGTTTGGCCTAATGTCCAGTCTTCCTCCTTTACCCAGGCGTGGGACCAGCTATGGTGACTGCCAAGCTGTAGGTTGTTTTTCCTGACAGAGTAACCTTCTCTTAGATGGACTACCTTACAGAGTTAATGAATTACTAATGTCTTTCTATTCACCCAAAGTTGGTGGGGTAGGGAGTGGATTCAAGCATTTCTCTAGGGCATCAGTGGAAACTTAACATACTCCAACTTGAACTCAGTCCACCAATTCTGATTTCAGTGTTAGTAACTGTTATGCCACTCTGCACCTCTAATCCACAAGAGTGATTTTTTGAATTAATATATTTAATCAAACATCAAAATTATGATTTAACACAGTTTTATCTTTTATCCATTTCTTTTTTTGTTTGTTGGGTTACTCTAAAATGAGTTTTAGAAAAATTGAACTTAATCTCAACTCGAGGCTTACTATGGATTTTCAACCAGTTCAGTGCGAAAGGATGTTAAATAACGTTTTTGCCACTTTATCTGTAACCTTCAAGGAGTGTTATTCACATAACATCCCCCTTTTTGAAATAAGCTACTTGTTTCCACTTTGTTCTCTATACTCTGTTATGACTAATACCTGCTTTCGAGTGATGCTATTCAGTCTCTGGGTCATCCCTATTTCTATTCTTGGCCTACACATCAGGGAAAAAATATTGGCGCTGAAAGTGTTAATCATGAAGTTAACTACCTCTAGTGTGATTATGTCTATATGATATATATGTAAAGGGTGTTAGCCAGCATTCTCACTAGATGTTTTACAGTTAATTCCCAATAGAAACTTAAATCTAATTTCCCAATTAAACTGTGCAAGTTTTGGGTAATACTCGCTGTTTTTTTGTTTTCTAAAAAAAATACAAAATAAATAGAAAAATAGGGACCTTCTATAGAAAAGTGGGGAAATTAAATTCCTGGCTAATACCCTAGATGGGAGTATATATATATATATATATATATATATATATATATGCACACAGGGGCAAGCAACCAGTCAACATCGCTGGCAGTTAAAGTGCTGAAAAGTACAACAAAAACTAAATGACAAGTGTCGTCTACTAATCCAAGCTAAATTAACAAGCGTTGGTCAACCAGAGAATGTTAAAGGTTAAATTAAGAGAACCAGAACAGACAGAATGAAAGCCAGAATGCTAAGGATTAGACTGAAGAGGCAATGACAAACTAGAAAGCACTCAGAGAGTGAATACCTCTGCCAACACTTTTGTCACTATAAATCCATATGAAAATCAATATGTTCAGAGCTACGATGCTAGGGACATTACTGAGAAAAATACCTGGATATGCCCCAAAATTCAATTGATTCTTGCCTATCTCATAGCCTACCCTCCAATAAAATGTCATTAGAATCCTTTGAGAACTTTTGGAGATATTGTATGGACAAACATGAGTGAATGCATAAATGTATGAAAAATAAAACAAAAAATATCTTTCAATGGAAAAAAAGGGATCTGCCCAATTCTCCCTCATCCCATGGTCCATCCTTCCAGAAAATTTCAATGGAATTCATTGAGAACTTTTGGAGATAGTGTTGACAGATAGACACAAGTGAATATTTACTTGATATTTTTGTAAGAGAAACATTCTTAAAGGAACATTAAAGGAACATTCTTGTTTGCTTCATACTTGAAGATTTTGTGATCCCTATTATGGGTCTTTAAAAATAAATGAACAACTGTTGCCACAAAGCCTGTGAAGGGTTCTATCCATTCTTATGTGTAGATGTTTGTGTGTTCCAGCACTCCTGGCCGTACCATTTTGTCCACAGACATGATAACCAATATCAGTACTCCACTAGACCTGATCTAAAAATGCTTCTTTTTTTTTTTCTTTTTTTTTAAAAAGTTTTTTGGACCTTTTTAAGGCCTTATTTTGATGGGTTTATAATCAATATCTAGATTCTAGGGAATCTAAATGTTTCTTTGCTCTATTTTATATGTATTTGATTGGAAAAGGCCAATGATGTCATAAATAGAATTTATTCTGACCATATTTATTCTTTGATGAAATTTGCTTCAAATTTTGACGCTACAGTTGTTGAATTATTGACTGTGATGGCAAGTCATTTTCTTTTTTTTTTGATAAATGGACCAAGAGCAAAATAGCCACAAAGACATTAGAGAATTATAATCATCATTATATCTGATAAGAAAATGCTGACTTCCTCTATCTGCCATAAACCACTTGACGTAGCCTTAAACTACGAATCCAGACCTCCACTGGTGTTAGAAAACATTTCTTCTTGGCAAGAGTAACAAATACCTGGAACAGCCTTGAAACAAGTGAAAAGATTGTCAGATCCCAAGAATATCATATTTTTCTTCAAATAAAAATAATCTTCATTGGTCGTATCAAATTCAACTACCAATTTTCTTATTAGTTTAATCCTACCCTAACTCAACAGACGATGGCTTAATGATGCAATTAACTGCTGTCAAAAAATGCCTATTATGAGTACAGTTGAGTACATTCATTAGGATCGGGTTTGAAGATGACAATGCTTGCAATTCTGAATGGTGGAGCTGCTATGCGGCACTGCAGGATCTGAAGTCTTGGCTTGCACTTGACTTGGATTATAATGAGGGTGAGGTGTGTCAGCCTCGCTCTCTTGTCTCTGCCTGTCTGGGTCCAGGGGGTAAGATATAATCAGGACAGCTGGAGACAGACCGGTATGCAGTGGCTACTAAACTGAGTTTAAGTAACAGTAGCCAGTTTAAAAACTTTGATGTTGTACATACATTTTTGGTAGCATTCTGTAATAAAACCATTTGTTTCCAAATGACTTTTCTAGTTAATTCCTATTAAAACTGGTGTAATAGAAAGAAATAATCATTGTGTCAAAAATAAAACAAAAAATATTGTCTGACATTCAACATGATTCATTGGAAAATGAAAAAGTTATAAACACATGCATGAAGTGTTCACATTAGTTATAAACACTGTAATCTGTTTGCTTTCTTTCTGTCTTGTACTTTCTGTTTTTTATCTCGAGAATTGATTCTCTAAATGGAATATGACATAGTGTTACATAAAAAGAGAAAATATTCTTCTTTCTTTGCCCACTCTATATTATATCTTTCTATGTTTACCAACTCTTTCTCTCTCTTATTATTCTCCCCTCTTATCAAGATAATAGCTTTTTTTCTTCCTTAGAAACACTGTCTATCTCTCTCACTTCAGGTCACTTAATTCCTTACAAATGCTGTTAACCTATTTGAATCTTGTCTTGACATGTAATTTCTGACATTCTTGAAATAGTCAACTTACATTGCAGTGAAAAAGGAAAAGATGCTTGTCATAAAGAAATGCTATCATTCATGGGATGAATCAGAAAGTATTGAGTTTTTTCAAATAGATACGTATGTATAGCAATAAGCTCTAAGACTAATGTTGAAAAAAGTATTCATTTTACATAATGAATATTTATTTTTCAACATAATCTCCTTTCTTGTCAACTCATGTAATTCAGTGATGAATATTAATCACAGAGATCAAACATTATTCAGTGAAAATTTTAGCTCAAAATTGAGCTAATAACTATGTATCACACTGTGGACTGATGAACCCTCTTATTCGATATTCATATCATATATATATATATATATATATATATATATATATATAAAAGGGGGTAATAATAAGAGAGAGAAAGAGTTGGTAAACATAGAAAGATATAATATAGAGAGTGGGCAAAGAAAGAAGAATATTTTAGAAGAAGAATATATATATATATATATTGTATGTTATAAGTATATATATATATATATATTTTTTTTTTTTTTTCCTATTATAGATTAAATAACTTTAGATACCAAATAGAATCGGTAGACCGCAACAGCATATCATCTGCAGAGTAGCTCTTTGAACTAACAGACCATGATTTTACCCGAGACTCTCAATTCACTATTATAGAGGAAATTGAAGAAAGGATGACTAATAACACAACCCAGACCCTCAAATTGCATAAAGATAGATGGATTTCAAGATTTAAAAGCAATTTCCCCAATGGTCTCTATAACAAACTGAACCATTCTGACAACATTTCAGCCAATCCATTCTTCAACCTTCTTCAGGTGAACCATTCAAATGTGATGGTGGTAAACAGAATTTTTCTCACATGGTAACAACACTTATAACATACAATACGGATTTTTCTTTCCTTTTTTGGATTTTGGGTACTATTCCCGAAGGAGGCTATAGAATGGAAATGTGTTAACAAAAGAAGGCAAGTTCAATCATCCAAAACCTTGAATGTAAATTCTAGATTGTTGATTAATTTGCATATCTAAATGCAAAAATTAGTCTAGGTTTTCTCCAGGCCACAAAATTATCAAATAAAGGTTTTTATGCATAAAATAAATCATCCCTTTGCATACATGAATAAATTTTATATAGGAATGTTACTGAACAAAATGAAATAGTTTTGGGTTGGCATATTGTCGTATAGGTATAGTTTTTCCTCCCTTTTGTATAATTGACCTAAAAGAATGAGATCAACTAATCCATTTGGTACCAAAATTATAATCTTCAAATCTACATAATCTTCCTTTCAAGTCAGTTGAGTGCATGAGTCGGACTAGTTCAGATTTCAACAACATGCGGTTTTCTTTGCTTAGCAAAACAAATGTTCAGGAAATCCCCCATGTATGAATTAGAATTGCCTGTGGGCTTGGTTGGTGATATGGTTACAGAGCTTCTCTAATGGATTTATCTGGTTGGGATATTTATGACCTCAATTTTTCTCTGCCTGGAGAAGGAAAAGTTTGCAGAGGGCTGAAAAATAGACGGCCAAAATGTTGTGTTAATAAAATCAACGATGGGAAGAAGAGATTTGATTGTCCGAATAAGAGTTGGAATGTTATTGACTCTTCTTGAAGTTATAGACAATCCATATAATCTTTATTATTCACTGATTTATTCAGGCGAGTGTCCTCTTCTTGGTGGTTATCACCAACATGTTCTGATCGCTATAGCCTCCAGCCTCCTTCGGTCGTCTGTCAAACTCAGTGACTTTCTGGGAAGGGCATAGCGAACCCTGCCAGGAGGCGGATATCTCATGTTGGTCATTCTTCTTAATCAATGTATAACAATATAAACTTCAGAACCAAAAAATTCTCAAAAACTTGCACAAGATTTTTTAGGTGCCACGATACTTAAGTAGATATAATCTCTCCCTCTCACCACACAGGAAATGAATAATTATTAAAGAGACAGGTCTGGTCAGTTATCCAATAAAAACCATCATGTGACCACTATTTTTCAACAATATGCTGTGTTGGGGGTGATCAACTAAAAAAAATGGGTTACATGACGATCTATGAATTAAGTATTTTTCGCCTTTTGTTGAGCAGTGATCACTAAAAAAAGTCTGAATTTTCAAAAAATAAACATGAATGTTGCCAGACATAAAATAAGGGATCAATTTAGCATAAGCATACATTGTAAATTAAACCTTTCACTAAAAACCTATTTAGGGGCAAATTTCCAAAAAACATGTTTTTTCTAGATATAAGTTTAAATTTTTAGCCCTCTAACTCCAAAGATACATCCTGTACACATGATGCATAAATAGCCAGCAAGCCTGCCAGACCGACTTCAAAACTGGAGAAACCTATGTTGACAGTATTAATTGATAGTTTTTGATAAAAGAAATCTCACAGAATGTTGGCAAGAATACAATCCTTTATTTACTTCATATTTTTTCATGAAAGAATATAGAGGAAAATTCTTTGTGTTTCTCTGAATTTTTGAGATGAGGTATTATTATTATTTCTATTAATATTCGGACTATCCTCATCTTGGTTGTTTTTCATACAACGTTTCGGACATTGAACCCTATGGCTTTCATCAGGTATCATTTGGTGTGGGGGAAGTAACGAACCAAACCCTTTATTTAACCAACGGGGGTATATTGACCGCACTCCCCTCTTAGCAGTAGTAGTATTATTATTGTCTCACACTGGGATTGAACCTAGAACCATCAGATTACTTGCAGTAATTCTATCTGATTCTCTAACCACTAAGCTATGTGTCCACGTGGTTAGAGAATCAGACAGAATTACTGCAAGTAATCTATTGGTTCTAGGTTCAATCCCAGTGTGAGACAATAATAATTCGAAAATACTATTACTGCTTAGAGGGGAGTGCAGTCAATATACCCCCGTCGGTTAAATAAAGGGTTCGGTTCATTACTTCCCCCACACCTATCAGATGATACCTGATGAAGGCCGTAGAGTACAACGGTCGAAACATTGTATGAAAAGCAACCAAGACGAGGATAGTCTGAATAATAATAGAAAAATTCTTTTTTTTTAATCAGTGTTATGATTTAGATCAAACTAATTTTAGCTTTATTCACATCGTGGCTTCATACACTAGTAAGACCATTATGCTTTGAACATGATAAGGTATCAAAATCATGTCCACCAAATCCTTGTTCTTTTAACATTATTTTAACAGAATAAAATAACTGACTGGATGACAAAAATAATATACATACCTTAGCCAACCAGTCGACAGTTTCGAAAAGAATTGTTTGAAATAAAAAGGAGAAGGAGAAGAAACAAGCAAATAAATAATGAAGCAAAATTAAACCATCGAAAGAAAAGCAATGATTGGTAACAATTATTGTTTCTAAGAACATTCTGTTATAAGCCTTATAAATCAAGCATTAAAGACGAAGAGAAAAATTTTGTAAAGCAATTGGTTCCATGAGAAATACAATAAACATACCAATTGGGAGGAAAAGGTGGCCATTGATGCAAAAATTTTGTCATAACTGAGGGTCATCTCTTGTCCAGTAAATTATAAGTAAGTTCACCAAATCTAAAGGCAGTTCAATTGCCCTTCGTTCTGTCTTCAACCATACCTCATCGGGCAAATGTACAGTGAATGTTATGTATGTTAAGTAAGAAGAAACTTTGTTTTGGCTCCTATATCTTTAAAATAAAGACAACTTTTTTACGAGACTCATATTCTACAACTTTGGAAATATTGACTTAGAAACTGCCCCCCCCCTCCAACAATGGTGAGGATGATTTGTTTTCTATTTCATGATGTTGACTTTGATATTCTGCTTTTAAGACGATGCATCCATGGCAGACATTCAATATCTTTGCCAAAAAAATCAATTCTGTGGTCTGGAGGGCAAAGCAGCCAGAACGTTGGGATAAAGACAAGAAAGTCAGGGGAATCCGTCTTGAGGAAGCCTTGAAGCCAGAAAGTACAGCAGCTGAAACATTGTTATAAAGACAACAGAGACAATGAAATGTGCCCGAAAGAATCAATGTATAATAGAAATTGATAATGGCTGGAGAGTGCTGCAACAGAAACATAGTGATAACAATGAAGATGAGGAAATTGGTTCTAAATAATCAATGTATAATAGCAAATACATCTCATTAGAAATGAAGATAAAAAACACTTCTTTGAAGTAAAAAATCTCAAATAGATCATTTCCTTGATTGGATCCCTGTCAAGGCTGACTATGGGTGTAACAACTTTTTACCAAAGTAAAACTTTTTATAGCAGTAGAAAATACCTGGGCAGATAGAATAGTTATGAGGGAGGGATTTTCCAAAGTATTCATGAACCCACTCACTTCTCAAACATGATGGCAGGCCAAGATATCCAAAAAAGGATTGAGGGTAGGGAGAAGTGGATTTATGCCTTTTCTATAGACATTAGTGCAAAATAAACATTGACAGTCTCAGCTTAAATTCATATTTGTTTTGCCAATCTATTTTTTTTTTGTGTTATTCACTGTATAATGTTTGTACTACGTGATTAATATTCATCACTGAATTAAGTGCATTGACAAGAAAGGAGATTATGCTGAAAAGTAAATATTTGCTGTGTAACTTATTTTGTGTATTATATTTTTAGCTCTCTCTAAGTTAAGGGTCTTTGTGCTGACTGGTATTTCAAGCTGTTGTCATTCTGTCCATTAAACCATGATCTGAGTCAGTTGCTTTGAGAGGTCAGGCTTAGCTTCTAAAATAACAAAGAAACATCCACAGAAAAAAAGATAATAAATAAAAGAGTATCAACGTTGGGGTGGATCATCTTCAGGTTTTGTTGACATGCAAGAAATGATAACAATTTGAGGAGATCAATTTCCTAGGGAGTCCATCAACTTTATGGATCAATGAAATCGGGGACACGAACGTGGGATTTTTCGGATTAATTTGTTACACATGAAGCTGAGTTTTTATTACATCATACAGAGCAGTGGTCTTCAAACTTTAACCCATTTATACCCAAAGTCAGATCATGGTATAATCAGGGATATAGGGTAAATAAAAGTATATAAGCATGGAAATGCAAATTGACATGTAAAAAAAAACAAAAAAAATGAAAGTATGTTTCTTATCATCTCAGGAGTGTCCATATGTAATTTGATCTACTTTGTTTTATAAGTATTTTTTTGTACGGCAATTTTTTAGGGTGGACTAGATACAAGAATATATGGGTTAACTACTAAGGCGGGGGGGGGGGGCTTTTCAATAATCAAATTTTCCTTCTACATATATATTTACATATGTATGTAACTATTTCTATTATTATTCGGACCATCCTCATCTTGGTTGTTTTTCATACAACGTTTCAGCCGTTGAACCCTATGGCCTTCATCAGGTATCATTTGGTGTGGGGGAAGTAACGAACCAAACCCTTTATCTAACCAACGGGGGTATATTGACCGCACTCCCCTTCTTAGCATTAGTAGTATTATCATTGTCTCACACTGGGATTGAACCCAGAACCATCAGATTACTTGCAGTAATTTTTGTCTGATTCTGTAACCACTACACTATGTGTCCATAACAGCGTGAAAAACAACCAAGATGAGGATGGTCTGAATAATAATAGAGATAATAATAATACCTCATCTCAAAAATTCAGAGATATACTAATGCATGTAACTATTGGATTTTGGCCTTTTTTATGGAATTATCCGAATGTATATAAACCCAAAAAGAAAATTCACTCTTGAATGTAAAAGTAAGAATGAAGCTTACTGAAGAAAAATAGAATTATGAATGACTACTGAGTAAATAGTATCCACGTCATTTTAATAACCAAAATGTTTTTTATTAAAAAGGCAAAATGTAGTTAATTTTCTTTTTATAAAAATTCCTGTTTATGTTAAAGAAATAAACCAAAGATGTGTAAAAGTTGTGAGGGAATTGTTTATATAATGAGGAACCATTAGGTATATTGCAAAAATGTCACTTTATCTCATGGAACCCCTGGAAAGGTCACAGGAAACCCCGGGGTTCCTCAAAACAGTTTGAATATCACTGATATAAAGTAATGCTGAAAATGAAAGATTTACAAATGTCGTATTTTTTGTAGATTTAATGTAAATAGAGACATAATTCATTATATTTGGAGGCTTTTCAGCCCTTAACAGCAATAGTGTCTGTCCTAGAAGATAGATTAATTGCCAAGTTTGAATTGGGCAGACAAATTTTCCAGGGACCACATTAGCTTTTTGAATCACTGAAATCCTTGGAGACAGATGTCGTTACATTTACTCCTTATCAGAAACCATCAACAGAGACTATTTATCATCAAGATAGTCAACATCAACTTAGTTTTCTTCAGTTTTTTAGTGGGTGTGGCTGACTGACTATCTGTCTATCTATCAATCTATCTATGTGTTACAGATACAAGCAGCACCAATGGAGCTATAAGGCTGGAAATTCAAACATTTTCTCCTAATTATGTTTAGAAAATTTAGAATTATGTAAGTTTATGCTAAATTGGTCCCTCAATTTATGTCCAGCAGTGTTCTCACTTTGTTTCTTGAAAATGTTGGTGATCACTGTCCAACAGAAAGCAAGAGAAGTAACTCATTCATTGATAATGCCTTTTTGTAATTGATCACCCCCAACACAGCATGCTGCCAAAAGATGTTGGCCATATGACGGTATCTATTGAGTGAATAACCAGACCTGTTTTTGACTATTCACTATTTACAAACTGGCTGGAGGCTCCATTTCTAATTTTAAAGAGACATTGACCTTTTCCCTTTTAAACTTTGATATTAACATGATAGGATGTGAGATTGCAAGACATGGCTGATCTAGAAAAGGGCTTCTCAAACTAGGGGTTGGGATCCCGTTGGGACCCCCCACCCAATGGGTAGTGTCAAGATTATTAGAGACTGCAGAAGAAATATTTGAAAATCTTTTTTTTAAAATGTAATTATCTTACCAAAGTTTCATTTTTTTTTTTATCTCTGTACAAAAGTGTCCCCCTAGTTATAGGCGTCTGCTGGCACTTTCCCAGGGTTGGGGATATATTTCCTGTGAGAAGGAACAATCCCACCAACCCAACAGACACCGATGCCTCTGGTACCTACTGTGAAATGGCTCAATTTTATTGACTGATTTTATTAAAATAAATTTTGTTTTCGTTATGTTTTAGTAAATTTTTAAATCAACATGAAACTAACATTGAAATTACAATCAATTTCTTGGTAGTTATTCGTTTGTGTGTTTAGTTACCGTTAGATTAAGGCTGAAGGCTAATCAAATATAGTCTTAGAACCTGTTGCTTTTATAACAGTGGAAGATATTTCATGAAAAATTTCATCTGATCAAAATGGGTTGTGAATGGAAACAATTTGAGAAGTCCAAGTTTATAGCATTGTTTTAAAAACTATTTCAATGTCAGTCACCTCCAGGTTTTTATAATAAGATTTCATTTACCTAAGACTAGATTTCATTATAATTTTGATCATTTTCATCTTATTCTTTATTGGTTAAAATTTTATGCAATGTTTATTTTGTATCATGGGCAAAAAAACAAATTAACTCATTTCTGAAGTTTTCAAACATCTTAAAAATATGTAAAAACTAGGAATTAATTCTAATTTTTTATAGTTTACTTAAATTAGTGAAAGACAGTTTTAGAACTTTGAATTAGATTCTTGGAGAGAGTTTTTTCTTGTTTTGCATGTTTACCACAAAAATTTCCTTTTTTTTATATAGAGAAGAAACATAAATGATTGGGTAAATAAGATGTTCACCCTTCATATTTCATTTATCCTTCCTTTACCCCTAAAATAATTTCATGAGTGAATCATTCAACAGTTTAACCCGTTCAAGACTAACCTACCAACCAAAATGTACAAGACTCAAGCCACCAGTTTGAAGATTTACCAGATGTTACACCGTGGGGAAACAAGTCAAAAGGGGAAAGGCAGCTGGACTAAATAATATCACCAACAACCTATTCAAAAAGCTGATAAAGTCATCATACCCTGATTTAATGAATTCTTTAAACAAAGTAAAGTTCCAGAAAAATACTGCAATCATCATATAAATGGAGGAACCCAAAAGATTTAGCTAACTGTGGATCAATTAGCCTACTCAACTGCATGTACAAACTTTTAACCAGAGAAGTCACCAACCAAATCACTAATACGCTAGATGAAAGCCAACCACAGGAACAGGCCGACTCCAGAAGAAGCTACTCAACCAATGACCATTCAATGAATCAACTAAAAGAGAAAGCAGCAGAACACAGAATTCCACTCTCAGTAGCATGACTTCAAGAAGGCCTTTTACTCTGTGGAAACCCCTAAAGTCCTAAAAGCAATTATACAAGGCAAATACCTTGTATATGCCATAGTTTCCTCAACATATCAACTTGAAGACACAGAGAACTTTCAGCTCAAAAAAGGGGTAAGACAAGGTGTCAGTAGCTCACCCAAACTTTTCATGGCGTGATTCAAAATGATCTTCTGAAATTTAGACTGATAAATAAAGGAAATAGAATTGATGGCAGATATCTAAGTAACCTCGGATTTGCCGTGAACATTCATGAACTTAATATAATGTTTGACAAACTGAACAAAGAAAGTAAGAAAAGAAGTCTTGACATGAGCTTCAGAGCAAGCTCAAGAGGAGATATTGTTGCCCAGATACCTACAATCAAAAGGTCTAGTAAATCTTGGGAAAGGTCTATATCCAATGACAGATGTTAAAAGACTGATGATGATGATAATGAGTAAACTTCTAAAAGAGATCTATAGGACATAATTATGTCTGAGCAGTGTTTCTCTGAATTTTGTCCACATGGACACAGCGTAGTGGTTAGAGAAACAGACAGAATTACTGCAAATGATCTTATGGATCTAGGTTCAATCCCAGTGTGAGACAATAATAATTCGAAAATACTACTATTGCTAAGAGGGGAATGTGGTCTATATATATCCCCATCGGTTAAAAAAAGGGTTCAGTCTGTTACTTCCCCCACACCTGATGAAGGCTGTAGAGTACAACAGTCGAAACGTTGTATGAAAAACAACCAAGATGAGGATAGTCTGAATAATGATAGAAATAAAAATATGTCTAAGCAGTCTTAGAAACTTTGGAATACATATGTCTGAAGAGTTCAAAAGGGTTAAGAAACATTGGTCTATAGCATTCCACAAGTTTGTCCTTTTTTTTTTGTCTGAGCACCTCCAAATGTACTTGCAATAAACTGTAGACATCAGGGAATACCCTGACCACCCTTTCCTTGTATTCAGGAGGAAAAAAAGGTGGCAGTTCAAAATGGAGCATTTACGGCTGATAATTTTTTTTGTATTTTCTTGTAAAAATTATTTAAAGGTAATGTTTTTTCCAATTTGTCTCCTGAAACTTGCCCAAGTCAATGGATGAGTCAAGGCTTATTCACAAGATGATAAAAGCTGACCTGAACTAAAATGATATATTGCATATCCTCAAAATAACTTTCTGATAATATTTGCAATCTTTTAGTGCTCTACGAAAATTTCATCTTCCTTCCTGGCTGGAGTAAAGGTTGCCGTTTCCTGTGAACTGATTCATGTCTTTTCTTCCCTTGACATAATCTATTTATAAACCTCTAATTTTTCCAGATAGAAAACCAGGAAATGATTAAAACTATACAGCTACTCATGCACACATTCAGTTAGATGTGTATTTCATATGCCTTAAATGACTTTCTGATAACACTTGCCATCATTTTTTACTCTACAGAATCAGTACCACATACAACCAATGACTTTACAAACCTAATTGTTTAGATAACTCGAGAAAAATATTTTTTCTCCGTCGAATTTCACAAAGTTTTATGTAGTACATCATATATACAAATATATATATATATATATATATATATATAAATAGTAGAATGTGGATTTGCTACACAAACTAGCTTATGTTTCTGCCCTCTCCAGGCCTCATCTGCCTGAGCTAGTTTGTGTAGCGAATCCACATTCTACTATTTATTTCCAGCTCTACTCAAAAACAACTCAACTTCATGAGTAAAATGTTGTATGTATCGAGCACTCTATAAAATAAATCCATTACATTTCAGAAGTGGCTTTATATTATTGATATATTATTATATTATGTTATACTGCCAGCCTGATTTGTACCACATATACTGTGTATAAATATATATATGTACACACACACACGCACACACACACACACACATATATATATATTACATAAGATTGTGAAATTACTGAAATATCCTAGGGATTTTGTGAAATGAGTAGTTTCAAATCATTACTGTGACATATATATATATATATATATATATATATATATATATATATATATATATATATACTAGCTGTTGATCAATACTGAAAGGTCTTATAGTAAATTCCAACGGATCAACCCTTCAGATGGGTTGAAAATTTCTAAATTTACCTTTTTTGAAAGAGACAAAATTGACCTGAACTTATATTGACCATTAGAGGTTAGCACCACCTATCTTATGTTCATTCTGGCATCAAGTTACCCCCTATACACAAATTTGTCGCCAATAGGGTGCAGCCATCTCTAAGATTTAAAGATGCCGAAGTTGAATTGACCTTAAGTTGAACTTTAAAGGTCATCAGGGGTCAGTACCATCTATCATATGTTCATCCTGGGGTCAAGTTACTCTTATATACAAATTTTTAGCTTGTAGGGTGCAATCATTTAGGAATCTGTAAAATATTGACTTTGAAACAAATAAACAAACAAACATTTGTCGCCTTTATAGTACTAGATATATATCAGTTAACTCATAATTGTAAGTATATCTGTTTATATATATATATATATATATATATATGTGGGTGTGTGTGTGTGTATGTGTGAGTGTGTCTTTGGTAAATCCCAGGTTCCTGCTGTTACCCAGATCAATCTGCTGCTGCTCAACCATTGAGAGAACCAATAATCTCCGCTTGAAACTCGTTTCCTTTAAGTGAAGTAGCAGGTCAGTTTGGTCATTCAATAGAAACCATCACATGACCAACGTGCTGTGTTGGGGGTGATCAATTAAAAAAGTGGAAAAAAAAGCTGATCAACGTATTAGTTACTTGACTCGCCTATTGTTGGGCAATGATCACTAAAAATATCGATAAATAAGTGTGAATGCTGCTGGACGCAAAATAAGGGACCAGTTGAGCATAAACTTACATTGCAAATTGAATCCCCAGTAATAATCTGTACAGGGGTAATTATTTCAAAAAACATTTTTTTAAACATAGTAAGGAATAAATGTTGACATATTTAGCCCCAAATCCATTAGTGTGGCCTGTATGCGTCATACATACATACATACATACATACATACATAGCCAGCCAACCTGACTTGAAAACTGAAGAAACCTATGTTGACAGTTCTGATTGACGGTTTTCTCCCAACAGATGTGTATGCATTGATTTGGAACACTAATCTGTGTACACACTTGAATTTGTGCGTTTTCAACACACCTTTTTTATTTGTAATTTATTTACTTTCTTTCCACAAAGCATATCAGGAACCATCGACCAAATCTGTCATCAAAACTGTCAATATAGTTTTCTTCAGTATCTAAGCTGGTCTGGCTGGTCATGAATGTATCACCTGTACAGACTTCACCAATGGAGCTACAGGGCTGAAAATTTGAACATTTACTACTCATTATGTTTAGAGAAAAACCTTTTCTTTTTTTTTTTTCAAAATTCCTCTGAAAGATATTTTTTAGTTGGGGATGTAAATTTGCAATGTAAGTTTATACTAAATTGGCCCCTTAGTTTGAGTCCTGCAGCATTTATGTTAAATTGGTGGAGTAACTTATTCACAGCATACTGCCAAAAGACATTGGTCATATAATGGTTTCTATTGAGCGACTAACCAGACTTATTTTTATACAACTTGGTTGTCTAGCATGATATTTTGTCCAAGTACCAGCAGGATTTGTGTGGATTTAAATAAAGAAAAATATCGAAATGGGTCAGAAGACAGACTTAAGTAAAAGATATCATAGAAATACTCAAGAGGCAAAAATGGAGATGGGCTGGTCACTTAGCAAGGAGTAAGAAAAGCAGCTGTGCAAAGAGTTAACAGATAGGGATAGCGAATGCAGTAAGGAAAGACCAGACAAAAGATGCAGCGAAGAGATAGAAAGATTTGCAGGTAAGATATAGCAGAGGTTAGCACAGTCATAGTCGACATGGAAGTAATTGATGATGATGATATAAAGACAAATGTTACAGTTAATCTTTGAACAAAGATGTCATAATTCAAATACAATATTACGCATGTTGATTGTTCCGGCTGCCATGCTTATGAATTGTTTCCAGCCAAATAATCAGGAAGCAGCCAACAGATTGGATACCTTGGTTGAAGCAGGAACAAAATTCTTTGTTATATTTTATGACATGGGTTCATCATTAAATAATAAGCAGCAATATTTTTATGCCAACAGTAAAATTAGAGTCAATTATTGAACAATCGTAGTGTCAAAATTTGAAATTAAGAAAAAAAATCCATTGGAAAATTAGTATTGTTAGAATAAATTCTATTTATGACATAGCTGGTGTTTTCCACTGAAAATCATTTAAAATAGTGTAAAAAAAACATCTGGATTCTCCAGAACCTAGGTGTTGTTAATAGATCCATCAAAATAAGGGCTCCAAAAGTTTTTTAAAAAGCTCCCCCCCCCCAAAAAAAAGTATCTTTAGAAAGGGTCTAGGGGGGGACTGGTGCCAATTTTTGAGTCTGTGGAAAAAACTGTATGGCCAGGAACCCTAGAACAAACAAATAAACACAACAACAAACAAATACATGCACATCTTTGATGGCTATGGTTGTTCAATCAAACAAAGCCATTTTAGTAGTCAATAAAGAATCACTTCTAACAAGGACTTGAGAAAATATCAATTCTATATATGCCGTAAGTTTCAAAGGGATGAGTTAATCTTTTAAGTACATCTGTAGGTACTGCAATATCTCTCCAGCTTAATTATGGAAAAAGCTTTCATTTCATCTTAGGAAACCGCCAATCAGAACTGTCGACATAGCTTTCGTCAGTTTTCAAACTGGTCTAGCTGGCTGGATTTGTGAGTATGTATCACATGTATAGTCTGTACCGTAGAGCTTTGTGGGCTTGAAACTTAAACACTCACACCTTATTTTATCTAAAAAAAAACGTATATTTATATATATATTATTTCAATAGGTTTTAGTGGTGAAAAACAGTTCACAATGTAAGTTTAAGCTAAATTGGTTCCTATTTAAGTCTGGCATCATCCATGCTTGTTTTTTTTTCAATTCAGACTTTTAATGATGACCACCCGAAAAACGGTGAAAGAAGTAACTTACTCATCAATCACTCCTTTCTCCAACCTTTTTTAATTGATCACCCCAACACGGTGTATTGGCAAAAAAGTTGATCACATGACGGTTCCTACTGAATGACTATCCAGACTTTTATAATATTTTTGTTTCATTGATAATAAATTGAATTTAGACACAAAAATGAAATTTGTTAATTTGAAATAATAAAATTGATTTTACAGATCATTTTATGTTGGCATTTTAACAGGGATGGCCCCGGGTTCCTGATGTCCTGGGCGAGCTGATGCTCATTAAATTATATTTTTATCTTATTGACGTTTTTTTATTTGTTTTACAGAGAGAAAAATAAATACATAGAAATAAAATGTTATGAGACCTTCTTTGATAAGTTTTTCTCGTAGTCTCTACTAGAAAGTATTTAACAGTCAGATATTCTTAGAAAATCTTAATTCATATCAGTGAATATTCTCGTTTTGACTGTTTTTATTCTGATTAATTCATTCCTTTCCCATTTTATCTGGAAGTCCTATTGTCTCATCAACGTTACTAGTTCCTCCCAGTAATAGATGCCCTGGGTGACTTCCTGGGATACCAGTACACGAAGGCACCTTCGGTAGTTAACAAGTTGGTGAGATAGACTATGGAGTAACTTGCCAATTGCATTACACGTCGTGTCGAAAGAATGAGGTTCTTTAAATGATGACCTGCGATCTAAGGGAAGCAATTCTTTTTATTACGTTTTAAAAACCTGCAGAATTATTTCCCTTGGAACACGAAAAATTCGTTTAAAATCGTGTTTTCACGTAATTGTCATCAGTCTTTTAGTGACTGTCGGTTAACATACCCAATGCCAAAGATTCGCCAGACTTCTCTATCATGGGCGTCACGGAGCCAAGACTATCTGAACTTTTCTAGTTGTTTACTCCATCCTAATTTTTACCGGCCACAGTTTTGCATATGATCTCTTGGGATACACGTTGTGAGTTGTGATGTCCAGCAGTTGTCTCACATTTTTGCCACATAACCAGCCCATTGCCATTTGAGATTTTTAATGGATTTCATATCTCTGACTCCTGTTTTTTTCTCTAAAATATTGCACCATGTTGCACAATGAAATAATATTGGAAAGTTAAGGCAAAGGTTCCAATTTGAAAATTATCAATCTTTCCATATAAGAAAGCCACGCAAATTTCTGTTCTGTTTTTAGTAGTAGTAGTAGTAGTAGTAGTAGTAGTAGCAGCTGAATATCAAGTGGCAGTAATGTGCCTTCTTTTCTGAAATTTTGACTGAAAGGGGGCAAGGGCTCAAGCACCCTCCCCCTCTGTGTATGTGATTCATAAAATATTAACTTGTTCAGAGAGTAGGTAATATTATTTATTACTGCAACCCACAAAAGACTGGTTTAATCACTGTTGCTAGGTTTAAGTTACTCGTGTTCTGACATTTATATGTATATCTTCACGTAACCCTTACCATTCATAGTGGAAACTTGAAACTTTGTACACACACTCCTCTAAATGAGTAGGGAAATTTTTTTTTTTAATTCCCTTCCTAAATTGGTTTTTAGTTGTAGATTCAATATGCAATGTAAGATTCTATTTAATTGGTCACTTATTTGTGCCTGCTTTTGGGGGGGGGAGGGATTCAGACTTTTTTTAGTGATCACAGCCCAACAAAAGACAAGAGAACTAATTTATTCATTGATCGTCTCTTTTTTTCAACTTTTTAATTGATCACCTTCAACATAGCATACATAGGTTTCCTTTTAAATTCTAGTCTTGATTTATTTTTTATTAGATGAATCATAATCAACCATTATTGATTTTGGACTAATATTTCTAAAAAGTATCACTGACAGTAACTGAAATTAGAATTAAAGAAATACTCGTCAAAAATTGTTAAAGTTTTGGGTGGAATGTTGCTTTTTTGCTAACAGGACAGAATGTGCAAATGCAAACATGTTAAATCTTTTATCGAAAATATAATCATCATTGTAGATTGGACGACTGACGGGTAAGTTTAAATGATTAGATTTGATCTCCTGGCAGTCATATGGTCATCACAGCTCAAGTGGTAGAGCAGGTGGTGTGGAAAACCAGGGTTCCTGAGGCAACATGTCTTGCTGACAGCTTATCCCTTATCTCCAATCTGCATTATTCACTCAATCCCATTGGCTGAGGGTCTAAATAGTTGCAGTGTAAAGCAACTGAAATGTGAGAAATACAGGGTGGCGCAAAAGTTGAAATGGGGTTCAAAACATCCATATCTTTAAATATTCATATAGTTTTAAGGTCTCTTCTAATTTTTTTTTTAACAAATGTCATATAAAAACATCATCATCATCATCAGTCTTTTAACGTCCGTCATTGGACATAGACCTTCTCCAGGATTTGCCACACTTCTCTATCATGGGCGTTGCGGAGCCAGTACTTCCTAAACTCGTCTAGCTTGTCTCTCCATCTAATATTCTATCAGCCTTGGTTGTGCATGTGATCTCGGGGGATCTATGTCATGAGTCATGATATCCATTGGTTGTCCGCCATTCTTGTAACATGGCCAGCCCTACGCCATTTGAGATTTTGAATGGATTCTATGATGTCCCTGACTCTTGTCTTTTCTCGGATGTACTGTGCTGTCTTGTGGTCTCTCCATGTGAGGCCCAGCATTATTCTTTCATGTGCATGTTGCATGGTTCTCAATTTGCGGATCTGTCTCTTGGTTAGGTTCCACAAAGAGAGATTTGATTGAAATCTATACAGAAAATTGTTTCCTTCAAAAATCAATTGTTTTCTACTTCATTAATTCTTACTTTTTCAATAACATTCTGCGTAAAATTTTGAAGGATCTCTGGTCTTAAGCCACTTATTTCTCCTTGGATATTATTCTTCAGCTCTTGGACAGTCCTTGGCTTGATAACATAGACTTTATCCTTCAAATAACCCCAAATCCTCTAAAGAGACTTGCAAGATAAGCTAAGCCTATGTTGAGTTGATGCTACAGGATTATAGTCTTAATGCCTCTGCCCACATGAAAGCATTTCTTACTAAACATGCTCTCCATACTCATTGGTAATCACTAACAGAGCCCAACCTTCAAAAACACACAAGCAAACAATGAATCATTGAATCAGATAGCAGAATCCATTCATTCAAATAATAGAAATATGCTCTATTGGTTAAAGTTATTGATTGATTGAATTCAAATTGAAATTCTATTATTTTAATTCATTGCTCAGTTGTGTACTTTTCCATCATGAATTCCAAAGGATTTGTTGTGGTTACTTAGATAAGTTAATTAAATATTTAGTATCTGACTCCAATTGAAAACCTAACCATTTAATCAACTACTATTGAAAAGTAATCTTACTATTCAGTTAGAAGTGTAAAATCAGTTGTATCACAGAGAAAGTAATGCTCTAAAGCTAGCTGCTACTGATGCTAGTAGTCCATTCAGGAAGATGAAGAAAGGAATAACTTGTTAGGTGAGAAAGAGAAGAAAGATTAGACCCTATCTTTCTCAAATAGTTGCAGGCACAAAAATAGGAAGGCAGCTGACTGGTTAGTGATCAAAATAGTAAATGTAAGTTGTGATGCATTCAGAAGGGTGCACATAAAATGTGCATACGATGGAATAAGATAGAGAACAAAAACCTAAAATTATAGAGAATTTATTTATTGAAAAGAGTATGAAATATAATTATTTGATTGTGATTCTCATTGAAAGAAGTAAGAAGAAAATATCCTTTTAAAGTAGTTTTACAACTTGTTAATGTTATTAGTAGTTCGATGAATATGATATTCATACGTAGTTAAGAATGGACATATGCACATAAAGGAAATAAAGGAACTAAAGTGTTGGTTTGTATGTTAGTGTATGTACGTATGAATGCATACATACATGAGGGAAATGGTTGTTGTGTAAAGTTGTTGGAACAGCCAACATTCTGCTAAGCACAGAATGAGAACTGGACAAAGAAGGTTTAAGGTAGGGATGTTAGATTGAAAATTGTCTTCTAGGATGGTCTTCATCGAGATCTTATCACTAATTATCTCAGAATAGAAGTCGGATGAGTCTATTTATAGAATATCAAGATGTGCTTGTCACTATAGATGAAGGGTTTAGGAATATCTAACTTGCGTGTTGCTGGGAAATTTTTTATCTTGTAATGAAACATCTTCTAACCTGACTGAATTTCTTTGGCATTGCACCTGACGGTATATCCATGTGTTTTTTAATAAACTGATTCAGAAGAAAAATGTGTGTTCATATAAATGCGTTATTGCTTTAAATGACCAGAGATATCAATCCATTCGAGGTTCCTTTATGAATCTGGAAAGAGGAAAAACAATGTTAAAGTTGAAAAAATTATGAGTGCCAGTTTCTTCTTCTTCTTCTTCTTCTTCTTCTTCTTCTTCTTCTTCTTCTTCTTCTTCTTCTTCCTCCTCCTCCTCCTCCTCCAGAGGATCCCCTGACAAATGCCTTCCCAGCACATTATTCCACATATAGCATTGAAGGTATTCACTCTTGGAGTGAAATGGAATTGTTGATGGGGGCACAGTTAAGAAAAGATGAAATTCTTTGCCTGATGATATTGTTCAAGTCTTACGCCATCACAATTTTTTTTTGATGAACTAAGTGCCTCAGCCATAAATGTTTTAGCATTTTGTATCATCTCTTCATTAAGAGGAGAAACCTTGAAATCCTTCACAAATTTCCCAGAGTAAAGAGAAGTTTTGAGCATCATGAGCTTTGTTCATATCTTACTTGTTGTATCTTTTAAGCTGTTAAATATAGGCAGGACGTTTATAAGAAGGTCATCCATGTTTTCAATCATTTAGTGAAGTGGTATTTATTTGATAGATGAATGAGTGTCTTTAATAATCCAAAGTTCCCTAAGGGCTACTTTTTGATAACTTCTTTTGAAGTGGTTGAGAGCAGAGATCATGACATGCGTATCAGTCAGAACAATCATGATTCTTTCAACAAAGTTTATTGATGCATTATTTTCTATGTGTTTCATAACCCTGTTGACAGCTTCCATACAATGAAGTGATGTTCACTGCTGATATCCCCATTGAGTGAGTCGAAGGTTTAGGTACGTACGGGCAATTGTTAGTAAGATCCACTTCCTGCTTGCCAGGCCTGTTAAACCTTCCATCTCTCCATGATATCTGATACTTCCCAATGGTCACCCAATGATACTGACCTGGGTCGACATTAACTCTGGTGGTCTTGAAAGAATCAGTGTCTCACACATGCCATAACCCTTAGCCTTGGTGAGAGATTCCTCCATCCTAGTCCTTGTGCTGAGTTCTTGATGGAGTGTTATTGAGTACCATTTTTGATATCATTAGTATGACTTGGCGGTGGATTGAACCATGGCTTAACAAACCAGAGGTGAGCACTTTACCACTGGGCTGCGGTGATCGGTCTTCCTCTCCCTATAACTACCAGAATTTGCTGTGTCACTAAATATCCATCAGAGTAAATGGAAGTTTTGATGCATTTAGTAATTAAATCTCACCTTTGTTATCATAGGTTGCCTAAACAATTGGTTTTGAAATAATTTGCAATGGATTATAATAGTACAACCTGGTGGTAATGAATTTCTATAATAAAATCTTTTCCAATGAATTTCTATAGTAAAATCATTTCCTTTGAATTTTGATAATAAAATCATTCCAATGAATTTCTATAATAAAATCATATCCAATGAATTTTATTATTAAAATCATGTCCAATGAATTTCTGTACTAAAATCATGTCCAATGAATTTCTATAATAAAATCATTTATAACCCTTGATAGACTGGACTTGAAATTTCTACTTGGGTAATGTGTGAAAAGGCTAACCTAATCTTAAAATCTAGCAAAGGAATCAAGCAAAATACATTTCTTTGATATTTCATTTATTAACATCAATTAATGTAGATTTTATACCAATTAAAATCATAAAACAAACTAATTGAGTATTTTATAAAGCACAAATAGTCTCAACCATTAGCAATCTAGAAAACATATCTACCAATAAATATTTTACCATCAAAGAAGGCCCAACTTAATAGGGCCCAATTCAAGGGGGGGCCCATCTGGGAGATTCCCCAGTTTACCACTGAGCCAATCTGCCACTTTAAAATACATTTTTAAATCAAAATTATTTCCCATGGATTTCTATATATGCTTTTAGTAACAAAAAATAAAGAAAGCATTTTTTGTAGACATAATAAGGAATAAATGTTTTAATTTTCAGCCCTCTAGCTCCATTGGTGCAGTCTGTATGCATGATACATACATACATAGCCAGTGAACCAGCCCGCCAGTCAGACCAGTTTAAAAACTGAACTAGCCTATGTTGGCAGTTTCGGTTGACGGTTTCTAATACTTCAAACTAGATGCTTGTCGCCTCCAAGTGTATGTTGCACATGATAAGCCGAGACAAGCTTAGACTTGTGATATGAGAAGCCAGGGAAGAGATTGCTGATGCTGGAGTCGACGTAAGAGCACTAGCTCATTCACTAATTAGAAGCTGTCAACTAAAACATAGGTTTCTTCAGTTTTTAAATTGGTCTGGCTGGCTGTATCATACGTACGGACGCATCGTTGGAGGTGATGATTTATTCCATATTATGTCCAGAGAATACTTCTTTGCTTTTTTTTAACCTCCCCACTCAAAATTTTTTTTGGCGGGGGGGGGGGGGGGGGCTCAATTTGCTATGTAGGTTTTTGCTAAATCTGTATTTTAGTTTGAGTCCAGTAGCATTCCCACTTCTTTTTCATAGATTTGGACTTAATTAGTACATACATACATGCCCAATAAACTTGTTTTTAATTGATAATCCCAAACACAGCCTATTGCCAAAAGACATTGGTCTCGTGATGATTCCTGTCAAGTGACAAACCAGACTTGACACATTTAAGGTCACAGATTGTGCAGCACAAAATAAAATCTCCAGATTTGGGTTAAGCATGGAGATAACAAATTTTTGCATGGCAATAATATGTTTTCTTTTTTAATACTTCCATTATGAAAGATTATGATCTTTGGATATATGTTATCTGATAAAAATATTCTAAGTCCACTTTTAACTTTTTTGATAAACCGATAGCCTTCCAAGTTTAGATTTTTTGATTTCTGGGAAGAGGTGGGAGAGGACGCTATTTGAAAATGCCCCCCACACCCCCAGTGGAGGGGCCCCCAAAGCATTGTAAATAGTAGTTCAGCCACTACATTTCTACTAATATTATACAATAACAAAGATATATTTGTACATATACGACTGCATGAATATTTATTCAGCCTCTGGGATTGTTTTTCATTAATCAAGTAATAGCCCATGTTTATTTACTGAAGATTTACAATTTTCCATCAAGGAGCCAGGCTTCTAAATCTATAGCTATCTCAAGCTATGGCAATGTTTCTGAGTCGTGTTGCAAAAAATTGTCTTTTCTGGTACCTTTGCCAACAAAGTTGGAAGAGGTATATGTATTCATTTATGTTTGTGTCTATCTGTTTGTCCACACAATATCTACGAAAGTTCTCACTGAATTTCAATCACGTTTAGTGGAACGATGGGCAGTGGGCTAAGAAAGTATTTTGGACTTTTTTCAATTAAGAGATATTTTTTCATTTTTTTTTCATATATTTATATATATTGCCTCATGTTTGTCTGTCCGTTCACACAATACCTTTGAAAGTTCTCAATAAATTTTTAATGACATTTCATGGGATAATTGATTAAATTATGGAATAGATATAGGAATTTATTATTGACTGAGAATTTTTTTCTCATATATCAAGACAATAGTCTGAAATACAGAGAATCAAAATTCACACTTATATCCACTGCATTGAAGCTATATATCAACTGTTCTTCATTCAGTTTTTACTTTGTGTTTAGTGTTGGCCTAGATATTTTCTTTTCCTAGGCAAGTTAAAAATCAGAGCTATCAAATTGAACAATACAGTAAGCCAAGAAAAAAATTTTTTAAATCTTCTACTTCCACAGGCAAATTAAAAACTACTGCAAGTAAATTAAAAACCAAGGCAAGCAATTTTTAAAACACAGTGAACAAATTGAAAAATAAAACAAGCAAATCAAAAACAATGACAAGAAAACTGAATCGATGAGCTGGAATAATATCCATAATACTCAAGTACAAAAACCTTTCCCAAAATTAAATTTTTTTTTTTTCCTCACCAAAAAACAAAACAAAATGTTGTGTCATTATTCTTAAGCTCATATTTTTAACTTGTTAAGAAGAAGGCATTGTTTGATAAACTGATAAACTGATAGCCTTCCCAGTTTTGATCTCTGAATCTTGTTCTACTCGGCTTCTCTGTCTGAGAGGAGGTAAGCTAAGTGACAGAGGGATCAAGAAATAGAACAGAAACCTGTGATGCTGTTTACACAATTTTTGACAACATTTAACAACATTCGTTTCCATAGATAATGTAAAGCTGATAAGAAATTTAAAAAAAAAAGACTCTGGGAGAATGGACTCTGGTTTTCTTGAGACTTGCTACATTTTTTTGTGTACAAGTCTGTATCTAATTGTGTTCCTCATAACCCTCCACTTGCAATATCAAAAATGTCCCAGCTTCTTAAATAACAAGCACTTTTTCTTAAACATCTCTTTTTTTTTATTTTGAGAATTGATGTAAAAAAAAGTATGATATGACGTAGTGTAATGTAAAAAAGTTTTTAAAAAACATTCCTCTTTCTTTGCCCACACTCTATATCCTTCCTTTCTGATGAATGCTTTCAATGTATTCAAATTTGGTCTGAATGAAAAAGTTTTTGACATTCATAGGCCTGTCGACATTTATCATTGGTAAAAACAGACCTAATAGAGCTTTCTTAACCTAGTTAATGTTGAGATCAAAAAAATCTCTATTTTATTTTTATAAACCAAACCAAATTTTTGGCTGTTATATCTATATCTATGTAGCTTGCTGTTTCTCAAACTTTTTCAAACTACCATCCCCTTTTTACAGAATATATTTCAGTAATGCCCCTGACCCCCATAAAGTTGAACAGAAGTGATATTAGTTTTTTGGATTGTTAATCAAAACATTTTATAATCATAAAAATGATCATACAAAAGTATCTCCAAGTACTTGATTAATTAAAATGAAAATAATTTATTGAAAGATGAGGCTGAAGTGATGAGATTGATT
Organism: Thysanoteuthis rhombus; assembly: GCA_963457665.1. NCBI lineage: Eukaryota > Metazoa > Mollusca > Cephalopoda > Oegopsida > Thysanoteuthidae > Thysanoteuthis > Thysanoteuthis major. The sequence goes on along the minus strand of OY735242.1, from coordinate 24,793,366 downwards.
CTTCTTATTTTCAAATTCCACACGATCACCCTTTCACCTCCTAGCACATTTGAAATTCAAAGTTAACTTAACTTGAACTACTATTAATCCCTAATCAGCAGGAGTCTCTTATTTTCTAACCCAACAAATAATGTGTGAGAAACGTTGGTGTTCATTTTTTGGTTCTCCTTAAAAGATTAATATATGTAAAAGCCCTATTCTGTTGTTATTGTTATTATAACTGAATCTTTTTAATCATATTTTCCAAAAAAGGATAGAACCCTTTGCCATCTTTGATGGCTACTGTTGTTCAACAATGTTCAAGCAATTATTTTTATGAAAAAAGCAATAAAGTACATGTAGAACATTAGAAGGAAGAAAAAATGCATAAGAAACTACTTAAAAGTAACAATTCAATTATCACTTTGAATTAATCTTTCAGTGATGATGATTCATTGTCTTCCTCCACAGTTTGCAATGACAATGATACATATTACCCCAAAGGCAGAGAAAAACTTACAAACTCACCCTCTGTTGACAGACGCTAATACACGAACTTGTAACAGTACTATTCACTCGTGAACAACTTTCAACTGTGCCCAAATTGAATAAAAATGAAATTTTATTTCAATATTCAAAAAGCTTGGAGTTCATTAAGCAGGAGTTTATAAATCAGGAATATCTATACTTATCAAATGCTAATTATAGATTAGTTTCTCTTATTTATTTATCTTTGAATATGTAGAAATCTGAGTTCATTATGGTCACATTAGATTGTATAAATTTTCTCTCATAAGTGACTCTGAGGGTCACAGAGTTGTTTACTGAGTTTTAATAATCAAACACTTGGAGCCATTTTTTTTCTCTCTTTCTATGGCTCATTACTTTAATCTTGATTTATTTGTCTATACCTGATTTATTTGTCTATACCTGTTACAATGATCCTATCAGCAATTTTCCAGACACAGATATTAATAAAGACATTGTCATATGTGTTATCTTAAAGACAGTCACTTCATGTATTGTATCATATGTAAAGTACTGATAGTAACTCTTACTTCTTTTATTTTTCTATGACCCTTGCTCCACTGAGTGTTTGCAAGCTTTTTTTGGTGCTCCAACTGAGGTGGGTGTTTTGCGGTTAACGTACATCTACCACATGAGAATCCCTAAAAACAAAACGACAACGTTTATACATAGGAAAAAAAATCTGATGAATAACAACAAATAACCCAACTTTTCAGGCCCCTTTTTTTTTCTTGGTACTACTTCTAATGTTGGACCAGTTACCTATTCAGTAAGTAATTCTTGCATTAATTCCTGACCAACAATTCCTTTTTTCCTGATTTTCAATGCATTTCTACAGTGAAATCATGAGCAAAGTATTAATCTTACATATATAATAGCCCCAATCTACCAGTAATGCTTGCATGAATTCCTGACCACTAAGAATCCCATTATTCTCAATTTCAATTCAAAAACTTTTCAGTGCTAAAACAATTTAAGAAAGAAAGACAAAATTTGATGAACAAAAATACAAGCAACTTCTGAGGCTACTTTTTTTTTTCTCTGTTTAGAACTAAGAATATTTCTGTCTCTATAAATATTTCAAAAAACAAAAGACAAAAAAAATTGAGATGAAAATATCATATTTTTCTCTTTTTCTCCTGTTGGGAGTTCTTTCCCAAAATTTGTTGAGTGCCACTGATTTACAGAAAGATCTAACCAATTTGTGTTACGAAATTACAAGCTCTGACTTTCATTCAAAAATTCTTGAAGAATCCAAAGACTCATTGGATCTAGATGAGAACATTCAACCATCTTTGAAGGATTTTGCCAAGTTGTGTCGTCATGTGGAAAATATTTCTCATTCTCTGCAATGGTTTGAAAAGTACACATTGGACGGTTACCCTGGAATGAATACTTACGTTGGGTTTGATGGTCCATCACTATGTGATAACATAAAGGTAATTCTCAACTTTTTTTCATTTTTTCAGTTTTTTTTGTGGAATTGTTTTGGCTTTATTTAATGTTAGTTTTTTGGTAACATTTTTATTTGAAAAAGTATTAATTTGAAAAAAATTTAATAATATTAAAAGAGAAATACTGTGTGTTCGTGTGTGTGTGTGTGTAAATGCAAGTATGAATATGTATGTTTATGGGATTATTCTCTACAAAAAATCCATGAATAAACACCTATTTGCTCAATCTGTGTTTACCTCATTGTCTATAAAAAAGTTTTCTCCATAAAGTCAGATATATACGTGTATCATGTATATTTGTGTAAGAATGTATGCCTAAGTGTATTTGTGAGCATGCATTTGTATGTACTTTTGAGTGTGTGTGAGCGAATGTCCATCTATGAAAAGATGGGTTTATAATCAGCCGTATCCGGAACAAGGCCATGAATTTAGAGCGTTTGTTGATGAAATGGAAAAGGGTTAGTAGACATAAGCTTTTTCATTTTGACCTCTGACCTTATTCAAATTCATTGCAGAGAAGTTGTAGCAGAATGTGACTTATAGCAACCAGTTTTTGAAAGAAAAAGGATTACTTTCATCTCCAAGTCCTTAATGGGCTCACACATACGCAAACACACACAAACACGCATACACATGCACACACACATTTCACAGCAGTTTTTACAAGTGATTGAATTTCTTTCAGCTTTTAATTACTTGTAAGTTGATAGATCTTTATGAAGCTTAGCTTTGACTGACACAAGGCCACAATAATTGAGTATCAAATACATTTAGGACAATTTATAACAAACTATGATCTGCAGGCCTAATACAATCCGCAGACCTATTTCATCTTGCCCCGCAACCTTATTGAAAATGTTACGTTGCGTACAAAAATTCTTTTTTTTTTATTTACTTGTCTTCAGTTAGCAAACAATAAAGTTCAAGAACAAAAGAATGCCATTTGTCGTAGAAAGTAGGGTCTACAACCAATGCATTCATTCGGTAGTCACCTATGGAGCTGCAATGTGCATATGAGAGAATCATCACTTGGGGTGACCACAAGACAGCAGAGTATATAAGGGGAAAAAAAAAAAGGAGTCCGAGATATCATAGAACCACCAAAATCACTGATGATGATGATGATGATGATGATGATGATGATAATGATGATGATGATGATGATGATGATGATGATGATGATGGTGGTGGTGGTGGTGGTGGTGGTGGTGGTGATGATGATGATGATGATGATGATGATGATGATGATGATGATGATGATGATTTGGAAAAAGGAGCAAAAATCTTATTTTTGCAATCAATCAATGTTTTAATACTTTTCATTCCTGTTTTTCTATTGATATACATAAAATCTAAACTACCGCTCATCAACATTCTGTCCTCAAAGAAGAATAATATAGTTCCCATTCATTGATTGTACATAGAAGATTCTGTGGATATATTACATAAGTATTTACTCCTACAAGGAAAAGAAAGAAAGAAATAATTGAAAAAAGCGAGCTTGTATGATTTCTTTCAGTTTTTATTCCTTATTTGCTGTGGCCAGTAAGATATAGAAAGACTTACAATCCAGCCTCCAAAATAATTTGATGTAAAAGATGCAGATTTCCCTAGCTAACTGAAAGTAGAGTGTTTTTATATTAGGCTGAGTCTTGGGAATTTGGGATAGGGGGAGGTATAGGTGACAGGAATGTAAGAGGAATTAAGAGACAGTGCACGCTGCTTCCTGCAAAACAAATGCCAAATGCTATTAGACACTGTCAACCGAAACTGTCACAATATTTTTTTTCAGTTTTCAATACATCACACACATAGATCACATCAATGGAGCTAAAGGGCTGAAAATTCAAACATTTTCTAAAAATTATGTTGAGGAAAAACTTTTTTTTCTGAACACTTCCCTAAATAGGTTTTTAGTTAGGGATTTAATTTGCAATGTAAACTTATGCTAAACTGATCTATTACTTTGTGTCCAGCAGCATTAATGTTTGTTTTCTGGAAATTTGGAAATTTGTAAGTGACCATACCTATATTCTCTGTCAGGAACTTTTCTGATTTATCCAAAGCTCCTTTTTTTCGAAACCCCGCAAATTAATTCTTTAATGCCTTGTTGCTTGCAGCCATGTCAATCAGAGGATTAGGTGGGCCTTTGGCTTGCATTATTGAGCATTGTATAGAGATCGGTCTTCTCCTTAGGAGGATTAATGAATTCGCCATGGGAGGTTCTCTACATGTTTTCCAACTGGTTACAGTACCGGGTTTTTCCAGATGGTCACTTATCTCACACTGACCAGACTCACCATTGCTTAACTTTGGTAATCGTACATGAAATATTACCATCTTGCAATTTGAAGATCAAAAAATATATCAATAAAAAACATTAACACAAAAGCAATAGGGAGAAGTAGGTATTCTCATGGATTTTCCAAGGATTAACACCTTCAGAGAGTTTTTAGGACAAGTAAACTCCTTGTTATTTGTATTAAAATGACATTTCAGCCAATCAATTCTACAGCCTTCTTCAAGTGTAATATCTGAATGTCATGGTGGTAAACATAATTTTTCTCCAATGATAGCAATGCTTATATTAAACACCGCTTCAGCTAGTCAAATATTCTTTGAAAATTGGATTGGATTGAAAATTGGATTTGGTTGGTATCTTTTCCGTTCCTTGTTAAAATAAATTGGTGGAAACGTAATGTTAATAACACAAACAACATGAAGGATTCAACTTATCCAAAAAAATCTTTAAGTGTTAATGACGATTCTCAAAACTATAGATAGGTTAACATCTAGGACAAAAAAAAAACATCTTAATCACATAAACGTTATTGGAAGATGTATATGAATTCACTCATGTCTGTCTGTCAATCTGTCTGTGAATAGGATATCTTTAAAAATTCTCTCAAGGTGGGAAAGATTAAATTTGGAACTGATCAGAGAATTTTTACAATTACCTCTTCTACGCCATAGGTATATATAATCTGATTTTCATTGGGTTTTTAGTGACAATAATGTTAGCAGAAGTAGGCTCTCTCTGAGTGTTTTCTAGTTCAATTTTATTGTTCTGTCTTAATTTTGATACACTTTTTTTCGTTGGAACCATAAATATATAAATCAAATGAGGCTCCTTTACCCAATAACTAGTTATTCCCCCTTGAACATGTCCAATGCGAGGTCAGGTTCTATGTGGGCACATACAAGTGGGTAGAAATAAAAAATTTTTAGTTCCCTCTGCCTTGTATTTTGGTGTGCCACAGTCATCAGGGAATGCCTTATCCCTTCCTTTCTTAATGTAATGGGGAGGTGCAGCTTGGGGGAATGGGTATTGGGATGACTATCAAATGTCTCTTGATTGCTTCAAGCCATTTGAAATGATTATCAGATTGCGGAATTTTAAATATGTCCAGACAGCAATATTAACTTGGTTGCTATTCATGTGTGGTAGAGCAAGTAGTAGTGAAAGGAAGTAGTTTAGGGATTTCCAAAAAGTCTCTGACCAACTGAAGTGGTCTTTTGCCCAAAGTGTACCGGTACACCTAAGTTAGTTTGGTTAATTCATTCCCAAATTTTTTAACTGTGCTGTTCAAGGTCTTATTATACTTTAATGTGTATTTTAGCTTATATTTGGTTACATTAATTTGTACAGCAATAAATTAGGCGTACTACATCGAAACCAGTACAAATCAAAACCACAATATACAAAGTATTGGTGTATATAGCAAATGATAGATAATAAAGCAACAAGCTGACATTATTTTCACGAAACTATTCAAGGGAAGTAACTCTATGAGAATTGTATTTAGATGAGAATGTTGAGAATCCTATGACAAAGAGTTTCTTCCCCTGACTAGAACACTACAGAACAGAAAAATCCCTACATGGTCGTGGTGCTGTAATAGACATTCATAATAATTTTTTTTGTTGCTTTTAGATCTGAAATGTCTAGCCATAAGTACTGTCCAAGCCATAAGTGCTTAATCACTATACACATTAGGACAATAAAGTTGCAAAGGGATTTAAAACAATCTTGACTCTATCTATTCAAATATTTTTTGTTTTTCTTTTTCTCAGATAAAGAAACCCTTGGGAAGGAATTCATCAGTACACAACTGGGCAATGAACTGAAATAATAGAATTTCACTTTGTCATTGAAAGAGTAAGAATCTGTGAAGTTCAAAATGGCTGACCTTTGAAAGAAACAATTTTTCATAGCTTAATCAAATTCTCCTTGATCATATATTCTATTTGTTAAAATAGTTCTTAAAAAATCATTAAAACCAAAAAGATATGAATGTTTCAAACCCATTCATGGCTGTTGTGCCAACCAGTATTAATGCATTCAACCAATCAAATACAAAAAGTATCTTGATGATATACATCTTATAGATCCTGTATCTTCTTGATACGTCTAGAAAAAACATTTTGTTTTTTTTTTTTTGTTTTCTGAAAATCCTCACATCTATTTTTTTTAGTGAGGGTTCAATTTGCAATTAAATTGTATGCTAAATTAGTCCCTTTTTTTCTGCCCTACAGCATTCACACTTGATTTTTGAAAATTCAGACATATTCAGTGACTCGGGCCGTCATTCCATGGCTAGGAGTAAACTGTGCAATAAGAAATAAAAAGTAAGCCTTTGGTAAGGATTGAAATCATACATTGTAACCTGAGCTGCCTTAAACACTTGGTCGCTTGAGCTTTTCATGGCTTATGAGAGCTGATTTTAACTTTTCGAACCAACTCCTTGGATTCTAAGTGAGGGCTTACTCTATATTTCGGACTGCTATGTTTACTAATAGCTGTAGAATGACAGCCCAAGTTGAAGTTGTAATAAAAAACAACTAGAAATAAAGATAAAGGTAAAAATTAATCAAGTAATGAAAAGTATCGTTTCAAAATGTGATAAAAGCCATTTTGAAAAATGAATGTGTTTGATTAAAAATCAAATTCTTGGTTTGAATTTTTCATCATATTATACCTTATAAACTGGATATATGTAAAGAGAGAACAATCAAATCCAGAATTTGATTTTTGAATTAATTCAACACATTTATTTTTTAAATGGTGTCTATCACATTTTGGAACCACGCTCTTTGAATATTGCATTACAATATTTCATCCAATAATAAAAATTCCACATCTATTTTCAGGGATTCCTCGGGAAATTACTATCTCAAGTACTGATGAGATTGAATAAAATTAACAAAAATTGCATCAGAGATCTGACTGCTTTTTTATCAAAACTAACAAATGGGCCACATGATTGGCCTATGCAAAGTGAGTATTACTTTTTAATATTTGCAGTAAGGCATGGTTATCATCTGCTTTCCTCCTTGTACTGTATTCTGGTCTTAGTCAAGTTTAGTATCCTTTTCAAGATGTTACATTTCAAACACTGAAATACCCCCCCCCCATATTTTTTTGCCTAATAAATCATATCGAATTTTGGACACTATTTTTCGTTATATTTTTGATGCAAGACTTTTTCAATCAAAGCCGAACTTTTTTATTTATTTACCGCTATCAAGGAAGTTGAAAAGAGGTAATTGTTTTTGGTTGTACCAGTTCATCAGTTGGTTTGTTTATTTGTTTGTCCATTGGTTTGTCTGCCCACACAATATCTCTGAAAGTGCTGAATTGTTGGGGTGGATCAAAGAAATTATTTCTGAGAGATTTTTTTCTGGTTTTTTTTTTCCAATCACATTCATATATACATTTGTGACTGTCCATACAATATCTCCGAAAGTTATAAAAGAATTTCAATGAAATTCTGAAGGGCTGAACTATAGGATATGAAAGGACTGATAGAATTTTAGACTGGATCTATGCAAAATCATCTCTTGTACGTCCTAGTTATATGTCCAAACTACATAATATCACCATAATTTGTCCAAACAATACCTCCAAAAATTCTGAATGAATTTCTACAGTATTTTGTGGAAGAGTGGACACTGGCTTTCAGAGGAGCTGATTGAATTGGAGTATATCTTCACACAATTATCTCCCCTAAATCTCAGTTATATGTCAAAATAAGATAATATTGATAAATATTTTTCTATCTGTGACATATCTCTGAAAGTTGAGGATGAATTTCAATTTTACATCCAAACCGCATGAGATCGCCAAAATTTCATGTCTGTCCACCTGATAACTCAAAGAGTGATTAACAAATGTTGAAGCAGATCTGGGGATTTTTCCTGATTGAGATTTATTTTCTTTTATTACATTACTGTATTCACTCATGATGGTCTTTGCAATATCTCCAAAAGTTATCAATGAATTTCAATGACATTTTGTGCAAGAGAGGACAGTATACTACCGGAGAACTGATTAAATTTTGGAGTGGTTCCATGCACAATTACCTCTATTAGGTCATCATTGTATGTCAAAAACCACATATTATCAATGAATTTTACTTTTGCCCATAGGCTATTTCCAGAAGTCCTCAACGAATTCCAAAAATATTTTGTGGATGGATGGACAAGAGGCTACAGAGGAATCAACCAAATTTTGGGGCAGATCCACGCACAATTGCTCTGTCTGACAATGGCGTTGACAGAGGTATGCGCTCTCCGGGGCTTTCAAGTTTATTTTGGTCTTACAAAATATGACTTGATGGTCGCAAATGTTGAATTACACTGAAGCAGCAAGTTAATCATCTTTAAAATGTCCCAAATTAGAATCAATGATCATTGCATCAGAAATTTTTTATACAGGTGCATCAAGTAGGAGTTACCTGAGATAATTATACTACACTATTATCCTTATTAAGTTCCTACTTACAAAGCCTCTCACCTTTGGTGAGAAGGCCTGTATCCGTGCATTTCTGACTATAATATGGTTCCTTTGTTACTGAAATATTTTTTCTTGACAGTGCTGGATGCAAGTGGAAAACCATTACCAGGAATCCTGAGAGGGGCAGTTCACTGGGTTGGAGATTTCAATCAGTGTAACAGTATCTCTATGCCATTAGTACCAGGGAACATTTCAGAAACAAACCCTCTGATTCGAGGCCAATATTGTACAGTGCACATTGCAATACCAGAATATCTAAAGAAGATGTTGATTCCTGTAAGTGATCTGGAATTCGATGCAATTCTTTGTCGATTTTTCTTGAAATTTCTTTGATGGGATTACAGGCCTCCTCTGTTATAACGCGGGTCATGGGGTCTGAGAAAGCTAATCAGGTCACAATAACTGACGGATAGTATAAGTGATATTTAAGTGTGGGTGATAATAAGTTATACATGCCTCTTTGTAGATAACAATCATTGGTCATAACTGCTAAATACAAAGATCTTGTTTCACAAGCTGAACTTTCTTCCCTGGTGTAACTAGGTGACCTTGTTTTCTCATCTTTCAGTTAAAGAAAAACAGTTTTCTTGAGTGAATGTGCAATGATATAGGAACAAATTTTGGGGTTCACCATCCACGTGCCTCATATCATGAACCACGCTATATCAGGGAGGCCTGTATCAATTTTGAATTTTATTTTTAAAGATATCAATTGTGTTCCAGACCCATATATGCTGCTTTCTACCTCGTAAAATAGGTAGTGGTGGTGGGAAAATTAAGTTACCCAGATGAAAATGCTACCAGTACGGTTTGATCCATAAATTTATGATTTAAAAAAAAAAAACAGATTTGGTTAATTGATAGAAGCAATCACATGACCAATATCTTCTGGCAGAATTCCATGTTGAGGTTGATCCATGGATAAGTTACTTCTCTCCTATTTTGTTGGGCAGTGATCACTGGAAAAGTCTAAATTTAAAAAAAGGACTGGTGTGCATGTTGCTGGACTCAAAATAAAGGATTGATTTAAGACGAACTTACATTGCAAACCCTCTCTAAAAACTTGTGGGGGGGGGGGGATTTTCAATAAACAAAAAAAACACATTTTCCCTATATCTCTGAATTTTTTAGATGAGGTATTATTATTTCTATTGATATTCAGACCATCTTCATCTTTGTTGTCTTGGACACATAGCGCAGTGGTTACAGCATCAGACAAATTACTGTAAAGTAATCTGATGGTTCTAGGTTCAATCCTAGTGTGAGACAATATAACAATACTACTAATGCTAAGAGGGGGAGTACGGTCAATATACCCCCGTCGGATAAATAAAGGGTTTGGTTCGTTACTTCCCCACACCTATTGGATAATACCTGATGAAGGCTGTAGAGTACAACGGCTGAAATGTTGTATGAAAAACAACCAAGATGAGGATGGTCCGAATATTAATTGAAATAACATTTTCCCTACTCGTTGATGGGTTTGGGGGTCAAAATTTCAAGCTTCTATCATGAACGATTAGGGATGGGTGAAGTCCAGATAAATAGATGCTTATAAACGTAGAACACATTGGAAACCTAAACCAAGCAACAGTGTTTAAGTAGTTTGTTGTGGGTAGAAGGGATTAACAGTCCTGCGACAAATAAGCGACAATTCATAGATTGGTGAAAGCTGAAGGGAAATCATATTACAAATTACATTAGAAATTGTAAACGTAGGTTTCTTCAGTTTTTAAACTGGTCTGGCTATCTGGCTAACTATGTATGTATGCATGTATATATCATGTGTATAGGCTGCACCAATGGAGCTATAGGGCTAAATATTTTAACATTTACTCCTTTTTAGGTATAGAAAAAAAACATCTTTTTTTGTTTGTTGAAAATTACCCTCCTAAATAGCTTTTCAAGGGGGAGGAGTTCAATTTGCAATGTAAGTTTGTGCTAAATTGACCCCCTAGTTTTTGTCCGGCAGCATTTATGTTTTTGTTTTTTTTCAATTTGGACTTTTTTAGTTATCACTACCCTACAAAAGACGAAAGGAGTAATGTATTCATTAATCAACCCTTCTTCCAATTTTTTAATTGATCGCTCTCTACATACATAATGGTTTCTATTGAGTGACTAAACAGACCTGTTTCATTTTTACTTCAAGTTACATTACCTAATTTTAGTAGCTTTTCATCACAAATACCCAGTCTGTTAGTCTATAGCTATAGTAAACAGTATAGTCCGTAAATAAAGGATAAATTCTCAGTGAGACTCAGACTCATATTCTTTTGCCAAGGGAAGCCCGGTTTTCTGCACCAGCTTCTCTTCTACTTAAGCTTTATAGCCTCACAGTTGGCAGAAGATCAATTCAAATCATAAGAACTTGACCTTCATTTTCTCCAATTGGTTGGTACATATTTCTGATTGTTTTTACCTTCAGCAGTTGTATTAGTACAAGTAATTTTATCTTGATTTTATTTTTTGTTAGATGAACCATTGTCAACCATTTTCTATTCCTCCAGGTGAAATGATAAGACTTGTATAACTAAATGCAATAAATTACACCGATTATACAAAAAATGCTTCTGATTGATAATAAATCTTGATTTTTAATACTTATATGATAAATCTATTTTAGATGGATAACATTTGAAAAGATAAGTATTTATTTTTTAGGGTCCTGTTTTATCCCATGCTAAATTTTCTCCATCGTGCTGTTATTTTTTTTCAGGCCAATCTGAATGCTGACCTTGAAAACATAATCAATTCCTTGGAAGTGAAGTGGGACTTCTGCGCAGCTCAACACTGCAAACATGCAGAATTCAAATACATTTTTGGACCAATTTTTGGTTTGTATAAATTCGACAATTTCTAGAAACTATCTTGAAATAGATTTCTACAGTTTTTTTAAAGTTTGGTTGGCTGGCTTACTATCTATATATGTATGTATCACACTTAAAGGCTGCATCAATGGAGCTAGATGGCTGAAAATTTAAACATTTATCCCTTATTACGTGTAGAAAAAAACTCTTTTTTTTCCTTCAAATTCTTCCCCAATGCAAATTTTTAGTGGGAGCTTCAATGTGCAATGTGAGCTTTTGCTGAATTGGTCCCTTAGATTGTGTCCAGCAGCATTCATGATTGTTTTCTTTGAAAATTCAGACTTTTTCAGTGATCATCATCATCATCAGTCTTTTAACGTCCATTATTGGACGTAGACTTTCTCTAGGATTTGTCACAAATCTCTATCATAGGTGTTGCAGAGCCAAAAATGGCAATTTTGTCCACAAATCTGACGTTGCTCACCCTCTATTTTGATTCCTTTATATTCTATTTTTTATTTTCATTTTATTTTATTTTTTTACTGATCACTCCCCCCCCCAAATGAGAGAAGTAACTTATCCCTTGATCACTCCTTTTTCTCAATTTTTCAATTGATCATCCCTGACACAGCATGCTGCCAAAAGACATTTACTATGTGACAGTTTCTATTGAGTGACTAAGCAGACGTGTTTTTGTTTTACAACTTTTTTGTAAAAGCTAATAAGTGGTTTAAACTAAACTTTTGAAAATTGGAGATCACCTGTGTCCGTAACTCTCCTTTTGAAAGACTAACCAGACCCGTTTCTCTGATTTTTGAACATGTTTATCTTTTGTTGCGAGGTCAGTCATTTGCAATGTTTTGAATTGCAATTTGATTCTAATCTATTAGACCCTCAAACCATCTGGAAATAAGTCAATTTTTAGAAGAAAAATTTCTTCAAGGTATCATGATGCAGGTTTTATTAACTATATAACTAAAATGCTAAAATGGGCACTTATTTCCTTCTCAATTACAGATCATATGAATTTGCTTCTGTTTGATTTTATTTCTTTGCAATTTAATATTAAGTGTGTGCAGGTATGAAATTTTCACACTCTACACCCACACATACCCAAAGTTAAAAATGGAGCATGAAGAAAATGAAATAAGAACAATCCCATTTATAAGAAAATTAAAAAACAGAAAAATTCCCTATTCACAAAGTTGAAGGTTAAGAATGCATTCCAATCAATTGATATAATAATTACATCCATCATGAACATGCTTGCAAGATTTTGAATAAGAGTTTTTTGCATATTTTTTGTCCTCATCTTGGTTCCATTTTTGAACACAACATTCCGGCTGTTATACCCAACAGTTGTCTCCAGATGATGAATGGGTGTATTTTTTTCTTTATCATTGGGATGGAAAAATGCCTATTGGTCATATAGAGATGTTCACATTCCATTGTCTAATACCGGGTGCAAGAGAATGCAATGTCTCTATTCAACCGACAAGACAAGCATTTTTCCGTCTCAATAATGAAAAATAAAATACACCCATTCATCACCTAAAGACAGCGATTAGGTACAACAGCCGAAACATTGTGTTAAAAACATCAAGCGAAAAGCCTTCAAAAAATTTACAAAATGATTTTCCCTCATCTAAAAAATTCAGATGCGAAAAATCTTAATTTGGAAGTTTTATGCGGTGTATATGCCATGATGATATCAAAGAAGGTAACCAGCATTTCCATGAAAATGAATGAAAGTAAGTGTCTACTTTAGGTAATCCCAGATAAAAACTCAAAACATTAATGTATCTAAAAACAAACAACTTTCCGGATGGTTTGAGGGTTTAATAGATTGAAAAGACAGAATTTAAAGGAAAATATTTTTGTTCCAAGCAGAGAGGAAGAAAGGGAATTCTGAATAACTTTGTTATTCCTCTATATATTTCAATGAAATTTTGTATTCATACTTGTTGAGAGATTTTACCCGAGGGCTTATAATCATGGCCAATCCAATTGGTTCTTCACATTTTGTAAGCAAAAACATTGTTTTTGTTCACAATTGGGAAAATTTCAGAAATCTTGGCCAAAAAAAATGCCAAAAATGATCATTTACGATTTTCATTGAAAATAACACATACAGAATATTTCTATATTGCAATTGTATGAAAATTAATGCTCAAGTCTTTTAAAGGTTGATTTCTTTTTTCTGTAATCATTTTATCTATTGGTTACATGGTAGTTGGACAGAAAATATTTTACAAGTATGAGAATCAATAGATTCAGAGAAAGTCTACACTTTCTTCAGCTACTACTACTACAAATGATGTACACATCTTTGAACTTATAGTTCTTGTTTTCTTGTTCGACTGTGATTTCATGTTTCTCACTGTAACACTTCTACTGGTTTACAGGTAGCTTTCTCTTTTAGAATAACAAAAAAACAAAACTGTCAAAATAAGTTTCTTCAGTTTTTCAAGTAATTTGGCTGGCTATTTATGTACGTATCATACATACATGGTGCTAGAGGGCTGAAAATTTAAATATTTATTCCTTGTCTACAAGAAAGTTTTTCCCGTTTTTTTTGGAAATTCTCCCCTGAATAGTTTTTAGTGTTTAGGAGGGGTTAATGTAAGTTTATGCTAAATTGGTCCCCAGTTTGTACTCTTTTTTTTTTTAAATTCAGATCTTTTAGTGATCAGTGCCAAACAAAATGTGTGAGAAGTCATGTGACAGTTTATAACGAGTCACATTTTTTTTTTGTTATTTCTATTGATATTCGGACCATCCTCATCTTGGTTGTTTTTCATACAACGTTTCGGCCGTTGCACTCTACGGCCTTTGTCAGGTATCATCTGGTAGATGAAGGGAAGTAACGAACCAAACCCTTTATTTATCCGACGGGGGTATATTGACCGTACTCCCCCTCTTAGCATTAGTAGTATTGTTATATTGTGTCAGACTAGGATCGAACCTAGAACCATCAGATTACTTTACAGTAATTTGTCTGATGCTGTAACCACTGCAATATGTGTCCATATGGACAACAGGTGCTAATTTCTAGGAGCCTTAAACCTCAGGTGACAGTTTTGATGTTTTTTGATATTATTGTTTTCTGTCTTTTATTATTAGAGGTTCCCATATGGTATCCATTTCAATGCTAGGATTACTGAGACAGTTTTGCTTGCCTAGCATATACCTCATCTCAAAAATTCCGAGATATACTAATTTTTTTTTGTATTTAACAGATTTACTCAATGAAACCTACAACATTGAAATGACGGACCTAACATGCCACGAGCCAGTTCATATATTCGAAGACAAAACAGCAATCGGGAGTGTGTAAGCATTTGCTTTATCTGAATTCAGAGCACAACTCAGAAATCTAACTCCTCCTCTTACTGTTACCAATGCTGGCCGCTGCTTTTTTTTTTTTTTTGGCAGTTGAAAAAAAAATTCCCTTATGTGTACAGGTTGTTCTGACTTGGAGCTGTTTTTCTTTGCATGCCGATATATTCTCCTTGCAGCCATACATAAGTATAACATACCCAAATCTTATGTTATACTTGAATATATACATAACAAAAATCTTATATGTTACTCAAAGACTTACCCCATCCACACCAAGAAATACATTTGACTTACATGGTTCACTAACTATGAAAATAAAATGAAAGAAACAACAATGATTCAATAGTCTATGGTTTTGAGAGGGGTCATCAACATTCAAAGAATTTTTTTTGATGATCAAAACTGTTGTTTGTGTTGTAGACTCAAGATTACAGCAAATCCATTCTAAGGCCTTCTTCAGGTGTGATGGTGGTAAACAGAATACTCTAATGGCAGTCATGCTACAATGTAGGATTCAGGTTTTACTCATTGAGCACAAAAAAGCCGTAATCAAAGGCAAAATAGAAAGATCTGGGATGTCAGACTATTTCTGGAGTGAGAAAAGCGGACACTTCCCTCTCTAGGAAGAAGTTTGTATCATAAACAGTGAAGGCTATTGAAAACTGAGGAAAATCATGGAGGTTGTTGACTGAGAAGTCGTGGCTTTGATATGGCTTCCACTACTCAACAAGGGACAAGGTATAAAAATCTAGACCTAACAGAGAAAGAAAAAGAAATCAACATTACCTGAATTCTATGTAGTAGTGTGACTACAATTAGAATATTCTGTTTGTCTAGTGATTAAGAATCATATTCAGATAGTGCACCTGCAGAAGGCCAGAGAATGGATTGGCTGAATGTTATGTAACAAATTCAAAATAGATAAACATGTGTGGCTGCTGAAGTGTACTGCCAAATTGAGTACCTGTGTTCTAAGAGGTAACAATCTTATACCTATTTTTCTCCTCTGAATTTAGTACTCATACTGTACTTGCTACTTGGGCTATACCAGTTCAAAGACACGTGTTTGGAAAGGGTCAGACTTCATGGTGTGTGAAGCAATCTGCCAGAATAATCATGTAAAATAATTTTTTGACTGTCATACAAAACTGCGTCGCCAAAGTATCTTATATACTTTTCTTCACTCTCGCCAATTTAGACATTTTAGAACTAATACTAACCAATATATCAACAACTTCGTACAATGGCCAGTTGTTGAGAAATCGCAGTGCATACATACACACCCCCAGTGACACATACAGACAGATATTTCTTCAATTGTTGTTAGATTTTATGCAATTTGCCTTCAATCTTCCAAAAGCAAGTCATTTTTATATTGAGTGTGTGCAAAAGTTTCCAGTGAAAAACTGGTTTTCAACTGTGTATTCAGGCTCTAGTGAGCAGGGAACTCATGCACGCACCTAATACAGAGAAAGCTGTTCATCATAATCACTGATAATATTACTACACAGTTATTGTTATTAGAATCTGTCAGGCCTAAACACTTTATTTAAAATGAATTAAAGATTATCATCAAATTTTTTCATGATTATTATCAATTTTCTCATAATTAATGTAAAATTGTTAAAAGCATTCAATTCAATAACGATGAATGGAAATTGTTTCAATTTTTATGTTTATGTTCCTTGAGATATAAAAATTGTTTGAAGGGTTCCTCTTGTCTAAAAAAGCTGTTTTAGGCATGCACTCATTCTCATATTCTTAAAATTCTTGCAGGGCTCTCATAGGGATTATATGTGTCTTCTTACTCATCGGGACTTTTTATGATCTAATACTCTGCTGTACCAAAGGCTCCGAAGATGAATTCAATGAGGATATTTCAATCGTAGATGAGAATCACATTGATGCCTATAACAACTTCCATTACAACAATGCCTATGAAATGGACACCACCTCCTACGATTCAAGTATGAATTCCTTGCCAAAGAGTAAGAGTAGAGACGACATAGACAGTGGAGCCAACGGAATCACCCCAACAATGGTACAGTCGACTGAAGACAGTCAAGTCAATCAGGTTGAGGATCGCATCAGCAACAGAAGACCGGCACCAGTGGCTCCAGTCCAGCCCTTGTCCAAAGTGGAAGCACCTGTGGCTCCTCCCCCACCCACAGGGGCTTCAGCCCAGCCCTTGTCCAAACGGGTAGCACCTGCTCCTCCACCACCACCTCAATCTCCTCCAGAGGCCGGTAGTGAAGTGGATTATGCAAATTTAAATTTGAACCAAAATGCAAACACCTTTGATCTTAATGGTCATATCCTGAAAATAAATACAATGGCACCACATGATTTTCTCAAAGAGAAAACCTCTTCAGGTAAGTTTAGATAATGCATGCTTCTTTTCTTTGCATAAATTGAACTTTTACACAGGGTTACCATATTTGAACGTTAAAAAAAAAGGATGTTCTCAGTCACTGTCAGAGTATATAGTAAGCATTCAACATTACATTTATGGCTGTAACAACAAATAGCATTCCAAAGGAAATTATGAAACACCGCCACGCATATATGCTCATTTTATCACTAAAATTCAGCATAAATTTACATCATAAATTGAATCCTCCATTGAAACCTTGGGGGAGGGTTATTTTTCAGAGAAACCAAAAAACAATTTCACTACTCATTGGGCAGGGTGCAGAATTTCTACTCTGGAGAAAGTCCAGATATGTATATAAATACATATATATATATAATTGTCAGAAAACGTGAATAACTTAAACCAAGAAAAAGCGCTTCAACTGGTTTGTTGAGGGTAGTGATGATTAATAACAACAAAAACAATTACCATTACATGCACAACAGATAAGATTTATGCGAAAAGTTTTTTTTTCTCAACCTCCAGGTGACCAATGTGGCAGCATGTTATTTCATTTGAAATATCCCTTATCTTTATTTAGAAGGGAAGAGAGTTGAAAAGAAATATAAGTAATTCAGTTAAGGGAGGGTAATCTTTAAAAAAACAAACCATTTTCCCTACTCACTGAGAGGATTGTCTGTGCAAAATTTCAAGTTTCAACTATGAATGGTTAGGGCTGGGCAAAGTCAAGATACATAGATACATATAGATTTCAGAACACATGAATAACCCCAAACCAAACAACAGTATATAAACCAGTGTTTTGGATAGCAGTGATTAGAATAAAAGAATAAAAAAGGTAATGCTCATGGTTGAAGAACAAGAAAAAGCAGTACACAGTACTACATGTAACTCTCAAAATTGCCAATTTGACAACACCATGCACATGTTCTCTCCTCAGTTTCTCTCTCTCTCTCTCTCTCTCTCTATATATATATATATATATATATATATATTTGTTATTACAGTTCCTTTCTTTTTTTTCCATGGAGGAAAGGATGCAAGCTGAAATTTGGGACCTTTGAGAAATTTGAAAAATTCGTTTCAGGTGAAGATTATTATAAGACCTAAATTAATGACATGTCCAGGAAAACACAGACGCATGGCAACCCTAGTTCCACATTTACCAAACCATTTTATAGCAAAAAAAAAAAAATCCTTCTTTTCTTGCCAGCCGGGGGTATTTATTCAGCTTAGCACAAGATCAATCTGTTAGAGGAAGAGCAAAGATAGATACTTTGTACTGTATCATTCATCAATCTTTGAGGGGGGAAAAATGCTTGCCTTGAAAATCAGCATTAGGAATCTTAGCTCATTACCTGGACATGAAAATCGACCATTAGCGTCCTTAGGGATAATCAAGCTGACCCACGCCATTTGGGCGGACATTGTTCGAGAGAAAGACAGATTTCTATTATATCTGCAATCATTTGTCCAAGGGATCTTCGTCTATTCCCTAGCCTTCATTTCTGGAACAATATGTTGTTATCATTATATATTGAATTTGTTCAGACTAGTTTCCTCCTTTTCATTGTCTTTATCACAATGTTTCGGATGCTATGGCCTCCAACCTTCATTTCTGATTGGAAACATTACTAATATATCTTGATTATTTTGAAGGAGTTTCCTCTTTTTTGTTGTCATTACTACAATGTTTCAGTTGCTATGGCCTCCAACTTTCATTTAAGATAGGAAAATTGCTATAATGCTAAAAACCGCATTCTCTTTCCACCATTCTTCACATGAATATCTTCCTTTTCATCTGATTTTATTCATGTGCCCTTTTTTATTCCATATTCATAAAGGCAAATGATGTAAATGCATTCCAATCAATCGATTCAATAATTATAGCAATAGCCTCCATGTTTGCCAGAATTTGTATATATCAAAATATCTTAATTTGCAAATGTTTCAAAGAACACAACCTCTCGGAGAACTGAAGATTGTGTAATCATAGGAATGAACAATATCCTTTTTAATTTGGATGGCCTCTGTTCTGCCTCTATAGACAATGGAACAACATTGGAATGTGTCCTCCAGGGCACATGCTTGGGTGAAGCATATGGAGATCTTGGGATGCCCCCTCTTGGATTTGCTGATGTAGTCCAATGGAAAGCAGAGAGCAATATATATGGTGTCAGCTTAGTGACAGGAGCTGCTGGAAGTACATCAAATCGCTTTAAAGGGGCTCCACTTATTGGTTTGGTATTAGAATTGTCCATCGCCTAAACTGGTAGCCTTCCCAATGCTAGAGAGCCAAGTCTGCCCTGCTATTTTACCCATAGCTGGATGGAGAAGAGATTGATTCATGCCTTTCCTAAACATATCAGTGCAATGTGAACATAAACAGCTCCAGCAGGAGTTTGAACTTGAAACTCTGATTCCATTGTCCACAATGTATTCGAAAAAATAAATAAACTAAAATTGAGTTGACTGTTTAAATGTTCAATGTTTACCTTTTCTGTCCTCCATACACTCCAGACAGGGGATTTGGATCATTTTTGCTAGCTTTCTCGATACGGCGCAATGCTTACCGGCTGTTAAACACCGAACATCCCGTTGAAATGTTGTCTTGTCTAAACGGTATCCGTTTCCTGAGTATGGCGTGGATAATTCTTGGACACACCTACAAGATCTCATCAGAGGATTACATTAGTAAGTGGTTTTCAGTTATCTGCTAATTATTATTCGCAACAGAAATCATGAATATAATCTGTCAGTGTTTTTACCTGTTTTACAAATACTTTGTTATCATGGTACTATGGGTAAATTTTCTTTTGTTGCAATCATCAGTTGTGCACCATGTAACAGTCATCAGGATTTGAAAAACAAAATAGTTATATGAAAATGGCACCCCAACAGTGTTGATCAAACACCACCTCCCTTTCAGCTATGATTTTAATACATAGCTTATGTCATACTACATGTAGTTCGTTATTTTTTACATGATATCATCTTTTAGTCACACAGAAAAACATATATATGATCTTTTAAAAATTTTCAATTAATTTTTTGACGCTTTTACGATTTCAGCTTTAGTTCTTTCAATCTAATCTCTGCTTCCCATCTTTGTTGTTGACATGACGTTTTGGCCGATCCATTCAGCAGCCATCTTCAGGTGTAAAATATAATATCAGTAAGGAAAATGAGTCTCTCCTATCAGTCTCTTTCTCTGATGGGCAAAGGGGGGCAAATAAGACCCCCCCCCGATCTGGCTTTGTTATCAAGGGAAGGGGTTTGAAAGTCGGAAACTTATATTCAATGAAGAATAATGGTACAGTACAATTTTTTTTATGTAACCCAGACTTAATGTTTCCATATGAAAAGACTGATGACAGGGTTACTATCATTAGGATAAATTTCTGAATATAACCCCCCCCCTTCCAGAAAAGTGTCAGCAGATGCCCATATAATCGTAAAGATTTATTAGTAATGTTTGAAGAATATATCGAGCCCATTAAGTGACTGCATGTGAAGAAAAATCAGCACAAGTGTCTAATGAGGATAATGGACTGCCTTCATAACCTTCTCGAAGAGAAAAATCACAAATTCCATTCACATCTTTTGTTGCTTCTTGCTACACTGTAGACATAGTCAATTTTGAATACACTAAATGCAAGCCTGGATTAACTATTAAGCAAAACAAGGGTATCAAAAGAGAAGGAGAATTTGCCGGTTTCTTACAGTCTCCTGTTTTAAATAATTGGAAGTTGTCTAAATTGCTCAACATGAAAGTTTAAATTCAATAAATAGAGTTGATTCAAACATTCAAATGATTCAGTTGTCTGCACAAATACTATTATGATATAACCTTCATTTCTTCAGGAAATTTTCCTTTTTGAAAATCTTGTCAGTTAAGCAATGGAAGACCTGAGGTGGGGGCTTCATTTTTTGGCTGTGCTTAGGGTATCCAGCAGCTTTAATTCAGCCCTGACTTGAGGTCAGAATTGCAATGAAAGATTGAATTTTGCATTCACTGAATGACAAAATGTATGGTCAAACCATGTTGAACACACCAGTGCTCGTAAGATCACTTAAGTTAAGTGACTGATGACCATCTGGGGACAGTAGGTGCCGTTAGTCAGTGATTGCGTAGAGATCTCCTCTTTGCTGCGAAAACATCATAGGTCAATGTGAAAGGGTAAAAACCCATCATCCTCCACGTCTTACAAGCTGGGGATTTGCAATGTCCAAAATTTACGTCTAACCAACGACAGAAGTCTGGAACAGCAGAGAAGATGCGAAGATCCCAACACCAAAAATGCAGGCCTGGATTTACACTGATTGGTATGCTTAAAAGTTCTCCAGGATGCATCAAAAAGATGATGACCAGCCAACTTGGAAAGAATAAGGGTCTTATCAAGAATCATCCTATGGTCAGACACAGTGGATGATAACTGTTCTATCCTATGTCAAAAGATGGAACCTAAAGAAAAGGAGTGACAGATATAATTGTACCTATACTCTACAAGGTAGCTGCAACATACCAATTAGATACTGACTGAAGTTGATTATTTAGTTGCTTGCTTTGTGGAAATATCTATTTTTCCTCTTGATACTTAATGCATGATAATTAATGAAACAACTTAGTAGAAAAGCTTGATACAGACAAGCTTTTATTCTATTTTGCAGAAAATCTGATGGACGGAATTGATATATATCGGAGCTTTACATTCCAGTCGGTGATAGCTGCGCCTTTTGCAGTTGATACTTTTTTCTTACTCAGGTAATAAACTCAGAAAATGAATTGTTCCAGTGATAAATGATGAAAAAAGAGAACTTCTTTGTAAACCTCCAAACTAACAGCATAGTCAAAAAAGGAGTCTGAATGTTTAGACAAAATAGTATTACCCTTTCCAAAAAATCGAGGTGCAAGCACAAATATGTGCAAAAACGTTACTCACAATATATCTCATTTTATCTTATCATTGATTTTTTTTCGCTACTATTTACTGTCATCTTAATTTTTGTTGCTTTT
This sequence comes from Thysanoteuthis rhombus, assembly GCA_963457665.1. NCBI lineage: Eukaryota > Metazoa > Mollusca > Cephalopoda > Oegopsida > Thysanoteuthidae > Thysanoteuthis > Thysanoteuthis major. Next base: position 24,771,066 of record OY735242.1, on the reverse strand, counting down.
TATCACTACTAAACTCTGGCTGATTTCCCTTTGTCGGAGAGTAAATAAGATTAACAGGGTGGATTAATTCCCAGTAAAAACTGAATTCATAACACTCTATGCCAAAGAGTGGCTTGGTTAATGGTGAACCACTCATGCATCAAATCTAAATCAAATCTTGGTTAATGTGGAAAAATCTCTCTGTCCCACGTAGGCCTTGTTGACCACTAGTGGTCCTATGACTGACATGGAGTCCTCTTTAAAATCCCCATCCATGAGGCCAAGTCATGATGATAATGATGATGATGATGATATATATCCCTACATGCAAAATAACTGATGAAGTTTTGAAATATCACAAGATGAAAAATAAATACTACCTCTGTTCCATGATAGTTGTAATATTTAGCAGTATTTTTCCATATGGAAATGGAAAACTATTATGGGATAGAGGCTGTATTATTTTGTGATGATTTATATAAAAAAAAACGCAGTTTGTGGGAAACTATATTGCTACTTTTGTAACGATTTTAACGATGAAAAACATCCTAAAATTTTGCATTTCTCAAGAGAGTCGCCTCTACTTTTCATCTTATTTCAGCGGAATTCTGGTTACTTACTTCTTCCTGGAGAATTACTTTAGGGAAGGAAATGTTGGAATAACTGCTGTGTTGCTCATTTATCTGCGACGTTTCCTCAGGTAAAGACCCTTTACTTTTTCATATTTCGGATTTAGAATTTTATTTGTTATTGCTTTGGTTTTACATACACTCACTTAAAAGCTTGATGTCAAGTCACCAGCAATATAGCTTATTGAATCACAATAGCCACAATCATCAACCAGACCAAACAACAAAAAATATAGGCTAGAGGTATTCTTCCCTTTTCACTTGTCTGTCCATCCATGCCTGTCTTCATTTCAGTGCTCCTGGTCACAATTTTTGGTATAGAGCTTTGAAAATATGCATGTATGTAATACAGTAGACACACTCGAAAAAGTACTCTTTCATTATTTTGAAATTCCCCTTTTTTCACTTGTGTTTAGTGGATGCTCGATTTACAATGATAATCCATTGTAAAATGGACACATCAATTTTACAGCCATAACATAGTATTTATGATGTTTAGGTCCTTGTAAACAAAGATAAGTGTTTTTCTACTTGTTTTCTTGCATTTATTAATATCATTTGCTCTTATCTAATCCCAACTATTGCTCCAGTGAATAAAGAAAATGCATCCCATGCTTAAAGCGAAAAAACAGCAAATTATTGATTGAAGACGTGGTTGAACTTTTTAAAAAAACTAGCCAGTGTTGTATCGGGGAAAAGTGTGTGTTAATGTTACAACATTGGCTCTTCAACAGTGTACGATTGATGATGTTTAGGGGTTTGTGGAAAAGCTTAGCTGGAATGATAGAGATAGAGTATGATACGGAACCAAAAAGAAAAAATTGCCATTTTATTTGCTGATGGTAGCTCAAAGAAACAGATGCGTGTGAGAAAAACAATAAAAGTCTGTATTGAAAGAGTGGCTACTATGTAGTACAGTAGTTATTCCCATTCTTATTAACATTGGAATTTTTTTTTTGTATGAAACTAAGAGTTAAAGGCAAATGAAAAATGTTTCAAAAGATTTTAGTAGAGTTACTCATATGTCTTTTAAGAAAAGTGTCGGTGGATACTTCTTAATCAAAATGAAATTTTTTTTTTTCATTCCAGGCTTACACCATGTTATGGAGTGATCCTCATGTTTTATACCTGCCTCCTCCCAAATCTGGTTAATGGACCTTATTGGAAAGCTGACTTTAGTGAAAGCTGTCGGAGTCGCTGGTGGGCAAACATGCTCTACATCAACAATATCTTCAAACTGAAAACTGAAGTAATCTCATATTTTAGCACTAATTTATTTCACTCAGCTCCATATACAGAGTATAGTCTATATTTTATTTCTGTGAATAATGCAACTCAATATTTTTGTTGGTAAAGGGCATGAATATATTCTATTTCTGTTTATAAAAAGATATGTATGTATTTAGACAGCAATCAATCATTTATATACATCTGGTTAAATACGACAGACAAGGAACATTTTGTTGGATTTTTTATTAAATTTTTCTCGTTTCCGCTCAAGAGTGCAGAAAGAAGAAAAATTTGATTAAAAATTCAACAAGATATGTATGTATATATATTTATATTTATATATATATATATATATATATATATATTATATATATATATATATATATATATATATATATGTGTGTGTCTGTCTGTCTGTCTGTATATGCTCTAACTCCAAATTCTCATTTTGTTTATTCATGGTCTATATCAACTCATTTTTTTTAATTTGTGACACACACAAAAAAGAGGTGTGACAAATCCTGGGAAAGGTTTATGGCCAACGACCGACACTAAAAGACTCATGATGATGATGATGGTGATTTACCTTGTCTAGACCAAATGATATACTCGTCCTGTAATAACAGGAGACGATTTCAAATAGAGTTATGATATAATATAACAGAATTTGTAACCATTCTGTCGGATCATATATCAATTCCTAGTGACATATTTATGTGTGCATATATATATATATATATATATATATATATATATATATATATATATATATATATATAAGGATTTTTTATATTGTATGTAAAACATGAATATATTTTATTTTTGTTTATATTATGATCTATTTTTATATGTAAAAAGTATGACTGCATTTTATTTCTGTGTATAATGCAACCCACAATTTTTGTAGGTGAGGGACATGAATATATTGTATTTCCAATGTGATCCCTATATTCTAAATGCAAAAAGCATAAATATATTAGGCTGATAAAATTTCCCAACTTTTTTAGAGAAAATCTGTTTCAAACTGAGATAAATAGACTTGAAAATTAGCCTGAAATCTTTGCAACCGGAAAGTCATTTGTGGCCACTCAAACACATGCATTTACAAAAAGACAGACCAATTTTCCTTGTACAACATACAACACTATTTATCCCAGAATTGTTTTGTGTTGTACGTCCGACTCAAAGTATTCTACCAGTGAGGATATAAGACAGGGTTACATCTGTGGTTCAAAGTGTATTTCTAGGTCATTCCTATATCTCCTCTGAGGATTTTCAATGAATGCAGTGTCTTATAGGAGACATATTCTGGCAATTCCTCAGAGTGATTTCATCAGCATCTTCTAACTTCTAACAAATACCAACAACTTGAATCCACAGTAAGGAGCATCACCCATAGCTAATTCATGACTAGTATTTCTCATACTTTAGTATCAGCTGCTTTCCATTGCAGTTACTCAGACGGTCATTCCATAGCCATTAGTAAACAGATCAGAAATAAAGAGTACGCTCTCAGTGAGATTTGAACTCATATCCCTTTATTCATTTCCTATCCATGCCATAGATTGATTTTCAGAGTATTTGCAATGAAAAGCAACTGAAATTAAGATGAAAGAAATACTAGTAAAAACTTAATCATGGATATCAATGTTTCATCCGATAATTATAAAATTTAGTTCTGTATATCTTGGCACCATCATTTGCATATAGGTGTTGTGGCACAGCTGATTTGATGCCAAGCCAGCCCCTTTAGCAACAGACATTTTAACGCTAGAAAATTTTTCATTTGTACAACTGTCTGCATGGAGAGATTTAGACTTAAACTTAATCCTAACCCAGATATAATGTTTTTATTTTCCAATGAGGCTGCATTACAGTTTTTAAATTTTCACCTTTGAACAATGATGAATTACTTGACATTTTTTTCCTACGCCAAAAAGTCTGGTGCTAAATCAGTTGGCATTCAAGCAGCCATGCCAAAAACACCAGCATCCAAATGACTGTCCCTATTTGTCCCATTCTGAATTCAAGAAGTACCCCCATTGAGAACATGACCATTGAAAGTGACAGCAGTTTCTAATTCAATATACAACAGCTTGATAACGTTAAAGTGATAACGGAGAAGGTTAATGATGAATAATATTTATTTGATTTATTAAATCAGTTTAGCCACAATCACCAACGTAACCAAACAACAACAAAAAATATAGGATAGAGGTATTTCACGTCCCTGTCTTTATTTCAGTGCTCTTGGTCACATTTTTGGCATAGATCCTTGAAAATTTCCATATACATTACCCACCTCCTAAGAAAAGCATTTTCATTTTGGGGGAATTTTTTTTTCTCTTGTCTTAGGAGGGTAGGGATTGCTTGATTTACCATAATGATCCTTTGTGAAATGAATATATATATTTTGTCAGCACCGTTGTGAAGTTGCATTATGATGATTAGGCATTTTTGAAAAAGCTGGGTTGAAATGATCAATAGATAGATAAATAGATAGATAGATAGATTGGTTAAATTTAAATTTCTTTAGAGAAAAACGACATCGTTTTTGTTCTACTGGTATTGTTACATATGTTCCCTCGAGACTGACAACAACAGTCAGTCAGTGCATTTAATCTCATCATCATGTATTGCTCTATGTAACCTTGTATCACTGACTGAAGAGTCAAGATAGCATAGTAAAGTCTTGGGTGACAGAGAGAAAAGAACTTATAGCGAAGGGTATTGTGAGAAAAATGAAATTGACTGCAGTGATTGATTTTTAAACAGAGATGGCAATATTTATTTCAATTTTTTTAGGATGCATCAACCAAAACTGTCAACATTAGTTTCTTCAATATTCAAGGTGGTCTGGCTGGCTATGTATGTATGATGCCTACAGGCTACACTATTGGAGCTAGAGGGCTGAAAATTTAAACAATTAGTCCTAGTTATGTCAAGACAAAACTTTCTTGTCGTTTTTTGGAAATTCCCACCCAAATATCTTTTTAGCGGGAGGTTCAACTTGCAATGTAAGTTGATCTCTTAGTTTGTAAACAGAAGCTGAATACTTGTTTTTTGAAAATTCAGACTTTTTGGTGATCACTACCCAACAAAAGGCAAGAGAAGTAACTTATTCATTGATCACCCCTATTTCCACTTTTTCCATTGAGCAACCTGAATACGACATATTAGCATACGATGTTGGTCACATAATAGTTTGTATTGACTGACCTATTTATTTTAGATTATTATCTTTTTGTCCTTCATTTTCTTCACTGATGTTTTTCTATTCTCTTTCAGTGTATGTCATGGACTTGGTACTTGGCAAATGATATGCAGTTTTTCATTATCTCACCAATAATCCTTTGCCAATTTATTCTGTGAGTACATATTGTCTAAGAGTATTTCTAAGATAAAAATCTTATTATAATTCACCTAAAGTCTGTCTATTCATCTGTATGCCTGTATGTACTTGCCTACCACAAAAACTACTTGATATAAATCCATGAAATTTTATGTAGGTACAGATTGATCCCAGGGAAGTGTTTTTAGCAAATTAGTTTTTTAAGACTATACCCAAAAATATGTTTTTAAGGGGTTTGAATTGCTCCCCCCCCATTTACATGATTATTCATCAATGTTTAAAACACTTTTTGATGATGTAATGAAAGAATATTTTTTATTCTCCTTTCACAGATCAATTTTTAGAGATAAAAATGTGACATAGATTGTGTTCTTTATTCAGAAAGAAGCAAAAACATTTTTATAACATTTCTCATACCACAATGTTCATTGGTTGTAAATGGATACCTTGAATAGGGGGCTTTGATAAGTGCATGTTTTGATGTTGTATTCATCAGGTACATTTTTCCAAAACGTGAAATTTGAAGATCACAGGTTATGTCAATTACATGGAGGGAATTTTTATTTTTCATTTTTAAGGTTCAAAATCGAGGAAAAATTTATTTTTTTCTCTTCTTTTCTGGGGGCTTTAATTGAAGAAGGAGATTTTTTCATCTTCCTCTTTTCTTTTTTTCTTTTCTCTTTCTTTTTTTTAAAGGTGGCAGTGATATTTTTTAACTTTTAAGGTCTGAAATCCCAGGGAATTTTTTTTTCTTTAAGGGTTCACAATGGGGTAAAAGATTTTTTTTTACTTTTATCAATCAAAATCGTGGGAAGGACTTCTTTTCACAGTTTTGATTCAGAGATTTTAAAAGCAGAACTGTACACATCAACATGGTACTCCAGCAGTGTTGATTAAATACCACCTCCCTGTCAGCCATGATTTCAATATATAGCTTATGTCATCCATGTAGTATCATATATATATATATATATATATATATATATATATATATATGTCTTAATAATGATCACATTCTGTCGGATATAAATTGTCCATCCATTGAAATTTCATATATATATATACATATATATGAAGTTTCAATAGATGGACAATTTATATCTGACAGAATGTGATCATTATCAAGACATTTTAGTACTTATTTTGCTTGGCACTAATCTTACTCAGTTTCAAATTGATTGGCCCCTGATGTGGGGCAGTACAGTTTACATTTTCTATACTTGGATTATCATCTTTACCACTATTTTTTGTCTCTTCCAGGCTTCCATCTTTTGCAATCTTGACTGTCATTATGTTGTTTTGCGCTTACATCATCTCAAGTGTAATTCTTCTGCAAAAGTTCCTTGATCCACATGAAAAGTAAGATGTCTTTTGACAACAGAAAAATATTATTTTCATACTTAAGCATAGCAATATGTTGAACTTGTAAAAAACTGTTAAAGCACTGTTATTTGTATCATATAGTATCAGGTGACTAAAAATGTTTGTGTTTTTTATGTCCTCATTTTTAAAATCATCAGCTTTAAGAAAGATAAACTCTACAAATAGCTTGAGTGATAAACATTTTCATTAATATGAAACCTACACATATTATTTAATACCTGATACCCTTCAGAAGGGTATACCTACAATAGTAACGAGAGAAATCAACATCGATTTTATCTTTATTTACATTTTTTATGAGATGAAGCATTGTCAACCATTATCAATCAATCAGCCTTATCCACAACAGACTGGTTTAATAACTGTTGCTGGATTTAGCTTATTCACGTGTTTTGACGCATATATCTATCTGAACTTCACCCAGCCTTGTAGAAAGTTGGAAAAATTGTACACTCTCCTCTCAATGATTAGAGAAATGTTTTATTCTGATTTTTGAAAATTCCTCCCAAAAATAAGACTTCAGTGGAGGGGGGTTCAATTTGTAATGCAAGTTTATGCTAAATTGATCACTAGTTTGTACTCATTTATTTTTTGAGAATTCTGACCTTTTTTCAGTGATAACAGACCAACAAAAGATGAGAGAAATAACTTATTCATTGATCACCCCTTTTTTCAACCTTTTAATTAATCCCCTGCCTAAAACACAGCATATACTTATTGATTTTTTCCGAGTATTTCCTCTCAACTTAGTTGCTTTTTATTTCAAGCTCAAGCCATCAATCTACAGCAGTGAGTGAGCTATGCTTGATGGGAATGAATGGAGAGTAGGTTTAAGGATTATATTCTTTCTTTTACCAAGCTATCAAGTTCTCATGACTCATATGGTTAGACCAGCAGATGCGTTCAACCTGGTTCTCCTGTGGCTAAAGGGATGGGAGTTCCAGTCTCTCCGATAGCTTATCCTTTATATTCCAATCTGTTCTGTTTACTCACTGTTATAAATTGACAGCCTGAGCAATGTTGCGATGAGAAGCAATTAAAGAATTAAAAGAAAATAAAATACCAGTAAATAGATAAATATTATTTATAAAATTGACATGTCAAATGCTGATTATTAGTGCTTGTTGGCTGAACAAATTTAAACTTGGAATAAAAGCAACAGAAGCAGTCTGTAGAATGTATTCAGATTTTGATCAAGGTGAAATAAGGGACCGTATTGCTCAGAAGTGATTCAGGAGGTTTTTGATTGGAAATCAGTTACTTGAAGATCACTTTGTGAAGAATAGTCGGTAAGACTTGTGTTGAATCTAAGCAGCTTCAAACATGTCAGACAATCGCATTAAGATTCAACGCAAATAATAAAACTCTACACCTCCATCAAAAAACAGATACACTTTAGGGAAATATAGCTTATTCTCATGAACTCTTTGTGGAATGCATGGCCACAATCACACCATGCTAGGAGACTTGGTTCGGACTTGAGCACAAATTTTTTTGAGTTCTTATGATCCAGGTCCCCTTCCTGGGTTTTGCCTTTGTCTTGGGAAGAACGTACAGAAAACTCTCCGTAGGCTTTTATCAGCATCCATCATGTATCCTTTCCTACCAGGTTCTTGCTGGGGTGATCACTGGGGTGATGTTGCTGCAATTTCAATAGCAAGTAGATTTTGCAGGGTGGAGTTGCCGCCCCCATGCCTGACCCTCCTCCTTTACCAGCAAAATGATCCAAAGGAACATCTTGGTGAAGTTCATAAGGGAAATAGGTATTTTGGTATCAGGGAATAAAACAAACAGAAAAAAAAGCATAAACCTTCTTGGTTACCAAATGAAAAAATATGTAATTTCTATTCGGACCATCCTCATCTTGGTTGCAACATTTCAGCCATTGTACTCTACAGCCTTCATCAGGTATCATCCGGTAGATTTGGGGAAGTAACGAACCAAACCCTTTATTTAACCAACAGGGGTATATTGACTGCACTCCCCTCTTAGCATTAGTAGTATTATCATTGTCTCACACTGGGATTGAACCTAGAACCATCAGATTACTTGCAGTAATTTTGTCTGATTCTCTAACCACTACACCATGTGTCCATGTGGATGAAAAACAACTAAGATGAGCATAGTCCGAATAATAATAGAAATAATAATAATACCACATTTTAAAAATTCAGAGATATACGAAGAAATATGTAATAATAACTTTTCGTGATTCTGAAATTGTAGATTTGAATTTTTGAAAACTATTCTCGGTTATGAATTGAATATAAAATTAATTGATTAAAACATTCATTGAATTATTGAAACCCACCCTCAATGATGAAGGGTAGATCCTTGATTGAATTTTTGAAAACCAATCTCATTAATCAGACCTCTTAAGTCTCCTGAATCCCCCCACATGTAATGAATTTGTTTGGACCGCCCGCATTGATAAAAACATAACTGTGAAAAGTATTTTCCCTCCTATTTTGCTGAGTCTCACGCTTCGTGGTTAAAATCATGTCAAGATAGGTTTTCAGTACATTTATACAAAATAGCTGTTTTAGGGCATAGAATTTCCAATTTTCTTTCTTTTTCTTGAGAATTTTTCAATTTTGGCAGGTCTGATTAATGAACTTTGGATATTTGATTAAATCTTTGTTTGAAGTTTAGAAAGAAACCTTGCCATTTAGATTTGAATTTGAAATGAAATAATTTTTGAATTATGACAATTTTGATGAAATTTTCATTGTTTTTTTAATTTCAATATCTATTCAAATTAAATAAATTTCATTATAATTTTTCTCTTTTCAATTAATGTAAATTTTTGTGGCTACATTTAGAATACAACCGTTTTTTTTATTATTCTTATATAAAGAATAAAATGCCATTATCACATTTTCAACTTTCCTCATTGTACTAGTGTTTCATATGATGACATCTACATCAAACCTTGGTGCCGAATCAGTCCATTTCTCATCGGAATGATACTGGGATATTTCTTGCAACAAAAAGGCAGGAAACGGAGTTTTCCCAAGGTCAGGATTTGAACAAACTATTCTAATATTCTTTCCTTTTTTATTCCCAATTTTACAGAAAACCCACCTTCAAAGACTCTCTTATGTTCTTATATTGACACATGTAATATTAATGAAAATGAAATCGCCTACCAAAGTCAATAGTATCTTAATACCCTTCAAAATATTCCCCTTGCGATGTCACTCACTTATCCCGTCCTCTTTTCAAAACAGTCTGCTAAGTCTTCTTTCAGGATCACCATCAGCTATCCGATAGCATTCTCCTTAACTTTCTAGTCTGAAATCTCTTCCCTTTCAATAACGAAGAGGCAGAAGTTGCATATTGTCCTCATTGGGACATTTACTGCCATAAATGAATGCCATTGACCAGACCATGTTGAAGATAGATGGTAAAAAAACAGGGTCTCCGGGGTATTATTGTACAAGTGTTTGCTACCAAAATTTGTTACTTGGTTATTCAGCTTTTCAGGTTAGGGGCTTTTTTGTTAGTCCCTATCAGAAGATAACATCCATAGTTATAAAGTACGGAAGCCTAAAAAGATAAAAGATTAAGATTAGGTTTGGGGTCAAATTTCAACAGCAACTTGTTCTTGGAGAATCAAAACATTTCAACCTCTCCTGAATGGTCAGTCTTGCGTATCATTTTAGTCAGGTTCTAGATCAGTCAAGTTGCCAGATCTATGCTGCTTTGTCCAAGGAGAGACTAACGCTGTCAAAAGTTTGAAATGAGATAAACTTTGCAATATATGACATGGGATTTGAGGGTTTTTTCGTTTCTTCCCATAAAAGCAGTTGGAATTGATATGTCAAGTTCATTCTCGCCAGGTTTAGGTGTTAGAGTTAAGAGTTTTTTTTTGTATTCATAGTGAGGACCAAAAAATCACAGTGAAAGAAATTGCAAAACTTGTTACTTCTCTTAAGGTTTCAGTTCTTTAAAATAATGGACGTTAATTTTTAAAGGGTACCAATGAACAATAGTCAGACTGTTCCATTTTCTTTCTGTATGATTTGAATATATTTTTTATTTTTTGTTTTCAGATTCTCCAGCTGACTGGTTGGATTTTTGCCATCGGCTCATGTCTGTTTCTTTGCTATATCAAATACACCATGAACAGAAAAGATAACCCGGTCAAATGGTTAGATGCCCAGTATATAGCCTATGAGGTTGTGTCACACCCGCTGTGGGCAATGGCAATAAGCTGGGTGATAATTGTCTGTGCGTCTGGGAATGGAGGTAAGACATGACAATAAGGTGTCTCATAATAAAACCTGCTTTTTTGCCAGAATCAATTTCCCACCAGAATCCGTCACAAAATCAAACCTAAATAGTGTCTCCTAATAAAAACTATTCTTTTACAAGCAACACTAAATCAATGTCCTATTAACATTTTTTCATCAACCAGAAGCAGTTACAATATCGAGTTCAGTTTCAAACAAGTGAAGGAAATTTCTAAACATTTGTATTTTTGCTTTTTTATGCCATCAAAACTTTACCCAAACAATCACCGATATCAAATGCTGTCAAGAATGCTCGTGTACTTTGGGCAAGCCCAAGGGAATATTTTCAAGATGCTCTCCCATGATAACTTCCAAATACTCTGTAGGTGAATTTCCAGGACATCTGCTGCATTCATTACACAGTAAAAATCATTTGCAATGTATTTCTATAGTAAAAATCATTTGCAATGTATTTCTATAGTAAAAATCATTTGCAATGTATTTCTATAGTTGAAATTATTTTCAAAATTATTACAAAGTATTTCCAAAGTTGAAAAAAAATCATTATCAAAATCATTTGCAATGTATTTCTATAGTAAAAATCATTTGCAATGTATTTCTATAGTAAAAATCATTTGCAATGTATTTCTATAGTTGAAATTATTTTCAAAATTATCACAAAGTATTTCCAAAGTTGAAAAAAAATCATTATCAAAATCATTTGCAATGTATTTCTATAGTAAAAATCATTTGCAATGTATTTCTATAGTAAAAATCATTTGCAATGTATTTCTATAGTTGAAAATTATTTTCAAAATTATTACAAAGTATTTCCAAAGTTGAAAAAAAATCATTATCAAAATCATTTGCAATGTATTTCTATAGTAAAAATCATTTGCAATGTATTTCTATAGTAAAAATCATTTGCAATGTATTTCTATAGTAAAAATCATTTGCAATGTATTTCTATAGTTGAAAATTATTTTCAAAATTATTACAAAGTATTTCCAAAGTTGAAAAAAAATCATTATCAAAATCATTTGCAATGTATTTCTATAGTAAAAATTATTTGCAATGTATTTCTATAGTAAAAATCATTTGCAATGTATTTCTATAGTAAAAATCATTTGCAATGTATTTCTATAGTTGAAAATTATTTTCAAAATTATTACAAAGTATTTCCAAAGTTGAAAAAAAATCATTATCAAAATCATTTGCAATGTATTTCTATAGTAAAAATCATTTGCAATGTATTTCTATAGTAAAAATCATTTGCAATGTATTTCTATAGTAAAAATCATTTGCAATGTATTTCTATAGTTGAAAATTATTTTCAAAATTATTACAAAGTATTTCCAAAGTTAAAAAAATCATTACCAAAATCATTTGCAATGTATTTCTATAGTAAAAATCATTTGCAATGTATTTCTATAGTAAAAATCATTTGCAATGTATTTCTATAGTAAAAATCATTTGCAATGTATTTCTATAGTTGAAAATTATTTTCAAAATTATTACAAAGTATTTCCAAAGTTAAAAAAATCATTACCAAAATCATTTGCAATGTATTTCTATAGTAAAAATCATTTGCAATCTGTTTCTATGTAATGAATCATTGTTTGACTATTTTGCTTCCAGGTATCGTCAGTGATTTTCTTGGCTCAAAATTTTGGATCCTTTTTAGCCGTTTAACTTATGGTGCCTATCTAATCCATCCGATCGTCATCATGGTTGCTATGAGAACGAGCATGGTCCCCTTCTACCTGGCAACTTCAACAACTGTAAGCAAATATTATGACTGTACCATTCATTTTATTTTTGTTAAGGATATAGAATTCAAAGAATCATTGTTTACAATGGATGGATAAAACTGATTCTAAAAATCAGTCGATAAAGAAATTAGAGCGTAGGTGGGTATCAGTGTTCTCCAATTGTACCCTCACTGAATGTGTCACAGGATTAGGTACATTTTTTTTGTAACACCCTGTTTCAGCTTGCAAGGTCTGTCAAAGTTTTGTTCAGCTTACAACATCTAGTATTCCCCAAAAGTCACCCAACAACTGATAATGTTGCTAACTTTAGTGATCTTTAGGACCTGTGTATCCAACATGTTTTGGTCATACTCCTTAGCCACAGGGGAGGTTACTCAATCCTAATCCTTTGTAGAGAGGCATTGAGTACCATTTTTGATGTCTTTGGTATGACACGGCAGTGGGTAGAACCAAGGACTACTGAGCTGGAGGCGAGCACACTATCACTGGACCATAATGATTAGTAGAAAGTAGAGTCCAGACATAGGTATTACCTTGGGAAAAATGGCTCAACCAAGCCATTAGGTTGTTGTCAGAGGCTGCTGAGTACAGCAAGAACCGGCTGTGGCTCAAAAGAAAGGACTCCAACAGATCCGCAAGATGAATACCATACAAGAGGAGAGATAAAAGCAGAAGGGGGTGCATCTGGGAGTCCTCTGGAAGTGTTGTGGGTTCATCATCAAAACACCAGTGAATGAAGGTACCTACCTGATGACCCCAATGAAGCAATTGCACCTACCTCCACATCAAGGAACTGTCAATTATCAAAAGGGATGGTAAAATCGAGTCCTTTCAGCTCAACCTTTCATCATATGGATGTACAGTGCATTAAAAATAGGAGGTGAATTCATGATGAAAAAATTATCCCTTATTTTATGTCTGGACTCTACTCTCGGGGCATACGACAGATAATTATTTTAAAATCCAGAACTAATCTTTTATTTGTACTGTTTTGTACATCCATGTGATGAAAAGCAAGAAATTAATACCTTTTTATCTTTAACTCTCATCTGATTCCTTATTCCTACTTTGGAGGAACTCTAGATTCTATACATTTCTTATAGATAGATATAATTAACCACTAAAAACAAATATATGTAGTGCAGACATAAAGTAACAGTTCCCTTTCATATGGCTTCATATTGATCCCAAAATTTCTTTGCTGAATCTGAACCTTCCTCATTAGAATCTTCCTTGGGTGTTAAATAAGTGAATTGTTCTCCATGCATTTTGATAGTAAATATCAGTTTTTATTACTGCTTGAAACTTGTTTCCAATGCATTTCCCTTCTAAGATTATTTATGAAGAGGACATTTTTGAAAATATAATTGCATATTTAATGTTCATTGATTAAAAACTAAAAATGATGATTAATCTTTATTTATTTCTGAAAAAACTTGCCTCAAACTTGCCTCATATCTTAAACAGTTTACTTAATTATTTACTAAATTATTTACTTAATTCTTTCAGTTTCATTGATCTCTGAGTCCTCATCACATAACTTCATTCACCTGCGATTAAATTTCCTTGTTTCTAATCATTTTCATTTTATTCTTCCTTATGAATAAATCTGTACAAAATTCAATATAACATAGATTAACTGACTTCTTAAGTGTTCATTCTTTCATTATTTTGAACATCCTAAAAATACATAAATTAAATTAGGACTGACAAAAATAATGAACACATGAAAATCTTCAGAATTTCCCCTAGTTTATATAAAATTAGTGAAAAAACAGTTTTAGAACTTAGGAGTTTTATTCGTAGAAACGTTCTCTTATCGTATTTGTTTACTGCAAAAATTACTCTTTAAGTAGAGAAAAAAATGTAAATATCTGAATAAATTAGCTGATTCATCCTTCATCTTTCATTCATCTTTCATTCAACCTCCATGTTTCATTCATCGTTTATTCACCATTCATATTCCACTTATCCTTCATTCACCATTCATGTTTCATTCATCCTTCATTCATCATTCATGTTTCATTCATTATTCATTCACTCTCCTTGTTTCATTCATCCTTAATTCATGTTTCATTCATCCTTTATTCACCATTCATGTTCCATTTATCCTTCATGTTTCATTCATTATTCATTCACTCTCCATGTTTCATTAGTCCCTCATTCTCCATTCACGTTCTATTCATTATTCATTCACCATTCATGTTCCATTTATACTTCATGTTTCATTCATTATTCATTCACTCTCCATGTTTCATTCACCATTCATGTTCAATTCACCTCCAAAACAATTTCATTTACCAATTTTTTAATCTGAACCTTTTTATTTTTTCCAGATGTATGCTTTCATTGGTCACCTCACTGTATCGTATGGTCTCTCATTCATTGTTTCTCTCTTGTTTGAAATGCCAGTCAGAATACTGGAAAAGGTTATATCAAATCGCCAATAACAGTAGCTATTGATGCAACCAGAAGAATATCATACATATTTGAGTCCCTGACCCGACTGCTTGAGAAGCGATTTTCATCTCACATTCAAATATAGTTATCCTTTGCCAGTCGCAAGTTTTTCATTTGTGGTGTTAATAATTCGCAGATCAGTCATCAGTACTTTAATGGGAATATTTTGGGGAATTTTGTGGCATACTGCGGAAAACAGCATCATAGAAAATATGTTGTGCATAAAAAGTTTTAAAAATCGTAAATGCATGTATATTTATAATATATAGCGACAAAGTTTTGGTAAAAAGTGATGTTCATTTTATCATCATAATCTTTGTGTTATTATCAAAAAAAAAGATTGTAGAAAATTATCAACTGAAAATTTTATCTATGTAGCCAATAAAAACCTGGAGATAATCATGAT
The DNA here is from genome assembly GCA_963457665.1 of Thysanoteuthis rhombus. Classification (NCBI taxonomy): domain Eukaryota; kingdom Metazoa; phylum Mollusca; class Cephalopoda; order Oegopsida; family Thysanoteuthidae; genus Thysanoteuthis; species Thysanoteuthis major. The sequence continues at coordinate 24,755,620 of OY735242.1, read as the reverse complement.
TAAAAACATGTTTATCCTTGCGAACTGGTTATCCATGAGAATCAATCAAAAATTTATTTCCGATTTAACTGGAAATCATTGTTCCCCACTAATACTCTCATTGAGGGTGTCACTGGATTAGATATATATTTATGGAATTTATGGCTTCCATTGATTAAATGTAAATTTTTTTTAGCGTATGCTTTAAAGTATTCATTTATTTATTTGTGCATTTATAATTTGGGAAAGGTGAAGTGTTTTTTTATCGAATGGTTTATAGTATAATATTTATGTCGTTAGGGAACCAGAAGGATTTGGGGACGAAGTCAGCATTTGTGGATTCTGTATTCGCACCCCCACTGGTACCCTGATCCCCTGTGAATGGCAAGGGACAACTGTAGATTGGTCTCCTCCATTTGTCATCTAATATTTCTACTTCGTATATAGAGCAGAAATATTGGTCTTTCCATTCTCGTATAAGCATCAATTGCAATCATTGCGTAGGATATCCTCGGAATATTTTCCTGTCCTATATGTTCATTTGTTTACAATGTTTTAGCCGTGTACCCTCCAGTATATCATACGCAATGAACAATACACCCTGTCTAACAAAATTCAGACTGGAATTTATACATATTTTCACAGTCAAAATCAGTTGAAATACATTAACAGAAGAAATTGATAATTGTAATCACTTTGGGACAGGGTCTTTTAAATAAAAATAACTGGCTGACAATGTTAAGCGAAGGATATATAAAGGAAGATGCTTATTGTGATCACTATTGGGATCGACTGATACTGATAACAATAAAAGATTGATAACATTAACCATTATTATTTTAAGCAGCTTCCTTTGCATATCTAAAGCAGAAACATTGGTCTTTCAAATTTTGTATGAACATTAATTGCAACGTATTCCAAGAGTAAAAATCAGTTGCAATGTGAGTATATCCAGAACAGAACGTAAATCATTTAATTATTTAATTCTTCCTTAATTAATTAATAAGACCCGTTGTTAAGAATTCCATCCCAACTTCCAGATATGAGTGACGTCCCCAACTAAATGTCAGAACAGGAGTACTATATGTCTTCATGCACTGCTCCTCCAGTGAGTAGAGAGTATTTAGCTGAACACTCCCTACTCCCTGGAAGAACAAAGAGGACAAACTGAATTGTTCTATTGTCTTCTAATATCTGTGTAAGGTTTTGAATTGAATAAAAACCATGTTTATTTTTATTGAATGTGGTCGTTTTTAATTACAACCTTCTCTTTTCTCATTGTTTATACAACTGAAGAGGCCTGTAGAATGAATCAGCCACAATATTGTGGTAATAACATCATCAACACAAAAGAGTTCAATTATACAAAGCTTGGAATATTTTAGAAGTAATAACATCTTAAATCTTTTTATTATTATCAGAAGATTGCCAATTATCATTTATTTTTTACCAGTTTCTAGCATCTTAATTGCAGTTGCTTTCTTTTGCTGCTACTCAATCTGTCATGCGTTCCTACAGTAAAATCATTTACAATGCATTGCTATGGTAAAATAATTTCCAATGAATTCCTGCTGTTACATAATACACTTGAATGTGCATCCATAAACAGAACATGCAGTCAAAAAATAAGACAAAAGAAGATCAATTCTGTTATGGAGTCTGGAGTCTGAAGCTTTTATTTTTCATGTTGTGGAATATTTGGCTTGGCTGACCCAAATGTATCAAAACATCACATCACATAGCAGTCTCTCAGACACTGGTTATAGTTAATACATAGAGAAAGATTTCAAAACACATAACTGCCACAAAAGAGAGAGAAACATATTATATGTCAATCAGTCATTGACTCAGCACACACCTATGCATAAAGGCAAAAAATACCTTTACAGGGGGCAGTCGATCTTACTTGTCCCTCCCACAAAATCTGCTTTCTTATGTATCTGAATTGGTTCTTCTTTTTTTCTCTATCTTTCTGTCTTGGTTATAATTAGTTTCTGTCTTCCTCTTTCATCTTTGGCCTATGTCTTCCTACCTTTTCCCTTTCTTCTTTCTTTTGCATTAATTCTTAATTAATTCCATCCATTATTCATTATTTCTTGCGTACATTTTGCGTGCCTCAATGTCATTTCCGTTTTCTCCTTGCCTTAATTAATCACCCCTCTTTTGTTTCTGTCTTTCTTTATTTCTTTCCCTTGCACTGATAGTTATTTCAAAAAGTGTGTTTTTATATCTGGGCAATGGGGTGTCATGCCACTAAAAGCGATTATCTTTTTGTTCCAGTCCCAAAATTAGGATGAAGATCTAATGGTTTCAAGGCATGGAAAAACATGTCTTCAGTTTCTCTCACACATAAATATACATACATCTATGTACATGGAGACATACATATATACCATTTTTGTCAAGACTTAAGATCTTTATTTAACTTTTCATTGAAAGAAATTAATTACTAAAAAAGATGTCAAGTCCCTCTAACAATGTTACACTACAATAAAATCCTTTGCAATGCATTCCTATAGTTGAACCATTTTCAATGCATTTCTATTGTAAAATAATTGTCAATGCATTCCTATATAAGCTTTTAGCATTTACTGTGTTACAATGTGTAATAATTAGAGTAAATGAAAGCTTAGACATATTTGTACAATAAATTCTACCAATCATATCATGGATTACATAAACATTTAGTATTACTATAATTTGCATTGCAGTTCTATAGTACAATAATTCGCAATGCATTTCTATGTCAGAATCATTTTCAATACATTTCTACATTAAAATCATTTACTATGCATTTCTATGGCAAAACAATTTCAATACATTTTTTTTAGTAAAGTAATTTCCCATAAATTTCTGTATATGCATTTAGTGCTTGCTGTGTCACTTCATATTTAATATTCTAATGGTGGCATTTTGTGTTCTAGCAACAGTTTGCCTTTTAATAGTAATCTTCAAATGTCATGAAACCATGCCTGTTATGTTGGTGAGTTAATCCGTAGACCTTGTCCCTTTGTAAGGGACCAGAAACAGAGAACACTGGGTGTCTATATGTTGATGTCATATAGTTTGAGCGAGGGTAAAAATTAGCTGGCTGATCTTGCACCCGGTAAATTGCCTTATGACGCATCAGTTCAGTCACGGATTTGCCAGATGTCTGGAAATTTTTATTCTCAGGCCAATCCTTGCCAGCACGTGTCCACTCTGGTATCGCTGAAGTCCCGGATTGAAACTGCCAGGGGAACCAGCCGACTTGACGAGAGTCAGGAAGTTTAGGGAGTTCATCTTTTCGAGGGACAGGGTAACCAAAATCATACCATTTGTCCAGCCAGTTCTAAAATATAAATTTTAAAAAAAGATTACTAACAGGTGTTAATTATGATTACATAGATATAGAGTGTGTCCCAAATTTGTCCGGGAAACAATTTTAAAGATGCAATAAACTATAGAATCAACTAAAAAGCACTCAGAGAGCGCGTACCTCTTCCAATGCCATGATCAGGGGGAGTAATTCTGCATGGATCCATCCAAAAAATAGATCACTTCTTGAGTAGCTTACTATCCACCTTCCAAAAGATTTTGTAGAAGTTCTTGGCAAATTTTTGGAGATAACATGAGCATATACATGAATGTACATGGATAAAAAAAATGAAAAATATCTCTCAATAAGGAAAAATCTTTTTGATCTGCCCAGAAATTCAATCACCTTACCCAACCTCTGACATTTCATTGAAATCCATACAAAGAATGAGACTGCAAATAAACAAATGCTACAATAATACAGAGGTCAAACATTACAGATGTATCTGTAAGTTTTGACCTCCATTTGTTTACCCATCACAATAAGTAGGGAATCAATTTTATAACATTAAGACAATAACAGATAAATGCTTTATATATTCTAATTCAATAGAAAATTTACATCAAAATGTGGCAAAGGGGCCAATCAATTTAAATAAGTCTCCAAATTTCTTGGATGTCCATCAGGAATGACAGGGTGATTAATGTATGTTGCCAGGATAGCCTGTTTCAACTATTTTTTTATCTTCAACTAAATTTTGAGTTGTTTTTATACAACTTTCAATTCAGGCCATCGTTGGCAAGAGTTGAGTAAGAACAATTAAAAATTAAGATGAAGGTAGAAACTAGTGAAAATAAGTAAAAATATTGTGATTCAATACTTCATCTAACGTTATTTAATGATTTCATTTTTATGACTACAAAGTCTAAGATGTAAATATTAAAAACATATCACTGAGTGTCAGTTGTGAGGAATGAGTTGAAAAGTGTAAATCTACCCCTACAAAAGCATGAAAGTCTTTGGTGGCAGAATTATTAAGGCAGGCAGGCATGTACTGAATTCCCTTCGGCAATAAGGATGGGAGTTTGATTCTCGCCAGAGGCTTATTCCTTATTTCCAATTAGTTTATTTATTATATAAAAATAGATAAAAATTGAAATGAAGGTAAAAAAGTAGTCAAAATTAATAAGGAAGAACATCATCTCACCTGATGGGATTTTCTACCTGTCCGAACAGTAAACCTTCCAGGTGGGTATCTCCTGAAATCAACAAACCATTCAAAATAACCAGATGTAACAATTAAGGCATGAACTATTTTACAATGTATAACTTTTCACCGGCAAATTAAAAAATGAAGCAAGCAAACTGAAAAATATAGCAATTGAATTGTAATATAAGGCAAACAAATTGAAAAATATGTCGAGCGCAGTGGATACTTTCTTGTCAAGGAAATGCAAATCTTTTCTTAAACATCCAGATAAAGAAATTTTATGAATATTTATTTTTTTGATTTGCTTGCTTAATTTTTCAATTTGTTTGGGGGAAAAATAGAGAATGAAAATAATAAGGAAAATAAACAGTTTTACTCCAAGATCTGTTCAGACAATCATACTCATTTTTTAACCATTCAAATCCATTCTATGGCCCTCTTTCAGGATACAATTCATAAAGAAAGAGAGGGATCTCTTCTTTTTTTTGCAACTCAGCTGGTTGATTCCATGATCCATGCTGTTAATTGTTCAGAAACTTGCACCTCCCTCTAATTAAAGACCAAAACTGACACCAAACTGTGAATATAGATTTCTTCAGGTCTTAAGTTGGTCTGGCTGACTGGCTATATATGTATCACATGTACAGGCCCCACCAACGGAACTAGAGGGCTGAAAATTTAGACATTTACTCTCTATTATGCCTAGAAAAAAGTTTTCTCATTCTCTTTTAAAATCCTTCCTTCCCCATAGGTTCAATTTGCAATGTCAATTCATGCTAGATTGATCCCTTAGTTTGTGTCTAGCAGCATTCACGCTCATTTTTAGAAAAAATTTTTTCCTTTTTTAGGGATCAGAAATGTGAGAGAAATAACTTATCCATTGATAACCCCTTTTTCCAAATTTTGAATCGATCATCCCTAACACAGCATACTGCCAAAATGTATTGGTCATGTGATGGTTTCTCTAGGGTGACTAACCAAACCAGTTTTTTATAATTAATTACAATTCATTTACAAAGCCAATCTTATGATGAGTGTATGCTAAAAATTCAACAAGTACACTTTGTTCAAGAGACACTTGTGGTGAAAATTTAAAAAGATTATTCATGGATCCAGGCTCAAAAGTTGAAACTGTTCCACCACATACAAGGGTGGACCAATGTCCATAGCCTGATACAATAATTAGATGAATTTCTCACTGTATAATGTATCTGTGTGATTCTTGTAGAAATGCTGGGTCAAGACAAAAAAGAAAAGGGAATATTTGTAGTGTAAAGTACAACCAAAAAGAAAAAGATCTGGTAATCATCACTGTCCTATGATTTGAAGAGGAATTTTTTTGAGCCACTGCAGAAACTATATTGTTATATGGATCCATAGCCTGGACTCTTACCAAGCATCTTGAATGAAGGCTCAATAGTGCCTACTCGTGCATGCTGCAAGCAGCACTTAATATCTCCTAGAAGCAGCACCCAACCAAACAAAGACTGTACAGGAAGCTGCTTGCAATGTCAGAAGTCATCAGCGAGAGGCGTCTGCATTTTGCTGAATATTGCTGGAGAGTGAAACAAGAGCTCATCAGCGCAAAACTTCTTCGGACACCCCATCATGGACTTAGAAGTTTCGGTCGTCCATCTAGAATATACATCAACCGACTATGCACAGATATAGGATGTCACCCTGCCAACCACTAAATACAATGAAGGTCTGAGATGAGTGGCGTCAAGATGATGAAAAAATTTGAAGTTTACAATATTCTACTTTAACTCTATTAAACAAGTTATTTCCTCAGCATATCACCTTATGTTTCAACAATAGATATATATCTTGTCATGCCATTTTCAGTCAACCACAAATTCATAGTATGCGTCGTTTTTTTTTGAGTGAAATTAATGTTTTTTTTTATTATTACTGACTTACTCACATATGATAAACCTTTCTGAAAAAATTTAGGTAAAATGGTCTGGTTAATCACCCAAAAGAAACTGTTACATTACCAACGTCTTTTGACTGCATACTATGTTGGGGATGATCAATTAAAAAAATTTAGGAAAAGTGGTGATCAATGAATAAGTCACTTCTATTGCCTTTTGTTGGATCATTGCTGTGAATTTTCAAAAAACAAGCAAGAACACAGCCAGACACAGACTAATCAACCAATTTAGAATGAATGTTCATTGTAAATTGAATGCCCCACTAAAAACATATTTTGTGCAGAATCTTCAAAAGAACAAAAAAAAACATTTTTAACGTTCAAATTTTTGACCCTCAAGCTCCATTGATACGGTCTGTATACATACATACAAAGGCAGGCAGAACCACTTGAAAACTGAAGAAATATGTTGAGGTTGGAGTTACATAATTTCTAATGAAAAGAGAATGGAATTTACCTGAGCATATCTTCCGAATTCGGATAATGAGGTACCCTGGGTGGCATATTGATCCAGTATGGATAATGGTGCTGTAATCTCACATGAAATAGTGTGTCTGACATTTTTCAAATAGGCCACTTCGGGTTAAAGAGCTAAGTGGAAACTTGTCTTTTTTATCAGCAATAATTGGGTTTCAGGGCAATACTTCTGCTGAAATAAAAATGATGGGTTTCATTGCATAGTTTTTTTCTTTAATCATACGAAGCTTTCTGTAGAGCAAGCTAAAGCTTCAAGAACAAGAAAATCCTGTTAGTTTTGAAAAGAAGGGTCTATAACCAATGCATCCTTCCAATAGTCAATTATAGGGCTAAAACATGGGACTTAACCAAAAGATTGACCATCAAACTGAGGAATAAGCAACATGCACCGGAGAGAATTTTGCTCAACATCATATGGAGAAATCATTAGAAAACAAACATGGATCAGAGATATCATTGAAAACATTAGAAAACTCAAATGGCAATGGGCTGGTAATGTTTCAAGACATCACTGTTGGACATCACGATTTTCAATGTGGATCTCCAGAGTCATGTGTAAAACTGTTGCCAACAGAAAAATAAGATAGCATGACGAACTGTACAAGTTTGGGAAGTATTGGCTCCACAACCCACATGATAGAGAAGTTGGGTGAATATTAAGGAAGGTCAATGTCCAACATCATTAAAAGGAGGAGGAGGACGAGGAGGATGAAGAAAAAGAATTTCAAATGACAGTTTAAATTGTCATAAAAGCAACTCAAAAATTAAGAGAAAGGAATATAGTCAAAGGTAAGTAGTCAAAATAATTTGACAGGATATCAATTATGGTTCTAAGACGGACGTTTTGGCTACAGACGGCCATGGTCCTTTGAGCTGCAGATTTTCAGCCGCAGATGTTTCGGCAGCTGATGTTTCAGCCATGAACCTTTCAGCCACATGTTTTGAGTGTAGACGCTTTGGCATGGATGCTCAAGCCTCATTTCTTAAAGGCAGAAATGACTATAATGTATCCACTACTGTTTTTCTTTCATGAGTTCTGTTATTTCTCTTTATTCATGTACCATTTTAACATTGAGTGTGTACTGGTGTGAAACTTTCACACTCACACTTGAGAAAAAAATTTCCTAATTTTTTAACAATTTGGTAAAAAGCATATCTTAACACCTTTTATTTGCCTTATATACAAAATGAAAATAAATGAACGAAAATTAGCTATAGAAAGTTAAATAAAAGATTCTTGAAACTCTAAAAAATAAACATACATTTTATATGGTTTTGTATATGATTCAATTTCATTTTGATTTACATGTAGTAAGTCATTTTCTTCATTAAAAATTAAACAAGGCTGAATTGTCAAAATATCAACGGCCGAAACATCAGCAGCTGAAACGTTCATGGCGGAAACGTCCAGTCCAGGCCAAAATGGGACAAAATTTGAACCCCTTGTAACCCATGACCACAAAATGTTGCAGGGGTAGTTATCAGTGCTGGTAACACCAACATCTAAATAAACACTTTTCTGACGATAATACAATCCTTTCTACAAAAAAAAAAATAATTTTATAGCTTGACAATATTGTTTTATTTCATAACTTGTTACTTTTCATACTGTAACATTAGCTCCTTGATTTGTGATTGTCCCTTTTATGAAATCCGTTTTTTATGGGTTTTCTTATTGATTTATTGTAAGTAGATTAAATAAGACTAAAAAATCATACTAACTACAGCACACAACAAAACCAAACTAGCCATTTAACACACACACACACTCTCACATACAAAGAGAAACTACCACGAGTAAAAAGACAATACACGGATTCGGGACCACATTTGTTAAGTTGTGCCATCAAATATTCAACTCGAGTTATGATAAATAAGCAAATAAGTAAAGAAGAAAAAAAAATGAATTTTCTTACGATAACAGGAAAATCCACGACGAAATCCCGAACAAAACGAAAGGTCACGTGACAATGTATATTACAGTTGTCATGATAACGGTAACGTCACGGCCACGGTAACGTCACAGCCACAAATTTTATATCACTTCCTTAGTTTCGTTTTATAGCAACAAATCTTCAAAGGGGAAAGAAAAGACATCATCAACCCATTTGTTAACGCCAACGGGTAAGTCGAAATGTGATTTTGATACAGGTCTGTGTACTCTCTATCTCTCTCACTCTCTCTCTCTCTCTCTCTCTCTCTCTGTATGTATCTATCTCTGTTCAATCTATCTATCTATCTATCGATCGATCGATCTATCTTAGTCTGTTCATTCCTATCTGTCTCAGACTATTCATATCTATCTATCTATCTCCCTCTATTTATCCATCTCCACCTATCTATCTATCTATCTATCTATCTATCTATCTATCTATCTATCTACCTATCTATCTTGGTCTGTTCATTCCTATCTGTCTCAGACTGTTCATATCTATCTATCTATCTATCTATCTATCTATCTACCCATCTCCCTCTATCTATCCATCTCCCTCTATCTATCTATCTATCTATCTATCACTTAGTACTTAAATTACAAAATATGGAGTTGTGAACTCTCTCTCTCTGTCTCTCTCTCTATTTATGTATATATCTCAGTCTAGTCATATCTATCTATCTCAGTCTGTTCATTTCTATCTATCAATTACTTAGTACCTGAATTACAAAATATGAGTTAAGAGGACAGGTTAAAAAAGTTACGTCTAACAACCTTTGGAAGTAGGAGGGACCAAGGTGACATGTCTAGGATTATATGTGGTTTAGAATCAGTTGTCAACTCTAAATATATTCTTTTCTAGAAAATGTAATGGACTAAGAAGCCATAAATGTATTGTATAAGTATATAGAAGAAGATTGAATATTAAATTCTTTTTTAGCAATAAAGTTGAAGGCTCATGGAATAGGTTACCAAAATATGTAGTGTTCTCACTGCTCTAAGAAGAATTATGATTGTTATCACAAGGCCAATTGTTTGAGGTTTTTGAAATCATTGTGCAAACTAGATTTCTTATAATGTGTATTTGTACATTTTCTGCACTAAATGAATGTTTTATGTATCCGAGTCTCTCTCTCTCTCTCTCTCTTTCTCTCTCTGTCCCTCTGTCTCTATCTCTGTCTCTGTCTCAATCTCTGTCTCCTTCTTTCTTTGTCTGTCTGTCTCTGTCTGTCTGTCTGTCTGTCTCTGTCTTTCTGTCTCTGTCTCTGTCTCTGTTTCTGTTTCTGTCTCTGTCTCCCTCTGTCTCTGTCTCAGTCTCTGTCTCCCTCTGTCTTTGTCTGTCTGTCTCTGTCTCTGTCTGTCTGTCTGTGTCTTTCTGTCTGTCTGTGTCTGTGTCTTTCCATTAGTAAGATGAAGTAAAACTAGTAGTAAAATGATATTATCCGTACCTTGCAAATTTTCAAAAATGTGACTAGGAACACCTGGAGACACATGCATGCACATACATTCACATAGACACGTACCTTTACAGAGAGAAGAATCTGTAGCCCACTTGGCTGGTTGGTTCAACTCTTGTAGGGCTCCAGTGATTTGATAAAAAAATGTTTTTTCTTTGAAGCAACAATTATGAGACAAAGCAAAACTAATGATAAAATGAAATAGTGAAAATCCTCCATCTAAAAAGCAGCAAAATTAAGAGTAAAACTAGTGATGAAATGATAACAGGGAAAATGATTCATCTTCAAAAGCAGCAATGAAAAGATGTAAATTAGTGATAAGATAATAATAATGAGAATGCTTCTTCTAGAAAGAAACAATAATGAAATAATAGTTGTAAAAAACCTTCTAAAAAAAAACTATTACAAAATGATAATTGTGAAAAAGCTTCTTCTGGAAAGAAACTATAATGAAATAATGATAGTGAAAAAGCTTCTAAAATGAAACGATAATAAGATAATAATAGTTAAAAAGATTCTTTTGAAAAGCAATGATAATGAGATAATAATTGTGAAAATGCTTTATCAAAACAGTAAAGAATACATAAGACAACTACTTTTTATTTAATTGTCTTTGCGATAAAATTAATTTAAATTCAAATCATGTTACAAATTTCCTGTAAAAGTGATACACATATAACAGATATACTAGTATATAATACAGATATTGCACTTTTCAAAATACTATGCAAATATTACTTTGTCCAATGCGCTGGTATTATGATTAGGGGGCTATCAAACAAGGCCCAATTCAGGAGGTTGGATGAGTTGCAGTGAGAAGTGTGACACTAGGGGGCCAGGAGTCCCCCGTGTCCTGAAAATTACTATGGCTGTTACCAAAAATTACTATGGTTATTACCAGTAATTACTATGGTTATTACAAAAGGAGTTATCTGTGTTAAAAGGGATAATGTGTTTTTCGAGATATTATGAGAATTGTGTGCTTCCAAGTGGGAGTCACCTGTGCTTTCTCAATCTGGTGTCATCTGTCAAATCCTGGGTTGCAAAAGACAGATGCTTTTGGAGAAGAGAATCGCTGCCAGTCTCTCTCTCGTGTTACACCTGTACTTTCTCAATCTAGTGTCATCTGTCAAATCCTGGGTTTCAAAAACAAGGCCAGATATGGGGCCAGTGTCTGGGGTTATGAAAGAAAGAGCAAAGCTTATGAAAGAAAAGTTATTTGCAGAGTCCTTGAGAGAGGGGGAGACTAACTTATGATCTTGAACAGACCTGCGTCGCGAGATGAATGAGGGTCAATGTTTGGGGTTTTCCGGAAAGATCGAGATGGCAGGAGAGGGAGAGAAGGGAAGTCAATTACAAAGAGATACAGTGTTGATACCAAGGGCTTAAATAAGAGGGATTTTCGTAACAAGCAGCAGAGTAAAATTTGGGTTTGGAGAAGAGAGTCGTTGCCAGTCTCTCTCGTGTTAGACGTCGCCCTTAGTAACCGTCAACCGCTGCTACCATTCAGTAGACTACCGTTCGTGACATGAGAGACCAGTCGTCAGTTTGACTTAGATGAAAATCGGCCTCCTCTCTTTTCAACTGCGAATAGGCATTTCCCGTCTCCAGAGATATTGATAATCAATATTCTATATAAAACATTTAAACGAAATTCCATCTTGTTGCCTTCTTTTACTAACCCAGAACCACGGCTGGTTTAGTATAGTTTGTGGGGCAATCACCATCAGCGAACCCCCACAGAAGTAGTCTTTCTTATAAATTTGTAAACCATTCATTTCATAGTACAGCAGATAGAGTATTTAAAAATACAGCTGTCCACTGATATAGCTTAATTTGTTATTGTGCACTTCATGATATGAGGCAAGCGAGTTGTGGACCATAACATATTTTCCAAGATGGTTGCCCAACAGAAAACTATGAAAAAAAACAGAACTTCATGAAAAGACTTAATAATATCAAAGTATTAGATTTCATGAAATTTTCAATCAATTAACACATAATTACTTTGAGTTTTACACACAATTTCTTTGATTTTGTGATAAAAACATTTTCATTCACCATTGGACTTGTTCTGGCACTCATTATTGACTTCCAATTATCCACAGTCCAGTTTTAACAGTTTTCTTTCTTGGACCCCAACAGCCGCATTATAAAAGGTGACTACTGTGAGAATCTTTTTGTTTAGAATTGATATTAACCTGTTTGATATTGATATTTTAGCAAATTTTCGAAAAGCGAAAAGGTCAGATTGGTTTTGGCAATATATAACACATCATCATGACTGCCACCCGACAATTTTTGGCAGTACCAGCCAAGATGCCTAAAGAATGGTAAGTTTCAAAAACTATTTTCAAAGTAGCTGTTTCTATGATATCATGAGTAGGATTCATTAAACAAATACATCAACACTCCCATTCACTATAATTGATTACACACGGAGTGACAGCAAATACTAAAAGTTTATAGGAATGCATTGGAAATGATTTCACTGTTGTTTTTTTTTTAATTTTTTGAAGAGCTCTTGAAAATGATAATCAATTTGGATTATTTATTAAAATCAGAAAACAATATATTATAAGGCAAAAATTTTGAATTTAAAAAACATTTTTATGATCTTTGGGACACAAATATTAGTTAGGTAGCTTGCACCTCAACAATGACTGTGATAGAAAAAAATGCCTAATAATGATTATGTATAAGATAAATAAGTTTATCCCGGACTCTGTCCATGACTAAAATTTTAAAAAGCTCAACTATGACTATGACTATGATGGATAATAAAGCTTAAAACTAAAAAAATATCCACAGTTGTGAGCATGATGATATTTTTCTTAATTTTCTATCATTCTAGGCAGCCAAATCTCCATTATTGGAGTCCATACCTTTGTAGCTATCCAGACGTGGCTAAGGTAAATGGTCTTTTGATATATAACAATAACATTTCTTTGGTTTCTTGAGAACTTGTACTAAATCCATATTGTAGTGTCAGCTATCTCCCTTTGCTCTATGAATACAGAAAAAAAAATTCATTTTAATCAAGACATCTTTTAAATCTATTGAAAAGACACAAAAATTCTTGAAAACATTAAAAAAAATGAGCATAGTATTCTGATATTTGTTTGCAGGTTGGTCAAAATCCCTTTGTGGGCTGGATCTGATCCGCAAATTGCCTATCCTAGATGTAGACATATTGAATTACCCAAAGTGACCATAACAATCCGTATTTAAGAATAAACAAATCTAATAAATAAAAAGTAGTGTATAAGAATTACTACACCAGATATTAGCCCCTAAAAATAATGCACAGGACTTCCAGTAATTTGCTTGCTTAAAAAAAAGCAACAACCTCTGACTCCCAACCCCTCTCTTTGCTCTTTTACACTCTTATTCCTTTTCATTCCGGATTTTGGATCACACTTCAAAGGTCTTATTATAATCTAAGGTTCAATAATTATGATTCAATGTATCTTTTATTTCAGCTTATACTTAGTTACATTAATTTGTACAGCAATACCTTAAACATACTGCATCAAAACTTACATCAATCCAAATCACACTATTCCAAGTATTCTACTATATACATATATTTCAGACCCTGAAACAGTTCCATCTTAAAAAACTGAAGATCCTCACAAGTTCTATAAGATCTAATTCTGTGTAAAACATAAATCCTTCAAACATCTTTAAATTTAGTTATATGAGAATAATCAATTTACATGACATATAATGAAATAAACAAAAGAAAAACATGTCTATGAGATCTTTCGTTAAAATTTTCATAGTAACATCTTGAGTGCTTCAAGACTGAAAAACATTCTATACTAATACTCCTTCAATTTTAGCTAGAATTAATTAAGAAAATAATTAGATATTAGCTTTAGCTACAAAACCCTGATTTTGGCTAGATATACAAAACATCACTTCTTCTTTTGCCATAAAATCCATGAACACATGTTCGCTTGTTCATTTGCCGTGGAAATACTAGCCAGTTACTCTCTTTCTCTCTCTCTTTCCCTCTCCCACAGATTGGTGTCATTTCGCTAGCCTCCTAGCCAATCCAAACTTTACCACTTTTTCCACCATGTCTGATCACTGATCTAAACATTGCCCATTTTATTTCACGGATGTCGAGGCATCTCTCATACGCTCAGCTATTCAATTGTGTCTTCTTCTCTAGCTCAAAACACATATTCATCTCCATCTCTCGTGAATGAAATGTCAATTCCTTTATTACACAACAGTCTTCTAATTCTCTTTACTTTGGGAAACACACATGGGCCTATGTGTTTTCTATGACTTGAATAGTCTGTCTGTCAGCTGTTTTTCAGCGTCTGAGAATGGCTCAGAAGTTGCTCATACGTGATCACAAATACATTGCCTACAACTTGGCCATTAGGCATGCCTCTGATACCGGTCTCCATATCTATTCCATGGTTTTCTTCAAGCCTTATGGATTCAAAGCAAACCATTAACACTGACTGCTACTACTACTTGACACAGAGCTCCTACCTTTCACTTTTTATTCCCTCTTCTACTTGGCTACAATTTTACACTGCCTTGTCAATCATAGATCCAACTCCTGAATTAAACAGGCCTCTTCTCCTCATGATTGTACTAATCTTTCCTTACATGTATTCCTTTTCAGTTTTGTATTCTTACAAATGTCTATTCATTAAATGTACATTTTACTTATTTCCATTATTATTCGGACTATCCTCATCTTTGTTGTTTTTCATAGCGCAGTGGTTACAGCATCAGACAAATTACTGTTAAGTAATCTGATGGTACTAGGTTCGATCTTAGTGTGAGGCAGTATAACAATACTACTAACGCTGAAAGAGGGGAGTACGGTCGATATACCCCCGTCGGATAAATAAAGGGTTCGGTTCGTTACTTCCCAAAAATCTCCCAGATGATACCTGACGAAGGCCGTAGAGTGCAACGGCCGAAACGTTGTATGAAAAAAAACAACAAAGATGAGGATAGTCCGAATAATAATGGAAATAATAATAATACCTCATCTCAAAAATTCCGAGATACATTTTACTTGTTCATCAAAATTCCTGCATGTGTCTTCGATTCAATCATTCATACTTTATTCAATTTCTTTGTCCACACTCATACTTGGCATATATTCTCAATACTGTCATGGTGACTATTGTTCTTCCTTTCTTCTTCAACATTTCCAATTACGTTGGCATATGGTGCTATAATCCAAACCACGTGGAGGCAAAATACTTTGTCCCCCACAACTACATATTCACATTGCTACATGGAACTCTAGCTACATAATTACTCTCTTTCACTCATTATAGGAACCACCTATGATATTTAGATACAATAGTATTTATATCTGATGACCCCAAGAACTGATCCAACACTACTATATCAATAAAAGGAAACAATTTTCTTCTTTTCAGCAACATTTTAAGTGCTTAAATCTGCAAAGCTTTCCAGACTATATATATATATATATATATATATAACAATGTTTTATGGAAATTTTCTGCTAACCTGAAATACATCATCTATTTGAAAATCTTGTGTAGTGAAACAACAGTTAAACATGGTAATAAACAAAATTTCCAAAAAACATTGTTATATTGACTCTACATAAAGTTTTGAGCACTCTTGGAAAAAGAAATAAGAAAAAAATAAAGAGAATTTATTATATATATTTTTTCATTTTACTTTTATATATATATATATATATATATATAATTTAGGTGCTGTTTGATTATTACCTGGATATTCCAATTTCAACTACATTGTTTTAATTGATGTTACAGTTTGGCTGGCGGAAATGGTCAGCTATACAACCAGATTGGCTGGCTAAAAAGAGTTCATCTTGTCACCCAGACTGGTATAATCGAAAAGTCAACAACATTCGCAGAAGTAAGTAACTGTTTGATTTACTTTTTTGCCTGTTTGTGTAATGTCTATGATCGTCCTCATTTCTGAAAAGCCTTGTTTCCATTACCAGGAGTGACAAAGGTGGGGTCTCATTCTGGGAGTTAAAAATCGGTTTCTTTCTATCAGCAGTTGTCATCACAACCACATGTATCTCTGCTCTTCACTTCTATTGCTGCTGGTTAAAAACCAAACGCATTTTTAACCGACACAAACCAACAATAAAAAAAACATTGAAATGCATCGTGGAAATAAAGTATAAAAGAAAGTATAATAAATTTCCAATATTCACTAAACTGAGTGTGTTAGACACAAAATGTTACGATTCACTGGGTATATATCTGTGTCATTCTTATTTTATATTTGTTAATAGCTCTATTTATTCTATTATGTATTGAGTACTGGGATTGAACATCAACAATGATAATGACATGCAGTTCCAATTTACTCTTTCTTTTAATTTAAGAAAAGAAAATGAAGTGAAAATTAAAATGGAAATTGATGTCATTGATAATTTTTTCTTGTTTTCTCTAGAATGTAAAAAGCCAAAATTTTTGTATAAAAAAAATTTGTATTATTAAAAATAGAAAGAAATAAGAGAATTTACGAAAGAGAAGCAAAACTTGAGATGTCCAGTGTGTGGAGAAAAAAAAAATTTGAGACTGCCAGTGTTTGATAAAACAAAAACAAATATTCATTGTTCAAAAATGAACAGAGAATGATGGGAAAATTATGTTTTCATGGGCGGTTTTCTTCCGTTGATGAATATCATATGAGCATATTTGGTTGATTCATAATCCCCTTTGAGAAGCTAGTTTTTTTTTTGCTTTTTGAAGATTTCCCTCAAAAATGGGTTTTCAATGGAGGGTTCAATATGCAATGTAAGTTTCTGCTAAATTGGTCACTAGTTTGTGCCTGCATGTTTGAAATTTTAAACCTTTTCTAGTGATCAAAGCCCAACAAAAGGTGAGAAAAGTAACTTATTCATTGATAATCCCTTTCCTCAGCTTTTTAATTTTCCATCCCCGACACAGAATATGTGGATAGTGTTGATTCATTATTTCCCTCAGAATGATAGTCATACTTAAGTTCTGTCTTTGAGACAAAGTTTGACCTCTCTATTTTTGCTCTTTCAGCTGACTACAAAGCCATGAACTATCACTACGAAAGACCACAAAAGCCAACCAGTCGAACTCATGACAATTTTGTCTCGGTCAGTGGAGAAGTGATGCCTAAAAAAACACTTGAACCAATGCCACCTAACCGGTCATTTAATGCTCAGGCTCTTTACCCAAAGGCTCCAGATGAAGATATCCCGGCTCCAAATTGGGGGCGGTACCATCCAGACCATTATGAAGATCCATACAGGCTTCGGGGGCTACCAGCCATACGAGCAGGAGGGAACTTTCATATTGCAAAACAAGTTTTAAAACCAATTACAACATTTCAGAAAGTGTGAAGAAAATACTTTTTAATCATGTTTATAAATAGAACTGTTTAACCAAAACAATGAATTAGGGTTTAAAACAATGAGGAATATATATTTATACATATATATAGTGATAGATATACATAGAATATATTTCAATATTTCTTTATTCAAGATTATAAGAAAAGGAGCAATGGTCAAAGAGCTGTCCATTCTGACAATGAAACAGAGAGAATTCTTGCATTAATAGAACACTAAACTCATTCTAAATGATATATATAAATATATATATATACAAGCATTTACCTAATTGGCTGCAGGTTCGATTCCTGCAGCGGCACCATTTTTTTCAATCGTTTATCCTATTTACGCAGTCTAGGCCTAGTGTTACATTCACCCTGTAATAATGGGAGATCATTTCAAGTAGAGTTTTCAAGTGATATAATGTATATATGAATATTTCTGTCAGATTATATATCCATTTCTAATAATATATATATATATGGTGAAATGATATATACACTACTCAGGTACACTTGTAGTTGTACGTAAAAAATTCAGTGCTTTGCGGTGACTCTGAGTTTCATGCCAGTGGATGCAATCATCAGACCATCTCTCTCTATATATATATGTATATACATATATACACACCATATATTTCAGTGGATAAGACATCACTTAGAGTAGCAAAAAAAAACACCCAGAAAATGGGATCATCTTATGGGCCAGATACAAAAACAGTGACTTAACAATGATCTAAAACCATGAAATTTAAACTGAAATTGGAGTCTCATATAAAGGTTGCCATATCCACCCTAATATACAGTGTATATATATATATATATATATATATATATATATATATATATATATATATATACACACACACACACACTGAAACACATATAAAATATATATTTATAAAAATTATATACATAAAATATATACTATAAAAATATATATATAAAATATATATCAATAAAATTATACATATATATAAGATAAAGATATGTAAAATATATATCTATAAAAATATTCTAAAAATATATCTGTAAAAATTTATCTATTAATATAATGTCAACGATTGTTTAGTTGATTGGTTGTATGTGTCTTATGATAAGTGAATGACTAGACTCTTAGGGCTGAAAATTAATCTGTAAAGGTAGTTTGACTTGAAGATGAACCTGGAATAGATGGCGCTGACCTTAGTGGTCACTTGAAGTCATACAGGTCAACTTGAAGTTGGAACTGCTATTTCTGGCCTAACTGCAAAAATTGATATCTTTTTATGTGACACAGCATAAACCAGATAGACCCCAGTTGTCGGAGTCTATCTATTGTATGAGAACATTTATTTCTAAAAAATGTCAGTGGGGGTGCTGGTGGCTAAGCAGTTAGCTGCACGGAAAATGGAATCGACAATTTGAGTTCAAACTCTATCCGAGATATTTTGTGTTTACTTCACACTAATGACCTTGGGAAAGGCATGAATAGGAATAAATGATGCAACCGACATTCAGAAAAAGTTATTGATCAGAAAGAATTTACGTACAATAATTACGTAAATTAGGACAGAATTTTGAAAAAATGTATTTTTTTCAGGAAAATTAAAAAACTATCGGAACATAATTGTATTTCAGGTGATGTATTTGTTGATTCAAGTTCATATTTCTGCCAACTTTCATACAAGTAGAATAGAACTATTTTGTTTTTTAATTTCCTGGAAACAACAATTCTGATAAAAATCAACATTTCTGGGTCAACTGAAGATGGTCAGCAACTTTTTAAAGCACTTGATACAAAGTATAGTCATTTTATTCATTTGAGATATTTAGAAACCCAGGCAAGGCTTGATATTTTTGCTAGTATATATATATATATATATATATTATATATATATTTATATATATATATATATATATATATACACACACACACTCTTCCAACATAGAATGGAGCATTCTGGTGGATGAGGAATATATATGATGAATAAATATATTGCTTAAATTCAACCTCACTGATTGTCCAGTTCCGTGGAGTAGAGGGGGGGGATACCAGCCTCCGGGTCTGAAGTTGCCTCATGATACTGGATGGGATAATTAATGGATAGTCTATAGCCACACTGAAGAGTTGTAATACAATGAAACAGTTGTCTGTGGATGACACAATATATATATATATATATATATATATATATACATATGTATACATACATACATACATACATACATATTACATATATATACATACATATATACTTACACATATATGGCGGTTGTTACGGATTTCTGTCTGAAGTTTCAGTTAATTTGGAAACACAAATATAGTGATGATTAAATACATGCATGATCATTAATACCAGCTGGACCAATGGAAATTCCGTGGGTGTTGAAGATTAAGATTACTTATTTTCTCATGCTTCTTTTCACACCGTCTGTATCGTCTCATTATCTCCCTTATCCCTCCTAATGTTATATATCCCTATCCAATTCCTTTTAAGAAATATATTCAACTTACTAGGCTAACTAGTCCACTCAGTGTAATGGTTAGCACTTCTGCATTTCAAGCAGGTCCTTGGTTCAATTCTCAATACTCATTAGGATAAATTTCTGTGTGCATTCAGCAGCTCATTGAGTAAGTATTCAAGGTTAAAACCCCATTCAAAATTGCATTTTAAATGTAGGCATACACAGATATAAAGGTATTTGTAAACAACTAAAAAAAAATATCTTGCATTTAAATGCAACCAAAATAATCTATGATTAGACAGAAGATGTATTGATACACCCACTGAAAGGTACAAGGGTCTTTCTATCCTGGATGACTACATCTCAGTCATTGGCATCTGACTTTTCTTACGAGGGGATGTGAACAACAGGCATACTTTTCAAGTTCAAACTTACTAGTAAAATTTTTTTAATCATTAAAATCAAGGATAACTTTTTTTGTTTTATTACAAAAAAAAAATTAAAAAAAAAAAAACCTATTTACATAATCGAAAGTTCATTATATAAAAACTGTTTTAACAAAAAAATGAATAACTTTGTAGACAATGAAACGAAAACTTTATTTTCGTTCATTTATGGTTCGAAAATAAATGAAAAGGTAGTTATGATTTAATCAAGAAATGTAAAAAAACGTTTTGTCGGAAGGTTAATTGTTTTGATTGAATTGAACAAACTTTTGATCAAACTATAACTGCATTCTTATTCATTTTTGTAACGAAAACAAGTTTATTTCTTAACTGCGTTTTTATTTATTTTTTAATAAAACAAAAGTAAAAAGTTTCTATCTTATAACTACCTTTTTATATACTTTTGTAACAAAAACAGCTGAAAAAAAAGTCAATTTCATTATGCACAATGTTATTTTTTTTAAAGTTTTGATATTCTGTTCTTAAGCAGACATGCAGATCCATCAGTGAATAATACCGTCTTTTTTTATGAATCTGTGAGTAATAATCCCCCCATTTTGTGAAATGCTATAACAAAGAACACACAAGCAAAAGAAGAAAGAATTAAATTTTAAAAGATTTATTTTTTAAAAAAGACTAAAAGAAAAGTAAAGCTTTTAAAAGAAAAATAATTATTTTTATCAAACATCAACAGCCAGAAATGTCTTTCTGTTTTTTTCTGCGGAATCGAGTTTCAGTGGGATTGAAGCCTCTCTCTTTGGCTCCATATACTGCCCAATCTGGTGTCCGTGCCATGTAATCTTCAGCTGAAAATGTTCGAGGATTATTGCGGTTTTGACACTGTTCCTTGACCAATTCATGGAATCGGTCATAATTAATCCACGTGTACCAATCACCATTCTTCTTGAACTGAAAGAGATTAAGAAAAATAAACTGGATGGATTTTTTAAACTACATTTCCAATGTATCTAACATGCTCTCCATTTAGCAAAGACTTTTTTTATAAGGACAAACCTTGCCATAAGTTACTTCAATCAAAGCAAAATTCAGTCACTACAATTGGGATGACTGTGACCATTTCTTATTTTACACGTGTAATTATTTAGTTATCACAAAATTGATCTTTTGAAATTATTCCCATTGATTCAATCTAATTGCTTGTGAGTTAGTCTTTCACAAGTAAAAAAATGGTATTGATTAATCAGATAAAGTGGGTTCTCCCTGTATATATCCCTGAAGTTTGTTTTGTGAAAATGAGAATGAATTGTGATGAATTTTTAATGGAAAAATATATATAAAAATTGCATCTGATCTACGATGAAAAGTAGTTATCTCCATTAGAAATTAAGATAGGTTTGAATTTCAATGAGATGATTTTTTGAGGAAAAAAAAATGAACTCATTTTAGTAGGAGAGTCTATTGTTTCAATTGGTGAGTAAGAGATATTTCTACCTGTAGAATTATTACCTTTTAATGAAGGAGTACATTGTTACTAATAGAGAAATAAACAGGGAAAACACATTCTTCCTTATAAAAGTAGTTGTATTGTAAGTAATTTTCATAAACATCGCAACTGATTTTCATCATGAAAATAACATTGCAACTGATTTTTACCATAGAAATGCTTTGATAAGTATTTTCAATAGAGAAATACATGGCAACTATAACAATAGAAATACAATTCTAATACATGATGTTTTCGTCTGTACTGAATCTCTGTATCATAAGGAAAATGGGCTTGATCCACACCAGGATTAAATTATAATAAATTCATTATCATCAGTCTTAACACCCATCGTTGGACACAGACCTTCCCTAGGATTCACCACACTTCTCTATTGTGGGCATGGCAGAGTCAGTACTTTCTGAACTTGTCTAGCACCTCTCTACATCCAATACGCTGCCCGGTCTCAGTTGCACAAGTGATCTCTAGGGATCTAGGTCATGAGCTGCAATGTCCATTGGTTGTCCACCATTCTTGCAACACGGCCAGCCCGTTGCCATTTGAGTTTTTTTAATGGATCCTACGATGTCCCAGATTCCTGTACTGTGCTGTCTTGTGGTCTCTCCATGTGAGGTTGAGCATAATTCTTTCATGTGCACATTGCATGGTTCTCAATTTGCGGGTCTGTCTCTTGGTTAGGTTCCATGTTTCAGCTACATAAGTGAATTTTGTGAGAGTGTATTGGTCGTACACCCTTCTTTTAAGGAAGGATGGGATCTTCTTGTTTATTACTCAAGTAAAATAAAGGAATATAGAAAAAGACTGGCAGGCAGTGACTGCCTTCTCCATCTTCACTCATCTCTCAAGTACTAGTGGAAGATTTGAGGAAAAGAATTAAAACAGGTCTGGTTAGTCACTCAATAGAAACCTTCATATGACCTATTTCTTCTGGCAGCATACTGTGCTTGGGGTGAGCAATTAAAAATCTTAAAAGGGGGGGTCAATGGATAATTTTCTTCTCTTGCCTTTTGTTTGCCAGTGATCACTAAAAAGTCTGAATTTTGAACTGAAAAAAAAAAGCGTAAAAACTAACAGATCAATTTAGCATAAATCTACATTGGAAATTAACACCCCCCCACACACACACACACACTAAAAACTATTTGTGGAGGGAATTTTGAAAAAAACAAACAAAAAAATAACCTGAAACTTTTTTCTTCTAGTCATAATAAGGAGAAGATTTTTAAATTTTCAGCCTTCTAGCTCCTTAGTGCAGTCTGTACACATGATACATACATAGCCAGCCAGCCGAGCCAACTTCAAACCAGAAGAAACTTATGTTGACAACATTGGTCGACGGTTTCTCAAAATGTTGAATTCTGAGACATCTTGGAATTTAACATTTCTTGGATATGTTTTCCACTTCAATTGACCGAAAAGAAACAACTTACTTTCTCATTGGCAATCAGCAGACAATTGGAATGTTCATGTTCACAGGCGATCTCATAGCCGGGGAGGTGGTCAGCCAGCTCTTCAACGAATCCGGCCACTTCTTCATGCCAAGGAACATTTTTCATGGTCAATGTAGAGGCTTTTGACTCTCCACAATAAGTAACACCCTGTGGAAAACAGAAACAGTATTCAGATACTAATAATTTACAGGACAGGTCTGGTTAGTCATCCATAAGAAACCATCATGTGACCAATGTCTTTTGGCAGCATGTATGGTGGGAGTGATCATTTAAAATTTAAAAAAAAAAAAGGGTGATCAATGAATAAGTTACTCCTCTTACCTTTTGTCGGACATTAAAATATGCAAATTTTCAAAAACCAAGCGTGAACGCAGCCAGACACAAACTAGCAGAAACACTGTAAATTGAACCCTCACACTTAAAACCTATTTTGGGGAGGAATATTGAAACAACAGAAAGAAGAAAAAAAAACGCGTTCTAGACAATATGGAGTAAATGTTGAAATTTTCAGCCCTCTGACTCCATTGGTGCGGCCTGTATGTGCAATTCATACACATGCGCATAGCCAGCCAGACCAACTTGAGAACTGTAGAAACCTATGGTAACAGTTTTAGTTAATGGATTCTAATTTTTGATCATAGAATCAACTAAAAGAATTTTTGTACCCGTGACGTCAAAAATGATAGTATATATTGAATATATGGACCCACATTGCATTTTATATGTGGGAGTAATAGAGATTTGTTTTTCAGAGAACTTAAAAAATAGCATTCAGTTAACCACAAACAGACTTTTTTAATTTTTTATTTTTCTTACTTCTATTTTTATATTTTTCTTTAAATTCAGCATTTTTACTGTTTACTATTTTATTATGTCAGTTATGTGAACGAAATTCTGTTTCGCCAAATCAGTTGTATGAATGAAATTCTATTTTTCCTTTCATAGTTGGTAAGATCACCAGAGCATTAACCTGGCTGCCTTGCAGGGACGGGAGTCAGTGTCTCACCAAAAGCTCATTCTTTATTTCTGATACGCATTTGTTTACACATTGCGGTTGATTGACAGCCGAAATTGCAACAAAAAAAGCAACTGAAAAATTAAGATGAAGGTAAATTTTAGTCAAAAATTAATAAAAGGCACTTTTTGTCTGTTTTAAATCTCAAAGATGGTTGATGCCAATAAAACTATTTTTAGACCAACTCCAATTTTAGCTTTACCAATACAGTTGGTATTGACAGTTGTCACAAATCAATTCAAATATTACTGACAGATTAGGGCTATCATATATATAATGTGAACGCATTGCTAATATTTTTTACTATACAAATGCGTTGAAAATCAGGAAGATAGAGATTGTCAATGCTCAGGAGATAATACAGGTATTACTGACGTAATAAAACAATTATATAAATAATTTCTAGTACTTTCCAATTTTTTTGAAAAAAAATAAAATTATTTCATTTTTTTTTCATTATCTATACAATATCGACATCCAAATTATTTCCCTCCAGATCTCGATTGTGTTTAATAACACTGTGCAATATATTTTTTTTCATCATTCCTAGGTAAAAGTATTGTTTTCTAATTGACTAAAAAGTTCAGAAATTGTAAATTATTCCCTTCAAACCTTGCTTTTGTTACCAAGACAGTGATAGTTGGACATCAACTTATTTTGAATTGGACAAAAGGTCAATTTGTACACTTTTTACACAATTACATTAACTCATTCAGGGCGGAAGTGCACCTATGTGCGCTTCAATTTTCATGACACACATAAATGAAACACCTGTGTACGGTAGCCATTTTGAATACATCATGAGGTCACATGACCATTATACTTGTTTAATTTTGCCATAAATGAAATTCATATCTTATAAACCTTCAAAATGTTGTTATTGTAAGCCTTAGGAAAACCCAGGTCTGAATGAGTCAAATGAGAAAAACAACTACCATATTTACCTGTGTACAGTGTGAGAAATTTGATACGTAAAAAAAGAAAAGAAAGATTGAAATTTGGAGGTACCATTTGTGCCACAGTAAGAAAACAATAATATATATATATGTCGCATCAAATCGGTGAAATTGCTTCTTTTTTTTCTTAACGAAATAGGCAAACGTCGCCATATTTGTGAAATAGGCAAACGTCGCCTTATTTGTGAAATAGGCAAACGTCGCCTTATTTGTGAAATAGGCAAGCCGTTTAAAATAAATACTTAAGGAGTTAGGCATCAAGCTAGCCTGTCTCATCAATTCAACAATTTGGCATGCTGTATAGTTAGATAATGAGTTTTAGCTACAAAAGTAGGGGTTGCATTATGCTTAAGATCGCATTGTATTTGAATGAGTACAGTATATATGAATATAACTGTCCTGGTCACAATACTTCAATGTGTATAATAGCCATTTTCTATACTTTTTACAGATTGACAATCAGAAAATAACACTCACTACCTAGGAACAAAAATCGCATAGCATAGTGTAATATACCAAAGAAATCATCTTTCTTACCTTAACTTCAATAAAATCAGGTTTGCCATGTTCAACAAGTTTTGCATAGGCTTCAATCTCATCTGTGTTCCAGCCTTTGACTAAAGTCAGCCTGTAAACAGTTCGTTGCCGTTTGGTAGCCAAAGCTTCAAGACTGGATAAGAACCTCTGCCAAAAATCTCGGAAAAGTGGACGGTCAATTTTTTTTAAGCTATCCTTGTCGCTTGCATCAACACTGACATACAATTGGGTCACTGGCACTAAATTCCTAGAAATCAAAGGAATAAAAGCACAATAAAATTTACTTTGCCAATCGAATAATTTAAACAAAGATGAAAGTGATTAGGGAAAATAATAGGCAATCAGCAAAATTTGTTTGGGGCATAAAGTGGGTGATCACTTTTATAATACAATGGTGTTATAAACTGATCTCTTTTTTTTTATTTACTTTATATCAGTATGACAAAAAGTAGGATTACTTCGAAATCATAATGGAATTTTGAATTGATCTATTTTTTGTACAATATGTTGAATACCTGGTTTCGTTTTGGGCCATGACTTTTGATGCTCAACAGATACAAATTGACAAGATACATTGTTAAAAAGCTGATAGAATCCTCTTTCCAATGATATGAACACACACATATATATATATATATATTCTACTCTAAATTGCTGTGATCTGCATAGTTTATCCCAAATAAGATTTTTCAGAATTTCTTTTTGCTTTTTTGTCCTGGAATAGAGTCAAGATGCGTTTGTACTGTAATAGTAACCATTTGTCTGAATTTCTCGGGTCAGAATTGTATGAAAAAATGTGTTCGTTTGTCTCTTTATATTGTATACTTCAAAAGTTATACCATTTTCTATTTTTTGGTGTCCCAGTTCAGGTTTGCACTAGGTGTAATATAGGGTGGAAATAAACACTGACCGACATTATCAGAACTGGTTAACAGGTAGGATCATGAAACAGACACTTCAAGCAGTGAAAATAAACAGGTGGTGGAAAAACCTGAGGGTTTCCTGTGAAACTACTTTTTTGACTCCACTATTGCACTTCCTAGCATACTATTGTGAGAAAACTTATCTCATTCATGGCAGCAAACAGATTAAAACTCAAAATGTTCAGAACAACTAAATATGGAGAGAATTTATTTTTTATTTCTATTATTATTCGGACTATCCTCATCGTAGTTGTTTTCCATACAATGTTTCGGCCGCTGTACTCTACAGCCTTCATCAGGTAGGTGTGGGGGAAGTAACGAACTGAACCCTTTATTTAACCGACGGGGGTATATAGACCACACTCCCCTCTTAGCAGTAGGAGTATTTTCGAATTATTATTGTCTCACACTGGGATTGAACCTAGAACCATTGGTGTGAGACAATAATAATTCGAAAATACTACTACTGCTAAGAGGGGAGTGTGGTCTATATACCCCCGTCGGTTAAATAAAGGGTTCAATTCGTTACTTCCCCCACACCTACCAGATGGTACCTGATGAAGGCCGTAGAGTACAATGGCTGAAATGTTTTATGAAAAACAACCAAGATGAGGATAGTCTGAATAATAATAGAGATAATAATAATACCTCATCTCAAAAATTCAGAGAAACATGGAGATAATTTGTTGAACGGGATGGGGACACAAAGAACTCACTGTATGGCATCTGGAAACTGGGCATTTGTGACTAAAAATGTTGAAATTTCTTTTTCGTGAAGCAAGTTGACAAATTTGTTGATTTCAGGATACATGATAGGTTCTCCAACCAAAGACAATGCACAATGTTTTGGAGACATTCCTTCATTGAATTTCTCTGGAATTACCCCGGGCACACCTTGAAAACAAAGAAATAAAAGAAGAAAAAGTGGAAGTTGAGTTTATAACTTACATACCTTGAGAAAGATAAATGATTAAAATAGCTAATAGAAGAATAAAGAGTAGATTCCATCCAATAGTACCAAAGGCTATTCAACCAGCCACACAATAGGGCTAAAGCTGTAAAAACTGACATGTGTATACATAATCATCGATAATTCGCTTTGTTTATTACAACCAATTGGCAGTGCTACCAAATTACCATTTTTTTAAAATAAAATTTGATAGAATTACTAAAAATATACTTCTAGTTCTCAAAACAACAATCTTTTAAATATTTTTTGCTCATGACTCAAGTCAAATGTGTAACTTTTAAAGAAAAAAAAAACGTAGCTGCAACAGCTGTTTTCCATGTTCCCCTTTGAATTCAGGAAACTTTGCAGAGTTGTGTGTATAAAAAGAATAAATTGCTTGGTTTATCAGGTCAGCCGAATATTGGATCCTGAATTTGTTGGTCCTAGTGTAGTCCTATCAACCAGAATCCACTGTAAATTTAGCCAAGAAAAGACACCTTGTTCTCTGTGATATCTCACTCACTTATTAGTTCCAAGAAAGTTAAATACCGAGGTTAGAAAATATCATTTGTGTATTGATTTTTTGTGGGGTTCTTTGGAACAAATGTGGTTTTGACATCAGCCTTCACAGGGAGATAGCCAGTCAAACTGACATACATTAAAGTCAGCAGGAGCTGAAGCATTTGCCAACAACATGTCCGGCAGTTTGTACACTGTAGTTGATATGAGAGGAAACAACTCACGAATTAGAAGCAAGAGGATGCTTTTTTCAGTTTCTCCAGTCAAAAATAGGAGGCTAAAAATTTCAACATTTACTCCTAATCATCAAAATCATTTTTGCCAAAATTAATTGGAAAAATAAAACATTAATTTCATATTTTGAAGACAAAACTTGGTTAAAAGAACCCAATAGAAATTAGGTCAAACTCCAGTCCGAGTTGACTGTTTTCCCCCATAACAAGAATAATCCGCACCTAATTTGAGGGAGAGATCTAACCTGCAAGATACTGCTCTATAGCAGGCACCTCAGTGCTTAGTGCCATATAAGATCCCACCTTATTTCATTAAGGAATATTAAAAGAGAACACATTTCCCAGAATTCCTTTCATTCATCAATATTTCAACACCTAAAATTCAGGCCAATATGAGGCTGGACAACAAAGGTTATGTTTACCTTTTCTGGACTATTTGGGGGGGGGGTCTTATATGCCACCAAAATGGTAATTAAAAGGAGAGAAAAAAAAATCCCTCCCCCCAAAAAACAAACAAGTGAACTGACCTCTGAACTGCTTAATCATCTTACAATGACCATCCAATGCACCTTTTAAAATAGTGTCTGCATCATCCATCAGCCATCGCCATTCTGTACCAACTGGATTCGTGTGATGCCTAGAAAAGAAATCACAAAAATTCTATTTTATGATCCAAGGATTTAAGAGATCCAATAAACAGAATGAAGATTATAGATCAATACTTGGAGTCTTCCATAATGTGGAAATGGCCTTTGGAAAAACTTTTGACAGCATTTATTCTAAGGCAGCCAAGTAATACGAACAGAACATCTGCTATAAATGACACATTTAAATATATTCTCAAATTAATAATTATAATATTCAATAAATTAGGAAATACTTCAAGCTATTATCACTTAATCATAACTTTATTGAAATTATTTAGTACCATCTATTCAGGTGCAATGCAAGAAATTCTGGAGCATGGAATCACATTAGCTGAATAATATTTTGGCAATTTTATTGACCTGTATCAACAAAGTAAACAACGAGATACCACAGCCCCATTCTAAAACGGATTCTCTCATAAATGGCCAACCTGTATGTATGATTATTTTTGCTACTTTCAATGAATGGCCACTCCCCCATATAAACCGGTGGATACTTTTTTGTTGCAAAAGCCTCATCTTTGACTCCTCTTAAGAAGCTAAATGAGCCCAAATTAATACAGGCCTCTAGGGTAATCTCAATGATGACACAGTGTTATGCAAACTAAAAACTGACTGTCACATACCTATGCAAGGCAAAGTGACATTTGAATTATACACAAAAATGAAATATATAACTTCATTTTGGATACAAAAACAGGTCATGTTATACATAAAATACATTCCCATTTTTCGCATATAGAAACAGAGGATCACACAATATATAAGTTCACATTGTACACAATGATAAAGAAAGAGATTGTTAGTAGTTAGGAATTATTACAAGCATGACTGAAAGAATAGGGTTCTTATATAATACAATAAAATGAGCACTTGTCTGTAAAAAAAAAAAAAAGAAAGAAATTTAATTGTTTGAAGTAAATTTCTTTCGTAATTTTACAATTTAATCCCTGAATGGAACAATTTTTTATTTTCAACAAAAGTTTCATTTAAGGTCTTATTTCCAATACCCTATGAGGAAAAACATCCATTTCATCTGAAAAACAGATTTTTCATGGCCCTGTTAACAAGTGATGTTCTGAAAGAGAAAAAAATGCGAAAACAAATATACAATGAACCTTCGCTATAACAAACTTCAGTATGATGAATTTTGTCTTTAATGAACTTGTAGATTCACCCAAACTGACTTTGGATTAAATCAAAGTTTGATGAATGTGGCAAATATGTGAACCATAACAAACTTTAAACACAATAATGGTTTCGGGATCATGATTTCATTCATCCAAAAAATCATTTGGAGGTCTTCACTGGTTTTGAGAGTAATAGTGTCACTATATTGGAGTTTTGTGTCTTTTCTTTTCTTTCACGCACAAATGAATATGTTGTTATAATTTAGTCAATATTTAATTCAACCAGAACAAGTATGCCAGAATCGAAATTTGGTAATCTTAGTTAAACGGCTTAAATGAGGTTCCTATGTATACCTACTATATTGAAGCAGGGTGAATTATTTTGATTATGAAAAACTGTATATCTGAACATTTGAAAACGAATACATTTTAACTTTTCAATAATTTTCAACTGACCCATTTATTCTAGTATTCAATTGTTTTATTGAATAAAGAGCATTGGAGAATATTGTCATTAAATGAAGATTAAAGAATTATGAAAATAGAATGAGGGACAATCAGACTGCCTCTAGATTTACTAAACGATCTTCTTAAATATGGCAAACGACCAAACTTCCTTTTTTTTTCACTGAACGAAGGGCAACCATCAGATATAACAAACTCTTAGTTTCAACGAGCATGCCCTCTACCCCAATTAGTTCACTATAATGAGGGTTTACTGTATCTAAGATAATCTGTTTGATACAGTTAACAGAATGATTTGATGGAATTATCCAAGTATAATGTTTGCAAAGAATCCATCAAAATTAGTGAACATACTTACCTCCAGCAAAATACACATTTGTTGGCACAAGCTAAACTAGGGGTTGTCTCCATGCATCTGTGACTTTCAATGCCATAAAAAGTGTGTTTATAACAACCACCTCGGCCACGCAACATGGACTGATATTGAAAGAGAAAAAAGAAACATACGGATTAGCATAATTAGGTTAACCAGAAATTATGAGATGAAATTTTGTTATATGTGGATATATGTATACAATGCACATGCATGCATATTGACAGATATCAGAGCAAAGTATCGGTTACGGCCTGCTTTTTTGTCAGATACACCTTTTCAGGAGTAGGAGATCTCTTCAGCCTCAGTCAGTCATCTGCTTAACAGAGAGAACGCTAACAGTATATAAAAACCAACCCAGAGATTATATATATAAAGTCTAGATGGCTTTACAGTCTTAAACATTAAAAAAAGTTTTTTGTATCACTACAGTCACTTATTTCACCAATATCTGTTAACGTAACTTATGTAATTTTCTTCAATGTTTTTATCTGTTTTACGTATACTTTATTATGTGTAAATGTTCTCTTATTGGGATCATCGATAGTTTACCATATAACTGTTTCAGGGATTTAAAAACAAAACAGTTATATTAACATGGCTCCCCGACAGTGTTGATTGAACATCACCTCCCTTTCAGCTATGATTTTGATATATAGCTTGTCATACATGTAGTTTGTTATTTCATATGATGTACTATCATAATGTATTGGATATGAACATGCACTGACATATATATATATATATATATATATATATATATATATATATATATATATATATACACACACATGATAATACATATATGAATACACATGCATGGTCATACAAATATTCAGTGAATTAGAAAGCGTAAATTATATATTAGAAATATCTTCTGAAAAATGTCAAATTCCAATGGCACTCTTTGTCAAGCATGGGCCCATGTGTGACAATATTATTTCTGAATATATACTGAAAATGTGGCACAAGACTAAACAAGGCAGTCTTTGTCCTGTCTTTGCCTTAGTCATATTTACTTAACCATTCTTCATTGCTCTTTCCATCAGAACATTGCATTTATTCTAGAAATTTCCATGCCACAATCACCATAACACTACAATATCTCTATGAACTGATCTAGTCCCTTATATATCATTTTCAAGTGGTGTTAGGTGAAAAGATGGATTTGTATATAGAGCTGATAATTTCTACACAATGTTTTTATTAATCCATTTAATAATTCAAAGAACTCATCCTCTTTACCTTTGTCCATCGGCAGAGTTTTACACCTGAATGTGTGCCAATAAGATTGTAACCTTGTTTCTCCAGAGATTTTCGGAAGACTGGAGTAATCATAGCTTTTGGTTCATCCAGTTTTTCTTTCTGCTTATTGGTCAATACTGAATAGCCATTGGTCACTGGTTTCACCTGAGAATAGAGGAAAAAAATTAATTCAGACTTTGAATTCCAGAGGGAGTCATTCCTTTACTGTGATCACCTGTAATGTAACTAAATAGTTATTGTTATCAAAATCAATAGATCCCAAACACTTTCTTAACACTTAAAAATTAATCAAAATTTTATTTAGAAAGATAATAAATCTCCTTTAAATTTTAAAAAAAAAATTTCAAGTTGTTTATAATGATCTCATAATATAATAGTGAACAAGAATTCTTCTTACTTTGATTTCCTCTGCTTAATTTTATCAGCCAGTTATTGTTATCTAAAGTACTCTGACTCAAAGTGATCACAATAAACAGCTTCTTTTGGGTATGTTTTGATAAAGGGTACAAACCATGGAAGAGTTGTTTTAGAATGTTATTCAAGGTTTGTTTTTATTTTTCAGAGAACAGAAGTCACATGACCAAGATATGATAAAGATCAATCAGATTGAATTGTAGATTGACTTTATTTATTTATTATTGTCATAATTTGTGTTTTTACAGAAATTGTTATCATAAAACCTAAAGAATTTCATAGAGATGGCATATTATCACTAGAGGATTGGTGGGAAAAGGTTATTTCAAATGGGTCAGATTTTTATTAAATATTCACATTATCCTTCAGCTTACTATTCAAAAAACATTTCATATATAACAATCTAATATTGATATTTCTGAACATGCCAAAGAAAGACAGGAGTTATACCTAGCTCAAGGGTAATCAGGAACTGTATAAAGTTGGGATATACAACTTTTGTATTGTATATATAATAATAGAAAATTATAAAAAAATATATATATATTTTGTATAAATTTATTTATTTATTAAAAAGAAAAGTTCTTTGTGTTTCTGTATGACGAATTTTCATTAATATCTAAGACTTGTCAATTTAGCATAGTCAACAAAAGAGCCTCCGAGAAATCGGTTATTCAAGAGTTCAAATTACCGTAGGAAGTTGTGAATTTTACATATCGATTTACACCCTCAATTTATGTGAGGAATGTTCTTCTTGTTTTCGTCACCATTAAAAATAAATGAACTCCAGTTCAGGAGTTTGACAAAAATAAAAAGTCTACTAACAAGAGATTTGGAATGGTTTGAAAGAAATTGCGGGAAAATGATTATCACAGAGGTAAAGCCTTCTTTCAGGAGTGAAAGTTGTCTCAAGAAATTAAATATTGATTTACAAGTCAGGTTAATCTAAAAAAGGATATGAGTTTAGAGGAAGAAGCTTGTACCTTTGTAATTTTGACTTTCTTCATGACTTTTCCCAAATCCTCAAGGTCAACCAATCCATTGGAACTAAAGATGTCTTCCACAATATCTTCATTTTCTTCCTCACTTGAAGTCTCCTCATATGTCTGGAAAAAAAGAGAAAATCATAATTCTAAAATTCATCTTCATCAACTTATATAATGAAGAGTGGGATCTTCTTGTTTCTCTGTCTATAACCATCGACTCTTACAATTAAGAGTAACAAGTTTACTAAAAAATATCTCCTACCTACCATCTTAAACAATGGACGATTTCATTGAAATAGGTTTTTTTGTTTCTTTTCAGAAAACAATCATTACAGAATAGAATTTAAACATAAGTAATGCACACTTTTTGAAACTTTGTGTTATGTCACTTTTTCAAAAGAAGTGAAAATTAGGAATAGCATTCAGTTTTTGTTTTGCAGGGAGTCATTATAGAAGCAGTGCACACCTCCTTCCTCTCTTTGCACCCAAGTCTAATGTATCTTGCACCACCTCGACCTCTGATCCTAACCATTTTTTTTTTATCTTGGACATTTAAATATTTTTTCATGTATATATCAATGATAATTATTTCTTCAGTTTATGCTCAACTTTCAAACAGCAAGGGAAACCTGCATACAATGTAAAACATTTTATTAATATTCATATATATATATATATATATATATATATATATATATATATATATATATATAGAGAGAGAGAGAGAGAGAGAGAGAGAGAGAGAGAGATCAATAAATCTGTAGTCTAATAGTGAAAAAAAAAGTATTTATTTTGCACAAATATTTTCCTATATAATTTCCTTTCACATCAATGCCCTCATTTCTTTGGTGAATATAAATCACATAGATTGAACTTTACACAATGAAAATTCCAGATCAAAATCCAGCTAATAACTATGTGTCAGGCAATCCACCTTTGTAGATAGATAAGCAGATATGAAATGCAAAGTCTTATGCAATATCATTTCTCTTTAGATATATGTATGGAAGTGACAGTGGCATAATGGTTACCATTACAAAGAACAGAATTGGCAAACTGAGTTCAAATTTCAGCAGAGGTTGCTGATGTTCACTTTGCACAAATGCCCTTGAGAAGGGCATGAATCTACTCCTCCTCATACTTTTTCCCATGCCAGATATTTTAACACTGCCATGTCGTGATGGTTGAGAGAGAAGTGGGTGAGAGAGAACTTGGATAAACCATTCTCACATAACTATCTTACCTGCTCAGACAGCAGTAGCAAAAAGCTGTAACCCCTATAGTCAACCTTGACAGAGGCCAATAAGAAGAGTAAGATAATGTGTGTATGTATTGCATAGTCTTATGAAATAAAAACAATATGCAAAGTAAAAGTTTGGGGACTCAAAGGTGCAAAATGGCTTCTGCAAAGAAAAAGATAAAATTGATTGAAAATGGAGTTCTTTATTTAACTGATGGAGTGATTTTGAGAGATATGTGAAATGTTCGGCAAGACATGGGAAACACTGGGTAACTTGACAGATTACCAAATTGATCAATCTGTTCAAATTCCCTTTGATTAGGATCTCACATATCCCTAATAGATATATATGTATGTATATATGGCAGAGTCTTATGTAATATACATGTGTGCTCAGGTATATATATGCATGTAAAGCACCATCTGGAGATTAGTGGAAGATACTTAGTTTTGAAGTACAGAGGAAGCCTCTTATTGTGATCACTTTGAAACAGGGTCTTTTTGATAACAATAACCAGCTGATAACATTAAGAAACCAAAGAAAAATTGATCAATTTGCATTTATTGCAATAAATTCATTGTTAATTGATTAAATTGTTGTAAACAACTATACATTATAAAAAATCAATAGGAAGTTAGACTTAAAATTATTATTTGACTCTTCAGAATCTTGTTGAAAATTATTCAAAAACTTATCTAATGTCGACAATATACTGTTTACAATTAGTAGTTCATTAATAAATTGAAAATACTTGTAATACTAATGAAATTCTGCTTATCTATGTTGCACACCATGACAAAGTACTCTTGAAGCTTCTCCCATCTGGACAAAAAAAAAAGTTTGGCTAAAATTCTTGTTTAAATTTCTCCTCAATAAAAAGCCTTTAAAGCAGTGGTGCTTGACCTTTTAGCTCCTTTCCCCACCTCAACAGCTCAAAAAATGTTATGCCCCCCCCCCAACTGTAATAAAACAAATTTGGTATTGAAAAGGTACAGTAATGTAATATCAAATTCAGAAATTTACCAAAAAGTAAAGTTCTAAATCATGGAAAATATCTGTAAAGAAACAAATTCTCTGCGAGAAAAATAATTCTGATTTATGAACATTGAGACATTTACTAGAATTTCTGTTATTTCCTTATTGCATGAAATTTAAAAACATCTATGCAATTACCAAATAGTTTTTATACCTAACTAAGTTAATAGGTTAGTCAGTAGTTACTATGGGATCTACAGTGAAATTAGTAATTAATGATAATATTGTATAATTAAGAATTAATCATTTCAGACTGAACAAAACTCAGTTTTG
This sequence comes from Thysanoteuthis rhombus, assembly GCA_963457665.1. Lineage (NCBI taxonomy): Eukaryota > Metazoa > Mollusca > Cephalopoda > Oegopsida > Thysanoteuthidae > Thysanoteuthis > Thysanoteuthis major. Next base: position 24,719,199 of record OY735242.1, on the reverse strand, counting down.
AACCATAGACATTTTTTGTTCTTCACACCCAAATTTCAAATTGCCCTCTAATATATTTAAATTGCTCCCTTGTAGGGCGTGTTTCCTAAATACCAGAATCACTGCTTTGAAGCTTCTGGTTCAATAAACAATGTAGTGTTTGAAGGCAAGAAATTACTTGGATGTAATTTAATGGCAAATTATCTGTGTGCCATAAGATTGTCAACTAACTAGACAAATTTTCGCTTTAATTCCAAATCCCATTTAAGTAACCAGTTGTTAAAAATAAACAACAGTCATCCACACATTTACATTTGAACCGTAATGAACAGGTAGGCCTTTTGACACCTTCGAAACACCAACAATTTTTCACTTCATCCCATCATTAGAAACTCATTTCTGACTACCTATAGCCACTTTTGAATACGATTTACCTGACAATTTTGATAGCAATAGCTGGAACTTCAATCATTGGAAGCAGATAATTTTCAATTCATTTTAAATAAAGTGTTTGAGATTAACTGATTTAGATAACAATAACCGTTTGATAACATTATTGTTGATCATAATAAACAGCTTCCTCTGTGAATGTTATTTATCTACCTTTGGTCAGAAAGCTCAGTAGTTATGTTATCACATCACAAGGGAGATTTCAAATGGCTTAAACTATCAAAGAAATCCTAAAATTACACTAAAGTTATCCAAAAGTTATCTGGACCAGAGGGTTGACGAACTCATTTGGCTGTGGGCCGGGTTAGAAATGTCTTGAGGATCAAAGTAAATAAACGAAATAATGACATTCTTTTTTAATTACTTTAATATTGTTATATCATTATAATAATCATTATCAGACTTTCAGCATTCGTCATTTGACATAAACCTTCCCCAAGATTCACCAGACCTCTCAATCACGGGCAAAGTCAGTAATTTCTAAACTTGTCCAGTTCGTCATGTCATCTAATTTTCTGTTGGTCACAGTTTCATATATGATCTCTGAGGATCCATGTTGCTAGTGATGATGTCCACTTTTGTGTCATATTAGTGATTTGTTTTTGCAATGAAATAAAAAAGCTGAATGAACATCCTCCGAATGTGGTGATTCTACATGTTTTGCCATGAATAGTAGGAATGTATTTTTGCGAGCATTCACTGAGGAAAGAATTGGACAAAAGCTGGTAAAAATGACCGAAGTAAGATTTACCTCTACAGCAGACAGATGACCATTAGATTTCTCCTTCTGGCAGTTTTTGTTGTCACAATTCTCTTTACAGCATTTTCCTGATGGTGGAGGTAATTCCTCGCCTTTAAGGATTGGTGCTACCCTTTTCCAGAATTTCTTGCGCCAGGCATTAAAATCAGCGGTTAAGTCTTGAAAAAAGAAAAAACAACATCCCATTTAAACTTTTTTGTTTTTTACAAAGTGCTCTTTCTAGCCATCAGCTACCTCATCACTTTCTACTATACATTTCAGGTGATAACTTCTGAAATTACCTTATCAATTTATTTCCTATCCCATAAGATCTTAGTTAAATCTAAATCATCCATAGGGCTATTTGGGGAGCTATCAACTGAGATACAGAGAAGAATTTAGGGAAAATAAATAATGAGATTGTAAATTTTTTTTTTTGTAAAATGTTTTAAGTTTCATACATTTTCATAACTTGGATGAAAATGTATATTTTGATGTTGAATAAGTATTTCTAATGTAAATTTTGAAACTAGATGCCCATAGAGACATTTTTTTTCAATTCAATAGATAAACTTCCTCCTTAATCCTGTCTATGATCTAAAATATCTTTGCAAAATGTCAGAAGACAGGGAATCAAATCTGAACTGTAGGGGTCCTGACAGACTTTTTTTGCCAAAAAAACCTGTATGAGATGTAAAGAATGACTTGCTTGGCCATTGTTAATGCAGTGGTTACACAGTACACAATCTCATTCAATGGCATTTTACTGCCGACTGGGAAATCCCATGGAACAGTGTTTATGCATGCGCAGTAAGCTCGTTTGTGATATATTGCCAAGTTACATTAAGATAGTGCAACAGGCTCTCAAGATACATAAAATGGCTGGATACTTTTCTGCTAGAAAACTAATGCAAAATATCAAGTTCAGAAGTGCCTAGAAGATACAAAAGGTACATTTTAGTCCTTCACCTTCGAGAAAAACAGCTCAGCTTTGGAGAAGGTTTTGCAGCAAAAAGATTAAGGTGGTTCACAAAGCAATGAATGAATGAAAATCAGCTTGATAACATCAGAAATTCTAAGTAGAATTTTATAATTCAACCGCTTTGAGACTCTTTAGCATATATATATCCCAAGTTTTCTATGACTGCTGAGATATATACATGTCGTAGATCTATTTTAAAAATCTACAGTGACATTTTAATTCAGGTAGTACATATAATAGAAAGTAATTCTTGAAACAATTAATCTGAATTTTGCAATTTTTGACCTAAAATTAGTTTGAACTAATTTCTGCACTCAATTTCCATATTGTGTTTTGAAAATCTGGAAAGGATTGTCAGTGGTCAGGAATTAAAGCAACCAATCACCAACAGAGTAGGGCTTCTATAGGAATAATGTTGCCTGAAGAAGAGGTCATCAAATCTTACCCCCATGTACACTGCCAGCAACATTTTCATCTCCAAGGCCTACAGGGAGGATTCTGCCAGCAGACAATTGGTGAAGCCATTGGTCAATATTTTTAGCCACCTGAAAGAGAAGAAAAAAAAACAAGTAGAGATTAAAAGATACACATTTCAAACACAGAAACACACATGAAGTCCTGTTGATTTTTATTAATCATTTCATTATTAGGCACTTGTTACTTTCATTAGACTCAAACCTGACTCATTCCAAAAAGTCACTTTTTGCACTGTTACATCAAGTGAGGTTGATTGTTTTTGTTAATTGTAAAGTTCCACACACTTGCTCACTCAATGTTTTCAAATATTGGGTGAATAAGTGCATGCAAAAATTCATGAAAGAAAAAAAGAAGTTCATACATAGATTATATTGTTTTTGCTTTGAATAAATTAAATTGATTATATCTGTAGAAAAAAATAAATTAGTAATAAATATTGTATAACTGATGACATCCAGTTTTACAGAAAACGTAACCTTTTGAAGCGAGTCAAATTTGGGTTCAATAAAGGTAACAAGCGCCTAATAATGAAATGATTGATAAAAATCAACTGGGCATTGAAGGTAAGAAGCACCCATTATAAATATATATATATATATATATATATTCATCATCATTATCAGTCATTACAGATCCACAGCTGCACAAAGGCCTCTTTCAGTTCCTTCAATGCCAACCGTGACTGTGCTGACCTCTGCTATGTTTTACCAACAAATCTTTCTATCTTGTCTGGTCTTCAACTACATTTGCAATATCTTGGGCAATAAGTGATTATCTTCTTGCAATGTCCTTTCTTGCTAGGTGTCCTACCCATGGAAAGCCTCAAAATAAGGTGTTGGGGGGGGTATTACATGTAAAAAACGTTTCCCCTAATGGCCTTAATAATTTACCATCCAAAAAATATTAGATTTTATCCCTCAATAAACACCAACAACTGTAAATTAAGAATTTCAAATCTCTCATCTTCTCGTTTGTATCAAAGACAAACACTTTCAATGAATTATAAAATGACAATATAAACACAAAATTTAACGAAATATAACTCTCATTGTTTTTTATGTGAAAAAACAATACCAACACTGACACACATACAAAATGTCATCTAGATTTATAAATTAAATGATTAATTACTTACCACACAGTAATTTCCTTTGTAAATAGAACTTCCAAGACCAAAAACAGCATATTTCATTCCCTCCAGAAAGTTCTTTTGAACACGGAAATCCACAGCACTTTCCTTGAGCCACTTATAAAACCAAGCAGCCTCTTCTGGAGGTGAACCTTCCACAAATGTAGAAATTATTATCACATACACCTGCTTTGGATCCCTCTAGAAAAAAACAAGCAAGATATCCATTACATAAGCAGGGTTTTATCAATGTCAAAAATTTATAAAATCTTATTCAATAATTCTTCAGAAAATATAGCGTGATTTAAATTGCATTGTGTGGGTTGCACGTGTCCTCGTTTTTGCTGAATTTTGTGAAGAGTTCATAAATGATTTTTCTAAATATTGAACGTATCTGGAAATTTTGGTTTTGCACATTGACAATGGCATAAGAAGCTAAAATATATCCATTTTCTTATAAATATATGCTAAGGAGAACCATTAATATATATCTATTAAATTGAATGCTGCAAACTTGCAGTTTTTGACTTTATTCTATTTAACTACTTTTGAGTAAATACTATTCATTGTAATATTATCTAGATTATGCCTCTTTGAATTGACCATTCTTACAACTAAAGAAATAATTTTTGGTATAAAATCAATTAATCTTGAAGTTACTTTTATGGTTCTCAAATATTCCAATAGTATTGTTCCATGAAATATAGAAGCTGGAATACTACTTGTTCAAAAAGACATTCTCACATTACGGAACGGGAAACTATCTCGTTTATCAAACATTCCATCCTCGATTTTAATTTTTATTTGGTTGTTTGGTGAGAAAGGGAGGTGTCTGTGTAGATGAGAGTAACATTTGGTTTGAAATGAGATGGGTCTGTGAGAAGTCAGAGGGTGTTTGTTTTCTATCTCTGTGGGGGTTTGGCTTGTCCAAAAAGGGTAGCGAGAGGAGAAGGGCTAAAAGGGTCAGTTCTAAGGAAAGTGGGGGATTTTTCATCATAGAATAGAGAGGAGGTATCTAGCATTTAATGGATAGGTATTAGTATATGTGGGGTTGGGTGGAAGTAGGGTGTTGTTTTTATTTAATCTTTTTGGTTGATGGTGGGTGAGACTTCTTTTTCTTTTTTTAAAAGGGTGGTGTATGTGTGATTATACTATTTCTTATATATATATATATATATATATATATATATAAAAATGAACAATGAATGAATTCATGCTTATATATATATACATAAATGAACAATGAATGAATATGAGTGCACTATTTCTTATATATATATATATATATATATATATATATAAAAATGAACAATGAATGTGAGTGTACTATTTCTTTTATATATATATATATATATATATAAATGAACAATGAATGAATGCGAGGAAACATTTGCAAATGTTGAATTGCAAAGATTTATTCCGGGAGAAGAGAAACATCTAAAAAGGTGAAAATGAGAAGAGATGAGTTGACTTATAAAAAAGGCGACAAAAAAATATGATTTTGAACAAAAAGTTAATTTCTAAAAAGCATTTGTAAATAATCTTCAATTTTAATATTTCAACATCTTATGTACTAAACTTAAGTTTCTTTGTTTTTTGAATTTTGAGCATTTCTTTTGTAGTTTGTATATATGAATTATTCCTACACCCGGACTTCTCGTGGGTTAAAAACTCAATTGGTATGACTTGCTCAAGTCCATTAGGTGCAGCATCAACACAGATATAGAGATGGTAAGTACTTACAAAATGTTTGATATTGTCCTCAGGGTCATAGTCCTTCAGATTGGTCACTTCAATATCAACACCATATTTACCAATTTCCATTCCCAGGAGATTAGCAAATTTCTGAAGAAAGGATAAAACATAAAACATAGCATATTAATGAATTAACAGGTTCTGCAAAAATTCAATGGTGAATCTCTTTAATTCAGAAACAGCACACAATTGATACACAGAGGAAGCTGTTTCTTATAATCATGGATAATATCAAACTGTGATTGTTATCAAAATCAGTCAGTTATTATTAAAAATCAAATGAATATTATTTTTTTATAATAATGAATTTAATAACATAATTAATGTAAATCATTTCAATTTTTATATCCTTTGCTCAATTTTATAAGCTGGTTATTGTTATCTAAAATTCTGGTCCTAAAGTGATCACAATAAACAGTTCTGTCTATATTTAAATAATCCAGACATAAAAAATCATTCACTATCATTTTACCGTTGTCTTTTTCGAATCATAAGGTTGCAAAGAAAGTATTTCACATAGTTTCTATACATATAAGAACATTGTAAAATGTTGTTTTTTTTAATGACTAAACATAGGCACTTCAATCAGTTCAACTTGCAGGTACATCTCCAGGACCAAGCAGCCATTTTGCAAGAAAGGCAGCAAAGGTTATGAAGAAGATGAACTTTTATAATCCCTATAAACTCATTGCACAAAGGATTTATGATTTCAATTCCAGAGACACATCTCAACCATCTTCCCAACTTGTCTCTCTATGGTTCAAACACTGCATTCCCCTTATTTACTAGGGAAAATTCACTAAGTGGTTTTTAGACTTGTTTGAACCAAGGCAGTCGGTGTTCTTGAAAAGAGTGTGTTATTGTAATTAAGTGCTTGAATTAATCTGAAATATAACCCTTTGGTGTTGGCACAAAATTGCTTATTTTCACCATTGCCTTTTCAAACAAATGTAACAGGGTGGATTTAAGTACACCCATTATCTTATCTTAAAGTTTGATAAATAAGCTTAACAACTGCACTGTGTTTGGTTCTGTTTATGCATGTTTATTTATTGATAATAGCTATAAATTAGAATTTGCATATTGCGTAATACTACCAAATAAGAACTCAACAGAATGAAATGGCATTTTGTTACATGGGTGGGGGAGGGGACTTTGTATAAACAAAATAAGCTTGTCATGCAATGGACACACATAAAAAATTTCAGTCAGATATCTTTAATTCCCTGAAGGTTATTGATCTCTCTCCAAGGGGTGCCTCACAGCCTAATATTACTCTGTGTCATCTATCATACCCTGTGTACAATACTGATAGAAGGCAGCTAATCAAAAGGAAGGATTTATTAGAATCTGATTGGCTATGGTAAAACAAATATTGTATTAGGATTTTTTTTTTTTTGTTTGAATTTTTTGAATATTTTTTTGTTTTGAATGCATTATTTTATTGTCATAGCAACCAATATGTCATCATTCCTGGAACAATGATTTTTAATGAGTCTGGCACTAAAGGGTTTAGGTATAACGAACTTATCTCTTTTGTATAACTCTGTCAATAAAATCCATTAGTTTATAAAATTTTTGATTGTACATAGTACATTGCAAATATACAGAGGAAGCAGTTCATTATAATCACCGATGATGTTATCAAACAATTTTGATATCAAAATCAGTCTATACCAAACATTTGATACCTCTGTTAGTTAGAAAGGTATAAAAGTGTTGTACAAAAAGAAACTTGACTTTTAAAACAGCGCACCAATGAGATATTGTTGAGTTCTGGCCTGTTATGTTGTTTAGCAGTGACTCAGACCTTTCAAGTAAAAAACTGCATCACGCCAAGTTAGTATTTAAGCTACATATGCTAGAATGAATGTGTGCGTATGACATTGTTTCTTTCCAAGTCAATAGACTACATTCACATTGAGAAATTGCATTCTGTGATCTGCAGAAATCATTGCCTGACTTTTACCGATTCTTACCTCTCTAAAAACTCTGTGGAAAGTCATAAAATTTGGGGGTGATATCATATGATGTGGACATAGAACTACGACGTGGGGGAGGTAATTTTATATGGCTCCAACCCAAAATTCAACCACTTCTGTACATGCTCACACAAATTTCATTGAAATTCATAGAGAACTTTTGAAGATATCATGTAGACAGGTATGAAATTTTAGCAATGATATATTATTTGGACATATAACTACGATGTAGGGGAGGTAATTGCGCATGTATCGGCTCTAAATATTCAATCACTTCTTCTGTAGTCTATTATCCAACCTTCCACAAAATCTCATAAAAATTGATTGAGAACTTTTGGAGATATTGTGTGAAAAAACATGAGCATATACATAAGGAAAAAAACGGAAAAATATTTCGATAAAAAAATTCCTGGCTCCACCCAAGATTTTGCTCACCCCCTTCCTTACCTCATTGTCCACCCCCCCCCCCAAAAAAAATTTTATTGAAATCCATACTTTTTATAAATACTCTGAGATATCATGTGGACTGAGAGATGAATACGACTGAATACATATGTATCTCTCCAATTCCATTGACAGAGATAACTTATAATATGGTTTTGAACAGTGCAGACAAATTTGGGAACAAACAGCACTATTCAGAGTATTATTGTATGTATTATGTAATTCAAATAACTTACCTTAGAGCATCCAGATTGGGTCCCATATAGAATATGTAGAGATCTTTCCCATTTTTCTTGTGATTTTTGAGGTAGACTTTTTTCCGGAAATGCTACAGGACCTTCTTCCTGAACTGCCCCTTTGCTTGCAACATTGACCTACAAGCAAGTAAAGAGAACAATATAAACGAATTTACTGAGAAGAGATTAAGCGACAGAAAACATTTTTATTTAATTAGTTTTCCTAAAGAAATGCACAGAGAATTTATTATTTTTCACAATACAAAGATAATCTAAGTAATTCTTACAGTAGAAAAACATGGAAAATAATCGAGATTCAAGTGGGATTTTGCCATCTTGCTGAAGAATAACACGCTATCATAGGACAAGTTATCTTATTAATGGAACTGGATTGACAACTAGCTAAGATAAGTTATCCTTATTTCTATTATTATTCGGACTCTCCTCATCTTGGTTGTTTTTCATACAACGTATGGAGGGAAAAGGGAGACCACCTACCCCTGTGGAACGAGGTTGAGATAATTGATCAGGAAGAACTCTGGAAGATTCGAAAATTGAAAGAGTCGGCCCATATGCTAGGCAAGAAGTAATCAGTAATCCTAGCATTGAAATGGATACCATATGGGAACCTCTAATAATGAAAGGCAGAAAACAGTAACATCAAATACCAAAAAACTGTCACCTGAGGTCTAAGGCTCCTAAAAATTAGCACTGGTTGTCGACATGGACACATAGCATAGTGATTACAGAATCAGACAAAATTACTGCAAGTAATCTGATGGTTCTAGGTTCAATCTCAGTATGAGACAATAATAATACTACTAATGCTAAGAAGGGGAGTGCGGTCAATATACCCACACCTACCAGATGATACCTGATGAAGGCCGTAGAGTACAACGGCTAAAACGTTGCATGAAAAACAGGCAAGATGAGGAGAGTCCAAATAATAATAGAAATAATAATAATACCTCTTCTCAAAAATTCAGATATATAAGTTATCCTGTCCACGGCAGTGAACAGGTTAAGTATTTATTACATTTAAATCTTGAATTGTAAACTCAACCATTATAGTCATCCATATAAGATAAACCTCCACTTCCAAGTCTTTATCTATTTTTTTTAAAGAGTAATTAAGTAGAGAGAGCTTTATGGACACAATGAAATATTTTTAAAAAAATAGATCTACTTATAAGACCACATTACATTCAGTACATTAGTATCTAATCTCTCACCATTTTATAATCATACACGACTATTTCTAGAGGGATTCTGCCATCCTGCCAAAGAATAACACTCCATTGTAAGACAAGTTATCTCTTTTCCATGGCACTGGACTGACAACTTACCGAGACGGATTATCTTTTCCGTGGCACTGGACAGATGACCATGTATCTCATCTGTGGCAGCAAACATTAAATATTTGTTACATTTGAATCTTGAATAGTAAACTCATCAATTTTAGACATCCATATTGGATAGAGTTCCACTGTGCATATTTTATGGGCTAACTACAGAATGTCCATAATGTCACTATCTTCTTTTGTTTGAATGGTAGAATGAAACTGAGAGATCAAAGCATTAACTTCTCTAACAGATGAGCTAAGTAATCCAGAGTTCTTCAAAGTTTTTGATCTCAACCCAGTAATAACCTCATGACCCACAGAAGTATCCCTCTTTTTCTCTCTCTCATTAAACCGCAGTCAGAATTTTCCAGGCATGCCAAGTTTACTATTACTGTTAAAATTTCAGTTCAAAAAATGAATTTTTGATGATAAAAGATTACCAGATATATTCATCTTTTGAATCTAAATTATTTGTCAGTAATATTTTTATCACTTACACTTTGTTTATCTATTATGAACCAGCGACCCAATAATGAAAAAGAGAGATATTTCAAAGGACCTTGATGTAATCCAGTCAACGCTGATGACAAGAAATTTATAATTTACTCATTTACCTTGATTCGTGATCTGGCTTTCCAAAGGTAGCCTATTGAAAAGCAGGCCAGTAACACTAACCAAACAGGGATATGAAGTAATTCTGTCACTTCATATTGTAATATTTTTTCCAACATCACAGCAGTGGATCTGAAATTCAAAAACAAACAATTATTCATCATTCAAGAACTTTTACATTTTGAACACAATAACCTACATCAAAATCTAAACCAAAATTCCACATCTCAAACAATTTTGAAATTAACTAAAAATCAATTAAATTTCATATTAATTTTTCAAGTAAGCTGTTTATAACGAATAGTTCAAATTGTTCCTATTTTTATATCCTTAGCTTAAATGTTATCAGTCGATTATTGGCAAAGATCCTGTCTCAAAGTGATCAAAATAAACCGCTTGTAAAAAAAAAAATCAAAGTTTGGTCAACAAAGAGGAAGTTTTTATAATATTTAATTATTCACGTTATCATGGGAACAACTGAATGAAAGTGACATTTACTACATATTTGTTCAAGTTTGGACAAAATGAAAAAAATTATCTCATACATTCGGTGTTTCTATGGAGATGGTAGTTATGAACGATCTTTTCCAAAAATATCAGGTTGCTTGGAAAGTAATATCTTGTACTTTTGGAACGAAAATAGGACAGTGATGAAGCTAGAAATTTGAGGGGTGGCTCTTTGAAGGGCCCCTTCCAACCTTTAGTGAGATTGAATGAAAACGGAAAGTTTACAATAAATAGACATGCGCTATCACTCGATAGGTAAAAAACAAATCCGAAGTCTGAATTATTATTCATCTATGCGATCCATGATACTGAGGGGAGATTTCAAATGACCCCCTCCTCAACCTTCACACTTCCGACTCTTGATTAAGAAACCTACATCGACATATAAACTGAAAAATCCAAAGTTTTTTTTAATACTTTTCTTTTTTAATTTTTGAATAAAATATTTTCATTTTAAATCAAATTAAATGAGTTTAAACATAGAGCGAAAAAATGATTTTTCTTTTCGGACTATTTCAACGATGCATTTCAGCAATATTTTCTTTCAAATTGCATACAATACATAATTAATTTCACGATATGAGACAAGGTAAAAACTACGCTGAATTTCGATATAGCTCTCTCTCTATCCCATCTATTACTTGAGCGACAAGTTTTACTGCCTCTGTCCCATAATAGTTATTACATTAAACATTTAAATGTGAAGATATGACAACTTTTATGGGACAGAGGTAGTACATTTTTTTCAGTATGTTCTGTAGAAAAATCCTGAGGTAACCACATCAAGGAAGCAGATCAAATATAAATACGAATGGAATTAAATCAAACTACTTCTTTTAAACATTCATAGAATCAGGAACAATTCCACTCTTGGTGAATACAAAGTGCAATCAATCACTAACTCATTTAAAAGGTTAAAGGTTAATTTTTCTACTCAAATTTACTAATTTTACTTGTAGGGGGGTTTATGTATCGAACTTTGGACGATATTGATAACTTGCGAACTAAAAGAATATCACAATATTTAAGACCATTCAGGTGTTAATTTAGTACCAGTAATAGTCATAAGGTACCTGAGTTATTATTTTTTGTGTATCAAGTTTAAAAATTGAATATTCTGACAATACCTTGATGGTCCGTGTTTAAAAAACACAGACGAAAATTTAATTTCGAGTCATTACAACACATGGACGTAGACCGGAACTACATTAAACTTACGACAACAAAATTACGCTTGACGGCAGAAGAAAACGGTAACAGCCACAATTCGATATCGGGCGGCAAATGAACACATTGATATGACATTTTTAAATTCTTTTTACAAAATTTATTGATGCAGCTTTTATTCCTGGCGATCGGTGCAAACATTGTTCAGTAAGTGATAAACTCATGAAATTTGGCACAAATATTCTTTGAGTAGAACTTATCATTTTCAGATGAAGACATTCAAAAACTGTCCGTCCATAGCAACGGTTGCTAAGGAATTCATTTTCTGTAGCAACTGCTTAAAAATCATTTCTTGTAAAATTTTATTCCAGATGGTTTCTCTATGTTTTTTTACAGTATCAGATGTGCTCATTGACATACTAATAGTCTACCACAGTCTGACCATAGGAAAGGTATAATTTTCAAGATGGTGTACAAAGGCCTTATTATAGACATATTTCATGAGTTGTGGATATTTCACAAACAGCAGTACACACCATATAAACAAATTCCTGGATTCATGCTTAAATTTAAACACTTCCTCCTCGCACTGCAGGCCACCTTTCCACAAATTTTCATTAGAATTAATTGAGAACTCTTGAGGATGAAGAAATGTATGAAGAAAAAAACAAAAAAGAATGAAGAAATATCTCTCAATCAAAACAAATTTCTGGATCCTCTCCCGAATTGCACCACATCTTACCTGATATGTGCATAACCCTTCTATGGGATTATATCACAATTCATTCAGAATTTCTGGAGATATGTTGACAGGCAGGAGCGAACACAGAAGTATATATAAAAAAAGATAATTTCCCTTAATCAGAAAAAATTCCTGGATCCACCCACAAATTTATTCAGTTCTTTTTTACACTGTGCCTTAAACTTCCCTAAAATTTAATTGAAATTCGTTGAGAACTTTTGGATATATTGTGTAGACAAGGACTAATACAGAAATATATAAAATATTAAAACGGAAAAATATCTCTCAATTAAAAACTAATTCCTTGATCCATACCAAAATTCAGTTACTTCTTCCTCACAATAAGCCTTACCCTTATACAAAATTTCATGGGAATTAATCAAGAATTTTCAGAGAAATCATATAGAGAGACAGGAGCAAATGTAGAAATCTTTGAAAATAAAAATATTTTTCAAGGGTCTTTTTGTATATTCCTGTTTTTGCTCATGATTTTCAGCACCATATCTCTGGAAGGTCTCAATGAATTTCAATGAAATTTTGTTGTAAGATGGGCCACAAGATAAAAAAAAAAGGAGTGATCAAATTTTGGTGGGATTTAAGAAATTGTGTTTCATTGGGAGATATTTATAGGCTTGCTAGGTTGGAAATATTTCCAAACTGCCGTTGCTGAGGAAAGTCCGTATCAGAATGTCTCCATATTGGAAATTGTTCAGTACACCTTGAAACATCACTATGCCAATGTTTTAGGCTTTTACCACCAAGTTAGCTACTCTACACCTATTGCCTTGACTATTTTGGGTTTTAAAACTTGAGAAGGTAAGCCATCCAATCTTGATGATGTCCTTGAACCCTAATCAGTGACACAGGCATAGCGAGAGATTTGGGGAGGAGACTACTAGAAATTGTTCAGTACACCCTAAAGTATGTTTATGCCAAGTTTTATGCTTTTATCACCAAGTCAGCTACTCTGCATCGATTGTCTTGACTATTTTGGGTTTTAAAACTTGGGGAGGTAAGCCATCAAATCTTTATGATATCCTTGAACCCTAATCAGTGACACAAGCATAGCGGGATATTTGGGGAGGGGACTATTTGAGAGGCCTCTTCGACATTTAGTGAGATTTGTCAGTAGAAATACAGTGGATGAACTGCTATTTACAAAGCTTTTTGTACGACCCCTTCCTTTCAGGATGGGGGGGGGCATTCTCAAATAGCCCCTCTCTTCCTTAGACAGGAATAAAAAACAGAGAATGTAGTTCACTGTTAATGATATCTATCTCTGCATGCTACAGCATACTTGTGACCAGGTCTCTCTTCAGTCTCCCTTGCCAGATTAGCAATGCTTATAACCGCTAGTCTTACAACGGGGTTTTAAAATACCTTTGGAATTCAAATGAGGGTACAAAAACTTTTGTGATTTGTGAGAGAACAATTAAATGGTAAAAGCCCAAGAGAATTGAAATTTCATTCTTGGAATGGTTAAAGAGAAGAAGTCTTAGTGACTGCAGACATTCTAAACACCAGACTGATACATGGTAAAAGAATTAACCAAAGGTCTAGATCCCCATTCTGAATCATTTGGACTCATCATCAGAAAGTAAAGCCATAGCAAAAGGTCCCATTCCAACAGTGATCATTTAGAATGCATTTATAATTGGATGACTGAATACTTATCTACTGGAAAAAACTCAGAGTGTATGCATATCTCTCCAAAACAGAACTGTGAACAGATCTCTGCAAGACAAAAGAAATGTGCTTGTCTCTTCAAAATGGGAGAACCGTGAATGTCTCTTCTAGAAAGGAGAACCACAAATCTCTTCAAGACAGGAGGACTGAATGTAACAAAACACTGCTCTTCGGTGAGAAGATGTTCACATGATAGATAACACAGCTCATTGCCAACAGGAAATCAATGACTGAAAGTCACAATGCAAATCATCACTCCATGTCGTATCAGCACAGGTAATCAACTTGTTGCTTCACCGTTCTCACGGCTTTTATGCAAAAAGGCCAGAGAATAATTGTATCAAAGGGAGATCACATCATTTGCTCCTATTTTTCAAAAAGAGTAAGCACAGCAGGAACACCACTTATGCATACCACATGTGGCCATTCCTAACGTTGGGTAATTTCTTCCTTTCCGTGTGTTAAACACCAATGCTTGACACAGTTTGAAATCATCCTTAAACAAACTGTAGTGCTCATGTTCAAGCTTCAAAGGTTGAATGAAGTTTTGTGCTTGATATATTGGAGCATTTAGTCTTGTTATTTTTGAAGAAATAACGATTCTACCTCAAAATTGAAGTCATAAGTCTTGATGTCATATGTCTTTGTGCTTTTCCTATTTCTGTCTCTTCTTCGCTCCAGCTTTAGAAGCACCCAGGATGGGAGCACTCACATCTGCAACATGAACAAAACTTTTGTGGTTGTCAACACTTTGCCGTGCAAATAATCACTTTTATTGGACACTCATGTTAGACAATATCAAAAAGAATTTCACTGGTCAGTTACTTGAAGACAATGTCTGCTGGCATGACTCTTCTCAATCAGGTATAAAAATTGCAAAATAATTCTCATCTTCTACGAAAACAATTTTCACCAAGTCCATCTCATAATAAGCCTTAAAATTAGCAAACAACTATTCATTTTATCAAGTTCATACACACTAACTCAAACATATTCATGTTAACAAACATACATATACAGTTTTAGGATTCGAAAACATACACTCTCCCATGCTTGCAAGTTACTATGGATTGTAAGAAGACTATTATGAGATCTATGTTTTTCTTTCAACACTCTTTATTTCATTCACTTGTCTGAGCTGTGTTACTTGATTCCTCTTTCGTATTGTTCAACATGTTTGTTCTTAATTTCAAAAACAACCATTTCCTTTCATGGCTGAATCAACATGCAGCTACTTGCTTGCTGTATGACCACCTAGAAGAAAGACAATTTCACTTTTGTTTTAAATAGGGATCAAGAGCACTGTCAAACAGCAAACTAAATTTGGCAGGAAATCATGTAATATATTTTCTAATCAATCAATTTATTTACAACAAGGCCAGTAGTCAGTCAAATGCCTAAAAACTAAGTACCAGGTCAAAACTAGGTCATTCAATAAATAGGTACCAGGTATGAGGTTTTTAAACCCTTTCTCTGGATCCTATCTAAGATTTAATGAACCGACACACATATAAGTAAAGTCAGTCTCTCAACTGAGACGTCAATAAAGCTACTCACACCATTATACCCATGATGAAACACACTGATACAAAGAATCCTGTAATTGAATCATATCAACAGAACGATCACTTATCTCAAAGTTGCTTATCAACTCAACATTACACATCAACAAAATGTTGCTGATTTCTAATTTTATGATTATGTGAAATTACCAAGTTACTACATCTCATCTATCCTCATTCACTATGTAAATTTCATTGCCTTTATACAAGGAATACTGAAACTTAACAAAGAACTTTATTCACAGTTATGAGAACTCAAATATATTATGAATAAACTGAACTTGACTATTTTGACCGTGTATATGTTATGCTGAATTGGTGAAAATACCTGATTGATGAATTTTGACATTTTTTACAGAAAATCTTAAAAATACATTGTTTTAATTTGATCAAAAGTTTATTTAATCAGAACAAGGATATAAAACAAGGGTTTTTTATGATTAAAAGTTTATGTAATCAAAATGAAATCAAATTTTTTTGATAAAAAATATGTAAATTCCACCAATCGGGGAATTCAATTGATTCAGCATTATATATATAACGGGAAACAAATTCCTTAATATTGTAAATTCCACTACCTTTTCTACCTCATCATTTTCTGTTGTTAATGCATAATGTACTCCATAGGTGTTGGGGTCCAGGAAAGCCAATCATGTTGTAACCAAGTAGCAATAATTGGAACTTATATAGCAAACTGTACTCATCTTCTTTTATTCAAAGAGTTTTTATTTGAACCACTGAACCCATTCTTATAGTTCTTTATCTTGTTTCCACATCTTGGCCTATTCATTCTATGGCCTTCTTCAGGTATAATATCCATCTGAAGAGAGAGGGTTTCTTCTAATGATACAAAGCAAAAGATGACAGCTAATAAAATTTAAACATGTAAGAAAGAATAGGAGTTTGTGGGAGGAAAGGTGTTGTGATAGTAGGAGGAAGATGAAAAGAGTGAGACGGAGAGAGGTCACTTGCACAACTCATTGAGAATCCATGGCGTGCAGAGATGTGGTGGTAGGAGGAGTGTAGTATCAGGAAGACAAAGATGTGTAGGAGGGGGCAACCATGCAAGAAGGGAGAGATGTGGGGATGGGAGCAAAGAATAGAGTAGTCACGTGCGCAACTCACATAGAGAATCAATGAGACATGCAAAGATGTGGTAGTGGTCAGAGGAAGAGAGTGTTGGGAGGAGGAGGAGGAGCTTGTTGGAGGAGGGTGTGCAGTGGTTTTGGAAGGTGAGGCCTTGAGAGGGAGAAAAAGGGAGAGGTCGCACATGCAACTCACAGAGAATCAATAGGAGACATGCAGACATGGTGGTAGGGAAGGGAGTGTAAGGAAAACGAGAGAAGGTTGTTGGAGGGGGAGCGTGATGGTGGATTTGCGAGGTATAGGCTGGGAGGGGGAGACAGAGAAAGGTTGCATGCACAACTCAAATGCAGAGAATCAATGGGAAACATGTGTAGAGACAAGGTGGTTGCAGGAGAGAAGTGTCAGGTAGAAGAGAGAGGTTGTGGGAGGAGGATTGAGTGGTTTGGTGTTGAGATGGCAGGAGGGTAGGGATAGCAATAGGGACGGAGACAAAGTGAGAGGCAGAAAAAGTTGTACGCACAACAACTACAGAGGTGGTAGGAGTGGGGAATGCTTCCTCCCACCCTTCTATAGCCACATACCTATCCTCCTCCTGAAACTCCTTTTCTCCTACCACCTTCTCTCTGCATGATTCTCTGAGCTGTATGTTACATATGACCTCTTTGTCTCTACTTCCCTCTTAAGGGCTGATAGATACATTAGCCTCCTAAAATATAAATTACCAGAATTCATCTGAGGAGATAAATCCTGGTAAGTAGCGTGTTCACTGCTTAAGCACAGAAACAAGGTTAGTACACAGTTAGTTGGATTGTTAACAAAACGTGGAAATAAAAACTAACAAAGAAGTAAACAACAATGCCAGGTTTAATTTATGAGTGAATTAAAATAAATGCGGACAGGAGTTTCTGCCGACACGGATATGTGGCAGAATCTACCAGGATAAGGATGTAGAGATAGGGAGGATGAAGGGGAAGGAATGTCACTAAGTAAATGTGAGATAGAGTCAATAGAATGTCTATCATTTTGGTCATCCTAGTTGTAGCCACTATGAGGTTCTCTTAGGAAGTCTGATCTAATTACGATGAGAATGCTTGACTTAGGTAGGATGTGTTTTTGAGATGAATATGTGATGATGCACGTGTAGAAAGAAAGTGTGTATAAAAACTATACTTAATACTTACTATCTTAACTAAAGAAAGAGAGAAGAGACAAGCTTAGCTCAAGGCAGCCAGAACACAGAAGAGAGAGAGAGAGATTTACTGCCACTGTTTAAATATCGTAAAGATAACAATCAGCTATCTGATTGGGTGGCTCTGTGTGATGTCAAAGAGGAAACAACAAGGAATTTACCATTTCTACAGTGATATAAGGGTTAAAAGTAGATCCTTTTCAAAGGGCAGATAACTCCGTATATGTATGATTTTCTTTAGCTGGAAAAGGTGGGCACTACACCTCTCTCCCTATGCCTTGCTCCTGAATCTGTGTTTCTTTTTCATTTTCACTGTTATATGATCCCACAGTAAGGCCTACAAGGCTGTAATTTTACAGAAAGCAGTCAAATTCTTTTAAACTTTTGTTTGGACAATCAAAGTTCTTCTCCCGATCCTTAAAGTAGTCAACGCAATGTTTTAGCTGATCCATTCTTGTACACTTGTCAAGGACTAAAGAATGGATCACTGAAACGTTGTGTTGACAGCATCGATGATGGAAAGAATCGATTCAATAGTTCAAACAAAAGTTGGAAAGTTAATGACTCTTCTTATAAATAATCACTTCTTTTAGTCTTTACGTTGTGCAAGTTTCATTATTCAGAATGCAGTAGAAATTATATGAAGAGCTATTTAAGTCACTGCGAATGAATGTATGGTAGTTTGCATTAATAGGTATTTGTTATAAAGCCAACAAACTGTGTGAACAAGAAACACTCACTAATAGCATGACTAGTCAAACAGGTGACAGTCTCAACAGTTTATGAACTGCACATTGCAAATGCAACAGAACAACTCTTCTTACCTGGTCGATCATTCCAACAGGTTCAAGATACTGAAAAATTTCTCAAAGAATTCATTGTATCAAAACAGAATCATTCTTTTATGATGATATCAATAGACAATTTACCTGAAAGGTGGTGTGAAGTCATATAAAGCCAAGGGAAGTATTTTGATGACTGAATAAGAATGCTACAAATTTATAAATTTTTGAATAAAAGATTTTGTTAAAAAAAATACAGGAAACTTTTGCAACAACCTAATACCTGAAAGGTGGAATAAGGTCATAAGGAGCTCGGGAAAATATTTCAATGATTTAATAATGTTGCTATGAGAGTGGAGAAAAATATAAAAGAAGCTGATAAGTATACCACCAGGTCAATAATATGTTTGTCTGAATTTATAAGTTGAGGAATCATCAACATCATGTACTGATTTACTCAGACTAGTGTCTTCATCCTGGTTGTTATAGTTGCAACGTTTCGTCTCTTGTATTCTCTAGCCTTCTTCAGGTGTTCCTGTTGACAACATTAACATAAATCTAAGTTCACAACAACATTGTAAATCTATCTGAATTTTTTAGATGCAGGATTGTCAATATGTATAGATTTCTACACACTGTTGTCCTCATCTTGGTTTATCTTTTGAATGATTGGTTTGACTGAAGAAAGACAGGGCATTGATATCAATAGCATTTGGGAACCTCTAACTATAAGGGATATCTTGGAAAATCAAATAGATTATCCAATGTAAAGGAAGCAATCAGGAATTTGTCTTGGAAAACACTACTAAGATATATAAAGGGATGTGTCGTGTCCTGTCCAATTGAGCATGTGCTCTGAGAAGTGATTTTACATTTCTGAACCAACAATAACTGGTGAAAACCAGAGGGTACACGGCTAAAATGTTGTGAACAAATGGACATGTAGATGAGGTAAATAGTTTGACTATATTATACATGATGATTAATACACCCTGTCTAATATTTCTAAAATTCAGACAAGAATCTTTTGATTTTGTCTAGACAACATTGTAGACAATCCATTCTTCTGTCCTTCTAGGTGTATTATCCAAGAAAAGAGGCCAAAAAAGATTTTCCCAGTTCCATTGCACAGAGAAGAAGGTTTGTCTCTTTCCTTGAATTATACATCCAGAATGGACTGAAGAATGGATCATCGGAGAAGTTGTGTTGACAGCATCAAAAATGGGATGAAGAGATTCAATTGTCTGGAGAAAAGTTAGAATGTTAATGACTCTTCTTGAAGTTGTAGACTTTACATACATATCAATGCACAAGTCTGCAATAAAAGTTAATGACTGTGGTTTGCAAACTTTAACTTCTTAGGGAACCCTTTTTGACTATTAAATTTCCTAGGGAACCCCTTTGAAAAACAATTTTTCCATCTGTATATATATATTTGTTTGATGTGTGGATGTAAGGTGATCCAACAGAATATTGGTAAAATAGTACCTTTTTCAGAGAATCTTGCAGTGGTAGCAAACACCTCCTTACCCCTCCTCCCACAGACCCTTCTTATTTCAGACTAAACCTGACTCTCACCTATACAGATACAAACACCTCACTCCTACTCCTTCTAAACAACTCACAATACAGAAATCTACTCACTTAATTCCTCAAATCTCAAACATGTAAACAGCATACAGTTTTCTCTGCAACTACAGCAAGTTTCTCTGAAAAGGGTGGTCAGAAGCCATTGAAATGCATCAGAATATGCCTTCATGATGATAAAAAAATTCCAAGATGTTTTTGTAGTGATCTTAAGTTGGGAAATGAATAGCATGATGAATGTTGGAGACAAAGGATTTTGTGTCATTGTAGTTTGGTGTTAGTAGCAATGTCACTAGAGATATGGGAGGAGACAGGGAGGATGTGTGCCAAGTATGAGCTTAGATGCGGAGATTAAGCAAAGTAAAAAGGAACACATATAAGTATTAGGATAGACAAATAAGATGTACGTTTTATACAAGGACATTAATGCCAATGATGAATGAAAATGAAATACATATAATGATCACATAAATCTGATCGATCGTATAAAGAGATGAGAAGAGATAGCGAAAGGTGGGAGCTTTGTTGTCATTGATAGCACTGGCGTCAGAGTTGAAGGAACTGCTTGAGAGTCCATATGGCTTGTATTGTACCAAGGAATGAATATGGAAACCGGGTTCAGTGTGCTAGCTAAACTACCAAGTTGTGCATGTGAGTTGGGGGCTATTCTCTGATGCTGATAGACACTTGATGGACAGACCATGAAAGACAGAGAACATGAATTTTATCCATGCGTGTTTCCTGAAGTAAAGAAAATTAGGAAAGATTGTTATGACTATCAGATAGTAAAAAGCATTGCCATTTCATTCACAAGAGTGAGAGGTGTATACGCATTTGGAGCATGTGGTGAGGACATGGTTGCGTAGCTGCATAGCTGTGCATATGTGAGATGTCTCAACATCGATGATGTGAAATGGGCAAAGTTAGTACATAAATAGGTCATGGTGGAAAAATGGTTAAGATTGGATCGTCTGGGCAGTCGGAGAAATGATAATGATCTCAGGGAGAGGGAAAGAGAGAGAAAGAGTAGCTGGCAACAAGTGCTGGGGCCAGAAACATGACCTGCTAGGAGTGCTGGTGCCAATGAGCATTTGACCATGTGTGTCTTGTACTTTTGTAGGGGTCATCGAAGGAAGTGACGTTTTCGATATCTAGCTAAAAGAATGGTTTTGTATTTAATTCCTAAGTAAAAATATAGGGGGCACTACAATGTAATACCTATTTTCTCTCCAAAATTTCTGTACACCATCTGATTGTCATTTTACCAACATATATATCTTTGCAGATGTACATAACCATTAGTTTTTGATTATGTTCATGGAATCATCTGAATTTATATGAATCCGAAAAGAAAATACACACTCAAATGGAAAAATAAGAATAAAGCTCACTTAGGAAAAATAGACTTATAAAGGTCTACTGAGTGAACAGTGTCTGTGTTATATAAGTAACCTATATTTTTTTAATCAAAAAGGCAAAATATTAATTTTTTCTCATTTAAAAAAGACTGTTAATGTTGAAGAGATAAAATGAAGACTTGTAAAAGCTGTGAAGGAATTGTTTATGCAATGAAGGATTATTACATATACTAAGTATACTGCAAAAATGTAATTTTTTTTCGTGGAACCCCTGAAAAGGTTACACAGAACTCTAGGGTTCCATGAAACACAGTTTGAATACCACTAAACAGAGAGATATAAAAAAAAAATGAAAGAGTCTATTTAAATTTGATCATGAAAGTCAAGCCACATTCCTTCCAGATTAATGGGATTCTGAAAATTCTGGAGGTGTAAAATCATATGTATAAGAGCCATGTCTGTCATAATTATAGTATTAGTTGCAAGCATCAACCCTTCTCCTTTCCTACCCTCTTTCTAAATTACCTAACTTTCTTTTCTCCTCTCTTCCTTCTTACCTTCTTTTCTAACTACCTTTCTTCTTTCCTCTCTGTCTTCCTACCCTCTTATCACACTAACTTTCTTTTCTTCACTCCCTCTCTTATTACCCTCTTATCAAAAACCTTTCTTTTCTCTCTTCTCACTCCTACCCAGTTATTAAACTACCTAACTTTCGTTCCTCCTCTTTCCTTTCTTACCATGTCTATCACATACTCATAGGATCAGTAGCAGTTATCAGCCAAGCCTATTGTTGTAAACATGGGAAAGTAGTGGGTCATGTAATAGTCACAAAAGAATAGATAACACACAAAGTCTTTCAATGCCTTTCTTGAACTAGTGAGTTGTGTAACCTATATTATTTCTTGGAATTATTTCGATAATACCCATGTATCAAAAACAACTTGGCCTGAAACAAATGAATGAAGCAAATGCAAATTACTTACTTTTTCCAGAATATCCCAGACTTTTATTCACAGGTAAAGAATGAAGGAATAGAAAATAAGTAAGTTGCTTTGAGGATTAGTAAATCCGCAGAAAAGACTTATTGTGTTCCTAGTTAAAAATAGCTCATTTTTCAACGTTTTGTCATTGTTGAACGTTCGGGGAGATGTTGATGCTTTTTTATTCGGTTCTGAGGATGCTGATCATTTTTTTATGGAATCCTGTAGAGTTACATCTGGAAGGGTTGCTGTTTTTTTTTCAGCATTGAGTTGATAAGGGTTGATGATTTCACCTCATATTCAGAAAATGTGTGGAAGAAAAGTTCTTTTATAGTGTTATTTAGTGAACAGAGTTTTGTCCAACTGATTACTCAAGATGTAGAGCCATTTTGGGCATTTAAAGCACCCCCTCCAATGCATTTTAACACATCGCATGTCGTTAAGAAAAATAGTCCTCCATGTCTGATGAGAGAAAAAGGAGAGAGGAAATATAAATCACACAAGAAGCCGGCATGTGTCGACACCTGTTGTGGCCAATGACCCCAAAAGATCTTTTCCTTTTGAAGGTAGGGTGAAGAAAGTGCTGTAAGCAGTAGGTAATTTTTAGCTTCTCCAAGAAGGGTTTGGTCACATGACCCTTTTCTAGGTGTTAATATTGTCCTATTTTAGCCAATAAGAAAATTAGAAGTTCTTAACCGCAGAATATTTTTGCAAGACGGGGTAAATACAATTTTACTTCAAGATATACAATAAATTCTAATTACGTTAATTGGTGTAACTGCTACCATCTTTATTTCTCATGTGATGCTGTAGGATCGCGCTGTAAAGAGAAAGATGGAAATACGAAAGCAACCACTG
Source organism: Thysanoteuthis rhombus (assembly GCA_963457665.1). Classification (NCBI taxonomy): domain Eukaryota; kingdom Metazoa; phylum Mollusca; class Cephalopoda; order Oegopsida; family Thysanoteuthidae; genus Thysanoteuthis; species Thysanoteuthis major. Next base: position 24,695,567 of record OY735242.1, on the reverse strand, counting down.
CTCTGCACCACCTCCTACACCAGCATAGCAACCCCCAACCCTCTGTCAAATATGGTCAGGGGACAGGCAAGAGATTGCTCGGTTGAAAGTGAAACACTGAATTCGGAGAAGGAAAGGGTGGAGAAAGAGGGGGAGAGATGTGGAAACAATTCACACCGAAAGCAAAGAAGTATACAAATAAAATAAAAGACGGATATGAGGAAGAAAATGAAGGGGAATGAAGCATCTCAGTAAAGAAAAAAATGAAAGAAAAAGAGAAAGATTTAGTAATATTAAAATGATTTTTTTTTTTTTTTATCGGGTTCATCATTTTTTTTAAACCATGGAACCTTCCACGGCTATTGCTAATATTGAATCTCAAATTTAACCCGCATAATTTAAAAAACCTTTTTTCGTTTCGGTTCCGTTTCTGCAGATTTCCAATTTTCTATTAAACTATGCTCTAACGTGTCAGTATGATAAACATGGCTGGGGAGGAGTCGTCTGTGCCGGTTGTAGCTGTAACTGCGGCTGTAGGGGCCGTTGTTTTGCTCATTGTTTTCCTCTGTAGTGTCGGCAAAAAGACCAAAGAAGATGAAAAAGAAGAACCAGGTAAAAAAATCCTTCCTTCAAAAACGGAATTTATGAACATTGATTCATTGTTTCTCTTTCTCCCCAAAACGAAACGTGTTCTGTGTCTCTTTTCTTCTTTCTATTCGTGGATTAAAATGTTAAGCGATTTTCATTTTACCTTGTCTCATATTGCACGAGTATTTACCCGTTTAAATATCCATTGTTTCATTATTCATATTTGTTTGATGCAGCAGACGAAGTTTGTAGATTTAATCCTTAGATCATTTTCCCCTCTCGGCGAATATATGAAAAATTACTATCCAGTAAATACACTATGTTACCTCTGCCAACGAAGTTGAAGCAAAAGAGGTATATATATTCGGTCGTGTCCGTCTTTCCTTCATTTTATTTTTAAAGAAATAAAGAAGCGTGGGGAAAACTATTTATTCAAACCTATAACATTTAATCTAGACTATCGATAGATTAGGGGTATAGTTTAGCCGATACTTACATTGTTAATTGGACTTGCACGGGTGTCAGAGAAGCGGACACCAAGTAAAGGTCCAGTTTTACATTGTACGTGCGTTGTAAATAGATCACCCACTTTAGAGCCAATTCACTCTCTGCCCTCATAGAAATTGCTTTCTCTCCAAAACGAAACGTATCCGGGGGAAACGGAGATTAAATTCAATCAAAACACTTCATAATGCACAGGAAAATGATTTTTCATAATTTTTCTACCCAGGTTCGCTTAACCGAATCTCAACCTTCCCTCTGCTAGCCCTAAAACTGATACTTCTAACGTAGCATGACTGATACATGCTTATTGTCCCCTCTTTCGTTTTTCTTTGGAGTGTTACAGACAAAAAATAGATATACAGATACACATGGCATTTTGTCATAGTAAGCACAACACGACATTATTCGCCTTTGTTGGATGAAATCCCATTTGGCACTTGTCCAGAGGGGGGAAATCAGTGCTGCCAACTTTATTTTACATCTAAAATTGAGCCAAAACATTTGAAAACCCTTAGAAACATCTAGAGTCTCCAGGAAATCTAAAAGACATATTTCTTAGTTGATTAAATATGACTTGATTCGGCAACTATTCTATTAAAATATTACTTATTAAAAATATTATTTTATCATATTCGAATAAAAACATCTTGAGAATAAAATGAATAACATTGTGTTTGGTATGGTTAGACTATTTTCTTCGTCTATGCAGTTAATTGATATTTATTTCACGACGTTTCGGCTGTTTACCTTCTGGCCTTCTTCGGGTATTCTGTTAAGAATAAATCATTGTATTTGGTGTTGTATACTACAGCGCACACAATGATTAAAACATCCCGTTTACCATGTTTAACAAAATTCAGACTAGAATATAAATAACAATCTCTGACTCTTAGATGCTATCAGAAACAATTCGGTAACACTGGGTAAAAGGTGTGTTTGGTCACGTGATAAACCTGTTTATTAAAGTCAGTTTTCCGTAGAGAAAGGAGAATGTTGGAATCAGAACAGGTAGCAGTTTTCAATTCTTAATTATTGAAATTAAAGAGTGTGTGGTTTCATTTCCTTTTTTCTTTTCTGATCTTGAGAAAGATTAATATTGGTTGTGAATGCTTCTTTTTATTTTCTATTTTTTCAAATAAATAGATAAATGAGTTCTACACTACGAGGCCAGGTACAAAATAAAATCCCCAAATTTTATTTTAGAAAATTGTTTCACTTATTGAACCAATGATTGGAGTAAAGAACCATATTTGCAGTTTTAATATTTCATCTAATAATTAATAGAAAAAATGAATAGCCATTATTGTGATTCCAACCCTTATTTAATTTACCTAGACTAAATATTTGCCTTAACGGGTGGAGTAAATTGCGGTCAAAATAAATAAGTTAATAAATAAATGAAGAAATAGATAACCTAATGAACTCAGAAATTTGACTTGTTTTTAGAAAGTGATATTAGTAACTTTTACCGTTTTTTTTTTTGTTTGTTAGTTTTTTCCTCTCTGAGATCTTGGGAAAATATTGAATGTACATAAACGCCGCTTGAAATAAACAAATAGTCGTTCTTCCTTTTACTCTCAGCCCCTCTCACCGAAGAACAGTTATTCTCCCTCTTTTCTACAACCCTGTCTATGAATAATATGACGTCCCCGCTGCTTATGTTCAGCACGCATGGTCATTCAGCTGAAAAAGCAGGCACGAAAAATGTGTCCATTTTAACATGAATTAACCTTGTAAATCACCCCCCCCCCCTCTAAAAGCATATCTGTGGATGAGGTTTCCAAACCCAATTCGCTAAAAACTTTTCCTGGAACACATTGGGATACTCAGCACTGAGCTCGTCTAGATATTTTTTTTTTTTTTTTTTTTTACAAATCTAAAAAAATTGAAACTGGAAAAATCAGCCAAATGAAAGATTATTTTGCATTTTTCTAGCTTATCTTCTGAACAATTAATGACAAGGAGAACTTATTTCTTCATCTCAATTTCTTTTGGTGTTTTTTCCTTCATTCAAATTTACTGGTAATTTATTTTGCATTTTTTTTTTTTTTTTTTTTTTTTTTTTTCAGTGATATCTGTAAAATCCAATGCCTTAGTCTGAAGTTCTAGTATCTAACAGATTTTTACAGAAGATGGCATAAGGCCACATTTATGGAATTCTCTTTTTTCTCAAGTCCTGTTTACATTTAAAAGTTAATCAAAACTTTTTATAAAAAGTAATGCAAGAAGTTGAGACATAACATTGAAAGAAAATGTCCGGCTCTGCAGTTTTATCCCTTAAAAATATTTGACTGCTTTTTGACCACACATGAGTAAAAGCAGGAATTATGTCAGTTTCTTTTTTCTAATGGACAACTCTGTCCATCCCTACTGTCATTATGGAGAATGTGTTGCCACTGATGACTTCCAGTGAAACATGCGGGAAGAGTTAAACGGTCTCATACGGTGTTGAGATGCTTTGCAACATATTTGGCAGATAAGCTTCAATACTTTGGGTCCAATCAAACCAGATGATGTTTCTTCAACTAGTACAAACTTGTACCTATTGGTCAGTGAGCGGTATTTGACCATCTTCCGTTCATTGGCTGTCGGGCAATAGTACCTCGATCAATGAGCAATGAAATCAGGTTGCATCCCCCCAAAACCTTTTTTTTTGATAATTGTAAAATGCTTTTACCAGATTTCATGTTCGATGGAGTAGGTCTCATCAAACTTAGTAAAATTTACAAGTTTAAGTTTGTATTTTAGAGTTCAAAATCACATTGATAATTGTATTTGAGGTCAGAGTGCAGAAAAAAAAATGAACTACAGTCCCTTCCACAAAGCCAGTAGTATTGTTATATTTCCACATCTCATATTCCAATGATTTTGGTTCCCAATTATCTACCCTTCATCCTAACTCTAGTGTAGTACAGCAGTAATGTCGGCAGTGTTGAAGTACAAGATGCAAAAGCAATGCTATTAGCTCTGTAGGAGGGACTATACTTCTTTATATCAACCACGCTACTCAACTTATACCAAATTCAATTTATAATTCATGTCATGAAGAAAGTGATCAAAGTCTTAGTAAATAGAGATAAGAAAAGTTACTTTTCTTGGTTGAATAGAATAAAAATTATGACCATTTTAAGAATCGGATTGGGGGTGGAGTCAGTTTAAAGCTTGGCAGATCTATGTGGTACACTGCAGGGTCTGAAGTTATGACTTGGTTTACAGTAAGGGAGAGTTGCATACAGTCAGGCTCACTCTCTCATCCCGGTCTTCCTGGGTCCAGCAGTAAGACATAGGATGGCAGGATACAGACTGAGATGCAGTGGATGACCTGGGTGCTGTGTGTGTCATGCTGTGGTCCTTGCACTCCAAAATGCTGGCCTTGAGGAGGTCTGCTCCCTGGTTTGGATCAAGTGTTGTTTCCTGAACTGGTTGCCAACCATGGCTAGAGATCCCAGTCTTCCCTACTATTTATCCATTGTGCAAGTGAATGCTGACTGTATCAGCTGGAATGGTCTTGAATAAGATTTATGTCTCCTAGACTGGTCTACAACCATAGCTGGAGAGCCCAGTCTTGAAGTCTGAACTCTGTTTGCTTATTCCATTCTCCGTGCCATTTACCAGTAATTTAATCCGATCACTAATATTGGTTTAATTTTTATGTGTAACAATTAGTTAATGCAAAAAATATGGTAATTCTCCTTTGTGAAATTTTATACTTTCTGCAGACCATATATACACATTGCATATCCAGTAACATCAATTAATCAAAAAGAAAAAAACTTTTTTTGTGTGTGTGTGTGTGTATTGAACTTTGATATGAAAATTTCACGTTGAAATATTTTGATGTATCTATGTTCGAGGATTATTTTGTCTGTTTTGTATATCCATTACATGTATCTTTTCCAAAGCTTTTGATAGCATAAACATACAAGTGTAAGGTCATAAATAGCAATAGATAAAACCATTTTAATAACATATAAGATATGTATATACATAGGTATGTCAATCAGTCTGTAGCCTAATGACACTGACCAAGCATTTTACAGAGAAAGTTTTTGATCAAAATCCAATAATCATGTGACAGGCATCCTCATATGTATGTGTGAGTGTGTATATGTATATATATATATAATCTCAAACCCCTCCATAAACACTTTTCTCTAGGGTCTCTTCCTTGTTTGAAAGCCAAATGATAAAAAAGTCTAGAAAAGAGAGTGATGGGTCATTTTTAGTACCTAACACCTGATCACTTTTTCTCAAAGGAGCATCTTTATTTGATCTTTTATACTAGTATCAGTAGCCTTATGCTATGAGACTATTCTATCTTAACCTTTTGATGCAATAATTATTTTCAGTTGTTGCAAAAAATCAACAAAGTAATTTGTTGGTGTACAATAACCAGATATATGAAAGGATTAAATCCCTGACCAGATATGAAAGGATTAAATCCCTGACAACAAGGGCTGTGGTTCTCATCTCTGTCTTGAGGTGGACCAGCTGTCGTTTGGTTTCAATATCAATTTGTGCCTCTTGAGATCCATTTGTATTTAGTGCCATGATTGCTGTGGGAATTGGTCCACTTGATAACTCACCTTTTCTACCAACTGCCTGCCTCAGACCTCCTAGCATTTGGAATGAATTGATAAGTGACTATTGATTTTGCTCCTCCATGCCCCACAGGCTTCTCAGAATATGGCATGATACTGTTCATCGAGTTCAGAATGATCTCAATAGTCTTAATGGCTGCAGTGCTGTAACAGATTGCATCCAAAACCTTATAATGTAGAGTATTTATGCATAACTACGGAAAAAAAAAAGAATGATCAATCCTCCAAATAACAAAAAGATGACTTTGTGTGCTTGGATATATATATATATATATATATATATATATATATATATATATATATGTATATGTATATGTATATATAAACTGTTGGGAATGAGACAAACTCTGGTGTAAAAGTATATGAAGACTTTATTTGTTAATTGATTCACAAATTAATTAGTATGCTATACATGTATAGGAAGGATTCCCATCTTCAGGAGTTTGTGTACCTTTTAGTAATTAAAAGGTTAGGTATACATGGAAAACAAATTCAGCATCAGATATTTTACTTTGAAAGCATGAATGGAAATCAGAAATGAGTATTCATGGGAGACTATAGCGGTGAGTCTGGATTATCTCATGTATGTGAAGGAATCTGTGGTGGTTTGGTTGGATCTCTTGTAGGAAGTAGTATCAACAGTTATTGGTATTTTATTGGTTGTATCGGTCAAGGGAGGTGGGCAATTCTTAAGAATTGATTGTCATTAAACCACCAATGACCACAAGGGAGAAAATAGAAGAAACCGAACTGAACAAAACAATAAAGAAGAAACCATGAAAAGACAAGAGAAGGTATACAGCAGCCATCATCAAGACCAACCTCGAAAAACGTCGAGGATTTAAAGCAATAAACAAAGCTCTCAGTACAGGACAGAAACAGATAACTAGCATTCTTGAAGCAAACGGAAACATAACAAGCAGAAATACCAGGTAGCAATACTTTGATCCTGGACAGAGTGCATACTACACTCTGGTCCTAGGCAAACACACTTTGAAGTGTCGTTCCGTACATATCTAATTTTGAAATGTTAGCTGTTAGGGCTCATTCTTTTTGTTTAAGACATTTTTTGTTATTTCAAATTGGGTCATCTCACTCCAAGAAATCTTTGGATTATTGAACTCAGGTGGGGGGCGGGGTCCCCATTTTTGCCCAATCATTCTACTGATCCCTTCTATAATTTTGAGAAATGATTTTCGTTCTTTGTGTTGTTGAAATCATTACTCTTATTCTTATTGTTGTTACCTGAATATTTCTGCCAATCTCGTTCCTCTCGAACAAAAATCTTTAATTTCAAAGCTCTTCCTCAGGTTTTTTGTATGATATGTACTAAAGGCATTTAAGAATTACATCTTTTTAAAAAGTGGATAATAAATTGTTGCGTAGAAGTACAGAAGTGTTGTTTTCAATGATAAGTGATTGTCACTTGGATTATTCTCTTCTTTACTATTGATAAAAATAACAACAGCATTGGTTTTATGATATTGAAAGTACTACCCAAAGGTTTAGATACTATGAACAATCGAGAGGAACAATGTAGTATGGACTTTTAACACTATTCTTTTTTAACAGTTCTTTAGCACTTAGTTTCCACTGTCTCTATAAAGATGGTGATGAAAACTAGGTGTTATAGAAATACATTTTCTTTTCATGATAATATTCCCAGAACCTTTGGGTAACAAAACTTGGGTGTTGAAATGTTTGCATTGGTAATGTTATACCCAAACAGTAATTTGTAAGGTTAACAGCAGGTATGAATTAAGATTCTTGAATTCATTTTGAGTGAAAAACAAAACTGATACATCATTAGCAGTAATAGTAGTTGTATTTCTACTAGCAACCAGTGAGTAGAATGTATGTACTCACATACAGTAGAATACTAATTTTACATATTTTGGGTTAGCATTACCCCTTCCTCTCTGTTATGTCATAGACAGCTTGCAGATTATGATAAAGATTAAATCAAGTTTCAACTCAGTGCTTACAATCTAGTCACACGACTTGAGTACATGTCAGGATTATATGGCTTTGACCATGGGACATATATTGGATGGCCAGTAAGCCACAGTGTGTTCAGTGTTGTAACATCCTCACTCGTAGAGCATTTTTTTTTTGTCCTTATCTTTTTAACACCTAAAATCTTAAAGGCATGCAGCTGGGATTGCTATAACTGCATTGTTGAAATAAGGAAACCTTATCCTTTGTTCAACCTCTAGTTTTCTCTCTCCATTCTACATCTCCAAAAACCAAGAACTCTCAAACACAACTACAGAGATTCATGATGTAATTCTTTTTACACCTTACTAATAAGACAGAAATAAGAAAATTTGTATTATTATATTGGTTCATTTGCATCAAAACCTTTTCTATTAAATTAGTACCATGACTGACTTTGATATATTGTACTATTGATATAATACGATTTCAATCCCTGCATGTTACACCAATGGAAATCCATTGTGAGTGTGCTTGAAAATGTTATATCAAAGTAAGTAAAGTTATATAACATTATAATCGCATAATGAAATTTTGGAAGAGATTTGATTATTATCTCATATTTGTGCGAGTTAGTAAGAATTGTATTTGGCAGTTCTTGTTAGTCTCCATTGTAGGTTGTATCTTTCTTCTGAGTTAGGAAGTTGAACTTGTCTGTTGTTGTTGGTTGAATTGTATAATTGTTGATATTAGTCAATACATTCCTGAACTGGAAAGTGTAACAATTTATTTCCTTTGTTTTCAGAACTGAACTCTTAGACTGAAACTGATTTTCTCTCAGATGATCTAATCCTCTGTAACACCTATCAGCCTATATATATTTACAACTGCCCATTCTATTCGCAATAGTTGGAGGGTGTGGTGCCATAGTCCTGAATGCTATTTTCTTACATTAGAGTGAATGCATGTTCAGTATTTGCTATGTACAAAAAATTGAGTGTGTGTGTGTATGTATATATAATATATATATATAATATATATAATATATATATATAAAAAATTGTGTCATCCACAGACAGCTGTTTCGTTGTATTACAACTCTTCAGCTATAGGCTATCCATTATCCCATCCAGTACCATGAGGTAGGATTGAAACCTTCACTTTAGAGGCCGGTATCATACCTCTGCGCCAAGGAACTGGATGGTTAGTAAGGTCGAATTTAAGCGATATATTCATTTATGGACAAATTTCCCCATCCACCCGAGTGCTCTATTCCTATGGAAGAGCATTGCATAAGCTTACAATGAACGAGTTACCTCAAACCTGAATAGGGGAGCGTTAATTATTGTGCCATCCATAGACAGCTGTTTCGTTGTATTACAACTATTCGGTGTGGCTATAGACTTTTCATTATCCCATCCAGTACCGCGAAATAGGATTGAAACCTTTGCTTCAGACCTTGAGGCCAGTATCGTACCTCTGCACTACCTGGGATGCTATGCCAAGAAGTAGTGGTCAACAAGTTAGTCTTACACACCACCAATATTGTTATGAGTTCAATCCTCACTAAATGACCAACAATTTTGACTTTGTCATACTAAGCCAAGCTGAGTAAATAAATTTATTTACGGAACATTTTTACTTGTTAATATGACTTTAACCCTTTTACGACAAACGTGTAGATTAGATTTCTGTTTAATTTGAAAGCTTTAGAGAGATAAGGATGACAAAGCATGTTTGATACATTTGCTTCTTTTTGATCTACAGAAAGGAAATTGCTTAATGCTTTTTACAAGGATTGATACCAGGAATCCCAACTTGGATCATTATTTACTGGTGTCTCCTGCCGTAAAAAATGACGACATATTTCAAATGTATGGATACACATTGCGTTTCATATACATGAATAATAATTTAAAAAATTAGGGGATGCAACTTTTATATATTATCATTTTGTAGATATCTTCCATTTGGGATTTTACAGACAAAAAATAGATATACAGATACATGTGGCATATTATTATAGTAGATTTTTATCTTTCTTTTTCAGTTGTTGTCAAGAAGAAATCATCGAAAGAAACTGAAAAAACTAGTGTAAGCAAAAAGCCCAAATTGAGTTTGAAACAAAAAAAATCTGGAGGTTCATTATTCACTCACCCATGGGTGGCCAGTTCTTTGAAGGCCCATGGGTCATCAGTTTTGGATATGGACTTCAGCCAGAATGGAAAATACTTAATAACAGTTGCAGAAGGTAAGTCGGGCATACAGAACATGAAAACTTAACATTCAGAATCAGATACTACTTGAAAACATTCAGAGAGTGCATACCTCATGCCTTTATCACTAAAGACTGAATGAAAATATATAGCTATGATGCAGGGGAGATAACTGTAAGTTTAAATTTTCCATATTTTTAAAGATGTTTTAATATATGAAAAAATTCCTGTATCTGCCCCAACATTTGATGAATTCTTCCAGGGCCCATGACCCACGCTTCCAAAAATGTCATTGAAATTCACTAAGAACTTGCCTTTAAAGTCAATAATTGAAGAACCATAAAGTTGAAAAAAAATTAGGAGTCATGCCGAAAGATTCCATTGAAGAATAAATATGGTCAGAATAAATTCTATTTATGACATCAATGGCATTTTCCACTGGAAAACATCTAAAATGAATTTTTGTAAAAAAACAAAACTAAACTTCTAGAAATATCTAGATTCTGAGGACTCTTGATGTTATTAATAAACCCATCAAAAAAAGGTCAAAAAAGCTTCTTTTTTTTTAAATTTTTTCTAGAAGGCATTTAAAAGAGTACCAATGGCCACAAGTCCTGGAACACCCGCTCTCAAGAAAGGATAGCATCGTTTGCAATCTTTGATGGCTATGGGTCAACTTTTAGAGATACTTAGTGCACAAACAAACATTAGTGAATACAAACAACTCTTCCAACTTCGTTGGTAGTGGTTAACAATTACCATTTTGCCTAAACTGGCATCTTGTCAGTTATTTACTAATATGCAGTCCAAATGTCAGAATTGAAATCCAATCATTATATTTATGTATGTATGTATATGATAGAGAGTCTAATATGACCCTTAGTCTTGATGAAAAGTAAAAATTTTGTTTTGGTTGATTCCTGTAGATTCTTCATGGGGGTGATGCTGCAGTGATTTTTGTAGCTAGTAGGTTTTATGGAGTGGAGTTACACCCAACCCTACTCCTTTACTTAGGCTCAACAAGGCTAAAGGGATTTAACCGCTCTGCTATTTACCCATAGCTGGAGAAGTGAATCTATGCCTTTACCAAAGGCATTTGTGCAAAGTGAACATAAGTATCCCAGCCCCAAATTCAAACTTGGTTCACCAGTTCTATTTTCCATGCTGGTAACTGTTAGTCACAGAACTGGGTAAAAACAGTATTTCTTTTTTAATATAAAAAAAACATTAGTTTTATTCATGAAAAATCAGAGATGCCTTTATTTGTTTTCTGTTCTACTATGAAGACATCAACAGCAGTAATGATGTAGATGCAAATACACAGACACATTGCTGTTTGCTTTTGCATGACAGAGACCAACAAATATAAAAAAGTGACATCGTCTTTTATATAATAATACTAGAAACTACTGAAAGAGGTTTACAATAGACTCATTGATTATCATTCAAATTAATTTCATTTTACATTTCCAGTTTTTCATCATTTCCATTTCAGATCGCTCAGCAATGATCTGGAGTGTGAAGGACTTCACTCAGAAAGAACACAAGTGAGTTCCAAGTATTCTTTTTCTTTTTGTCAGCTATTGAAAAGACAGAGTTGTCTACCTTTTCACGAGCAGGAGGCGAAGTATTTCATGTGAAATTTCTTCATCAAGGGTCTTCTTAATCTTGCAGTTAATCAGGTAGATTCACAACAATTAGTAGATGATGATGAAGGCCGTGAAAACAAGTTGTCCTGGAGCGGTTGACTAGATATTTTACCAGTGTGTGAAACCATCCTTGTCCAAAGTGATTGATGATGAGTTAATTCATTTTGAAGAATTGTTGTACTTTAATTTGAGTCCCAACCATTTATACCAGTGTTTCTCAAAGTCCCTGATCGTATTCCTTCCCTTGAAACTTAAGTTTCCTCTATTCCTCCCCCTTTTAAAATTGTCATCTGGTAATCTTTTCACTATTATACTCTTAGAGTGGTAATTATTGTAATGATTCATTCCTCCCTGACTACAATTCCTCCCCTTGGATTTGAATTTCTTCCACTGGCTGCCAAGCTCCCCCGACTCCCGTTTGCGAATTATTGATCTCTACTATTCAATGATGATGAATACTGTATAAGACACACTGGCATATGATGTGCTCTTAGGGTTTTTGGTGAGATGGTGTATATTCATTTCAAAGTTGCTTGGATCGATTAACTATGGTGATACATAGATCCCATGTTGACCTTCACCGTGAAGGGCACGGGGAAATTTTGAAGGTCAGATTTTTTTTCTCAAAGTACATCTTATATGTCAAAAAATACTTCTTTCCAGAGAGGGTAATGCATGCCTTTGCCCCTCCAGATGTAACTCAAGAAAGCTGAAGAATGAATCAGCCAAAACATTGTGAGAGTTAAATTGTCTGAATTACACTCTTAATGTTTCTGACTCTTCTCAACATTATAGATACTTGAAGTAATAATTCAGCAGGAAATAAGGCAATAAAAGAAATATTATTTAGTTCATTAAATCTGAGGAAGACACACATAAATGATGAGTTATTTCTATTCCAAAATTTATAATATAAACAATGATTCTTAGTTGTCTTTATTAATTTTCAATGTACAAATTTGACCAAAGTGAATGGAAATTTACTAGAATTTGTTCAATTTCACCTTTTTATTCTTTTGTTTAACAGGTTTATCCGGGCCAACATAGAATATGACCATGCTACAAGAGTGAAGTTTAGTCCTGATACCAAGTAAGGATTTCTTTTAAAAAAAAGGAAGTTGGACTGTGTGTGCATATGTGACTGATTGGCCTGGCTAGGTGTTTAATTGCCCTTTAATCTTGGGAGCTGCAGGGTCCGAGTTCATTATCAACTTAATATCTCTTATGGATAATAATCAAAATGTGTGCTTAAGAAGTGCATTTGACCTAATAAACCAAATGGATCTGTGCACATTTTAGTATGAAATTGTAAACAAAAAAAATGTCGATCGTCTTTTAAAAAATAAAAGGTAAAAAAAACACTTTTTTTTAGTGACTGAGATGATTTATTAAAAACCTTCATTTCATTTTTTGCTTGGGGGGGGGGGAATACATCCAAAATGTAAGTGAACAGCATTGTGTATATTGCAATGCGTTGTGTGTATTTGACAAGACTAGAGTTAGTTACCCTTGCACAGAGCTTTCAAAACTGTTCGCAACACTTTCATGCGTTGTCGATTATTTCTTGGGGTGTCACAAAATTAGATTTTCAATTTTTACAAATATCATTTTATATCTTTTACTGAAAGCAGATTTTGAATTATATATTTGGCTTCACTGAAAATAAAATTTGACTAATGTGTCTCAAAAAATTTTATTTTCAATAAGTGTATTGCCAGTGGAAAGGGTTTGGAAAGCTGTGCCCAAGTCTGATGCCCCCTAAGGCATGGGGCCGAATTGTTAGCAATTGATCCCATTGGCTTGAAGCTGACTTTCTTTATTACACACCCAGAGCCAAAGGACATTTATTAAAAATTTTACCATTTTACCTGTTAAATGCCGAACTACATTAATTATGTAATATCCTTTTTTTGAAATCAAACCTTGTCTTCATTTTGTACTCCACCTACGATTGTGACTAATACCTGCTTTCCAACAATGCTATTTAGTCTCTGCAGAATCCCTATTATTCTATTGTGGGCCTACTTGTCCATGAAAATGTGTGTGTGTGTGTGTAATATATATATATGTATATGTATGTATGAAAGTTTGGTTTGTGTAGTTTGAATATTATTAGTTCAACAATTTGTATTAATTTTTTTCTTATTACAAACTTTTGTTCTTTTTTTTTTTTTTCTTTTTTTTCTCTTCTCGTGACAAGGGAAGATGGTGGTGGTGGTCACAAAATTCTATCTATTTTTATTCTCCTAAATCTAGCTTGGGCAATTTATCAAAATCCTCTTCCAGAATGCTAGGCCCATTCAAGCTTCATTAGACCCCTGCTGATCATATATTTCAAAAACATATACACTACTCCATCCATTGCAAGCCTTTTATGATGCTGGACAAAGAAAAGGACTTTCCCAGTTTGGAATCAAAGTTGCCAACCAAGGTTGAAGAGCCCAGTCCACCCCTACTACTTGTCAATAGCTGTATTCATGCCTTTCCCAAAGGAATTTGTGCAAAGTATAAACAAACTGTCTTAGCTGGAGTTTGAACTCAGATGATTACATTACTTGCTATCTTGCTATATTCTGCTATCCATATCGGCCATTTTTAGTTTTTAGATCATTTTGATTGTTACCTCTACTGTTTGTCTTACAGAGCTTATATTGTAGCCCTGGCAAATGAGAATATCTTGAGGATTTACCGAATTGGTAAAAAAGATGATGGAAGTCCTGGAAACATTACTCCAGCTTTTGATTTTCCAAAGGTAATTGAATTCTACATAATATAAAAGCTGAATTCTCTGAGTAATGCCTACCTTATCTCAAGAAGAAAGTAAAATCATTCCCAATGCATTACTATAGTTAAACATAATGAATTCCTGCAGTAAAATAATTTTCAACACATTTACATTATGTAATTGGTCTATTCTATCAGTAATGTTTACATTAATTCCTGACCTCTGACAATCCATTTTTTTTTTTTTTTTTTTCAATACCTTTCTATTGTAAGATCAACAATGATAACTATTCTGTCAGTAATTCTTGCCTTAATCCCTAAATTACTCTCGATTCTTTTTGCCTGAATTTAAATGCATATATATTGTAAAATTAGGAGCAATTTAATTGTTGTAAGGCTTTTTGCATTTTGTATACCCAAATATGGAATGTAAATTTTAATAGGTCTCAAATTTTTCTCAAGTCTGCCTCTCTCTCGCTCTAATACGCCTCTCTCTCTATATATGTATATGTGTGTGTGTATGTTCCTCTCTCTTTCTCTCTGTTTTTCTCATGCTTAATATTGATGAATTGTAGGATTGGTTCAGTATATATTTTCACCATCATTTTAACATTTAATTTCTAGCCTTCTGTCTACTTGAAAGTTGATTTTTCCTAAGCCATAATTCTGACCCCCAAACCATGAAGTCAATTTACATGCTGCATTTAACATGAAAATTGTGTTTTCTTTTTTTTCTCAGTTGAATCCTGCTGACATTATTCACATGGGAGTGGCCAGTAATGGCCGCTTCATCATGATCTGCTATTCCAACACTATTATCCATATTACCACTATCAAAGGTTTGTATTTAAAACAGATTTGGAATAAAATTATTAAAACCGTGGTTCTTAACCTTTTTACCTTCACACCCCCTTTGATAGTTGAACCTTGCCTCCACACCCTCCTCTCATGTCCTCAACCAAAACAATAATTAGAAATCTGTGAAAAGAATAAATTTTGATATATTTCCGTCATGATATAATACAAACACTTGAGAGAACTCCCAAAATAATTGGAGAAATTCTTACTATTCTCCTGCAAGCTCGTACCTCCTCTAGAAATTACTCCCCACCCCTTCGTTAGGCATGCCCCCCGATTAAAAACTATTGGATTAAAATCTTTACTTAAGAGCAATTGTTACTGGAAATATTTGTTTCTTTTCTAGTTACTTCCCTTTGGTTGATGTAACCAGGAGCAAATGAAATATAATTTGTTAAAAAGCTTTCATACACAGGTTTGTGGTGATTGATTAAATTCCCGTTGATTCTCGTATTTTACCACAACCCATAAATTATTGCTTATTATTTGGTATTTTTAACAAAATAATGAAGATAGAAATACTATTATCAAAATTCTCTTGGTGACGTGCGTAATTATTTTCAAGATACTCTAAAATAGTGCAATATATTTTTTTTCTTATTTTTCCTTTTGTTGCTGGGTAATAAGTTATTTTTTTATTGATTATATCTCGGAAGTAGAGAAAATGTCAGTTATTCCCTGCAAACTTGGCTTTAGTGACCAGGACAGTGATAACTTTAAATCGACTTATTTCCTGTTGGACAAGAGGTGAACTTGTTTTTTTTATGACATCTTGGACTCCTATTAATGTTTAAAACTGTAAAGAAAAACAGCTACAAATGAATATCACTGCCCTGACCACAAAATAAAAATTTGAAGGGAATTATAGCCATTTTCTATACTTCTTACTCACAAGCAATTAGAAAATTTCACTCACTACCCAGGAACAAAAATTACATTTCACAGTGTTATTTTTTGTTATCTTATTCAAATCATTTGATTTTATGAAATTACATTGTTTCATAAACAAGGATAGATATTTATTATCTTTACTAGGAAATCATGTTGATCTAATTTAAAGATTTATATCTGTTTTGATTGTACCTCAAATAATCAAGTACTGTTGGATTCATTTTTTTTTTTTTTTCAAAGAAGTTATAGAAATTTTCCTAAATCATAATCCTTTCTTTAATTGATTTCCAGGTGAAATTCTAGCCACATTAGATACTCACCAGGTGAATAATTCATATGCTGCTGTCTCTGACTGTGGCCGATTTGTAGGCTCTGTAGGTAAGTAAAACAAAAGATTATTTTTTTTCTTTCTGCTGCTGCTATAATCATTATTGTTGTTGTTGGTGGTGTTTATTCATATATATATGTGTGTGTGTGTGTATATATATATATATATATCACACAGATAATAGGAACAAGAACACCAAACACCATAAGGATTTCATACCTACTACCCCTCATACTCTGCAAAAGGAAAGCCCTAAGAGAAGCATCCTTCCTCAACCCATCATATTGACCCATCCAAAGCACCCTGAAGACCCAGGCAAACATCCTGACCTGCAGGTAACCCCTACATCATCATCTCACACACAAACTCTACCAAAAACCGAGGAAACCCTCCTACCACTGAATATGGAAAGGGGATCAGAAAACTTGATACTATCACTAGTAAGCAGTTTAGAAAACTTACTAAAACATTACTACACATCATCAGAATTAAGGAAGACCCAGAAGGGAAAGTAATGAACCTAAGTAAATTTCGATTTACTAGGGACACATTCAAACTTCTTAACAAGGGCCTTAATTTCTGTCCCCGAACCCCACACTTTAACAATCACACCCTTAACAAAGATCTATACAACTTCTTCAGAAGAATCAAACTTAGAGCCCACTTTGGAAAAACAAGCCATGATAGCGACATCCTAGATAGACTTAAAGACCCCAACAAATCCTTCATCCCAAAAAACATAGACTCTACCATTCAAACTTTTGAGCTAGCAGTCAGAGAAAACATAAAAGCCTACAACACTCAACAATCTCTACTACATGATAACCTTATTACTAAAGAGCGAAAGGCCCTTAATAAACTCAAAAACAATACTAACTTGATTATCACAAGAGCAGATAAGGGTGGATCCATAGTCATCTCGGGTTTAGATGAATACCTCATGGAAGCAAACTCACAATTAAGCAACACAGAATTTTACAAAGAACTCCCTAAAGACCCCTTCAACGAATACACAAATACAATAAACCAATCCCTAACAGAATTACACAATAGCAACATGATAGATAAAAGGACACAAAATATACTGAAACCCACTTCCACAAAACCCGCAAGGTTCTACCTACTCCCCAAAATCCACAAACCAAATAACCCAGGTAGACCCGTCATCTCCTCCACGAACTGCCACACTACCAAACTATCAAAATTTGTAGATCACTACATCTAACCCTTAGCAACACAAATTAAATCATACATACGTGACACCACAGACCTCCTAAAAAAAACCAAACACATTATAGCAATCCCAAACAAAGCACTTCTAATCAGTATGGATGTTAAATCCCTATACTCCAACATCAAACATGATGAAGGTATCCTAGCACTTACAGAAGCCCTAAACAATAGAACTATTAAAGAACCCAGCACGATTACAATTACCACTCTTATGCACCACATTCTAACTCTAGACAGCTTCAACTTCAACAATAGACACTTCCTCTAGGTGAAAGGCTGTGCCATGGGCACAGTAGCAGCCCCATCCTATGCTAATATCTTCATGGGTAAATTTGAAGAAACCTACATTTACCCAGAGATATATAACGATTGCATTTTTTATGGTAGATACATAGATGACATTTTTTTCATATATACAGGCGACATCCACTGACTCCATAGCCTTAGACACCTGTATATACATAGATAACAACAGAAACCTCCAAACTACCCTCTACACTAAACCCATGGACACCCACAATTACCTCCACTCTAAATCAGCCCATCCCCAACACCTAAAAAGAAGCCTACCATTTTCACAAGCCCCTAGAATTAGAAGAATCTGCTCTACAAATAGTGAACTTAACAGACACAAACATAACCTAATACAATACTTCACCCAACGAGGTTATCTACTAGATGACACTAAAAAACAAATAAAAAAAGCAACTGGAATACCCAGGGATGAAACCCTTATACTTTCCCACAATAACAAATTTGGACTCAACAATTACAGATATAGGATTAAGTCACAAAACAATCGTAGCCCACTTCCCGTGGAACTACACTTTCGCACACCTGACCCTAATTTTGCCATGGATGCTAGATTTACCATCATAGAAAAAATAGAAAAAACTACTCCAATTGACATAACTAAAGTTGTAGAGAAACACGAAGATATGTGGATCAACAAACTCAAAACCCTATATCCTAATGGATTAAACACTAAACTGAACAACCCTCATTACGCAGAACCCTAATACACAAAACTCCCACCAATAATATCCTCACACCTACATCTAAGATACATTCAATAATGGAAGCTTCAAAGTCACCCAGACCCATAGGAAAAATTCACCTTCCAAATCATAGCCAACACATTTTCAATAACTTATAAGGTTGAAACCTATGTAGCTCCTTGACCTCACCACCCCTCCATTTACACTATCCCTAACATACCAAAGAAATCTAACTCCACATCACTCCTCCCTACCTTAATACACTCTGCCTTCCCCAAGACCAACTGCTGCTGCTTAACCAAAGACCTGATACCTTACTGGACATTCTCCCACTCAGCAGGAGGCCTCTAGCAGCCCTTATAACACAATTCACCCACAATGCATAGCTCCTGGCAGTGGACTCTGGTTCCAAATGGGGACTTTTAACACACACTCACACAGCACACACCACTGAAGATGGGGAGAATCCTGAAACATGTCTGGACAATTTACATCTAAGGATTAATAAACCTTACCACTAAACACTTCACTCCCGAGTCTGTCTCACTTTTTACAGTACACATTATATATATATATATAAGTTGCTATCCTCTAAATGTTCCAAGCAAAAAAAATGTTAATTAAATAAAAAAAATCCACAAATATAAAATGTGATATATAATCTCAGGGTTTATATTTGTGGATGTTTTTATTTTATTTTTTTTATTTTTTATTTTTTCCTGGAACGTTTTAAGGGTAATAACTTGTCATGAAGACCATACACATATGGAGTTGCTTCCCTTCAAAGTGCTATAGAAGAAAAATATAACCTGTTGAATACAAATTCAATGTTTTTAACCTTGATGAAGATGTCTGAGAGTAGAATATTATTGGTATAATACGGAAAGGTGTTCAAGATATCATTGATTTTGCTTGGAATCGTTACATTGATCCATTTGGAGAAGTCAGTGTTTCAGCCATTGTACCCTTTAGTTGTCTTTCGGTATCTGTCGTATTTTATAACCTGATGAGAATTTCCAAATTCAGACAGAAATCGTATAGAATCTCTATTGTACTTTGATTTTGACTGAAGATAAAAAGGTCAGTTACAATGGGACAGTTTTTTTTCTCTCTCTCTTTTTCAGCATTCATTGTATTTTTGCCCCCCCCCTCCTGATTCCCTCTCTATATACTAAGTAAAATTTAAATTGGATAAGATATAACTGACTGGAATGATCTAAGTAGCTTGTTGCTTGAATGTTATAATTTCTCCCTTTTGGAAGAGATGGTTACGGCTGACTAAGCACATAAAATGAGGCAAGTGTGTGTGTGTGTGATATGTAACTTGGAAAGAGGAATCTCGTGAACACTCTTTGATTTTTAGCTAAAAGTAAGTAGCGCCCTTATGCTGGCCTTGCTTAGGCTCCACATATCACATTACAACTTATTTGGCCCATCTGCGATGTATGAAACTGACTTTAAGGTAGACCAAAGTACCCAAAATTGCATCAGTCACTTCACCCTGTACTATTTTACCTATAGTTAGAGGGAGAGCTGGATTCATGCCTTCCCCCAGTGCGAAGTGAACTCAAACTGTTCCAGCTAGATTTTGAACTGCTCTGCAAGTCTATTCTCAGTGCCATTTCTGCTTGGCTTCTCTGCACTTCCCATTTTAGCTTTAAAAAAAGGCTAGGTTTCATTAAGATGGGCAACTAAAGATAAAGAAGGTTATCCTCTTTCATCAAGTAGATCAAACAGAATAGAATTGATTCAAATTATGATGATAGTTCTGTTTTTAAGCAGTTACTGGCATTCAACAGTTCAAATGAATGTTTTGATTTTTACTGTTGATTTGATGTCCCTGTAGGCAAAAAAACCCGGTGGACTATCATTTGTTATGAGTAATAAGTTTTTGTTAACAATTGTGAAAATCTCTCAAATCTCGACTTGTTACTGAAATTTGGCTGTAAGGTTGAAAAAAACCCAAGAATTGAAAAATGGTAAGTTGAAGTCTGTTCGATTGTTTGTTTATATCTTATTTGTAAATAACCATTTGTGAACATGCAAAAAAAATATCGAACTCCTCGACCAATTAGAATGAAAATAGTTATACACATTCTTGGGCACTTAATTACTAGAATCATTATGTTTCTTGAATTTTATTGTTTGATTGGAAAAATAAATTATTTTTCCAATTGGGTATCACAGAGGTAACAGTCCTAATGAACAACTAATTACTGCTCTTTCTCTTTTTCAATTGTTTTCTGCTGGGACCTTTATACTTATACGATTTATTTTTGTTTTACAAATTTAAAAACTTGAAATTTTTCCTTTTTTTTTTTTTTTTTTTCATGTAGGTTTCACTCCTGATGTAAAAGTATGGGAAGTTTGTTATGATAAAAATCGTCTCTTCAAAGAAGTGAGTCGAGCATTTGAACTTAAAGGCCACATGGCAGGAGTTCGGTGTTTCTGCTTCAATTCTGATTCAAGCAGGTGAGGATTCAAAGTCTTCTTCTTCACCTTTTGCATCTATTTGAGGTCTTTTATTTCTAAAATCTTTTACTTATACTTGAGGTGTCATTAAGGGAGGAAGATGACAATCGTATATTTTTGTCTTTTAATTTTTATTTTACTTGTGCAATTTATTATAATCCACTTGATTTGTGAGGCCATGGAATGAATCAGAGTAATTTGGAACAATAAAAATAACAAAAAGAATGTCTCAAAAAATCTGAAAAATGCATTCAATACTAATGATTCTTCTCAAAAAAGTGAAACAATTTTTTTATTTTACTGGCAAAAATCAAAATATTTTTCAAAAAAACTTGATAGAAAAGCTACAAGCCTAGTTTTAATTAAAAGTATTAAAAAAAAGCATACAACTTACTCTCTAGTTATGCACACAATAAAACTATACCACAATAAAGACCCTCTGATAAATTTTTCTGTGAAATTTATAAAAAGAATTATTTAAATGACTTTTAATTTTAAATTCATTATTCAAGATAGTAAAAATATCCTTTTTGCAGAATGGCTTCCGTCTCCAAAGATGGAACCTGGAAATTCTGGGATACAAATGGTAAGTACTTTGCAATCAAGCGAAATTTGTACCTTTAACCAACTGAATAAGAATTTACACTTTAGTTTAATTTTCCATATACAGTCAGGGGTCAATTTATGCCTGACTACCATCTGATCAAAGATTTGTCCTCATCAGAGGTTAAGACCTAAAATATAACCAATTCTCCCTTACTCAATTGCCTACCTTTCCAGAAAATTCAAATTTATTGAGAACTTTTAGAGATATTTTGTGGACATACAACTACAATGCAGGGGTTGGAATTGTAGAAATTCCTAAATCTGCCCTAGAAGGTAATCACTTCTTCTTTAGCCCATGGCCCATCCTTCCACAAAACGTCTTTGAAGTTCATTGATAATATTTTGTGAGCAAATAGACAGACACTAATGAATGCATATTCAGCCAGTATTCATTATCAAGCTGTGTCTCCTGCATTCTTCTCACAGACCCTCTTGTCTAACTTGGATACATGCACTCAATTGACAAAGTTGCATTAACCAAATGTGAACCTTTCTGAATTCACTCACCAAGTGATGATATCAGGTGACTGAACTGTTAATTTGGTCTCAGCTGGAAAGCCAACACAACACACTGAATCTACTATTAACTCTCCAATTGGTGTAACCATCAAGCAACATTGATTCATATTTTTTACTAAGAAGGTATAGAATGGTGTAGTCATTATCCACATGGAAAACAGAATCAGTAAACCTAGGTTGAGTTTCAGCCAAGACTGCTTGCATGTACCCCGATGCCCTTGGAAAAGGCTTGAATCCATTCTTTCCTGAAGCTATGAGTAAATAGCCAGGTATTTGGAACCATCTGAGAGATTACTCTCACCAAAATATTCCATCAGTATGATAGTCACCGTAGCTGGTCTCAAGTCTGGTTGAGAAATGAGGGTAAGGAATAGGATGTTGGGCCTGCCCTATGAAAAATACCTACAGTTGCTACAGAAACAATGAATAAATCTCATATCATTGAAAATGGAGAAAAACATTTGCTCTGTCATATGGTGGAACTTATTATAATATATTATACCCACAAATACTCATATTTACTTGACTGGCTGCTTCAGGATCAAACTTCACTCTGAACACAATTATTTCAGCCACTAAGCAGAATTTCCAAAAAAACAAAAAGTTTTCCCAACTCATTGAGAAGTGTGTGTGTGTGTGTGTGAAATTTTGTGTCTCTACTCTGGATGGTTAGGACTGAGTGGAGAAGAAAGAAAAAAATTCTAGCAAAGATAAAAAAAAAAATAAATTAAAATTAAAAGAATCTGTTTAGCAATGCCAGATAATTGAATCTAGCATCCATAGCTTTCCATTTTCTCTTTTTCTCTCTTCCCTACTTTCTTTCTTTCTTTTGTTGATTAATGATGTAGGAATAGAATCTGTCTCCTTTTTCTCTCTATCATTTAAATTTTATAACTTTTTCACTTTTTAGTCTGAACTTGTTGTCTTAACTGGAAATATGAACTTGTTATTGTTGTTAGGAAAATAAAGACAAATCTCTGTAGAAGTTCGACAATATGGACATATATTCCACTTTCAAGAGTATCTTCCTTTATTTTTTACTTTACAGTCCAGTACCAACTGCAACAAGAACCCTATTTGTTATTTACTGGAAAATTCCATCCAGATCCCTCATTCATCACTCTATCTCCAGACGGGCGTACAGTTGCTATGACTCATTCCAACACTATTTCTATATGGAATACAGTGTCCAAAAAATGTGATCAAGTTATGGAGAATGTGCATCAAGGTAATCTTTGTTAATTTGCATATCGTCAAAAATTTAGAATAAATGATTTTGTTTAATAATCTTTGAATTTTTAACGTTTCTGTTCCTTTTGAGAATCATCATATCACTGACATGAGAGAATGTTGATATTATAGAATGAGAAATAAAATCATTTCATTATTGATTTTTCCTTTTAACTTAATCTCAATTGCTTTTTAATAAAACACTCAGATTATCTTTAACAGTCACTGAGTTTTGATTGGAAGCAACAGTAATAAGATGGAAGAAATACTAGTCAAAAAGTAATAATAATAATAATACAATTTTCATTTTTTTTACTTCTATAAATCTGATATTCTCTTAGTTCAGATATACCATGATGATATCTGAAGGGAAACGGATCAGGAAAAACACGATGTCTGCTTACAACCAGCCTAATTGGGGGTCATGACCCCCCCCTTAAGAATTGTTGGAAAGTACTGAAAAAACTATTTTGAGAATATAGTGATCTGTTGAGTAAAGCAAGCCTCTATAGCCGGTGGTTCAAGGTAGTACATTTTAGGTGTACTTTCATTCAATAAATGTAACTGCAATGCACTGTTTTGGCTAATTTGAGGTTACAAACAGATAAATAAAATGAGAATCTTCCTCTGAATTTTTGAGATGAGGTATTATTATTATTTCTATTATTATTCGGACCATTATTATTATTCTTGGTTGTTTTTCATACAACGTTTCGGCCGTTGTACTCTACGGCCTTCATTAGGTCATCTGGTAGGTGTGGGGAAGTAACGAACTGAACCCTTTTTAACCGACGGGGGTATACTGACCGCACTCCCCTCTTAGACACATAGCATAGTGGTTACAGAATCAGATAAAATTACTGCAAGTAATCTGATGGTTCTAGGTTCAATCCCAGTGTGAGACAATAATAATACTACTAATGCTAAGAGGGGAGTGCGGTCAATATACCCCCGTCGGTTAAATAAAGGGTTTGGTTCGTTACTTCCCCCACACCTACCGGATGATACCTGATGAAGGCCATTGAGTACAATGACCAGACGTATGAAAAACAACCAAGATGAGGATGGTCCGAATAATAATAGAAATGAGAATCTTCCTAGTATCTAGATAGAGAATTCCGTTCCTGTTTCAAATGAAGTAAGGCAATGCCGTTCCCATGCATTCCCTCATCACTATACTACTAGTTTATCTCACAGATGTCGCCATAACCTGAACTTCATTTGTCCCGTATATATCCCAGCAACAAAACCAGACGTGATGTTAACTATTATCAGCCACAGCTGAACCGTCTTAATGATTGTCACAGAGCAGTAAACAGTTAAGTAGCTTGGGAGGAGTTAACACAAATCTCCTCATTTTGGAACTGGTATTGGCTGGTTTGCTCTGACCAATAAGATATCAGAGAATGACTTCCAAATTTCTGACATTACTAATTTTAGGTGAACCTCAGCGAAACATGTTTTTCATTTGAAGGCAACACTGATAGCAGAAAAACAGACGATATTTGATGGCATATAAAACCAGCAGGCATATAAGATCCAGCTGGAAATATCAAGAAAAAATATTTTGCTGGATGGAAATGCTGTAAATCTCCTCAGTATTCTTGCCCGATTTCCGTAATGCTGGATGATTCCAATTTTTTCCAAGTTCTTAGCAAAATTTTTTGGACTGTTCCAAGCACGCCAATAATGCTGAGTATGACTGTTACCTTCATGTACCATTATTTCATTTCTATTTTCTTAGCTTTTCCTTGAAGTTCACTCCACAATCTGTTGGAACAGTGGAATCCACAATCTGACATGTTTTCTTGTATACACTAACCAGATCTGGTGTCTTGTCCTGAATTGAGGGATCCATTTGAATTACAAAGTTCCACAATTTTTTTTTTTTTTTTTCCCCCTAAACAGATTCTAATTTGTGCATGTACCATTGGTTTCCATAGTCAAATCCTATGCATTCTCAGTGACTCACCCTCTCCACGAGTCATACCTACAAATGTACTCTTTCTAAGTCAATTCACTTATTGTATGATAGTTTGATCATTACTACAGCATTGTTAACATTTATCATTTTGCTGTTATCAGCATGAAAAATAGAATTAGCAAACTAAAATTGAGTTCTGGCAGAGACTGCTTACTTTCACTTCTCACTCAAAGAAACGCTTGAATCCATTTCTTCCTTCAGCTGTTGCTAAATAGCTGGGCAGTCCATCGAAGAGAAAATTACTCTCACTACCAAAACCAACAGCTTGGCTGTCATCATAGCTGGTCGTAAGTCTAGATGAGAAATGAATAGGGTTGAATGCCTGGCCAGCACCCTAGCCCTATAAAAAGCTACAAATTGTTACAGGAATAATGAATAAATCTCTAATTAACAATTCCCATACTATTCAAAAAGAAGACAAATATTCTACAATATGCTTTGTTGCATGGGAGAACCTTTGTTGTTTTTGTTTGTTGTCTATCTTACCCTTAATAAAATTTGGTTTTATAGAATTATTTTGAGCTGCCATTAACGGGGTTCCAGTTTCTCTCTTCAAATTCTTCTATTTATTTACTGGCATTGTCAAAAATGAGGGGATTATTAATGTATGGATTGGTGCTTCTGCCTAGGGTCAGATTGTGGTATGCTCATTGAAAGATGTTACCACTACGCACGAATTTTTATTTATATATATATATATATATATATATATATATATATATATATGTATATGATTTTTGAGTTACTACATTCACAAAGGAGACCCCCTAACAAATATTATACCGGTGTTTCCGCAAATGGTAATTGTGCCCAAGATTTGTCATATTAAAACACCAATTTTATTTAGAATTTCATAATCTTTTTCTTGAATTTTTATTCTATTTGAACTTTTTTTTTTTTTCTTTTTTTTTTTCAGTTGATTTTGCAAAATTTTATTTCAGTTTACAAAAATCTAAGTCATGATTTTTAACCATTGCTGTCATGTAACATAGTTTTATAAAATTTGATCATATCTGCCTGAAAAAACTATCCACTTGTCGTAAAAATCATAGATACTTTGACTCATCTCATTATTATTAATTTTCTTTACTAATTTACCTTGAACGCATTTTTTATGCAATTTATTCCAATTTATTTGTGATTTCATTTCATTTGAGGTTTTCAAAACATGGATTTGGATGAGATTGTTGATAATCATAGCATATGTGAAGCTGCTACAACAAAAAAAAATTACATAATAGGGAAATGAGAGAAGCATAAACAAAACATGGAAAAGAGATGAAATGACACTGTCAAATACACATAAATATTGAATTTGTCTTTCCTATCTAAATTATTGTTCATTTTGTAAAAAGTTGAAAAGGAAAGGACCCAATGAATATGATGGAGTTCTCTTCAGCACAGTTATAAATATAGCGAGTTTTTTTTTTTCTTTGAATGTCCGAACCCCAAAAATTGGAAAGTACCTACACACATTGCATTTTATATATGTTAATCTATTCTTTTATGCATTATTTTCAGGTCCCGTGGCTGGTCTCCGTTTCAGCAGCTCTGGCAAATACCTTGTCTCATTGGGAGACAAACATGCAATTATATTCCACAACATAACTGGTTACAAAGCAACCATTGAAGATCTAGAAAGCAGGAAACTTAAAGCTTCATCAAATACTGGAGCTGAAAGAATACAACTCCAAATAGACCAAGCAAAGTGAGTTGAACATCAATGCCACAACACATTCCTTGTTTTTCTCATCTCTCCTCCAGAGTGCCACAACTTTTCATTCAACGACATTTCATCAAAAATATTCATACATGCCACCAACATATACATATACATACCACATACATATATTTGTGTTTGTGACTTGTATGTATGTGTATATTTTGCATGAAACTTTGTTCAATGAAAATCCATGTCATCTTTCTCTACTTATTCTTACCTTCGAAGAAAGTCTGAGTTCTATGAATGCTAAAATGTTTCTCATTCAGATCAAATTTGAATAGATTATTAGCATTCATGAGAAAAGGATACAGAGAGTGGGCAAAGAATTAGAAATAGATTTTTTTTTTTTTCTTACCTCACATTTCATCATATTATTCCTTTTTTTTATCATCAATTCTTGAGTTGAAAAGAGATGGAAAATAATAGAAAGCTGACTATACTGTGTTTGTAATAAATATATACACTTCATACATATGTTTATAACTACATCATTTTTCAATGAATTATATTGCATTTCAAATATTTTTCGATTTTTTTTTTGTGCAGATTAAGTTGTTAAATCAATTGGAAACAAAAAGCTTTATTATAGAAACAAAAATTGACTAATATATGGAAATGCTGTGAAAAATTGCATAAACAATGTTGCAGGTTTTGAACAGGGTCTATTCTTTTTCTTGGTTGTGTATGAATAGTTACAGACTTGTTCATTTCCCATTGCTTAGTTCATAAAGGACTTAGTGTATTGATGGCATGACCCCCTGCACACATGCATACACACCTTTCAACAAGGACTAGAAAACACAGAGTGCACACCACTGTCAATACCATTGTCACTAAAAATTGAATAAAAAATCTGTTTATAGATAGGCAAGTTTAAATTTTCCGTATTTCAATCTATTGTCTTTTATATATAAAAATATCTCAACTGAAAAAAAATTTAATGACTGGTTTCTTAGCCTAAGACCAATCTTTCCGCAAAATGCTATTGAAATTCATGGAGAGGTTTTGGAGATATAGTGTTGACAAACAGACAAACATAAGTAAATACATATACTTGAATGAATATGTCCAATAGAACAAATGTATCCAATCATGTTTTAGGTTCTTAAGAATATGAGAAATGTTTGATCTCTCAACCTTTTTGAGACGCCTATTTATATATTCCAAAGTTTCTATGACTGCTTGAATGTATAGAACCTATAGATGCCTTTCAAAAATCGACGGAAATGTATGTTACATAAAATAAAGTAAATTAGATTTTGCGGGCTTTTATAACTGCAGACAATGATGTCATCATAATATGAAACCAATCCAGAAATTAGTTTGCATCACATGACAAAGCAAGAATGACTTTGAGACATAGTGATCTACTAATTCTGTGTTTTTATATCTACCATGGGACAAACGTATCCATCATGATTTTGGTTCTTTGAAATATTGGAAAATTTTATTGATTAAAAGAGTAGTTTTCCTTAACCATTTAAATGAAAATTAACAGATTTTGGGCTTTTTTTTTATACCCTTTAGAGGCATGAGCATTTCAATGGGTTAGTCTTGAAAGGGTTGAATTATAGAAATTTTTATCAATTCTGAAAATTATTTAGGCTAGCATCCCCGTTGTTGTTTTTTATCCCATCGTTTTGGGGAGTATCTCTTACAGGGCTTAAGTTTATGCTACTTTCAGTATTCATTCAAAAAAATAGAAAATATAGAAAACTCTTTCGGATTACTGGATGCAATATGCACTTGAGAAGAGCCAAAAAACAGACCCGATATACGATCAAAACAACAAAGATGAGGATGCTATCTTGATAAGATCGATGGAATACTGGCTATCCTGATCTCATTCTGTTTTGATTTACACCAATTTACTATAACCCTGGTTTTAAATTTGCCCCTATCTTTTTAATTCAGGTAGTAATTTATTCCCTCTTCTACACCCTAGTCCCTGTATCTCTCACCATCCCAACTTCTGTAACATACCATCATCACCATTTTAGGTGTCTGGGAACACTGAATAAATTGATAGTAATTGCTTTTGCTTCATGCCATTACAGCTTACAAAAGGTTTATATTTCTATTTTATACTTCTTTTTTCTTTTTATTATACAAACTGACCTAATTTCATACCAGTTTGATTTAAGCCAATAGAAATTAAACCAGTTTAAAATTTGCCCCAATTTTTTCTTCAAAAAATTAAAAATTTTGGGAATGCAACTCTAATCTCTATTTTTATTGCTGGTGGCGCCACCTGTGCAATTTCAACCAATCAGTGCAAAGCTATGACTACAAGAGTTGCACTAAGGGTTGTAATATTAAGACAACTGATGCATTGATTTTGCACCAATTTCACTTACTGCTGCCCCCATTAGGAACGCATCCCTGGCATAAAATCTAAGTAGAATAAACTTGCTTTTCTTTTTCTTACTCATAATAATATCGGAGACAATTCCGGAAATTCTGATCATTTTTTCTTTCTTTTCTAGAGCGGCCCTTGATGAAGTAAACATATCCAAACAATGAGGCTCGGACTGACTTGAATGATAACGGAGACAGATGTGAACTCCTCCCCCATATTCAAGTCAAGCATTCCTCAGGGAAGCTGAAGGCAGCAGTCATCATTTGTACATTCGTTACACGGCAACAAGGTAACAAGGGTTGATAATCCGCACTTTATCTTTAAGATTTACCCAATACAGGCATTGGGATAGCACCAAATTTGGAAATCTGGTGAGTTTGGAGACAATAGTTCAATACCAGCCTCTTGACGGGAAGAGGCTAGTATTGAACCTTTGCTTCCAGATTTGGTTGATTTCAAAATTTTATTCTATTCTAATACCTGTGTTGTGTGAATCTTGGAAAATAAAGCTCAGATTATCTCCCTTTGTAACCCAAGCTGGCAACAACATTCACCCTTTTTTTTTTTTTCCACATCTTGTAATTCTTGGTAATTTTGTGTCCTGCAATAAAGAAAAGATATTTTGTTTTTGGAAGAAAAAAAAATTTTCTAGTTTTTCATTTTAGTTTTTTTTAGGTTTTGAAACCCCTGAACACTTTTGTTTGACTCTGATGACCCCAGAATCAAATATATATGCTTACTAGTTCACCCATACCATTGAAAAATTATAATTTGGAAATCGCATCTTGCTTAAAAATATCAAAATCTGTTGCTCTGAATTTTCTTGTTTATTAATGATGCTGAATTTTTCATGCATTTGCAAAAAAAAAAATTGAGTGATCAATTTACAATGTACATATACTATAAAAGGAAGATTATTCTTTAATTAGCAATTAGTAGTTATCCCTCTCAACAAATGTTACAGACGGAGTATATAGACCATCAAGTGGCAAAGTAGATATATGATTAAAGTGTGCGCTATTTACTAATGCATGTTATGTGGCAGTGGGTAATACCATATCATGACTTGGCTTAGCAAATAAAGATTTTGGATGGCTTTTTCACGTCTTTCAGGGCCTGTACGTGAATAGAAGTGCTGGGTAACTACACTTAGATCAGGGCAGAGTGCACAGATACTCTGATCCTTTATATAAAAGAAAAAAAAATTAAATGTTACAATCATTGGGCAATATTTTTTTCCAGTAAACTCAACCTGAGGCCTTTCAAGATCAGGTCATGTGACAGTATTACTAGAATTGGCCCACTGAAAACCCCACGATCACAGCTTCTGATGAAGGTTGTAAGGATATTACACAAAACAGTTGTTGTATTCAGGATTGTGAGAAATTTTTGTCAAGTGACAGTTAATTCATATATATATATATATATATATATATATATATATATATATATATATATATATATATATAATCTCAGGTGTTACCCAACAGTTCTGGAAATTTGAATAGCACCTGAAAATCAAATGGCGTAGATTTTTGCTGTTACTTTACATTTCTTTTTTCTTTTTCTTTTTTTTTTTTTTTTCATTTTCTTTTCTTCCCTGAAATTTTAGGAAGCACTTTGTGTGCACGCACACATTGATGTTTATGTAAGTCAGCAGCTTAATGATAAAACAGCATTCATTTTACACAAATACTTATTTTTCAACATAATCTCCTTATTTGTAAATACACTTGATTCAGTGGTTAATATTAATCACATAGTGCAAATATTATAGAGTAAAAATTTCAGATCAATATTCAGCTTATGTCTACATGTCAAGCTGTGGACTTATTGATGCACTGTCATGTACATATATATGAGATTGGTCTGGTTAGTCACTCAATAAAACAATCAATTGACCAATGCATGTGTTGGGGTGATTGATTGGAAAAGGGCGTGATCTATGAATAACTCACTTCTCTTGCCTTTTGTTGGTCACTAAAAAAGTATGAATTTTCAAAAAAAAATTGCTTGAATGCTGCCAGACTAATTTAGTATAAACTTACATTTTAAATTGAAAGACCCGCTAAAAACCTATTTGGGAGAAGGGAATTTTCAGAAAACCAAAATGTTTTTTTCTAGACAAGGAGCAAATGCTAAAATTTTCATAACTCTAGCTCCATTGGTGTGGCTTGTATGCACATTATATACATAAGTTTCTTTAGTTTTTAAGCTGGTCTGGCTGGCTCTGTTGACAGTTTTGTTGATTGTTTCTAATTATTATATAACTAGAGTGGTGAATGTGAAATGGAAAAAAAATTTCAAGAGAAACACTTTGAACCATTATACTAAAAATCATAAAAGTATCAGAAGTTAGTGTAATGATACTGTTATTGATTTGAGAAGGGTCATTAACATTCAAAAAGGTTTTTGAACGATGGAACTCCGTGCGCACACTTCAATGCAATATGGCGTCTGCTATTCGGCTGGAACAAGAAGTAGAAATCCAGGCCTAACAAGGAAAGGAAAACATTGGAATCCTACGTTTTAAGCATTGCTACTATTGGAGAGAAAAAGTTTGTTTACCATCAAATTCAGATTGCACACCTATAGAAGGCCATTGACTGGATCATCCAAAAGGTATTAAGAAGTTCAAATGACTGAAAAACTCTTTGAATTAGATAGTGTGTTTGTTGTTTATTCTTTCTAGACTTTTTATGGCTGCCACAACACCATACTAGCGGACTTGATTTTGTTCAACTCATTTCAGCTGGTTGTGTGTCAGTCTAGCCACATTAACCTCACTCTCAACTGATCTTCTCCAAGTCGGCTTCAACTTCTTCTCAAATTCAAAGACCATGATGCTATAACTACTCATTTCACTTGCCACTTCAACTTTAATTTCTTGCTCTCAAATAAGATTCTGATGTTCCAGATCCCTCTTCCAATTTTTGTCCCCTGGCGGAAAAAAAGCCGGGGATTTTCATTCACTATAGGTGTTTGTTGTCATCATCATCGTGTCTTTTCCTCTTTTGGACAACCTTTTATTCTTTGATATTTAAAAAAAAAAAAAAAAAAAATATAACAATACTAATAACAGGTAACAATTCAGATTTCTGGAATTATGTAAAGAATTATGAGAAAATATTTCCTTAAACAGTATGAACAACTTTGACTGAATCTGACCTTTTGTTTCCTTTGGAAATTTTTCGTTCTTAAGAAAAAAAGTAGAGAGGAGGTTAGTGAATTAGCTCCAAGTGAGTGATCAATTTACTACGTACATATATTATAAAAGTGGACCATGACCTAGTGTCTCTCTTTGCAACATATATGTATACACATACACCTATATATATACTGCTCTTCTATAGGAATTGAACACTCTGGTGGATGAGAGATTTCTGTCAAATTTAAATATAATGCTTAAATTCAGCCTTACTGCCGTAGGTAGGATATTGGCCTATGGGTCTGAAGTGAAGGTTTCAATCCTGCATTGCATTACTGGATGGGATAATGGAAAGTCTATAGCCACACTGAAGAGATGTAATACATTGAAAAAAAAAAAAAAATATATATATATATATATATTGTGTCATCCACAGACAGCTGTGTATTACATATCTCTCTCCCTCTCTCTCTCTCTCTCTATATATATATATATATATATATATAAAAACAAACATGCAAGGTGTAATAAGAATAAAGTGATAAAAAACTTCTTGTCACCAAACTAGAAATTTTGGAGCTAAGCTGATAACACTGTCACTTTTACACCTCATAACCCATTTTCCTCTTATCATTAAAGACCTATTTTTTTTTCTGAATGAATATCACTTACATGAATACAGACACATGAGAATTTAAAAGGACATCTGTATTCTCAAACAAGAACTTTATTCAATGATCCTAACAATTTAGGAATTTTTTGCAAAATAAAATTTGATGGACTTACCATTTACAGATTTTAAAGTTTTCACTCTTTCAAGCATTGAATTTATCAAATCAGCTATATTTTGTGGGATTTCTAATCCTGCTGCATGAAGCAAATCTTTTTTACGTAGGTTTTTATTTTATGACACAAAAAGTCCCTGACTTCAATAGGATTGAGAATGATTAAGCCGTGAGAGTCAATGCCTTTGAACCTGCTATTTACAAGATGCCAGACAAATAAAGAAAAAAAGTAGATGTTTTTATCAGTTATGGAAGATCAAATGGTTCATAATTAGCAAAGTAAGTTATAGAACACTCAAGAATTATGTCCTTTTTTAGCCATTTTCATCACTGAAGCTAATTCATAAATGGACATCTCTATTTTCAAACAAGTTTTTTTCAATGTTCTAAACTATTGAAAAATACTAGTGTCTGTTCAGAAGTTGCATATTTGGAAGGGCTGGAGTTAGTAGTGTGTGGAACAGTCTGCCATAATTTTCTGTTTGTTGTAAGACAATACGGTTTGAGAGTATTCTGGTTACTTCCCTTCAATGTTACCAATTTAGATATTTTATATCTAAATTTGGATGATTCCAAATGTTTTATTAATTTTTATTA
Source organism: Thysanoteuthis rhombus (assembly GCA_963457665.1). Lineage (NCBI taxonomy): Eukaryota > Metazoa > Mollusca > Cephalopoda > Oegopsida > Thysanoteuthidae > Thysanoteuthis > Thysanoteuthis major. The sequence continues at coordinate 24,661,640 of OY735242.1, read as the reverse complement.
GATTCCTTGAAGAGTGCTACTAAAAAAAAAGTTTAAGATTTGTCACTGCAAGGCCTTGTATGCTGACTAATATATCTGGTGAATGTCAACTTCATACAATGGCCAGTTGTTGAGTAATCCCTGTGTATACACACTGACAGAGATTTCTTGAAATATTAGTTTGATAATACAAATTTAAAATATGAGCAGATTTTTGAATCTTCATTCTCTCAGGCATTGGATTTATCAGCTGCTATTTTCCCTTGTGGGATATCCAATGAAGCTGCATTCAAAATCATGAAGCAAATCTTCGATTGAAGGTTTCCCAGACATTTTCCTATTTTCATGATTCAAAATGGTTTCATGATCTGAGCATGTCAAACAAGATTCCAGTTAAGAACTGACTTTGTCACCTGAGTCCCTAATTTTTTGGACCAGCCATTCTCAACACTTATTTTTACTGTAAGGCGTGAAATTCCAGCCACCATGAAATATAACTGTCTTTTATCCACATAACTGTGAGTGAATGTTAGGGCATAATGGAAGTGCAAGTGGCCTAGCAGTTGACGGCATGGAAAATGGGATTGGTCAATCGAGTTCAGATTCCAGCTCAAACAGTTGGTGTTCATTTTGTACTAATGCCCTTGGGAAAGGCATGGATCTACTCCCTACCCCAGCAATATGTAAATAGCAGGCCAGACTGGGCTTTATAGTCCATGCTTGGAAGAGTATAACCTCAGCTGTGGGTAAATAGTAGGGTTGACTGGCCAACCTGTCTAGGAGAGAGACAACTTTGATCAAAATCCAGAAGTGGAGCCCCGAGGCTGACAGGTTCCATTTCTTCTCGGGTGGGGGGGGGTCACAAATGAGGAGTGCAAGGAGTGCAGAGATCTAAATCAAAGGTTGCTGTCCTTGATTGATGAGACTGTTATTAAGAACATTAGGACATACAAAGAAGATTGCAAATGGATAAGAAGGATGAAGAATAAGAGATATAAACTATCTTTCATGGATAAATAAACATTGAATGTAAAGAGTCACATTTATTTTCCTATTGGTCGGTTGATTTGAAATTTCAGTTGAAAACTAAGTGCAAAATTTGTGCTATCAACAAAATTTTAGTAGAAGCATTTGGAAGGAAAATTTTGTCAGAATTCTGCATTATGAGACACACAATCATTTTATCAGGTAAGAACTTATATCAGCTCTTAGCAGCTGGTACCATACAACTCAGTACAAGCTGTTACTTGGAGAGATGGGCACTGCCAAGTAACTCCCCTTGCCCTGAGATATGCTATGATAGGTAAGTACTCAGCTTGGCACACCGACAATCTACTAGGTCGAGGGTTAAACTGGATCTATAATGTTGAATCCTCAAAAATGGATATTGAACAACCAGAGCCACCAAAAAGGGCTAAAATTTCTATCTTCTTTTTAATATTTGCATGTGTTTGTATATGTTTGTGTGTTCCAGAACTCCAGGCCATACCATTTTGTCTGCAGACTTGCAAATTGGCATCAGTATTCAACTAGACCCCTTCTAGAAATTTTTTGGGGAGGGGGATTGTTATGATATTACAGGTATCATTTCGAAAAAAAGAGTCAATAAAATGTCATGTAAATGAGAAGATCATGTTGGGAAATGCCCCAGAGTGTGGCAGATGGGGTGTAAGAGGAGGCAGTCACCCTCTGGCACAGGTGTGAAGAGGCACTAGATTTCCTCAGGCCTATAATGTGTATGTATATATATATATATATATATATATATATATATATATATATATATATATATATATATATATATATATATATATATGTATGTATGTATACATATGAGTATGTTAATAATTTTGTCTTTCTCTTGGATATAGAGCAACAGCCCTGGGCACTGTCTCTTCCCTGGGTGCTGAGAAATTTTGCTACACCACTGGAATACCCAATTTATTTTTGTGCTGATTGGTCAAAATGTCACCAGTGGTGAAAATATGAACTACGGATACCTTAATGAAAAAATTCTGTTTCAAAGAGAAAATTTAGGAAAATTTCAAACATGTATTATATTCAATCTGTATAAATTGAACCAGTGTAAAATCAGGGCATCCTGTATTTACTCTCTAATAAGATGAACTTGAAATGAGCCAAATATTACACTGCATCAAATGCTCAAGTATCAAATAGGAGGCGGATCACCAATGGCTCGGGCTCTATGACAGCAATTTTCAACCAATGAGCTGTGGCACATTAGTCTGCCACAAAGCATCTGTAGGTGTGTTTTGAAAAGGCTTGAACATGAGCTGTGAGACAATCAAGTAATATTTAAACAAGTTTTGACATTACTGGTACTTTTATGGAGTGCATTAAACTTGTTTTTTTTTCCAATGATGCAATAAATAAATAGATGAATTAATGTGTAATTCATTTAAAACCAAAATGACAGTTTTAAATTCTCTCCTGAATTCCATAGTATAGAACCACCGATTTCATATTATTTCTTAATGAATGGCGTCTTTTTCAATGACATCTTGTTTCAATATGTAGTAATAACAAATATGCAGAAGACTTTGAAAATCTTATGAAAACCATGATTTACTTCTGCTGATAAAATTAAATCATCAGTTTGTTCAACTTATGGACATGTTACTATCATTCATTGCTTTTATATGGTCAAATCTATCCTTAAATACTGATGGTGTGCCACAACCATTTTAATGTCTGACTCTCTGAGCTGCCAGATGAAAAAGATTGAAAATTACTATTTTACAGGAAAGAGGTCAGAATGATCACCTTTAGACAAGAGTTTGATAAAAGAACTTGTAAGATTAGTATTTTACTAGTTGGACCGATGGAAATTTCGTGGGTGTTGACAACTAAGATTATCCATAATCTCACGTCTCTTTTCTTATTCTTTGTCTCTATCTTCTCATTTTCTCCCTTTTCTTTGTTGCCGATCCATGTTTTTATCCAAATAGTATACACACATAGATTAGATTCATATATGAAAAAAGAATAAGAAATGCATGAATATTTCTGCTGCATCCTCTCTCATTCCTTTCTTTTGATCTATCTCTCCATTGGAAATATTCAATGTATCATAATTTTTATGTATATGTTTAAGGTTGGTGCAAAGATGATCGCAGTTTTTTACTATCAACTTCAAAGCAGTTCATCACTTTGGATTACAAGTTAATTGAAATAAGAATCTGCACATTTTTGCAAACTAGAAACTAGTTCATTTACTCTGGAAGCATAGAATTCTGGAGCCTTTGAACCAATGAATCCCTCAAAGGTATTCTGAGCTGCTGCTTGATTGTTGAAGACCTTCCAATGCAAGAAGTGGTTGAAATGATTGAAAAAGTGATAGTCAGATGGGGAGAGGTCTGGAGAGTAAACTGTGGAAGGTTGAGTTTTGTGGCCTATTTTTTTCAACTCCTTCGGGGTCTTTCGCGAAACATGCAAACTCTTTTGCTTTTCATTCAGGGTCATTCAGGAGACTTGTCAAGCTTTCGTGCTTTTCCTATTTAGTTCAAATATTGAACAAATGTTGTATGGTCAATGTTTAGTTCTTCTGCCTCCTCTCAAGTTGGTTTGTATGGATCCGCATCAATAATGGCCCTCAATTGGATGTCATCAATCACAGAAGAGGTCCACATCTTTAAGGCTCTCATCTCCGTTTCAAATTTTGGTAATTACTGTTGTGCTTCATGTTTATTGAAGTTCCCCTAGTCAAATACTTGGTTGATATTGTGAGCAGTTCCCGCTACTTTATGCCCCATTTTGGATGCATAAAACAAAATTGCTTGAATTTGCTTTTTTTCCATCTTTGATTTACAGCTTCAAAAATATAGGATAAAGAATGAAACTCTTATTTGAAATGATCTCCAGTCATTACATAGTTAATATTTCACTTGGCCTAGACAACGTAAATAGAATAAATGATTAAAGAAAATCGAGCTGCTATAGGAATTGAATCTTTCACTGATAGGGTAGCTGCTTTGACATAGCATTGCTCTTACCATTGGGCTAAACAGCCACTGGCTGCTGCAGGAATAGAGTGAAAATCACACTTCAAAATAGCATATTCCGTAAATAAGTATCAAAGTTTTAAAAAAAAATGCAATCGTTTTTGCACCAACCTAATATAAATATAAACACACACACAAACACAGACAAAAATATACTAGGGCGGATCGATAAGCCTGTCTGCTTACTCAGTGATATCTGAAATTTTCACTGTATTTTCACTTTTTAATGTTTGATTTATGTGATTAATGGAGAAGCAGTAGGTTAAGTGCATTCACAAAAAAGAGATTATGTTGGAAATCAAGTGCTTCTCGTGTAAAATAAATACTTTCTTCATCATTAGCCTACAGACTTATTGAAAAACCCATGAGTATGTATATATCATCATGTGGTGCCCATAACAATGTTGGACTTCATATATTTTTTGAAATTATCTAAATTCCATCTAACAACATTGCTGATTACGAAATGCATTATCAGAAATAAAAAAATATATGAAAAATGAATAATTTAGCCATTTTTCCAAATTGTCAAATTATTAAATTACATATATATTTATGTGGTGTGTGTGTGTGTGTTAGTGTGTGAGTATGTCTGTGTGTGTGTATATATATTTATATGTATGTATGTGTGTGCGTGTGTGTGTGTGTGAGAGTGTGTGTGTGTGTGTGTGAGAGCATGTATGATGTGTATATATATATATATATACATATACATACATATATATATATATACATACATATATATATATATATATATATACATACATATATATACATACATATGTATATATATACATACATATATATATATATACATACATATGTATATATATACATATATATATATATACATACATATGTATATATATACATACATATATATATACATACATATATATATATATATATATATACATACATACATATATATATATATATATATACATACATACATACATATATATATATATATATATATATATATATATATATATATATATATATATATGTGTGTGTGTGTGTGTATGTGTGTGTGTGTGTGTAGAGAGAAGGAAAGAAAGAAAGAGAAAACAAACATATCAACTGTGAGGTTAAGTAGTTACCTCCCCCCTCTGCCCTTGCTCGAATGAACTAAGTTTCATGATGTTGCAACTCACTTTTGTATCGCCGTCTCTGATTGGTCCGTTCTTTGTTGCGGCCTTATCATCAATTTACGACATAATGATGGCGGAGTTGTTTGTGGTAGTCAGCCCATCTGCCAGCTCCGAAATCACCGTTAAAATTCCCTTAAACACCTTCCAAACTCAACCAATCAGACCTTCAGGGATTTGGGGACATCTACCGTTCCCTCTGGGGGTCACAAGGGCTAAATCTTGGCAGTTGAGGACGAGATTTTAACCCAGAAAAACAAGTAACTGAAAAGTACCCAAAACAAATCCTAACCCTGCCAACAAGACTTCGCTAAAAAAAAGATCTTCCATTTAACTTTTAAGGTGTGTTTATGTAATTCTGTATTTAAGGAAAACTCTGGTGTAAATTTTGTGATTACCCCGTGATCATTGATAATTTCAAGGTATGCGGATGTTTTCTCTGTATTTAAGAAAAAAACATCCTTGATTTATTTTGATCATTTTAAAATAAACACGTTTTTTTTTCTTCAAGACCGTGTGTCTAAGAAACAGTTTCTCTATATCGTCAATTTTTATTCTTGAACTTGGAGATTTTTAACGTTTAAATGGCAATTGATAATATATTCCCAGCCAATTCTAAAGCCTTGCTGGGTACTCGACCTCTCTTTAATAATAACAACAATAATAATATGAACATGGTGGACACCTCCTCGACTTCTGGGTTAGTAGGGACGAATAATAATCCCACAGGAACTGGAAATATTACCAATTTGGCCCTTACTAACCCTAATCCTCAGGAACTTATTATGGTCACCCAGGGAGTACCATCTTATTCAGGAATTATACAAAATGCTGGTCCTTCTGGGTTAGTTGGTCCAGTTGTTAACACTGGAGGAGTCAAACGAAGCCACCCGACCCGAGCTGGTAAAAATAAGAACAGAGCCCCAAAACGTATCACCAATGGTATTATCAGTAGTACTAGTTTTAGTGGTAATAATACCATGATCAATTTTAACAATGAAGAGACGATACACAGTGGACATTTTATGTTGAGTCAAGTCCACGACGAAGACACCGATTATGAAGACGATGTTGTTGTTAAAGAAGAAAATGACAGTCGAGCCCCTGAAGGGTTTGACTTCCTCAGTGCAACCCAGGAAACATCAACCTCTTATGATTTTGGGAATGGGTGCACTCAATTCCTTAGTATCGACGGATCACTTACCAAACTTTTCGAATGCATGAGTCTGGCTTACAGGTGAGTAAAAATCATACATATCTAAGTTACAATACACTAATAATACCTAGTACTTGTTAGTTTGGTTAAAGGTCACCGACAAGGAATATGTCTCATTTTTATCGTTACTTATTTATTTTTTTTATTTCTATACGATTGTTGAATTATCTCCCCCATAAATAATTCTTTTGATCAAGCACTTTTGGTTGTTTGTTTAATTTTTTTTTTTTTTTTAGCCATTATTGAGATTTAAGAATACCTTTAGTTACGCAGGGGCACAGACTGATTCAGGTTTGCTGCCTTCCTGAGTAGTAAGTAAATATTTTACATCAGTTTACTTGAGTACTTTTACTTATTTAGGTATTTTAGAAAATGTTATTTAATATACTTTTAAATAACATTTATTTAAGTTAAGTCAGTTGAATACAGAATGGTATTGAAAACATCGAAATAAACAATGAACGTTGTCTCTCTTCTTTTTCCATAGTATTATTTGCTTTATTGGTCAGGGATCTATGACAGAACTAATTAAGTTAGAGGAGAAATCCTTATAAATGGCCTAGTTTGTTGTATTTAGGTTAATTTCATACAGTAGACCTACAGCAAATGAAGATCCTTTAAAACACTTATTTACTTAAGTTCTTGGAATTGTTACATTTCCCGTTTTAAAATGGCCGCTGTTCAAGCTGTAGAATAACAGACACTGGTGTCGAACTAACTCTAACACTTTCTAAGACTGGGAAAGTAACAATAACCACAGTATCCTGATTAAATTGAAGACTTCGGTCTATTTATACAATTTTGACAGCATTAATCTCAACTTGGCACAAGTTGTAGAATAGTGCCTCCAACAGAGCTAGAAGTATTGCATTATTTTCGCGTATCATGCTCCAAATGTCTAGTGTAGTGTCAGTGGTCTCATCTTTACCCTAACCCTAACTCTGAACTCTTTACAACCCTAACAGAAATGTTGGGGCACTACTTTTTCTGGAATATATGAGATGCGAAAATAAAGTAATGGTAGCCCCATCGGAGGGACCGCACTTATACATTTGGCTTTAATGTGAATAAAATATAACAAACAAAAAACGTCTTTGTTTGGTTCCACATAATTAGAGACTGAGTGTTTTTTTTTAAATATAAGTAGCCTTGGTGATACCTTACTGATTTTAGCAATAATGATCGATCTAGAATCAGATCAGTAATTCAACATTTTTATCAAGAAAGAAAAACAACTTTTGACACCCTGAAGAAAGGTAGGAGAATGATCAGGAAATTAAAAAAAATGAAAGTAAAATACATCCTTGAAAAAAATCGTTCATTCACATCCGTGTGTGCCAAGAACTTATGAAATTCCTGGGTAGAAAAGTGATTATTTATAGAAAATGAGAAAGAGTTCTCAAGTATATAAGTTAATCACCGAGCCAGTCCGGCATTTTAATCTTGCACTTGCGCGTTAAATAAAGAAAAAACTAAAAAGTAGCTCCAACAAAAACAGTGATCAGGTATCTGAACTCAAACAAACCTTTGTATATATATATATTTCTCTATTACTGTTCTCATGATTCCGTATAAAACTTGGAACTACTCAAAAATGCCTGACGGGCTTGGTAATTGGATGGGTATTTATTTATTTATTTGCCCAACCGTCCCCCTGCGAGGGCAAAATGTGATACAAGGTCAAGTTTTGAGTAGGGATCCCGTCACGTACGTGTGGGTAGTGCCAGAAATTGTCACTTCCTATTGGAATGCCTCTGACATGAGTTTTACCCTGATTCGACCCCATCAGGTGGAACGGGAAGGTGCGGCCTGGGTAGATGGCCCCCAGGAACTATTAGTCATTTATTTTTTGGCTTCCGGACAGAAGACCGGAAACTGGAGATTGACTTGCATAATCGAAAACACTTTCATGTTTTCTCAGGACAAGAATAGTGTTTATCTGAATTATTTTGCTAAATAAAACTATTTTGTCCCATAATAACTGTTACATTTGCATAAGTAAAAGTATTTATAAATGTAACAACTAATATGGGACATGGGTAGTAATCGATGTACTTTCAATCTTGCATTTTTTTCTTATATAGACGACGTATTCACTGTATGAGTCGTGATGAAAACAAAACAAAAAAGATCAGAACTTCGTACAAGTTCGGTATTCATTTGTGTAGCAGATATATTTATAAAGGATTGTTTTTTTTTTATTTCGCTTCATTAAAAATTTCAAATATCCGTGTAAACGAAAAAAGAAAGATCCTGAATGCAGACATGAATTAAAAAAAAACAAAACTACCTTATCGTCTTCACAACGTAGATTGGTGTACTATTCTTCTATTTCAACCATCAGAGGTTGTAACTTATGGTGATCTTTATGCTTGTTGATTTCAGTACTGAATAAGCAAGAATTGCCATAAAACAATTAACAATTACATTAAACAATTCCTGTCGTACAATTAAGTCTCTTTATATGATAATCCTCCCCCCTGGGTCATATTTCTGAAGTGTGACAGCGGAGATATTGTCTCGTTTCACCTGGAAAAAATCCATTATGCAAGTCAATCGCCGAGCTGGTTCATCATTTTTTGTGACAAGTTTCAAAGTAGAAAAGAAAAGATACCATTCAATTAGCAAAATGGGACGAGCAGATTTATTTTCATTTAACTCGTACCTGGTAGTTAATGAATGGAAAACTTGTTTTAAATTTTCTTTTCCCCTATTATCTTTCCATGAATTGTCTCAGTTATACATATCGGGTTCAAAAACAAAACTGACATGTTATTTCATACTAGTATCTCTGGCTTTATCAGAAAAAGATGAGATAAAGCAAATATGTTCGTGAAGCCACACTCTTTCATATGATTTAACAACACTTTTTCTTTTAACCTCAACAGTGTTTCAACCTCACAGATGTTACAAAACTGTCATTTATAAGATGTGGCAAAGATTGAAGAAAACTCGACCTTAATTTCCGACATGGAGAGTTTTGATCAATTTTCTCTACTCAAGGGAAACCTTAGTTATATTCCTGTCTGTTCTTCGCTTGAAAAAAAAGGTTCAGTGCTTACATAACATGTCTATCTATGTGGTGCTCGAGTAATTTATTGGACCCAAATTTGACTCATTTCAAAAGTTTTTCTCTCTCTGTTACACCCTGTGACGTCGATTGTTTCAAATTAAAACTATTACATATTTATTGTCTAAAAAAGGGGGGCGGGTAGAAGCACAACCTACTGGCACGGATTCAGAGAGGGATCTGGGGGCCTGAGCCCTGCCTGCTCTGGCAAAACGAAATTTGAAAATATTTTTGAAATATCTTAATTAATTTTATGAATGATAAAATCCTGAATGGTCCCTAATAACCATGAATTAACCCTCAAGACCAAAAAATGTATCATATCCATTGTCTAGACAGATGGAGTTTTTTGGGGAAAAAAAAGGGGGCCGCCCCAACCTGTTCAAAATACGGCAACCGCCTCTGATGTCGGGAAGCTGGTCCTGAATGTAAATTGTGAAGTTCCACACACTCCTTCATTCACTTGATGTTGAAAACAGCTCACAACTTTTGTGTAGAAAATTCATGAAAGAAAAACCGAAGTTTTAATGCATAGATAATATTGTTATTGCCATGAACTTTACTATCGGGATCGCCTGCCTTACATTGTCCAAACAAGGAAAAAAATTCTGCAGAAAAAATTAATTGGTAATAAATAAAGGGATACCATAAATTGTGCTGTTTAGTGTTGTTTGTTTAAGTTATTTGCTTCACAAATTAATGTTACTCAGTATAAGCTGGAAAAAAAAACACTGAATTATTTTGGAACAAATTAACCACACCAAGCAAGGTGTAGCCGTATTGTTAAGCTGACGTCAACTGGTGTAACAGAAGAAAAGAACTTTTGAAAAAAATCAAATTTGGGTCCAATAAATAACTCAAGCTCTATTTATTTATCCATTCAGTTTTTAGCATAAAATGGTCCCGATCGTGAAGATCCACACGCGATATTGAAAATGGCAAACAAATAAAAAGAAACGAGTGAATTCATGAAAGAAAAACAGTAGCAAATACATATGTTATGTTGTTATCACTTTGATTAGATCTAATTGCTAAATTGTTTTTATTTGTGTGTATAGTTTTAACATAGAGTGTGAAACTTAACTATTGGGACCACCTTTTTTTCACTTTCCTTTTTCTCTTAAAGCATTGAGTAAATTTTTAAAAAAGTCTCTGGCTTAATAAATCTAGGAGAAAATTCTCAGAACATCGTCACAGTATGATCTGCTCTGTTTATTTTCCATTTAAAAAAAAAGCTGTAACATAACGAGTGAGCATGCAATGTCCTTCACAGAGGGAGTACTGAAGAGGAGTCGATAAACCTAAACGTGAATGGGGGAGTGGTTGTGACAAAGAAATTTTAGATCACTTTAAGCCTTGACTGGTTTAGCATGGTGAATGTTTGAGCAATTAAACAAAGGTCGGAGAACCCATGGCTGACAACAGGTTTCAGGTCGTCGCCGTTTCTCTCCTTGCCAGTTATTCACGGGGTCACAACAAAACAGATCTTTCAAGTATGGAGTTAAGTGTGATGATAAGCAGGATGGAAAACTGAATTGGACTCAATATGGAAACATAGATAGTACCTAGTTATTGACTGACGTGTAGTACATGGTTTTTTATACACCTGACTGACTACTGAGCAAGTTTTCAAAACAAAAACTACTAGTTATAAGCTAGGTCAAAAATGGGTCAGGGTTGAGAATTGAGAAATGAAAAATCGACTCTCGTTTTTGCTCATTTCAGCAAAATATTGTCTCATTCCCTGATTTTATACTTCTAGATTATTAGTAAGAATTTAATTTTAGCTCTCAGTAGGGTTTTTTGTCTTCACATAAAGCTGAATAGTTATGCTTAGTTTTTGACTACTGACCTAGCTTTAAAAAAAAAAGCAAAAACTATGTATGAGCTATGTATGTAATATATGATTCAACTTGGTCAATATAATGAAGCACTTCTTCCCTTTAGACCAATGGTTTCGTAACTAAGGATCTGTGGCAGCGTTCCCTCTGAATCTGACATTGCGGATCTTATTGCAGAGAAACATCATCCATCGCACAACTATGGAGAAACTTAATTATTGTACACAGACCCCTACCAATGTAATCTATTTAAAATCTATGGTCTTTAAAGGTAAATATGGCTGATTCTGAAAATTGGGGTTGACCTGAATATTTCTTTTATAGAAAGGATCTTTGAGTGTTGTTTCCCAAGCACTGCTTTTGGCAGAAGGATATTTAATTGCCGAACCTAACGGAGATGATGCTCAAATGGCCACTCAAGGGGTTGATCTTTTACTGTTTCTGAGAGGGAAGGGGGAATGTGAAAATATAAAAATGAGTAAAAACAGACTGATTGATATCCATATCCAGTTTATAACATTGAAGGTTTGTAGCTGATCAATGTGAAGAAAACTTTTAATTTGTTTCATGTGTGTATACTACATGAAAATATTCACAGAGTAAGAGAAGGAGGTAAAGAAGCACTACTTCTAAAGAGAGAGGTAGTTTCAAATAGAAGTTGATGAGAAGGAGCAGATGAACGTGTTTCTAGGTATAGTAGGAAGGCAAATGTAATCCATCTACTCAAGGGGGAGAAATAGGTGGGATCTGGCCAAATACTCGTGTAATGTGCAACCTTTTTGAGATCAGTTTTTAACCTATATTTAGCCGGGTCAAGCATAACACATGAAATGCTCTTGAAGAAGTAAAATTTTTTGACCTAGGCCTGGTCTGAGGACTCTGGGTGTGTTTGACACCCTAATTATAGGTTTAAAAATTGGTCTCAAAAAGTCACATAATACACAAGTATATATTTCTCTGAATTTTTGAGATGAGGTATTATTATTATTTCTATTATTATTCAGACTATCCTCATCTTAGTTGTTTTTCATACAATGTTTCAGCCGTTGTACTCTACGGCCTTCATCAGGTATCATCTGGTAGGTATGGGGGAAGTAATGAACCAAACCCTTTATTTAACCGATGGGGGTATATAGACCGCACTCCCCTCTTAGCAGTATATATGTTTAGGAAAAACCAGTGGATAATATAAGGCCTAGCTTCTATTACTTTCCAACTCCTAAAATTCTTCTAATATTCAACAAATTTTATTATTTGGGATGCAGGGGAAATTTTATGTCTGTTTTTTAGATGTACTTGCATATATAGCAGCGATCACTGACTGACTGACAAATTCATCACGGCTAATGCCTCGCAACATCTCCACGAAGCATTTCCTTTCACAATGAATCTGATGTCACTTGAATGATATTTTATCATCACATCTTCAGAACATGGAATTCTATTTTACTATATCAGAAAACACTTGTATCAATTGCATGAATAAAATTTTATTTTTCTTGGTGTGACATTCTCTTAATCTTGTTGGGATCAGCGGATTGCTCATCAGGCATAAAAATGCACCCTAACCACTCAATTCTGCTTGTTCAGAAAGTAGATTTGTTCAATTTGATCGTAATACTTATTGCGGTACATCACTTGAGGAAGACTTAGAGATTCTATTTGTGGTCCTTAGAGTCCTTTCTCTAAACCAAGATATTGTAATGGATGCTAGTCATTCCAATAAGACTGGCTAAAGTTTTGTTAACTTTGTTGTGGAAAATACCTCTTGCTGCAATCGGACAGAAATAGTTGTTCAATATGATGGATCCCCTCATGTGTGAAAGATGGCAATTTCCTTTGATTCTTCATCAAGCTTTTGTTAATAGTAGCCTTACCTCATGTCATTTCTAAAAAGACTTTTGGCTCTCTTAGTTTGTGACAAACTTCTTGGTGTTTGTATGTGTTACTTGATTCCCTTTATCCCTGGGTTTAATAGGATGTTGTCGATATTCATTCAGATAGCTCCACTCTTTTTCTCTGTCATTACAATATTCAGTACATACTCATGCCAATATTTGTGCTGACATTTTCGTGCCATAGGAACTTCAACATACAGTATGTGATTGTTCTGGATTTCTGGGCATTCTGGATCCAGCTCTGTAGATGTTGGATCACAACTTTTGTTGAATGACACATAGCTCAGGGCCAGTTCCAAGAATCCATCCATAATGGAGACCTTTTTTCACAGACATAGTACCTGTCATGTTGCTGACAGTAGTTTTCACCATTCCTTTAATGTCTAGGTTCGAGTTGCTCACCCATGCTCTGAGATCTGTGTCTGCTGTGATCACTCTTCCCATTTTGGTGTCATACTTTGAGGAAGGATGATTGCGTGTTCACCTCTAGTGTCTGTATACAAGTTCACTTGTATACCATTAATGCACATTGGTGGTGATAGATAAGCTAAGCAGATATCCAGGGGGTTGCAATTGTCAACAGTACAGCCAGAGGTCCAAATACCACTGCAATCAACAATATATTTTTGAGGCATAGATTCAGCGAGAAACTAAAAATGGATGGTGCCCTAGTTTTCAATGGGAAAGACTCATATAACTTGAAAAAGGACTTCAAATGGGCCGGAATCAATCACAAAAATGTCCACAGAGCAGAGGACCTGAAGGCTAACAGTCTGGCCGAATCATTTATGAAGCACTCAATCAAGATTTAGCATGCTTCAATGGTAGTTGGTGAGAACTCCATAGCTGAAATAAGCAAATATCTGAGAATGTTCTGCAGGAGTAGCATCAGCAGAACTACCATCTAGATAGCCTCCCAATCTGCCTAATTTCTGTTTGAGCTATCAGAATGGTAGTTGAGATGCACTCCAATGATATACAAGCAAAAGATTGCCAGAAAAGCCTACAAAGAGATTGCTGTAGATTCAGTGCTGCCAAAGCAGATGCCAACCAAATGCAACCACTGTACCAAATTAAACCTCTTACGGTGACCCAAGTTCATGGACACCAGATCACAGCTGAAGATGCGTGACACACACAGATGGAAAAGGCTCAACTCCTGAAGACCAAGAAATTACCATAAAACAAACTATTCTGGACACTATTGAGAAATGGAACCGAATGACTAAATTGATTTCAAAGAATTGACAGGTGAAAGAGGAGTTGCATTGGAAAATGTGCAAGGGAGAATGTGTGAGGAACCTGCCCCACACAGTGAAATTGATGGCTACCCATATGTTCTGCTGACTACCAGGTAACACTATGTGCAATGAACAATATTATGAGATTGCAGTCCCAGCATTAACAACAGAAACAACAGTAGTTCAGCCATCTGTTAGATTAGACACCGTAAAATATTTAGTGCAGTATTGACCAATCAAAGTGTTGTGTGTGTAACTTTCTGTAAAAAAGATTGAGTTATGGATCCTGTTGAGTCGTGCATGCCCGTATAAAGGGGCAGCCATTTGCAATCTGGATTGGATGAATCCTACATTTGTTTTGTCTTTACATTACTATATCATCATTAAATTAAGTTCTTTCAAAAGAAAGGGTTTTAAAAGGAATAGGCCTTTAAAGATGGAACTATTGCATCTATGGTCTGACCTTCAGGCTTGTTGATGGAATAATCAGATGAATTTATGCGGCATAATAGATTTGGTGATAATGCATTAGAAACATTAATGCAATCATGAGTGAACAAGATTTTCTTTAAATTTATCTATAAAATATATTAATTCCTATGCCTATCCATCTGCCTTTGCTTCCAAACTTTCTCAAAATTACGATTGTTAAGAATATCATCACTGCCTGCTTTGGAGAGGAAGATGTCAAAACATTGGGAGAGAAATGGCCACTCTAGGGAGGAAAATGTTCAAGTGATCTGATAGATTTTTTACTGATGGCCAATAGCTTAGTATGTCAAGTTTTTTTTAATTTGAGATTTTGTGTGAAGTTACAATCTTTCCATGAAATAACTGGTCCATTACCAAAAATCTACCTGTATATTCAATGATCTTATGTATAATTGATACACCTCAAACTTATTTCCTCATCATTGATCCCATCCTTGGGCATATGTTGTAGCCTCTTCATTTCTATGGCAAAAAGCATTTTGCAATTGAGAAGTATATGAAGGCCATTGAAAATCAATTATATAACAATAACATGGAAGCGCTGACATTGATAATAGTTGACAACTACTTATATTTCATTTCATATATTTATCTGCATACTCAATATTATAGTTAAAAGACGACAAAAATAAAAATAAAATGTATAATTGTATGTTTATTGTTAAAATTATTTACAACTTTTTCAGGCTTTTTCTTACAGATATGTCTAAGTAGATACTAACAAGTATTTAATTTGGTGTAGAAAACATAATGGGGCTTTATTAGGCTACTAAATAAATATACTTAAGAAACATAAATTATTTTTGTACTCTGTAAGAAATAAGTTCTCTTTAATAGATTCGTCAGAAATTGTCCCAAGTTGTGTTTTTTCTTTCTTTTCATTTTTTTTCCCATTATTAAAAAAAATTTTTCCTTTTTTTTTTCCCATTTTTTTCTTTTTTTTTTCTCCATGCCCTTTATACAAACACAATAGTGTTTACAATTTAAGATCAGTTCAAGGTACACAAAAGATTTATTTCGAAAAGTTACTCGAGTTAGTTTAGTTAGTGAGTCAATTCAGCCATCTTTTTAATGTATTTGATATTATTTCTATTGATATTCGGACCATCCTCATCTTGGTTGTTTTTCATACAATGTTTCAGCTGTTGCACTCTACGGCCTTCATCAGGTATCATCTGGTAGGTGTGAGGAAGTAATGAACCGAACCCTTTATTTATCCGACGGGGGGTATATTGGCCATACTCCCCTCTTAGTATTAGTAGTATTATCATATTGTCTCACACTAGGATCAAACCTAGAACCATCAGATTACTTTACAGCAATTTGTCTGATGCTTTAACCACTGCGCTATGTGTCCATGTGGACAACAGGTGCTAATTTTTAGGAGCTTTAAACCTCAGGTGACAGTTTTGATGTTTTTTTGATGTTATTTTTTTCTGTCTTTCCTTATTAGAGGTTCTCATATGGTATCCATTTCAATACTAGGATTACTGAGGCAGTTTTGGTTGCCTAGCATATGGGCCGACTCTTTCAATTTTCGAATTTTCCAGTGTTCTTCCTGATCAATTATCTCAGCCTTGTTCCAGAGGGGTAGGTGGTCTCCCTTTTCTTTCCATACATGATCAGCTATACCCGATTTGTTGGTTTCACCTTTGCTCACCGCTTTTCCATTGTGAACTGTGTTCGAGCTCGGATTGAGTTCACGTGGTCAAGTAGTAACTGTGGGTTGTCCGGATGTGGCCATAGTACGAAGGTGTCATCTACATATCGAAGCCACATGCTTGGCCTTAGTGGTGATGTTCCTAAGGCCAATTCCTCAAAGTACTCCATGTATATATTTGCCATCGCTGGTGATAGCGGTGATCCCATAGCTAAGCCTTCCTCCTGTTGGTACATCTCATTGCCCAGTTGGAAGTATGTTGTTCCTATGCAGAAAGTCAACATTTCCATTAGGTTGTTAAGGGGGATGCTGGTGCGTTCATCCAATGTGGGATCTGAATCTAATCTATCCTTAACTACTGACAGTGCTTCGGATGTAGGAACTCGTGTGAAGAGACTCACCACGTCTAGACTCAACATTCATTGTTTGATATTTATATATTAAATTCAGGCAATTAGTTCTAGAGTGTTTATGTAGTCTTTCAGTGGAGGTCAGAGAGGCGTAATGGCTATTAGCATGGAAAATAGAATTTGCAAACACCGTTCAAATTCTTACCGAAGGCTGTTTATGTTTACTTTGCATGAATGAACTTGGGAAAGGCATGAATTCATCCCTTCTGCCTCTTGCTCTTGGAATAATGGGACAGACTGGGTTCTATAGCCTTGGTTGGTGATCAGCCTAGGAGAAGGACAAAAAGAATTAACCAGGAGTGGAATCAACTTTTCCACAAGCTATAGGTAAAAATATGGAAAAAAAATTTAGGGCTGGGTTTGCGATCTTA
This sequence comes from Thysanoteuthis rhombus, assembly GCA_963457665.1. NCBI lineage: Eukaryota > Metazoa > Mollusca > Cephalopoda > Oegopsida > Thysanoteuthidae > Thysanoteuthis > Thysanoteuthis major. The sequence goes on along the minus strand of OY735242.1, from coordinate 24,644,289 downwards.
CCTCATAAAAACCCACTTGCTAATGATGATATAATCAGATCCAGAATATTTGTAACATGTCCACTTTTCAGGAATGATGCTTCAAAGACTTATTTTGATTTTGAATAAAAATCTGGATGAGTTATTTCCAATAATTTCTATTGGAAAAATCTTTACAGAGAAACTAAATAGATGAAGTTGATTTAGTATATGCTTTTGTTAACTCATCCTGTTTGTATTGTGTAAATTCATAAAGTTTGAAATGAAGCAATTATTTTACTCAGAGAAAAATTCCCTGATAAAAAAAAGAAAGGCTTGTCAATTAATTGGATCAGAAATTGTATCCGGATATAAAATAAAAATTCATAAATACTTCAGAGTTTTTTTTTCTTTTCTCAGAATGTCTTTTTGAAAAGTTGTATCTATCAGAGTTGAAACAAAAGGAGAAAAAAAAGCTTTGCTTTTTAGTAAGGACTAACAAAAATTGGTCTTTTTTTATTAGTCCCTAGCAGAAAGTTGATGTGATTGAATTGAAGATGCTTCATCAGCTGATGTACAAGCTTTCAGGAAAGGTAACTAAAGAGTTCACTTTCTATATAGGTCAGAGTCGGGGTGTCAAGAATAGTAAAAACATCCTGATATTGAAGAAGTGAAAAACCACTAGCAGTAAATCCAACGTTTACGTCTCTAACCCTCTCTGTTACATGATTCAGTTCTATTTATAACTTCTGCTTTTTTTTTTTCTTTTTTCATTTTTCTATCATAAATTTTCAATTGATTTTTTTTCTAGCAAACAGCTTTTATTGATTTTGACTATTTTTTTAACTTTCATCTTGATTTTTAGTAGTTATTATTACAGAAAAATTGCATTGATGATATTAATAATACTTCTATTATTGGAACATAAACAACAAACACGGTGTCAATGATGAAAGCAAGGAGTGGTTTTTAAAAGTAAGATTTGATTCATGCCAGCCATAAAATCTTTTATGATTGAGTGGTTTAAGTAGCTGGGTGTAAACCAGACTTCTCTCTAGCAAGGAGAGATGCGAGTTCAAATCTTATCGCAAACTTACTCCTTTATTCTAATCCTTGCTGTTCATTTGCTGCCGCAGATTGTGAGGGTTTGAGTTGAGTTGTGATGAAAGTAACTAAAAATTAAGATGATCCTAAATAGTTATCAAAAATTGATACAATATTAGGTCACAATACTTTATCTTCTAATAACGAACAAGAACCTTGAGTTCACTGATTTATCCACAGTAGCAGGAGGAGAAGAGCAAGTAGTCTTTCTTTGAGTCAATGGATTCTCATACTTGTAAAATATTGCAATACAGAAATATTCTGCAAGTATCATTTTCAATAAAAATTGTAGATGACTTTTTTTGGAGTACAAAAATGTGAACCCTATATATTCTATTGTGTCATCATAGCAGCTGGTAAGAATAAATTGAGCTGAGGGATGTACTTTTAATGACATCATATCTCTTCCATCATTCCTCTTTCTATTGATTAACGTAATCATAACCAACTAATCTGAAAAATGTCTTATTGAGATGGATGGACACATCTAGAAATAAATTTAGAAAATAGCTTTTATTGAATCTCACAATCAGCTCCCTCCCCAATGGCATGTTGCCAAAAGACATTGGTTACATGGTAGTTCCTATTCAGTAACCCGGACCTGTTTTGCTTCCTTTTTAATCCCTTAGGTTTGTGATAATATTTGCTACAAGTTTTGATCTAGAAAGGAAGCTGTTTATCAAAATCACAGATTATGTTAGCAAATGGTTATTATTATGAAAATCAGTCTGTCCCGAATGAATTGGAAAATTCATTTAAAAGTCAATTAATTTTACATTGATTTTTTTTTATAATGTAAGTTTATTCATAACTGAATATGAATTGTTCCCATTTTTATAACCTTTGATTAATGTCATCAGCTGATAATTGGTTTATAAAAGTGATCTCAAAAGCAGCTTCCCCTGTATTTCATAATATTAAAATTTGGAAAAAAAAAATGTATATATAAAAATGATATTCTGGTCTCCTAAAAAAATCTATTGTAAGTTGCTAACTGCAGTATTTTGTGTGTATACACACCGTACACTTGCACTTGAATCTATTAAAACCCTTGCCAAATTTAAGGTATTTCAAGTTTTTAATTTAAAAAAATATCTTGTTAATGGTATAAGGTGATCGATGACTGTAAAAAATAATGTTGAGGGTACTCAAGAAAAATATCTTCCTCTGTTGTACCTGTCAAAAATGATATGTTGTTTTTTTTATCCATCTCAACTTCGGATTTATTAATGTTTAGAATATTTTAAACATTGTTTTCAGTCGTATAAATCTCACTTTCTCACTCTCTTTAATCAGCTTTAAAGAGAAGAGAATAAAACTTGTGTTTTCCTGCCAAACTTTCACATTGACACAGCAAACTGTGCTCGTGTGTTAGCTTCAGCAATCCATCACAATTTAGCTACTGGCCTCATAAGTCTTCCTCTCTTCAATCAGCTTGACGAGAGAAAGACACGGCAAACTGCATCTGTGTGTCAGCTACAGCGGACAGTCACATTTCAGCTGTTAGCCACGTAAGCTTCCTCTCTTTAATCAGCTTTAAAGAGAGTGAAGCTCATGTCTCTTGTGACATGAATGGACATACAAACAAATATGACTATGGTCTTTATATGTATAGATTCCAATTTTTAATGAAAAAAATACCATGTCCAAAATTTATCTTACTCTTTCCTGATCAACACTAAAGACTTTATTTACTAATGCGGCCCCCAAGCAGTTCTTGTTTATAAGCTTTTCTCCATTGAGATTCTTGACTACCTCTCATTTGCAAAGGTTTTCAGATCTTTGATGTTAGAAACAGGGTTGACTAAAGCTTTTATGGGGCTCTAAATAGAATTTGATAGTGGGTGGGGGCGCTATCTTTGATTGAAAAAAACAAACAAAAAAACAAACATTCAAGCTCTCTTTGGGACCCTCTGGTGGCCATGGGGTACTAAGCATTTGATTACTTCTTTTATGCCTTAGGACAGCAAGCTTTCTTGCCATATATCTGGTCTTGAGCTACCTCCACAGATTCTTGATAATAGCTGCAGCACTATGAAATACTCAGAAGGGTGCTGGAGTCACTTAATCCACAATGAAGGCAACCTGATCCTACTAGTATGAGAATTTAAACAATAGTGTAAATAAATATTGAAGGGAATACTGGAGTATTAAGGATATTTGCTGTCACTAGTTGAGGGCAACCTAATGCTTCATACAATTAAAAGAAAAAATAATACTCAGGAGAATGCTGGTATACTGAGGAGACTGACTGTCACTTGATCCCCAGTGAGGATCTTACTGGTATGAAAATTCATACAATAATAATAGTAAATGGTACTGAGGAGACATGCTGTCATCTAAGCCTCAGGAAGATCCACCAGATTCTGATGGTGTGAAAATTCATACAATAATAACTGTCTGGACTTGTAGAAATTCCACAGGTGTTGACAACCTTTTCGCCTGTTATTTCTCATTCTCTCCCTCATCCTTTCCAATCTTCGTTGCCTGTCCATTTTTTAAAATCTAAATGTTGTATGCATTAGTTTAACATGCAAAAGTCTTCTATCCTCCTTTGTGAACTACCTAACAATCTTTTCTCCTCTTCCTACTCACTCATTAAACTACCTAACCTTTCTCTTACGTTACTATTGAATAAAATCATCAGTAGAGGTGACTTATTGTCACTTGATCTCCAGTGGAAGTCACCAGTTTGTACTGGTGTGAAGACTCAATGCGTTCAAATAATAACAAAGTGGTGTTTGCTACTTGAGAAACTAGATAGAGTTTTCTTGGTTATTGTACAAGAGGAAGTGCTGCTTAGTAATTGAAATGTGTTTCATTGTATGAACAACACTTGAAGTAGTTTTCATGTTTGCTTACATTATATCTACTCAATTTATTTTTCTGTTTTCAAGTGTATCCGCTTGTCTCCTTGGACATTATTTTTTCGAATCTCACTCATTGTAGCATACTATTTGCCCTGGATATAAAGTATAATGCAATCATTTTCTCTAAGACTACATTATAAGACAGTAATACTAACTTGAATTTTCTTTTTAGGAGAAGCATTATTAACTATCATTAATTTTTTATTAGTGTTTTTTTTGTCTTAATTTCACTTTTTATTTATTAGTTTATTTAATTAAAATGCTTCTATGGGCATCTTCATAAACATCTCCATTGAAAATACATATTCAACATTTAAGATATACATCTATGCAAGTTATTAAAATTTATGAAATGTGATAAAAAAATTTTAAGCTTATCAGTACAGAGAAATATCTACCAGGCACATCTTATTTATTTATTTTTCCTAAATTTTTCTATGTGTTTCAGCTGATAAATCTCTATCTTAGATGATCTAAATTTTGTCTTGAAATTATTCACACTTGTAGTATTTTTACATAGAATGATTAACTATTCCTGTATCTTCGGGAGAAAAAATCAATTTGTTTTCTAGTAGACCTAGATAGTAAATTTCCTGTCCCATTTGAGTTATTCTGTGAAATCTTTACATCACAATCACTCAACTGCTTGACATTCTTCTAAAAAAAAAAAAAAAAAATTCAAGTTAATATTACTAATACTATTTGTGTACATGAAAATGACATCAGATGATATGTTTTTGTAGAAGCCAGTCCTAAATTTATGAATGAAGGAAGTCATTTTGTCAAAGGGTTCAATTCTGAAACTAAATAATAAATATTCAGAATAATCACTTACAGACCAAGTTCTCACTTCCTGGTAGAATGGTGGGTGGGTGACGTGTCTCTTTCTTCTTTTCTATAAGACCAAAAAACACAGTTGATTTCAACCCTTGTGACATAAACCAGAGGTATTAACAAAATACTGTAAATTTTAACTTGTTTGTCAGAATTGGTTATGCAAAACTTGATCTTTTGTCTACAAATTTGAAGCTCTTGTTAGCATTTCCAGTACAGGAGCATCATTCCCTGTTAGCTGTACACAAAGGAAATTAATGTGTGCACAATTGAATTCAAAAGTGCACGCATACTTGTGTCATAGAAAAAAAATTTGCATAACATAAAAATTTTACTAAATGACTGAAATATGAAATTTATTCAACTTGCAATCAATTAACTTATAATTGCAAGATATTTGACTCATAATTTCTTTGATTTTAATCTAACAACATTCCCATTCATCAATGAACTTGTTTGACATTCATAATTGACTTTTGATCATCTGCAGTCCATTTATAACACGGTTATCTTTCTTGGACTCCAACACTGACGTTATAAAATAATACTGAAGTGATATGTTGGATTTTTATGAGGTCATGTGTGAGTTATATGATTAAACTTTATCTTCTGCCAATTGTAAAGCTTTTATTGTTCTAGTGGTTAAGCAATTGTTGCACGTAGACTGACTTCCTGAGACAAAAGGGGTGAGGTTTGAATCTCACCGTCAGCTTATCCCTTATTTCCGATCAGCACTGTGTACTAATGACCCTAGACTGATGTTGTGTGTAGTTGATATGAAAAGTTACTAAAACAGGTCTGGTTAGTCACCCAATAGAAACTGTCACATGACCAACATCTTTTGGCAGCATGCTATATTAAGTCGATCAATTAGAATTTAGAAAAAAGGATGATCAATGAATAAGTTACTTCTCTCACCTTTTGTTGGGTAGTGATCACTGGAAAATGTCTGAATTAAAAATAAAACAAAAAAAAAATTTGTGAATACTGCTGGATGCAGATTAAGGGATCAGATAAGCATAAATTGGACTAGCCCCTAAAAACCTATGAAGGGGAAATTTTCAAGTAACAAAATGTTTTTTGCAGACATAATAAGGAGTGAATTTTGAAATTTTTGGCCCTCTGACTCTATTGATATGGCCTTTATGCGTGATACATATATACATACATAGCCAGCCAGACCAACTCAAAAACTGAAAAAACTTATGTTTACAGTTTCTGATCATGATGAAAGGAATAGGAGCTAAAAACTAATGATGGTTGGATGGCATTTCTGGCTCTTTTAATTAAGTATATAAATATCAAAAGCCTCTTGTAGACAATAATTAGAAACTTCTTGCTTCCTAAGCACATTTTGTCAAACTCCAGTCCATACAAGGAATCAACTCTTGTTTTTCTAGTGTAAAAAGGATAATTTTAGAGGGGTACAAATTATCATTCTCTTGAGTCTTACCTATGTGTCTGAATTCATGTCAGAGATCTGCTAGGGCTTATTTCATTGAAATAACTAAATACATCTATGAAATTAACATTTTCCTACTATGTTTTGAAATCACGATCAATAAGTGGTAGTTAGCTCTCTTAACGACTGAGCTTATTTCATTCTAATAAATGGATAAATACAATCACATTAAAAATATGAATTTTTATAATTTTCATTTATTCTATATATAATACCAAAGTTGCAGTAATCATCTCTTGTAGGAGTGGAGTTTGGCTCTGCTGTGATTTTTATGGACAAGCCATAAAACTAATCCTAGTTTAATGATTTCTGTAAAACTTGTGAAGTAATGTTAGCATGTTTCTCTCTTGGATCATTACTACTGAGAAGTAAGTTTGACCTTCTCTCAATACTTACAACTTTGTGCCAAAAATGAGCTTAGTAAAATTAATGAAGGAGGTAAAAACGCCCACCCACTCTTTTCTTTAAAATTCTTATGGGATAAAGTGCAATAGTGGCAAAGAGCCCTTTAAAGATTGAAAGATCTTTTTCATTTAGTTGGGACCAAAAGATATCAGTTGAACTTTCCGCTTTTTATTTGGATAATCAAATCACTTCCTCCCATCTTGGATGTTGTCACCACATCATTTCAGCCAATCCTTTCTTCAGTCTTTGTCAGATGTATAATTAAATTTCTTTAAAAAAAAAAAGAAAATATATTATACCAACTAGAACAATCCATTTTTGGCAGCACTAGGTACACTGAAATAATCCTACTGTCAAGCATACAGTGACAATTCCAAAATTATACATGGGGAAAGGGGGAATTCCCCAATACTAATCTGTTGAGAAAGCAGCATTAAGTGGAAATCCATACTTGCTCAATAATGCATTTGACTGACAAGCCAATGTATGCAGGTTCCTTCAACTTCCTCACTTTCCAACAATGCTCCCTGTCAATTATCTGGTTTTGGGGACTATGACTAGAGTGAAAAGGGTATGCATTACTACTTTGAGGACTTAACATTAAATTTTGGTGCTCAGTTATAAATAAACTGTAGAAAGATAAACTTCTTTTTTTAAAAATTTTATTGTTTTTATCTTGTGAAGGAGAGGGGTGCCTATCTTAGCGTGAGGATCAACAAGCTAGTTTTGCCTTTCCAATGCGCCCATATAGTGAGTTTAATCCTTATTCGATGTCCCACTACTGAGGCCTTTTGTTAGTCTAAACTCCGCTTAGAATAATCTATAACCCAATTTTGAAAAATTTCCAAACAATTTAAAAAAAAAATGTGGTTTGATTGAAGAATGGTATGATTAGCCTTGAGAAATGTTTTAAAAACTGAAGAGACGAATGTTTTTAGTTTGATCTAAAAAAAATTTTTTTTATAAATCTCTTACAGAAAAAATGCGTAGATCTAAAACTATTCTTAATGCAAAATAGTTTTGCTCTTACTTTTGGATCTAATCAAATCTGTTCTACTAACAGCTGTTAGTGACTGAATACCTTGTCTCGTAAACAACCAGTGGAATTAATAAAAATTGTATGTAATAATAAAATAAAATCAATGTGACTTTTGACTGCTCAAACAAGTCACTATCTCTGCATCTGTTTACTATAAAAGTTGGGAGGACAAAAGATTTTCATAAATGTTTTATGAATATTTTTTTTGCATTTGGGAGTCATTCCAGAAAGGAAGTTTAATGATAAATCTACAATGTCACTGATTATATATATATATATATATATATATATATATATATATATATATATATATATATATATATATATATATATATATATATATATATTTAATTAAAAAAAAATTTTTTTTATCTGTCGGCTAAACCTGTCACTAAAACTGTCTTCAGTTTTTAAGCTGGTTTGGTTGGCTTTATACAGCCTGTACCAATGAAGCTAGAGGCCTGAAAATTTTCGAACATTTATTCTTTGTTTCTAGGAAAAAACACTTTAGAAAATCCCCCTCCGTTCCCATTATTGGGTTTCGGTGGAGGGTTCAGTTTGCAATTCAAGTTCATGCTAAATTGGTCCTTTAGTTTGTGTCAGGCAGCATTCATACTTGTTTTTTGAAAACTCAGCTTTTTTAGTGATCACTGTCAAACAAATTGCAAGGGAAGTAACTTACTCATTGATCACACTTTTTCTCTAATCTTTTAATTGATCACCTATTCTTTCTTTTTTATCTACCTATCTTTTCTTTTTCCCTCCACCATCATTATCTGAGTAGCTTAGTACCTATAAAGAATGATTGAGATATGTTATGTATGGATAAATTATCGATTAGTGCAACACCCTCTTTTCACTCTCATTTGGCTTTGTGCTGTGCTATGTACTGGATGTAAACAAAATCAATGGCAGGCAAGTGTGTAAAGCTGTAATCATCAGCAGTCATTCAACCTGTAACTACTGCTTGCTTGGTTGATAACTTATAAAACTTAATTTCACCCAATTTCCAAGAAGTATGAAGTTGGCCTAATGGCTACGCTACTTGCCTGTCTAATTCTAGGTTGAATGTTTGGACAAAAGTAAGCTTTCGTTAATGTTTGTTTGCTTTAGTGTGATAGGAACAAACAAAAGTGGCAATGGTTTTTATATGAGATACTTCTGTTTTTCCTTCATTTTTTAATCTTGTACGTGGATGTTTGAAATTTTGTGATCTATTTTTATGAGGAAATTGCTAATGTAGCAACCACTTACCCCATTCTGCTCATGGAACCTTGCTACAAATAGAAAAAATATGTTAGAATTTCTGTTCATCAGAGAATACATGATTGTGAGGCAAAATTAAAGAATTTCTCACAGGTATATGTATGAGGTATGTAAAAGATATCATGTTGCAAAAATGTTATTAAAATGGAATCAGAATATAGGCTTTATTGTACATCTTCCCTTCACCTGATCTCCCATACAGATGACCATTTGTTATAATCATTTTTTTTTTATATAGCCTATAGACCCTCACAAGCCATCTCACTTTGGAAATACTCTTAGTCTTGGAGACATCACAATTTGACCCCTGTGAAAGTCACTCAATATTTTCTTCTTGCCCATGACTAAGGCATTCAACATATCAAAATAGAGTACTCAAGGCTATCTTATCAGCTTATATACCTCTGACCCTGACTTGTGCAATGTTATGAGACATGAGCTGTCATTATTTCCACATTTTGCTGGTCATAATGTTTTGGCTCGTGTGTGTGTGTGTTAATTTCCAAATTTGATTATTTTCTGATAAAAGAAAATCAAGTATTTCTTATAATTCCACTCAGTAAATGTAGAATTTCCTGAGAAAAGATGTCATAGTACAAACTTGCTCATATGTGCACACATAAACACATGTAAATACAATTGAATATATTCATGACTTATATATACATGTATATATATATATTTTTTGTGGTTTCAAGGAGACATTCAATTACTTTTCCATTATATTGTTTATTGTTCTATAGTGGCTCTTGTATTGAAAAGGAGAAATTAAAATCATCTTGATTGCCTACAAATTACATATTATATTGAGTCACCAACTCTGCAATTAGTCATGCTGCTTATCTTAGTATACCACACCAATAATTTGTGTGTACCATTATTCTTTTTGGTCGATCTAGTTATTTATTTGAAACTGTCAACAACAGCTGTCTCTAAAACCATCAACATGGGTTTCTTCAGTTTTTAAGTTGGTTCGGCTGGCAGGATATGCATGTATAATGTGTACAGGCTGCATCAATGGAGTTTAAGGGCTGAAAATATAAACATTTACTTTTTATTATGTATACAAAAAATTTTTTTTTCTTTTTTATCCCCTCCTGTTTTTAGTGGGGAGGAGGTCAATTTGCAATGTAAGTTTATGCCAAATAGTTTGCGCCTGCTTGTTTTTTGAAAATTTTGACTTTTTAGTGATCACTGCCCAAACAAAAGTGAAAGAAGTAACTTCTTATTCATTGACCACACCCGTTTTCTAATTTTTTGATTTCTCCCTCTCAACAAGGCATGCTGCCAAAAGACAATAGTGACGTGATGGTTTCTATTGAGTGACTAACCAGACCTGCTTTTGTTTTTTTTAAATTTTTTTATTTTCACAACTTTGCATATAGGATTGTTTATATCTAAATGTTTATGTATTTAAAGGAATTATTGAAATTATCTTCTTTTTTCCACTCTGCAAATGAAGGCAATGAACTGTGAAAGAAGTGATTTAATTTGGGGGCAGATCTGAGAACTTTTTTTCCTCCTGCATCATAGCACACAGTATCTCCAAACATCTTCTGTGAATTTCAATGAAATTTTGTGGGCCTGGAAGAAGTGATTAAATTTTTTTGGTGGATATAGGATTTTTTTTTACTGTTACCTCCTGCATTATAACTTTTTGTGAACTGATTTTCATTCAATTATTCGTGACAATGCTATTGGCAGAGTTACGCACTCTTTGAGTGCTTTCTAGTTTATATAATTAAATGAATTTTTTTTCCTTTAGAACAAGTGATAACAGAACTTTTTAATAGTATGGAATATGTTTCTTCTTATTTGGTTTCAACCAATTTGTTTCTATCTATTTTTCTCTCAAATGCTGAAGACTTTCTTAGTTTGTTTGGATTATCCGACTTTTAGACTTATCTCATCTACTCACGTTTCCCTGTTTACCTCCAGCTTACTCTCTGTCACACTCTGTACTGTCTCTGCTCAATGCCTCTCTCTGTCTTCATTTCTTTTTCTTTCAGACTCTCCTCACTCTATTTCTTGCTGTTGTTACCTTTGTATGTCTCACACTGGGATTGAACCTAGAACCATCAGATAACTTGCAGTAATTCTGTCTGATTCTGTAACCACTACGCTATGTATCCAGTGTGAGACAATAATAATACTACTAATGCTAAGAGGGGAGTGCGGTCAATATACCCCCGTCGGTTAAATAAAGGGTTCGGTTCGTTACTTCCCCACACCTACCAGATGATACCTGATGAAGGCCGTAGAGTATGTATGAAAAACAACCAAGATGAGGATAGTCCGAATAATAATAGAAATAATAATACCTCATCTCAAAAATTCAGAGATATGCATCTTTTTGTCCTCTCTCATTCACCGTGTAAGAATTTAAAAAAAAACAACAAAGAACCATTTCTTTTTGAAATGATCATTGATCTGTTCGTTTCATAATGTTAAAATGAATTGATGGTAGACCTGTCCACTTCTTGGTGGTCTGCTTTTTTTTATAGATTTATACCTGTGAAATTTTTTTTTTTTTGTATCTTCCTATTATGTGCATTTTCTACTGGGGTAATAAAAAAAATGGGAAGGGCTATTCAAATAGTAATCTTTATATACTACTACATATCAACAAAAGAGAATCATTTACATTTAAGCCTTTTGATGCTTGAAGGGCTTCGTAGTTATTTGAATTAGTCTGTTACCAATAAAGAATAAATTCAATTCAAATGTAGATAATTCTTTTGGATTGCTGTGAGGTCAGGACTACTACCTTTAACAGCTGACTAGGTAAGATCACTCTTACCATTCCACTGTTGACAATTACTACGAACAGTTCAGCAGAGAGCACCCCCCTATCTCTGGGTACAAAGTCTGTCCAAGAGTATCCAGCCATTTGATATTAATGAAAATTGGCTTATTTTGGGTAGTAGCACCGTAGCTCTCTTGAAAGTACTCCCCCTGTATCTTTTGCACTGATACCAGCATTCTTTCCACTCTTCAAAACAGTCTGCAAAGTCCTCTTACAGGATTGCTATCATCTACCTTATCTGGTTTAGTCATGGTGAGGGCGGCAATCACGCTGTATACAAGCTCACTCTATGGCACCTCAATGCTGACTGAGTAAGCCCATAGGAGAGTGTCTGTTCACAGATATGCAATAATGTCTGCTCTGATTGATTGTCAAGTTACTTTGAGAGCATGTTTCGAGATATTCTAGATGTCTTCATCCTCTCTGGATGGACTTTACGACTGATTTATATCCAATGGGAGATGCCTCCCTATAAGAACTTGAAACCCATTAACTACAAATTACAAGAATTTCAGTCATTGCCATTCTATGGCTTATATATAATCATATATATATGTGTATATATATATATATATATATATATATAATTGTCATGTTCGTTTCAAGTGCCCAGAACAGAAGATGAAAAGGAGAACGTAGAATAGCAGATGCTTTGCTATGGAGAGCTAATGATTTGGTGGAGAAATGTAATGGATGACATTTGTTCCTTCCACTTCTGAAAGGCAAGGAAAATATATGTACATGATAGAGGTTTAGAGAAACAGCTATGTGCCATAGCATCTTATGTTGTGTAGTAAATATATCTATTAATTATCGCATTCAAATTACTATAGGATAATTCTGGTGCAAGTCTATGTATGTCTGTATTGCTATGCTCTGAATGTCTTGGTCCAATTGGTATATCATCTACCATTTTCATCTTCCCTGCTTTGAGTCATTTTTTTTTACCATGGTCTGTTACAAAAAACATTTTCCGTTCAGATGTGATATGACTCAGTTAACAATATAGTAGAAGTTAAGTAATGTGGTCACTCCTACAGGGCTAGCAGTAATGCTTTATTTTCCTTTTCCATGTCCAAAATTCCAAACAATTTATTTTGAAACAATTGTAGGTGTTACAATACGAAAATGAATTCCAAGCAGTGATTATTATTCTGTAATTTTCCTGAAAAAATTTGTGGATATTCTTGATTTTTTTTTTAAGAGGTGATTTTTTTTTTCCTTTTCTTGAAAAAAAAAAAAGAAAAACGAAACAACTGAATGTGTTTCAGAGGAAGAGTCATTTCAAACTGTGGAGTGAAGATGTTTCTATCACTTGCATTGTTGAGTGGAATAGTCTTTTGTTATGACAGAAACAAGAAAAAAAAACCCCACACAGTTCATTATATATAAGTAGATCAATACCATACCATTGAGAAATGTGCTGCTCCAATGTGCTCAAAAAACAACAGTGTGTTTATAACCATGTTGCAGTCATCGCATGAATCCATCTATATATAAGCATTGTAGTAGAATGCACTCGTTATGGCTTTGACTTTTCTTATTGTAGATCTTTTGCTTGCATTCAACTCAGTAAGTATGCGCTTAGGTAATTGGGTCAACAAAATTAACTGTATGGTTCATGGTTTCTTGTACGTAATGTTGTACAACTGGAATGCTAATCACATAAAACATCTTTCCTGGAGTTGGCATAATGCCAATACTTGTTATGTTCATAGTATTATATATAAGTATGTGGGGTAAAAAAAAGAAAAAAAAAAATTAAGAGAAGGAGACATCATTGACGAAACGAGAGATCATTCAATGTAAAGACCCATGATTGCTCTAGCATTCAGTGCACGAGGTACCTGAGGATGTATAAGAGAATAATATCTATTAATGGCTCCGTGGCAGAGACCACCAATAAGTAACTACTAAAAGCTCTGTAACACCGACTGCACACCTAGATACAAAAATAGAGTAATATTAATAGTTCTGTAAGGGAATGCACTTCTTTTTTTTAGGGAGCAAACTACTTGTACTAACAATACAAGTTCATTATTTCATACATATCATATCATCAACCAGCATGAGTCTCATGCTGAACAGGGGTCTTTCCAATTCAACCATGACTGTGCTAACCTCTGCGATGTCTAACTGGCAAACTTTTTCAACTCTTCTTTCCAACTTATGTTTGGCCTCTTACTACTGCATTTATTGTCCCACAGTGATTAACCCATCTCCATTTCTTTTTTCGTCTAATAGTAATTAGACGAAGAAAGAAATGGTGATGGGTTAATCACTGAGGGACGATAAATATCTATATCTTTTACTTTAGTCTGCTCTCTGATCTCCGTTAAGCCTTTTCTATCTTTTGGTGTTATTCCAAACATCGTTCAATTATTTTTCCTATCATAATAAAATTTTACCTATTTACGACTGGAGTCAGATTTTTCAATGGATTTTGGTGAAATTAGAAATACGGGGTAAAGTATATTTGCATAGTAATGCAAATCTGTTTGTAAAAAAACTGAAAGCCTGTTTCCAATCATCCTGAGAGTTTTCATGAGTAATTTGATCGGCTTTCATTAATAAGTATATTTCTTATGGAAATTTTTCCAGATGGACTAGATGTAGGCCTATTGATATATATTCGTTTGCAGGTCTTTAAAGAATAAAAGAAAAAGTGGGTAGGATTTCTCTGCTTGTAGGGTACTGTCTGATGTATGGACCATCAACACCCTTTCTAATTTGTAATGACCCACCAAATATATTGAATAAGGTGGCACCGATCTAAAAAGCTCGCCACAAAACAGTGGCAACAGGTAAGCTTTATTAGCTGCTAACATCCTAGAACCAATATGACTCAACACTTTGTAATACTTGCCCATAAATGTTTCAATATTTAATGAAAAGGTGCTTATTTTATCTTTGTATCTTGTCAAATATCTCTGACTCTTTTGAGACTTCTGGAACATATATAGGTTTCAAGCCCTTAGCCCCTATATATATTTCACCTAAATTGGCCAGTTTTATGCAAAAATTATCATTTTGTTCATGTGAATCTTTATATTCCAGGATATGGTATTTCTTTTCATAGCAATTTCTGAGTGTCCTTTGTTAGAATTTAAAATTATAGTTGTCCCTCCAATTTTGTGGACTTGGTCATGCATAGTTTTTCTATCAATTAAGGGAAGCTATTCTCATGGACTTTTGGAAAAAAAAACAAAAAACAAAAACACATTTTGATAAAAATTATAGTTTTTGACAAAAATTGTAGCTTTTGACGATAAGTCATGTGTAATAAAATGGAATACTTTAGGCTACACAACACAGGGAAAATCTGTTTGTAAATCACTAACAGAAAATTCAATTTTTTATAATCAAAATGAATTAAACTAACATGGGAGAAATATCTGGCTCTGTAAATAGGACGGTTTGATAAGGAGCTAAGAGCTACAAAACAAATTTAAGGGGTCAATGCACAGAAGAATACCTAGGTCTTGCTCCGATCAAGATCATTTGTTTAAAATAGATCTGAGAAAGAGCTTTGGCAACTTTTGTATAAAATACATCTTTTTTTCTTTCTTTTTTTTTTTTTTCATCTTCCTTGTTTAGTAACCCATCCAGGTATGAAATGGCGACTCCAGGTTGTTTGTCAGTACTCTTTGGTGTTGTCAACCCATGTAACACTTAGTAACATTATATCGCTGTTTAAAGAGTCCAGAGTAGGTGGATTAGCAAAGTCTATGGCAGCAGAGAGATACGATCTATAGGAGACTGTTTTTGGTATAGTATTTAAGGGGCAGGGTTGCAAAATAAGCTTGGCTTGATCTGGCGGATTTTTTTCAATTTAGTTGATGAAAATTACTGATAGTATAATGAATTCTTGTTGTCTTCATTTTTAGTGTTTCTCTGAATTTTTGAGATGAGGTATTATTATTATTTCTATTATTATTCGGACTATCCTCATCTTGGTTGTTTTTCATACAATGTTTCAGCCGTTGTACTCTATAGCCTTCATCAGGTATCATCTGGTAGGTGTGGGGGTATATAGACCGCACTCCCCTCTTAGCAGTAGTAGTATTTTCGAATTATTATTGTCTGACACTGGGATTGAACCTAGAACCATTAGATTACTTGCAGTAATTCTGTCTGATTCTCTAACCACTACGCTATGTGTCCATGTGGATGATGCCTAATGAAGGCTGTTGAGTACAACGGCCGAAATGTTGTATGAAAAACAACCAAGATGAGGATAGTCTGAATAATAATAGAAATAGTCTTCATTTTTGTTATTTCTTTCTTTTTTCTATTTTCACAATCCATTAAATACACGAATAAATGATCATCATTCCATGTTTCTATCTGGCAGAGTATGTAAGCTGGGAGAGATATTAGCAGAATTTCAAATTTCCGAAGGGTCTTCTGCTTATTCATTTTCTATTCAGTGATTGTGAAACCTAAATGGCTATAAAAATCTATCGAGACAGTAAGTTGGTCTCGAAAGGGTGATCTACCGTGGCTTACTCTTGAGCACAAATCAAGTAAAATGCTATTTAATCATGTATTGTGATGCTAACTCTGATGTATCTCTCCTGAATATTTCTCTCAAGTTGAAAGAATTTGAGAGCCTACCCTCTGCGTGAATATCAAAACTTCTAAGAGGGTGCATTGTCAATTGATTTTTGACTAGTATTTCTTTCATCTTGAGTTCTGTTGCTTTTTATCGCAACCCCAGATCTTCACTCTACAATCAATAGCGTGTCACGTGGATTGAAAAATAAAAACACGCCTCTGGCAAAGCTTGGACTCGCCTGCCTTACACAACTGAAGGCTTCCACCTGTATTTATTCATTTACAGAGGCAACTATTTATTTTAATCACAGATAATGTTATCTAATGGTTATTGTTTTGATAATCATTCAAAATTAAATAAAAATTCATCTTAAATTTTTTACTATTTTATAAATACTTCTTTTATAATGTAAATTTGTTTATAACAATGATTGTAAATTGTTCCAGTTTTTATATCCTTCGCTCAATGTTATCTGCTTGGTTACTGTTATCTAAAAGGCCCTGTCCCTATTTGATCACAATAAGCAGCTTCCTCTGTATTTATTTTTTAAAAACTTTCCAAAGAGTGAGACCTTGATTGATCTATTGCATAGACTCAAGGAATGAAAATTTTTACCATATGAACCCTAGTTGTATAAATTTTGAAAGTTGGTCTTTTTCAGAGGCATGGATACTTGAAAGCACTTGAAAATTTCTGTACAATCCACCTAGATAAAGTGGCTGTCAACAGATTAAATGTATTTGTTTATTTACTTGTGCACTTTGGTTACTTATCTTGAAGAAAAAAAATATAATTTTAAGATGTTATCTTCAACTACTGCTTCTCATATTGCTTTTTTTGGTGCGCACAGCAATGGAAATTGCTGAATGAAGTCTCTCCTTGTATAGACCTATTAGATTTAATAGTACAGTCATCTGGGGCAGGGTTTACAGGATGTAAAATAGGCTGAAAATCACTGAAGTTTGGGATGTAGGAGAAAGTTTGCTCTATTTTGAAGAACTGCTGTCTACCAAGATGCTATTTGACTATCTTGATCAGTGGCAAATATAGGAAATACTGCCATCTGTAATTAGGGATAGGGTTGTGTCAAACACCACATATGAGGATGAATCAATGTCTGGAACCTGACACAGTAAGCTGAATTCATTTGTGTAATTTTTGATCAACGTGATTAATATTCACCATTGAATTAAGTGCATTGACAAGGAGATAGTATTGAAAAATTATATTTTTTGCATGAAAAATGCTTTTTTCTTCATTAGGCTATGGACTTATATATATATATATATATATATATATATATATTTATATATAGTCTGTTTTATTGAATTATTGTTATTGATTTATCTTCAATGATCGTTTTCTGAAGTAATGAGTTCTATATATTCCCAGCAAATACATATGAATATGAACATGGACATGGACAAAAACACATTTAATAGAGAGAAAATCTCAAGCATAAACTTTGGTTGTTAAGTTTTGATATCTGTTGACTTTATTTCCACCTTTACATTTCCAAGTATAGATTGACATCATTTTTTTATCAATTCTACAGGTCTCTGGTTGATTTTCACTTGGATAAGGAAACATATTTATTGGAATGAAAATTTCTCATCGAATAACTGTAGCCACAAAAAATGGTGAAGGGTGCTATCCCTTTTTTTTTTTTTTTTTTTTTTTTAGATGTGTATGTGTTTGTTTGTTCCAGCACTCCAGGCCATACCATTTTGTTTAGACTTGTTGGCATCAGTTCTCCTCTCTCCCCAAAAATCTTTTTCTGATTTTTGGAAAAAATTATTTTTTGTCCTATTTGAGGCCTTATTTTGACTGATTTATGAATGATATCTAGAATCTTTTTTTCTCTATTTTTGATGTTTTCCGGTGATGTCATAATAGAATTTATTCTGACCATATTTATTCTTTGATGGAATTTTTTTTTTTCTTGACTTCAAATTCTGACACTACTGTTTTTCAATTGACCGTGTTGGCAAGTTTTATTTTTTTCATTTTTTCACACCAATCGTGTGTGTGTCTGTGTGATAAATATAGTTTGTGTATATTATAAATATGTTCTGACACATACTCACACATATTTATCATTAATTCTGACTCAGTATGTAGATTAATTTATTGGTGATTACTCTTGAAGCATAAAATTGATAAGCTTTTATTCATTTTTTACTTCCTCCATTGTCGCTTAGTTATAGATATGCAGTACTGTTCCATAAATTGACCTTTCTCGTCTTTCATCTTCAAAACTTTTTGTATCTCTTTTTATTTTTCATTATTATTGGACTAAGTAAATTGTGTTTATGTAACTGTAAAAAAGATTGATAAATTTCTAACAATAGGATTGATTAAAGTTTAGTCTAGTTCTCTTCCCCCCTCTCTCTCCTTCATCCATGTCTCCTGTTCCTCCCAATTTCCCCAATCTCTGATAACTCAGCCTAACGTACTGTTTTTTTTCCATAAAAATTATTCGCTTTATGCCATTTCAGCTTTTGAAATGTTATTTTAGGAAAGTTCTATTATTGGATGAATGCCCTCCATTTAGTCTCTGCAGACAATGAGACAACACTGGAGGGTGCCCTGTAGGGTTCATACCTAGGCAGTGTATTGAGATCATCTGTCGTCAGAATCTCCCTCTTGGCCTCATTGATATAGTCCAAAGGAAAATGGTGATATGCCTGGCTTCATCTAGGCTGTCAAATTGGGCAACAAAACATATTGAGGCATCTGAGTTGTCCTTCTCCTAGACTGGTTGCTTTCCCAAGGCTAGAGAACCCATTTTGCCCTGCTATTTTACCCATGGGGGAGAAGAGATGGAATTTGATTCCATTGTCTTGGCGCATGGGCTGTTACCCACAACGCCAATTGCACTGCCAGGATACTTTTGGATAGTGTGGGGGAGATCTGTAACTTGCTGTGGATAGATCTCTCTCTCTCAATCCAACAAGTGAAAAATGTACTTTTGTCATCTTAATCTTTTTTCCTCACAAATCTTGATGTTTCTTGTCTCCATAATGTGGGAACCACCCAACAGTTTATGAAGTACAAAGACTATTAGTATAAGTACTTAAAAAAGAAAAAAGCCCTCTAATTTTTGCTTTCTCTCCGGTGATTTGGATATTTTCCGCTGTTTTGTTTGGGTTGTTTTTCATTTCTCCTTTGTATTGTTTGTGAATCTTATACCTCAATCTAATCACACAATATTAATTTCAAGGGAAGTAACTCAGTATTTGCACATTGAATTCTTTTCCCCCTTGTTTTTTCAATATTTTATTTTCATTAATTTTTTAGTTAGTGTACAATGTTGGTCGAATTATGCTCTCTCTGAGTGCTCTCTACTTAGAGATGAATTCTCTCTCTCTCTCTCTTAATTCACCGAGATACAAAATCCACATTTTTTTTGTATTAATCTTTTTCCTTCCCTAATCTTAAAGTTCTTTGTCTTTGTGGACCAACCCGACAGTTGATGGAATACAAACTAAGATTATATATAAGTAAAAGAACGTATAAGGAAAAAGCAACAATTTTTGCTTCTTCTTCGGTGATAAGGATATTTTCCTGCTGCTTTTTGGGGGGTTTTCTCTTCTTTCTTTCCTGGTCTTGGAGACCAGAGCAGAGATTGTGCCTCAATCTAATCACACTAGTATCAATTTTTTCTTGTTAAAATTGCAAGGCTACCCTGAATTGCCGAGATCTACCACTCCCAGAGAAGGGGTGGAAAGGAATAGATACAAAGCTAGATTGTGGCTGAGATAGTTTTGTATTAAGTGCGTGTGGAAGTTTCCAGCAAAAAACTGGTTTTCAATTTGGTATTCAGCCTCTAGTTTACAAAAAAGTGTTCTAGCCCATGTACAAATACTGATTATTTTGCAAAGCGCACAAACCCTCTCTACTTCGAAAGTTGGCATAAAATAATATTCCTCACCAAATTCCCGACCATTTGGCCTTGTGCTACTTAGAGCAAAATTTAGTAAATATCTATTAGACTAGCATAGTAGCACTAAGAAAAAATGACTGGATTATTTGCATATGGATATATTATACAAATATATATTTCAATATTTCATGTACTTATTACATACCTAGAACAAAATATTTTTTTTTTCTGATTTTGTACACTGCATCATATTTTCAGTTCCTTAATAATTTTAAAGGAATAAAGAAACCGAATTGTGTCAAAAACAAATCTCTTTATTAAAATGAGAAAAAAATCAGTTTTATTCATGAAAAACCAGAGATGCCTTCATTTGTTTTTTCCTTTGTACTCGGAAGACAGCAGCAGTAGTAGTAGTTGTAGTAATGTACATGTGAACACACACAGATGTGTGCTTTAGCTTTGATACAAACATTACCCCCTTCCTCTTTGTTGGTTCTAGCATTACAGAAATCGACAAGAGAAGCAAAAGTGAGATTGACTTTTATGCAATATAAGACAATATTACCAACTCTGCCTGAAATTGAATAACCGTGACCTAGTCGTTTCATTTTAGTCACCATATCCCCACTATCACCCTTGACATTACTAGCCCATCCTGACTTTTCTGACAGTGATACAAGGTTACATAGGGTGATACATTGGATTGGCGAGGTCAGAGGAACTGACATGCCACCGATCATTCTTGTCAATTAAAATTTGGTAGGGATTTTTAGAGAACTAATAGGACAAAAGATTTAATTTTCTACTCTCATTCTCTCACGGATACTCACTTTCTCTCTCTCGCTCTCACCCACTCTGTCTTACACACACTCTCTCTTGCACACGTGCACACTCTTATGTACTCTCTCCCTTGCACACACCTATTCATGCGCACACATTCTCACACTCACATACGTACTTTCTCTCTCTTTCGTATTCCATCCAAGCTTTTTTTATAAATGTCAAATGTCACAGCATCTACAATGAATTACTATTGTAAATCGAGCTCCACCCTCTTAAAAGAGAAATTTTAAAAGAATGAAGGAAGCCATTTTTAAAATGTGGCTACTGTAGTACACACATTGATTTTCAAGGCTCTATACCCAAAAATGTGATCAGGAGCTCTGAAATAGACAGGGGGACTGACAGATAAGTGAAAAGGGAAGGATAACTAGCCACCATACTTTTGTTATTGTTTGGTAGGGTTAGAGATTGTGGCTGCGGTGATTCAATAGAAGAGCATCGGGGCTCAAACATGGAAGCTGCCAATCCATAGATTTACCCCACTTTACATTGTATCAGAAACTATCTATTTTTTATAGGTTCTCTCCAACCCTTTTAAAAGCCTTTGTTTTGTTTCTCTAGAATTCATTATTTTAATTGGGAATTTTATTGATGCTCAGTTTGTATTGCTGACACATATACCAATTTGTTCAAATATATATGCCGCTAAGTGAACCAAATATATGAGTTGCCTCAATTCCTGTTGCCATGTGACCATTGGT
The DNA here is from genome assembly GCA_963457665.1 of Thysanoteuthis rhombus. NCBI lineage: Eukaryota > Metazoa > Mollusca > Cephalopoda > Oegopsida > Thysanoteuthidae > Thysanoteuthis > Thysanoteuthis major. The sequence goes on along the minus strand of OY735242.1, from coordinate 24,622,557 downwards.
ATGATTGGTAAAAGAAATCTGTTCATGTTTGTACAGGTAGTTAAGGTCAAAGGTTGTATGTTAAATTAGAAGAAAGATCTGGGTTTCTTGTGAAAATTTAATGACTCATTACTAAATTGTTTTGTGTCTAACTTCTGGGTTTCTTGTACTTTAGTTCCCCGTCTTTCTCTAGTTCTTTCAGATTACAATAACTGATTGATAATATCGAGAAAGGATATAAAAAAAAAATTTAAAAAAACTGGAACAATTCACATTCATTGTTATTAGTCCATTGTTTTATTAAATTCATTGTTTCAAACAACTTTACATTATAAAAATATTTTATTATGGTTTGTGGATATTTTTTTAATCCTTTTCCATTCATATTAATATGTTTGAGACTGAGTGAATTTGATTGCAATAAAAATTCAATAACAGTGTGCATGATTATGATACATGGCTTCCTCTGTCTATTATCAATAATTCATTGACCTAGTATTGGCATATCTTGTAGGAAGCTAAGCAAGTGATAAAGCATTACCTAAGCCACTACTTGTGTGATTATATTTTCTTATTAGTATAAAAGAACTGTTATCGACTTATCTCTTGGCATAGCAGGATGAAACTTGTTTTTATAAAGGGTTTGATAAAATTAACTTGTTGGCCTTCTGGTACCATGTGTGTGTGTGTTCATATATATATATATATATATATATATATATATATATATATATATATGCAGCAGCCCCATTTTCTGTAATTGTTTATTCTGTTTACGTTGTCTAAGCAAAATCATACATTCACCATGTAATAACAGGAGATCATTTCAAATGAGTTTCAATATGATATAAAGCGATTTATAATCATTCTGTTAGATACTATGTCTGTTTCTTAATAACAGTTGTTGCATTGATAAAAACAAATAGAGCAGATATATACCGTGAATGAACAAAAATGAGAATTTGGAGATAAAACAGTTATTTGGGCCTTTGTATAACCGATGGCTGTTTTGCTCAGTGGTAAAAACAACACTAAATTGAAGTGGCTACTCTATTGGTCGCAGGTTTAAGTATATAATATTGAAATTTTTTGGTCCAAGGGTAAACCATATGTGGATTATGCATATGTATACAGCCTACTTAGGGTATCTTGGTACTATTTTAGGCACTGGCTAGTGTCAGAAGTTCAAAAAGGGAGTGGTTCAACCAATAATTGACCATTGTAAAATGACATACTGGCTTGAACAATAAATCTATAATATCAGAGTTTTGGAACTTTTTGTAGTAGCTTGTCTTTTCCTGTAACAATTCAAAATGCAGATCCGAGAGTTTTGAGCGTAGAGTTACCTTCTTTAATGGGTTGAAATATGGAGCAGAGATTCTCTTGGCTCCATTGCAAATGCAAAAAAACAAATAAGTTCCAACTCACTGTTAAGTGTTAAATATCAACCCTTTTTCCAGTGCCAATGATAAAAAGTAAAGCTGACAACTTTACACATCTACACACACATCAGTGCACTTAATTCAGTGGTGCATAATAATACTATAATTCACCATCATTTCAATGATGTGATTTTTGAGCTTTTTGAATGTAGTAAAAAATTTTGGTGATTGTTCACCAATCATAATGCTTCTATATAATAGAAGGAAAACCCTAAGATCGCAATGACTACAGACCTATAAGCCTACTCAACTGCATATACAAACTTTTCATAAAAATCATCACCAACCAAATCACTGAAGCACTAGATGAAAACCAACCACGGGAATAAGCTGGTTTAAGAAGAAGCTACTCAACCATGGATCATCTCCATTCAATAAATCAGTTGAAAGAAAAAGTAGCAGAATACAAAATGCCACTCACAGTAGCATTTATAGACTTCAAGAAGGCTTTAGACTGTGGAAATTCCCACGGTCATAATGCCATCTTTCTACAAGGTGTAGACCTTGTATACATTAAAGCACTACAGCATATATACTGTTACTGCAACTCCTTTATCAGGACTCTGAGTCCTTCCAGCTCAAAGGAGTAAGGTAAGGTGATACCGCTCAACCAAACTCTTCACAACCTGACTCAAGATGATCTTCAGGAACCTAGACTGGGAGAATAGAAGAATCAAAATAGGTGGTGAATATCTGATCAACCTCAGATTTGCAGACATCATCATCCTTTTCGCAGAGAACTTACACTACCTCCAACTATTCTAGATGAACTAAACGAAGAAAGCAAGAAAATCTGCCTACATGGAACTTCAGCAAAACGAAGGTCATATGCAGCAACCACGTTAGAAATAAAAACAACTTTCTAAATCGAAGATGTAAAGCTGGAGAAAGTAGACTACTACATTTACCAAGGACAATGAATCTCCATGAAACTCAGAAAAGAAGAAATCAAGTGAAGAATCACTCTAGGATGGCAAGCCTTTGGCAGAGCAAGCTCAACCTTCAAAAACCTCCAATGCATCTTCCTGATAGTCACCTATGGAGCTGAAACATAGAACCTAACCAAGAGACAGACCCACAAACTGAGAAGCATGCAACAAGCGAGAATTATGCTCAACCTCAAATGGAGAGATCACAAGACAGCACAGTATATCAGGGAGAAAACAGGAGTCCAAGACATCGAAGAATCTACTAGAAAACTCAAATGGCAATGGGCTGGTCATGGGGCAAGAATGGCTGACAACTGATGCACATCACAACTCGCAACATGGATCCCCAGAAATCACATGCACAACTAAGGCCAGCAGAATACAAGATGGAAAGACGAACTAAACAAATTCAGAAAGTGCTGGCTCTGCGACACCCACAATAGAGAGGTGTGCCGAATCCTGGAGAAAGTCTTTGTCCAACGACAGATGATAAAAGACTGATGATGATAGCACACAACGGACCAGTTTAATCACTGTTCTGGGTTTAAGTTTTTCATGTGTTCTGTCAATCTATATGTATCTATATATGTGGACTCTACCCAGCCCTTACCATTCATTTTAGAAACTTGAATTTTGCACATACACTCTCCTCTAAATGAAAAGGAAAAAGTTTTTTATTCTTTTTTTTATTGATAAAATTCCCTTCTAACCTACGTTCTTGGGAAGGTGTTCAATATGCAATGTTAGTTCATACTAAATTGATCATTAGTTTGTGCCTGCTTGTTCTTCGAAAATCAAACTTATTTTTTTTAGCTACTAAAGTCCAATGTAAGGCATGAAAAGTGATGTATATTGATCACCCCCAACACAGCATATATGGGCGGTAATTCATAATTTTCCTTGTAATCTTAGTTGTTTTTGTCCCCCAGTAGATTGAATTTTTGTACAATTTTTTTTTTTTATTGAAGAGAGGTGAATCTATGGATTCTCTCTCTCTCAAGAGCTGCTCGTAACACTTTTGGGTGAAAATGTTGTAAGTGTCTTTTTAAATTTGATGCTTTTGTAGTTCAATTTAGGAAATCTTTTTTCAGAAATAGTAAAACTACTGATTTTTTTTTTTCACCATTATTATCTTTAACACAATACTGACTAATATTTCCCATCTGTTGTAAAGTGTTCAAAAACTGCTGACTTTGTTGAAACTCTTTTTGACTTGGATATGAGTGAGTAGTACTCTTAAGGCTTCAGTCATCCCTGCTGGGGCTCTATTTTATTATTACTCTCTTGGTCCGTTTGTGATATATGAAATAAACTCACTGGCAACAAGCACCCAAGGTGGAGTCACTCACTTCATCCTGCACTAATTCACCCTGAGTTTTGGGCAAAGATAGATTTATACCCTTTTCAAGGATATTTGTGCGAAGTGAATACAAACTGTCACTGCTGGAGCTTGAACTTGGCTTGTCTAGTTCATTCTCCATGCTGTTACCCGCTTGGCCTCCCCACATCCCCTGCAAGGGATATAAAGTCCATAAATATTTAATGTTTTGAAATTAGTATCATATCCCAAAAAAGAAATAAAATAGCTTAACCGAATTAGTATTAGAAATCTTAATGCATTATATTACAATTTATATTTAGATGGAGTTAGCACATTTATATCAGTAAACAACTCCAACTCCAGTAACCAAATGATGATTGCTTCCATCTCCACAGATCTGATTAAATCTCATTCTATAACTGTTTGCATACATATACATATATATACATATATATATATATATATATATATATATATATATATATATATATCTTCTAACATCAGATGATTTTTTTTTTCAATGGTTATTTTAACGTAGCATATTGTGCTGTAGTCATTTTTCACCATGCATGTTTTATACTATTTCTCTTATAAAATTCATTTTTCATTGGAAAAAATGCATCAAGCTTTTGATAGATATATGAATACAGCAATATATTACTCTGGCTATACATCTGTATGATTGTAATGAGTAGAGATGATGATGAAAACTTAAATCTGGAACTAGGTTCTCTTTCATTTATTTTGAACCCCCCCCTCTTCCACTTGGAAAATGGGATTAGTTAATTGTATTATTGGTTTTTAACCTTTTTATTACTACAAAAAAAAAAGAAGTCAATTGAATTTCCTGGTAGGCTACTGTGTCTGTAGTTTCTTAGAATTACAGCCTCTCCCCTCTCTAAAAGTAGAGTGTTCTTACGAAAATCACTCATAAGCCAAAAGGATGTGATAGAAATAGGCTATTACCATCAATTTACATGGGAAAAATTTTTGAGTATTCCCCATACCCCCAAAACAGTAATTGGAGGTTTGGGTGATGAGAGGTATAGGAGACTTGGATGTAGCAGAGAGAGAAATATATTATTATAACGGGTTGCTTAAAAACAAACGCTGAGTTTAATTTTCACATTTAAAGTGCCCCACCCTGGAAGCAGGCAGTCCTGTATTCCCTCACCTCCTTTTATTTAGCACTACACCACTGCGAGTAAGTCACTAGTGATTCTTATTCTTTAATGCCTGTCTGTATTGCTGATTGTGCATTGTTCTTGTTTGTTTACTGTTTTCATGTGTGGTATGACTTTTCATTGAACAACGGGTCATTGAAAATGCAAAATATACTCTCACACACACACACACACTCATGCACACATGTGTTTGTAGTGTGTGTGGCCTTTGTGTACACATATGAATGTATGTCTGGTGTATACATATGTGTGTATTTTGCTGTTTTGATGAGATGTCATTTGAGAAAATGTTGTGGTACCATTCTCATATTAACAGCATATAACGAGTAAACATTGTGTTTTGAAAGTAAATGTTACAGCCAAGAGAACAAGAACATGCCAACGTACAGTACCACTGTTAGTTTGTTTTCAAAATCTTCTGTTACCATTCGGAACCACTCTGTTCAAGGTCTACTATGATTCAATGTGTTTTCTTCAGCTTATACTTTAAATTAATTTGTATAGCCATATCTCAACCACACTATATCAAAACCACAATATTCGAGGTATCGCTGTATTGAACTAATTTTAGGTAAACTTATGCAAAATTATAATTTTGAATTGGGTAAAAATATGCCGGATATAAATATATGCAATGGAAGTGCTGATATGAAAGCAAACTTCAAAAGTGATTGTTTGGTGGTAATTGTTATAATATGCAGAAATAAAGGCTTCATTTTGACTGTAGGGTTTATGGACAATGAAAGGTTAAAGCATATTTTCTATCTCTTTCACACACATAGGCATATCAATATTTCCCAATGTTATGGAAAAAATAGTTTTACTGAAGAAATATCTATTTTTCAACTTAAACTCCTTCCTTGTCAATACCCTAAAACTCAACGTTTCAGTATTTACTTGAAAACAACATCTAATTTGCCTGGCTGAAAATATCCACCCTCCAGGCGAGTATCTCCAGCTATATGCAGTCCAAGGCCACAAAAGCATGAGTTGAGTAATGATTTAATGTTTTTTAGTCTTAGGCTCCATTTAACTGGGGATTGCCATCTGAAGGTAGGGTATTTTCAGCTAGTACACACACACACACACACACACACACACTAGCTGACTAATTTGGAAATGTATCTTAGAAAATTGTAGTATTAAGTTCAGCTTGCACATACAAATTTGACTGAATCAGTGCTATCAACCAAAAATTAATTAGTTCTCTTAATTTTGAAAAAACTTGCTGAATTTTAACCCACACACCCATTTAAATTCCATTGAAATTGAAGTTGCCTTCCACACTGTAAAAAGAAACCTCAAAAAACTTCTTTGCCAACTTTTTAAATTTAGATTTTGACCTTTTTAAGTGAAAATTAATTTAGGAAAATTTGACCAATTCAACTGTGGAAACTTGACTGAATTTCTTGAATCCTGCAAATCAACATATCTTGATTTACTCTGTCTAATTTTGCTCTTTCCATTGTTCTAAGTCAATTTTTGTATCCAAGGTTAGTTGAATATGTGACTGCAATATAGGGCTGCACAATGAGTATCAAGTTGATCTTTTGAACCATATTTTTTGTGGAAAAGGGAGCTCTTTTATGTTGCCCCAGTATATCAACATATCCTCTATTATAGTAAGGATCTATGATACCATTGGAGTCATATATATCTAGTCAGATATTGCTGGGTATTTTATTTGGTCGTCTGTTGACACTTGTTGCCAAAAGGTTATTTGTGAACTATGAAAAAAGTGGGGACCTATACATTTCCATGTGAACATAAAGGTCAACTTTAGAATGAGTCCTATAGCTTGGTATTTGACCCAACCATTTACTTTCTGTTGGGAATTTCTCCTCTTGTTACACAGCTCTATATAGAGCTTCATTCAGTGTATACTTAGATGATTGCTCTGCAAATGAAATTGACTCAATATTGTGATACTGAGGTATAATGTTGTCACAAGATGCTCAAATGCTGAGCTGTACCATACACTGCTCTATAGTAGTGGGTTTGAGCCTTTTCTCAAATACTCAGTATTTGTTTATAAGTACAGTTTGATTGAAGGAGAGTTCATCTACTTATATAATGTCTTGTGGTAACTATTGAATGCTAATTGTAGAGTAGTCTCCCTTAATCATTGTTTTGCTGAGAAAAAAAATAGGTTCATTCTTGAACATGAACAAGAAAATGCTGAGCAACATGATATTTTTTATAATCATCAAGTGCAGTACTATTGCTAAATTATGTGAATTCTGCCATCATTATTTGACAGCATGGGTAAAATAGTGCTATTTATAGCACCTATTCAGAGCATCATTCTATGGCAGAAGTGAGCGATGCAGATCAGAATAAAGAATACATTCTCCGCGAGACAAACTTTCTTTTTGCCCCAGGAAGCCTGGTTATCCATACCAACTGTATTTATGTATACTATTAGTATTATAATAATAATTATTGAATCTTTTTAAATGAAACATTGTTGACCATGATTTTTGACTGATATTTTTTCATCCTAATTTCTGTTGCATTTTATAGTACCTGCTTAGACCATAATTCTGTGGCTGTTAGTAAACGGCCTGAATCAGAAATTCTTTACTGGCAGATGTTGAATGACAGTCTCCAATGTTGCAATTAGAATGCAACTGAAATTGAAAAGAAAGAATTACCAGTCAAAAATTGTTAATAATTGGCCTTGTTTCCTCTAATAGTGAAATTTGAGATAACATTGCCCCTAATTGAAGTTCCCTTTAAGTTTTCCATGGCCTTTGCAGCACCAAGAAGCCTTTGAGCAACGGAAGCAGCGGACAATGGAGTATGCAGAAGATATTTTTATTTTGAGACGATTATTGACTTTCTTTTGTTTGGAATTTATGAAACAAAAGTCAATTGCTTATAACAAAAAGTCTATAATCAGAGAAATGATTTAAGTGTATTGATTTTTCTTTATCAATTATCCATTAGTAAAGATGAATTCTTTGGATGTCCGTATGACAGAATTTATGCTTCAATGTGTACACATTATAATCTATGCATAAACCTGCAATAAAATGATCAATAGTGATATGTTGATTGCTTGTTCAGCCACATAGTTTCATTATTGAACAGTTTTTTCTTCAATAAGATACATTCAAAATTCTTTTGTGGCATAATTCTTTTTCTGCGCACATCCATGCAGCTTAGAGAGAGCTCTACTCCAGATAGTACTAGGAGTATATAAGCAAATGTTGAAGGTGGAAGCCTGTATGTTTGGGGGTAAATTGGCCAGCTTTCATACGAACACAGTCAACCTTCAAAACCAAGAAACACTCATTTGTCCTAAAAAGAATTGTGTACAATCAATGCATTCTCTGGTTAGTCACCTATGGACCTAGAACATGAAACTTGAGCAAAAGATTGACCTTCAAACTAGGAACCCTGCAATGTGCCTGGGAAGGCATCATGCTCAACATCACATGGAGAAATTGTATGACAGCACAGTATATTAGAGAAAAACACAAATATCATTGAGCCCATCAAAAAACTCAAATGGCAATGAGCTGGCTATTTTGCTAGAATGTCAGACAACCTCTGGACATCACAAGTCACCCAGAGATCATTTGTGAAACTGTGGCAGGCAAAGAAAAAGATGGTGTTTAATCAGCTAGATAAGTAAGGGCTTCACAATGCCCATGACAGAGAGGTCTGGCAAATCTTGGGGAAGGTCTATTTACAATGATGAATGCTAAAAGGATGATGTTGATAGAATGACGGCTGTATGGTTAGATTTGAGCTTTGGTAGCCATTGGCTTTCGTATCTCAAGTGGTTGAACAGTTTTCACATGAAGACAGGCTTCCTGATTTGAATATACATCACTAAAAGCTTATTTATTCCTGATCCATGCTAACAGCCATAAAATAACTCAAAGTTGTTGCTATAAAAGGCAACTGAAATTAAGTTGAAAAAAATAGTAGTCAAAAATGGCTTTTCAACATACAGGATATTTTCATACATTTTTTTCTTCATATTCATGGATATAGACCAGATAGACCTTCCACTTGGTTGGGTAAAGGGTTAACATTAGATTCTTGTGTTTATCATGCACCCCTATATTTTAGGTTTAAAAAACTGGAAAGAAGTGCATATTATACGCAAATATATTTGACAAAAGTTTGCGGCTCTGTTTTTCTCCTCCTTCCATTACAGCTAAAAGTATTGAATCAAGATACCCCTAAAATATGTTAATTTCAAGAATTGAAAAAAAATCTAAATTTAAAATCATAATTGTGGGGGAGTCTGTGTCGATGCTAACCAAGATAATAATCTGATTTCTATCTCTATAATCTAATACATGTTTGAATAAGTTTATTGGTCTGCACTTGTTCCAAATGGTGCATTGTAGCCAGTTGTATTGAATTAATGTAAACCCTAAAATGTGCTAACTTGAAAAATAATAACTTTTCAGCGGGAGTCTAATTGTACTTCATTGTACCTTCATTAACACCATTTTTTGGTAGTTTATAGCTACTTCCCTGCCTGGGCAATGCTGGGTATACTGCTAGTATCTTTAAATAGCCCAATGAAAATGCTATGACCTTCAAATTCAATTTTCTTTCTTTTTGCCAATGTTATTTAGTTTGTGTCACATGATCATCAACCTATTTCATCAGAAAGTCAGGAAGCTGAATTATCAAACGTGGAACTTAATCCAGTTCCGACTGTGGCCAAATTGAAAAAATTCTTCAATAATCTCTTTTTTTTTCATTGGATAGGATGATTTGTCATGTGACACAAATTTTGTCAAACAACCGTGTCGGTTATGTAGTCCTAAATAGAAGGAAATTTATTCATGAGGGGATATATTAAACTTTTTTCAATTGAGATGTACTTTAATCACTTTGTTATTTTCTTTTTTTACGTGATCGAACATCGCTGTCTTGGGGCAGCCTTGATTTACAAGATAGGTTTCTTTTGAGTTAATTTGAAGCCAATTTTAACTTAAATAACTTGCCTTAAGCATTATTTTTGTCGTTAATACTTGTAAATATGACATCCTGAAGAGATTTTTGAACAGTTTGTGTTTGATTTTTGTATTTTTCAAGCAGATGGACAATTTTTCAAAGTACTAGTAATTTTTGGATTCCTTGAACCTTATTTGCCCAAAAATGATATGAATCCTTTCCACGTACAGCAGACTTTCCTTATGAATTGAAGATTTTGGTTTGATGGTAGTATTGACATCACAGCTTTGCATACAGACTGTGTGACATTGACAGCAATTTTATTTATTATTTTTTTTTTGTATATACACAGCAGTATCAATTCACCATAGACCCACAAATGGCTGGCTTGACCAACCAGCCAAGTGGGCTACAAATTCTTCTCTCTTCGCTAGTCTGTCTGTCTTCAGGTATTTCTGGTCATATTTTTGGGGCTATGACCTTGAAAATTTGCATGAGTACACCGCTACTCCCCATTCCTTTCTTCAAAGTGTCTGGTTATTATGGATCAACAATGCCCAAATCTTGTATGGGTATTTTAAAAGAAATTTTCTTTCTTTAGATAAAAGATCTTTTTCTTTTTAGATAACTTTAGATAATTAGTTCTGGTACATACACTGGTTAATGATCCATTTATGCAAGGCACAGATATTTTCAAATTATAAAATTACTTCCAAATTTTGAAATTCTGATACCTTTAAGCTATTAAGAAAAGGTGAAGTTCTTTACTCCACAAACCATGCTTTTTCAAAAAATGCATTAATTGAGGCCCTACAACACAGGAAAAATTTTGACTTGATCAACATGCACCAGTCAATTAAAGCTGTGGGATTTCATAATCTCTCGTACGTGAATATGACCACTAGTTTCGTGTATAATGTCACCCTCTTATTTCTGTTGGTAAAAGCTTAAATATATAGGGTGAGCATTAAGCCTTCCCCTGATTTCAAATATATTGATGCTATTTTAGTACTGGTGATTGTCGCTCCACCTTCAGGAAAAGATCTATCAACTAGTCTACGTATTGCGATTGTGTTCATTTTTTTTATCTTGCATAGTTTGTAAGATATGGTTGTATGTAATCAGAGGAGTATTATAGACATTTATACTTACCCTATACTTATGTGTATCATGAGATCCACATTAAACAGCAAAATTTTACTTATGGAGTAGGAGATATGGAAGTACCGCTATAATTTTTTTATTTATTAGAAACTGTCAACCGAGGTTTTTCATTTTTTAAGTGGCTCTGCCTATGTATCTATATATGTGTCATGTGTACAGGCCATATCAATGGAACTAGAGAAATGAAAATTTAAACATTTATTCCCTTTGGAAAAAACTTTTCACCTTCACCACCCAATAATTGATCACTCCCAACATGACATGCTGCCAAAAGACTTTGATATTTGACGGTTTCTATTGAGTGACTAACCAGACCTATCCCTCCCCCATGGAATTTCACTTATATCATTTTATTGTCAAACTCCAATCCAAACCTTGATTCGACTTCATTTTCCTATCACAACAAGAACAGCAAAAATGATCCTCACCAAATTTAGGGAAGTAAAAATTGACCATCCATTACCGTAATTTCAAATCATGACCAACTGATTGGTAGTTGTGACTCTTACCAGCTGAGTTCAGTTGACAAATCTTACGTATATGTGGAAATTTGTCTTACAGATATATGTTAGGGCTTATTTCATTCTAATGAATAAATACATTTTTACAATTTTCTATTCATTACATATATAATAAATATTTGATCCTGCAGCAGCCAGGCTTATTACATGTCTTTTTAAAGTCCCTCTCTTTGAAGACATTTTAAGCCTGAACTTGGATGCCTTAGGTGCTTAAGAGAGATAAAGATAGTTTCTGCTGAGAAAATATAATCACTGACCCTAGATGTAAGATGGCTGTTCATGGGAAGTAAATTAGACTATTATATTTTCTCAATTAGCAAAAGTGTTCTTTTTATTTAAGAGATCATCATGTTAGAATGCAATAACTGTACATAGCTAAAACTTAGTCGATACAAGTCAACAAAATTATCTAAGTATTACACTTGTTTATAATGCTATCTTTTCCTCAACAATTTTTGCTTTTGATTCTGGTACAAATTTTTTTGCATTTTATTTTGATACTCTACTCCAGGGTCGTGGTAAAGTAACTTACATTTGTGCATGTGTGCACGCATTGCTTGGTGTCTTCTACCGTGAAAGACCAAATTTGTATTGTCTCCTGGGACCAAATAATAAAATTGTCATACTCAGTTTGCAGGAAAAATTGAACCAAGTCTATTGTTCATGTAGTATCATATCATTTATATGTAAAGCTTTGTTATCTTCTGTAAATTTTTGTTTTCGCTTCAGCATCTGATTCTTTATCTTAGGAACCAAAAAGCTTTAAGTACTGAATTCACCCAATTTTTTCTTCTAATGGCAACCTTTGTGTTAGCATTACTTATTCAACAAGATTGTCTTTTAGCCGCATTTCATCTTGGTTGCATAAGGCGAAAGAAATACGTACAGGTTTCCATTGTCGCCCAAAAGTAGAGCACTCCGATGAAATGTTTCATTAGCAGAATTGGGGCTGAGCAAAAAAGCAATTACCACTAATTCATCTGGGGGGAAAAGAGTCTTGAACGTTCTCAGACCCCCAAAATAACCTTGTGTACATTTTGCTATTATTGACAGTGCTGCAATGATCGCAGAAAAATATGACTAACTTTGAAAGGACACTTTTTTTTAAGGCAGATGTGCAAGATGTTTTTAAGCGGCCACAAAGAACAGTATCATGGAAAAATGCAAGGCTGAGCAGGCAAGTGTATGTTGTATTTCAAGCCTTCTGCAGCAGCCAACTGACATTGTCCTCTGACATTTACACCAAGGCAGGTAGACATAGAAGATTGTTTTGGGGCTCTGGGAGTGCTCAAAAACCTTTCCATACAAATTAATGGTAATTTCTTCTTGGCTCTATGCCATTCCAGATAGTGGAAGAAACCTGTACTAATGTGAGTCTTACATAAAAGTGAAGTGATGTGAGCTGAACTTTTGAAAAGTGGGACATACCTGTGTATATAATTTTATTCAAATTTTTTTGTTTATCATTTTTCTTGTTTTTTGTACTCTTGGCATTTATCTGTAGAGAAATCAAAAATCCATTATCCTTTTTTATCTCTCTTAATTGTGCTACTATCCCCTTCCCTACTCAAGCCTTGTTTTTTTTAATTTTTATATGGTGTTTTTTTTTGTTTGTTTTTTATTGTCTCTGTTTTTTTTTTTCTAATTTTTCATCTGCTACTTTCTTGACTTTTCATCAGTGACCTAAATTAAATTTTTCTTTCTTTTTCTTTCCAGGTGAGTAAATCTTACTTTTTTTCCCAGCAGAAATTGAAGATATCTTCAACTTGCCAGGTCTGATGATTATTTACTTCTATATTTTTTGATTTTATTTTATTTTCGTTTTCATGCTAGCTAGCAAGGTCATCTCACATAATCCAGAACTCTGTTCACCTACTTGATATATGTTATCGCGTATAAAGTCCCTGTAGCTGAATGGTTAAAAGCAGCCAGGCCGATACTGGACCCTCTCTGGCCAGTGGATGTGAGTTTGATTCTCACCGTGGGCTTGCTCTTTATTTTCAGAGTACACAGTTTAATTGTTGTTGTAGGATTATGGTCTGATTCAAAGTTGTGATAAAGATCAACTGAAAGTTAAGATGAAGGTGTAAACCAGTCAAAATTGATAACATATCATTGTTATTCATAAAAAGTCTTTCAATTTTTTGAAAGGCAACAAAACATTTTGAGGAACTTATGGATTTTTATTAATTGTTATCTCTTTTGTATAGTAAATTATATACCTCAACCCTTTTGTGAGATATATATCTTGGGTTTTCTGTGACTGGTGGGATATATGGATATATGTCCAATAGACCCCCCCCCCCCGTGTCCAAAATAGGGATCTAAAATGAACATGAAATGAATCATTCACCTGAAGAATCCCAAACAAGACAGAAACTTAAACGTGTATGTGTAGTGAATTCTTTACTTCATGTTCCAAGCTCTTTCTTACTCAATGTTGAATGTATCAAGTACTTCATGAAATAAACCCATCACACATCAAATATCGCATTGTATTATATTTTATTCATGATTTGTATTGGTTGTATATATATATATATATATATATATATATATATATATATATTCCATAGATCTCATTTTGAGGTTTACTGGGACATTTCAATTAAGACATTAATCACTAAATAACTCTTGAAAGAGTTAAAGCATGAATCCATTCATACTGGTGAAAAGATGAGTGGTAATGGTGCAGTGAGGGTTTCAATTATAATGCATACTCGTGGTTGTATATATATTATGCCAAATTGATGAAATTGCTTAATTTGTAAAACTGACTCATATTTTGTGAAAAAAATTTGATTTCACAAACTTTTGATCATAAAGAATAGTTTTTGTCTTGATTAAATCAACTTTTCATCGAATTATAACTACAATGTGAAAAAAGTTGAAACTTTGTTAATTTGGCAGTTTCAATGTTTTGATGTAACATATTTGATTGAGGGAGTAAGTATCTTGCATTGAGCAAGAGTTGAGTTAGACCTACAGACTATTTACTACTGTAGTGAGTTTGTTTCTCACCGGATGCCCCACAAATAGCCCTGTGCCAGACTCAACTGAGTTGATGTATTCATTGTTTAGTCATCTTATGTAGCGCAGTGGCTAGCAACCATATCTTATCTGAGGAAAACTGCTTTTTTCTACTTATTTAAATCTTCTGCTAACTCTCTGACTTCTACCTTGTTTCATTCGTGACTCGTTCAAGCTTATAATATCCGTTTCACGATGAGAACTTATTTTTCATTTTTCCATCCTATACCATTTGTTCACTATATCAAATTTGCGCCAAGTTGCCTTCACTGTTACTTATGATAGTCCATGGGCCCAGAGCAAAGAATCACTTATTAGCACCACCTGAGGTGACAAAATCTTTGAATGATTTTTGTAATCTTCCATGTGTGTGAAATTCTGATATAACTTTTGCAGAGTTGTTGTTGCCAAGACTTTTCTACCCATACCCTATGATAGGTGTCTGGAATGTTAAAATGGGCATTATTACTAAGAAACTACCTAAAACCAAAAGTTACCTTGGTCACAAAATTGATTTTTATGCATTTGTTTTAATATACAATGCAAATACAGGAAAATAAGGAACATCTTAGCGAGATGAGAAACTACTCGAATAAACAACATTTACATTACTTAATCAATGACACATGTAATACTATATATACCGTTACTGATTGGTGTATTTGAAAAAGATTACATTATTGTTATCAAGCTGTGTGTGTAGTTGAAGGTATTAGCAAGAATAACCAAGTCCAGAAACCCCACACTGTGCATCAATATACTCCCACAGTAATGCCATGAGAATCCCCACACTGAGTCTGTCATCAGACTGCTCATCTCTCTCATCATCTGACTCTCCTGGTTCTGGGTCATCCTACTGTTCCGTAACTTGCGCTTGTCTGTACATTTGACAGACATGTGCTGAATGGTATTCCGCATACACACACACACACTTTGATGTGAAACCTGAATTAATCTGTCAGTACTTGGGTTCCATACTCGAGACAGCTGAGAGATGGAAACTTAGAAGCAAAACTAATATTGATAAATGGTAAGATTTATCTTGACTAATCTTAACATTAACAATATATTAGATAATGGAGGATACAGTTAGTACTTTGGATACCTTTACTGAACAGAGATGTAAGACATAAATAATATAGAATCACTAGTACTTGCATTGCTTGCCAGTATATGATCAGGAGGGAATAAGCTACTAGAAACAGAAGGAAAACAGATAACGCTAAACTCGAATAAGTCACTTGAATTGAAGAACAAGCATGAACAAATGCATGAATACATACTAAATACATGCGTAAGGGACTAATATCCATTTTGTACATCATTCATTGTCTTAACAGAAGAGGTGTTGGAACGTTATATAAGCAATGTCTAGTTGAATATGCCTGATTACAATAGATGCTAAATCAGGAGAAAAAAAACGAAATATCTTTTTTGGAAAAGCTTTCATGTATTATTTTACTTCCGATGGGATAAGAGATAAGTGAAGCACCATTAAAGTTTTGCTACCTTGGGTAGTACCAATATCTGGTCTGAATTAAGGATTATGACTAATGAATGACATTTATAATGACTGATGTATATACAGTTGAAGTTGGGGGGAGGGGAAACAGCAAGATAGTATGACTCTCACCTTTCCCATTCTTGGGAGAGAACAGCCACTGTCTTTTGGGGGACAGTGAATCCATTTTTATTTTTGTCTCCCAATGGCCTCGAAGTTGGACTGTACCTGGTTAAATGACCCAATTTAGCTCTTCTGCTAGAATCATTTGCTCTGTCTCAGGGAACAATTAACATAATACTGAGATCATGTATTGGCTAGCTGCATGATTCAAGTTATTCTGGATACCATCTTATAAGCTAAATTTATTCTGGAAAAACAATTTTGAAAGAACAAAGATACTTTAAATAGAAAATCCTAATTGTAATATTTAGATTTTCCTCCGTCATCTTTCTTCATTGTCTATGTTTTATATTCGTTTGACTCTACATGTACTCACAAGCATCTTATATCTAATCTTGTTAAATTTCTCGAGTTAGCAGAGACCACCCATGTACGAAAGTTGCATTACAGTTATACTCCTGAAATCGTTCCCCCTGATAATGGCAGTGAACCAACAGGTGACACCTGCCATCTGTATACTTAATTCTGTTACATATTGAAGAGCTGGTAGATGAATTGCAAACCATTAACCCCTGAAAAATCCCGACACCTGAGTGGTACTGCGATGTTGCCTAATAGATAAGGTACCAGTGAACTGCACGGACAGGGGTTTTTCAATAGTATTGCTTGTCAGAAGTCCTTTCATACTGATGCTTTGCTCAGATACACTATCAATCTTCCTTTCTAGCCGTGAAAGGAAGAAAAAAAAAAGCTCTGATGGTAATGCTATAAAAGTCTATTAAATATTGATTTCACACTTGGTAATGAGAGACAATCATTTCTGATTAATATTTGTATCTTGTTTGCGTGTGTCTTTTTGTGAATGTCTGTTAGTGTGTGTGTGTATCTTTGTTTGGACATGCTTGTGTATATGTGTGTGTGTGTGTGTATGTGTGTGTGAGGCACCTGAAATAATAATTGTTAGCAAATTCCTCTTTGTTAAAGTTGTGAGTATGATCTTCAGTAGGTGCTCCACTAATGTGGCCCTGTGATGGCCAAGCAAATTCGAGAGAGAGTATAATATATATATGTATATAAATTCGAGAGAGAGTATAATATATATATATATATATATATATGTATATATATATATATATATATATATATATATATATATGTATATATATATATATATATATATATATATATATATATATATATATATATATATTCACTCACATACTGTCAGCTGGTTCTGTTTTCAGAATTGAGTGATGGTATGAAGCAGGATGTATTTCCTGGCACATGTTTCCCCCCACTTACCTGCAGTGCCAGTCAAAAAATTAGTTCACTAGTTTGACCTTATTTTATGCCATTCCCTAAAATAAACCAGCACAGAGATGAACAAAAGCATTTTTTTTTTTTGTATGTAAAATTGTATTTTTATATATATATATATATATATATATATAAAGTTACTGTTACTTCAACAATGTGTTGTGGCACATTAGTGTGCTGCAACTATCTCCTAAGTTGTCTCGTAAATTTTTCCAAGTATGCAAACATGTATTTTGAGCCTTGAATGTGTCTGTCCTGCTTCTGCCTCCAGGTTGCCATTCTAGTGGTTTTTATTGCCAGATTCTGTGAGAACTGAATCTTTTTAGCTATAGATGAGAGAAGAGAGGTGATCGGTAGGTGTATTAGTATGCTGATATAAAGTTTTTGTTTATTGACTAAAATGTTCTTTGTCTTATTGAACTACCACATCATGTTGGGTGTGATCAATTGAAAATGAAAAAATGGGTGACCAATGAAAAAGTTACTTCTCTTGCATTTCTTTGGGCAATGATCACTAAAACTAAGTTTGAACAAAAAAAAAAAAAAAGGAAACAAGTATGAATGCTGCCTGACACAAAGTAAGGGATCAATTCAGCATGAACTTACATTGGAAATTGAACCCTCCACTAAAAACCTATGATGGGGTGTTTTGTTGAAGTAAGAAACAGCTCAACTCCAATAACTAGGCTGTCAGCTGCAGGTATTTATTCTCTGACGAGGCAACTTTGATTAAATCATCTTTTGATTTCTTCTTTCTTCGAATAATGTATGTTGCACCGCCAGGATTCTGTCTAAGCTGCGTGATTGGGCAAAAGAAAAAATTATGCTGTGCAGTAAAATTTTAATACCCTGTATGATATAGGATTAAATAATAATGAATTAATCATTAAAAAAAATCAATATGCCAAGTATATCATTTAGTTAATTATACACTTTTTGTTTCTAGTAACTGACCTTTGTTCCGCAGACCATTAGTCAAAACACAATCAATGATTGTCTCAAAACTAAAAATGTTTTCTACGTATTCCAGTATTCCACTTCATCAGTTCACTGCTTCTTAGTTCTGCACAGGCTATGGAAAAACTTTTGGGAACATTGCTCACTACTCTCTATATCTGTCTTTTTAATTGCGATGTTAGTTGACAGTTCTGAAAATGGGGAAAATTTCATGTTTGAACCAGATTTAAATAGGTTGACAGATTTTGTAAGGGATTAAAGACCTAAAAGAGAAAGTGTTGGTATGGATAGAAAAATGCAATAAAGATCGTTGGCAAAGAAAGAACAAAAATTTCTTCTTTTTTTTTTTTTACTTCATACTACATCATATTCACTTTTCAAAAATCTATCCTTAAGATGAAAAAGATAGTCTACTTTTTTTCTTGTACTTTCTATGTAATGTTTATATATATATATATATGAAATGTAAACATTACATAGGAAGTACAATAGACTATAAGTAATGTTCCTATGTGAACCCTTGTTAAGTTGAAATGGTATGAAACAAAAACAATTATATGGGAAGAATTTCTAAGCATTCTCAGACTTCTAAAATGATGATGGCATGTGAGGTTGAGTCATCAGAGCTTGTGAGGTACTGGAAACTGGGGTGTCGAAGAGTTAGGAAGAGGGTATGCAACTGCCTCAGTAACAAATCCACAACAAAACAATAATATATATATATATATATATATATATATATATATATATATATATATATATATATATATATATATATCTCCTACTTCTTATTTTAGTTCCAGTAATTTTGGTTAAATTGGCTTTAAGTCAAGTGGTCAGTTTTTGGTTTCAAAGTTCTGAGGCTTTAACACTTCTTTGTTTTATTTGAAGGCATCGTACATTTATTTTTTCATATCATTAATTGAGTTAGAGTTGGTTCATGTTACAAATAACAGTATTCCATGAGGGTTCTTTTTTTTTTTTTGCAGCACACCTTCCTTCATCTATTCCTTTGAAAGGGTACTCATACGCAGAATCAGTAAAATCTATGTAGGTGTATTATGAAAATGAAAGGCTTTGGATTATTGCTTTTTGTTCCTGGTGTACGAACATACCTCAAAAGATATGCAATATTTACTTTTTGTCTAAAACCTGAGGGGGAAATTTTTTTTGTTTTATTGTATGCTCCTACCTTGTAAAGTTTCTACCCAGGGGGTCTAAGACCAGATGTTATACTTTAAGTAATAGTCAGTTTTTTTTTTTTTTTTTTTGCAATAGGTACCTCAAAAGATAGATATATATTCACCCATAATTTCAAAACTATTACTGCTGGAGCCCTAATTTTTTTTTCCTTTTTACTTTTCATTGCATTAAATTGTTTAACACTAGATAAAATGCTAACTTCTATTGAAGCTTTATATCCCCTGTACTACAATATATAATCTTATATAGGCAAGTTTTCTGTGTACTTCAGAAGATACGAAGACAGCACTTAGGCTCTGTGCAGATTTTATGTTTCAAGTAGCAATGATGAATTATTTGCCTCTTATAAAATCTGTGAAGTTGAATCTATGTTCATAATTTTTAGGAACTGTTATGCGAAAAATTATAATTGCCCACCAAAAATCACCCCCTTCCAGTTGCAACTGAATATGAAGAAATGCTGTTGTTAGCAGTTTTTTAAAATTCTTTGTAAATAAGGAATAACAATCAGTTTCAGATTTAATGTTATTTTACAAAAAATTGTAGAGCAATTAGTGTCATTGTCTTGTTTAGGTTCCCTGTTTTTTAGGTACATATGTCTGTATATGAACCAAATCTGGTTTGACTCATAATATAAAGATGAAAAAAAGAAAAAAAAAACAAACTTGCTTTTTAACTTTTGTCATCTGTTTACTATGCAATGCTGTGGTTCTCAGACTTTACTCTATGATGGCACATTGAGAAATATATTTGATTTACAAGACACAACTTTTTTTTGTTTATCAATGTATGAATTGGAATTGCAAAGTACATGTTTTACTGTTTGATCACCATCCTGCTTCCACATAGCAGTAAACTTAAAAGTAGTAATGAAGGAGTGTGCTGTGAATCGAGGTACTTTAAGAATGAAATCAATCAGATAAAAACATTTCAGTAGTCAGTGAAGGTGACTTTTACATTAGCATACTGCTCTTCACCCCTTTTTTTTACTTTCATTTGTCAAAAAGGCTGGGATTTCTCAAAATCTAGAGAAGAAACTAGTGGATTGGTAACTTTACGATCGAAGTAGGACAAACATGAGACACACACTGGATTCAAAATACATGTTTGTGTATTTAGAGAGATTTTCATTATACATTTAAGAGATAGTTGCGGCTCACTATTGCACTACAACACACAGTTTGAAAAGCATTATTGTAATGGAAAGCTAGCAAATTATATGAGGTCTGTACAAAATGTATCCATCTAATACTAATGGAAAATAGCTAACTTGAAGCAGTAACACCTGAATCCACTACAAATAACTCCCCTTGAGATCTCCCACTTACTTTAGCCTTCCTTCTACTTTCTAAAAAAAGTCTGCAAGATCTTCTTTTGGAGTCGCCATCTACTGCCTCATCATGTTCTCCTTAATCTCTTTCACAGTCTGATATCTCTTAGGGAACAAGACATGAAAATGACTTGCTCAGTTATTGTAAATGTGACTGTCACAAATTATGCAGACTCACTCAATGGTGTCTCTCTACTGGCTGAGTAACCCTGCAGGATAGTATCTGTTTATGCATGTGCAGTAAGGTTCCCTCTGATCAATTGCCAAATTACATCAAGTTTGCATAACCAGTTTTTGCAATATTCAAAAAAGTTGGATACTTTCCAGACAGATGTTGTACATTGTATTTATTTCCTACTTGGTGCTTCATAAATGTTGTCCTTGTGCCAGAGTTGGTTTAATTCTTGTAAATCAAAACTTACATTTCAGGAAAATTATCACCATACTGATATGCTTCAGTTTTATTACTGCATAAAATTGCAAAGGAATGTGAAAATTATCCCAGTTGTTATCAACCGTGAAAATTGAAATTTTAAACATGAATTCTTATTTAGCTTATGTCATTTCTCATCAAAGCCCAAGAGAAAGGCTGTACTCAGCTGTTTAAATCCTCTTTACCATAACCAGGTCTATTCAGAGCTTAAATTTTCATGTTGGGCCGTGACATCTTTACCTATGCATATTATTGCCAACTTGTCTAGAAAACCATGTATAAGAACAGAATTTCATCAGAAGACTTACTGGATATGACTAAAATATTAGATTTATTCAATTTGCAATCAATCAATATTTAATCACATATTTTATACATAATTTCTTGGATTTTGCAATGAAAACACCTTTGTTCACTGGTGAATAGTAATAGACTTTTGATAATTCGCAGTCCAGTTATAACCCAGTTGCCTTTCTTCGATTCCAACACCTGTTTTTTGAAGAGGACTATTGTAATAATGCCATATGTTTACAATGTTAATTAATATTATGTTTGTTCTGTCTTCAACTGAAAAAAAGTCATTTTCAGTGATGCAGAATAAGTCTTGGAAGGATACGAGGAAAGTTTGATTGAAATGGAGGCCGTGTTTATGAGCCAGTTCATCAATATGTAAACCTCTGGGCAGTTACCCAATTGTACCAGTCTTGAATTTAGCATTTCTCTGATTTGAAAATGTGCCAACATGTGCCAGGCAGTAAGATGAGAGCATTGCCACTTGTTCTGTTTGTGCGTGTTATATATATATACACACACACACGTACATACTTGCTGAAAACATGCCCATTGGCCAAGATTTTCAGCAAGTTTCTGCTGATGGCCTGAATTTTTGACCAGATACAATCTATAATGTTATTCTGCTTGTTCTTAGTTGATTAAAAGATCATGGATAGAACTATATTTTCATTGAATTATACCTTTTTCTAAAATCATCAACTCTTGGATCACATGAATCTAAATATCTGGAGGGATATAGAAAGAAAAAAAAACTTTTTCAAAAAATCTTTATTTTAAAACCTTTCCCTAAGTCCATTAAGTATGTATGTCAAATTTGGTGAGGCTGTGTCCATGTTAAGGTGGTTTCTATAGTATGATATATATATATATTCTCCAGCTATTTTTGCAATTCGTCTGTGACATCTCTGCTGGGGGCTTGATATGTTATTTGTGTGTTCCAGTGGGCTTAAAATACTACACTGTCATTTTACTGATAATATCTTTCCTTGATATCACTCTCTGAAGCATCAAAGATTTTGTGTTTTTAAATCTTTTTCAAAAGGTAGTTATTATTAGCAATGGATGTTCACTACTGTGCAAAATGAATCTGTGCCTACATCTCATAATCACTGGAACCTCTGGATGGATGAAATGAAATACACTGCCTCATTTTCATAATTCTTTTTAGGTCGGTGATTGTTGTTCTAGTGGTAAGATTGCGGAAATAACACTCAAACAACTTCAGTTTTTTGGTTGATGAGTCCTTGGTTCATTTAGAATTTTGGTTAGAGAAAGGAGAGGTTGAACTGAGGATGAGGTTTCTTCTGTTAGTCAAATCATCTGACCACAGTATGGCTGGTAAGACCCAAGTAGAATCTGACTCCCACATTTCTGCTTATGTTGATGCCAACCTGGCACTGCCCACTCTAGACTGCCTGAATAGCCAAATGTTTAAGTAAAGGTGCATTTTGTGGTCTTGGGCAATTTTTTTGCCCAAGTGGTGATGCATAGTTCTTGTTCTGTGCAGCACTAAAGGAGGAGCTGTCTGTTTTTTTCCTGCTCCATGTCTCCCGAGAATCCTTCTCCGTGTATCTAAATTTGAGCCTATCCTGGCATCAAAATTGCCAAGGATAACAACTATCTGATGACAGGACATTAGTGGAGGGTGCAAACTGATGTGGTTTTTTGTGACCGGTGAGTATATTGGTAACTTTATAGGAGACGGTGTTCCTTACCATAAAGCCTACACCAGAGCAGTTTCTCAGACCAGTAGAGGGTGTAACCCACTTTGTGCTCTTTCAGGTTACCTTGATCTAGGAACCAGACTTTACTGATAGCAGTGATGTTGCTTATTCAACTTTTGCAAGTTCATTTGCTGTTAGAGACCGCTCTGCTCTAATTCCATCATCTCTATCTTGTATAGTTCTCCTATTCAAAGCGACAAGCTTGAGATGGCTATTGGTCACATTAGGCCAATTGGGAAGCGGGGAGACAAGTTCGAGCAAGTAGTGCTCTCCTGAGATAGGGCTACTTGGTTGCCTAGGTTGCTCCCTGATGTGTTTCTCTCTCGATTCTACATTGTGACCACTTATCCTTGAGCTGACTGCATTTACAATTGGAATGGCAGCTGCCATTGGCATCTTTCACCTGCCGTTTACATCCTACCCTCATTGCTTTTGGCTTGGGTAAGGTTTACGTGTGTGGAGTAGCCCTGTGGTCTGTACCGATAAAGTTTTAAGGTAGACTATGGTGTGCACATGATTGACCCCAACCAGGGGTCAACATTCCATGGCTCAATGAGGCTGAATGATGGGAGTTAAGTTCTGTGGTCGTAAGTTTAAATGCTGTAATGCCAAAGTCAAGTTGTATTTATTATTATTATAATTATTTTTTCTACTCGACTGCTAATATATTTAACAACTCTTTATTCTGTCTATTAGTTACCAAATATTGCTTAAAATCCACCTTCTTAAGGGAAAGGGGGTAGAAAGAAAGGATAAATGAAAAGAAAATGACCTTAGCAAATACAAAGAATCCAGCAGTTCAGCTGTACTTTTGGCAAGAGAAAGATTGACTGAAATACTCTTCTCCCCTGTCTGACTCTTTGTGCTTAATATATCTTATTGAAATCAGAACATGTATTCATTCATATTCTGTGGCGACATTTCTGTATGTATGGGTATTGTAATAAACTTTAAGTGTTGATGTATGTGTTTCTTATTTTTAAGAAATGTACTAATATAAGAGATAATGAAATAACCAAAATAAAAAGATGTGAAACTGAGAAGATGGGGATATAAATGATATCTAGTAATATTATCCTGATTTAAATAGGATGTTTATAGTTTTGCTTGTTGAAAAAGGATGTCCCCAGTTGAAGTAGTTTGTCTTAATTTCTTTTAGTCTTATCTCGGTTAACATTGGCTCCCTTGTTTTTAAAGTGGAGAAACTCACTCTTACCCGCTCTAATGAGAAAACCAAGTTGCTTGAACAGCAGTAAACCTAGCTGAGGGAGACCTATTAGACCCAACCACAGTCCCTCTGACATTATCCTGTCAAAATTTGATTATTTACTGTGGTAGGAATCAACAAATTCTGAGTATAAAACAAGGAAACAACGGTGCATTTTTTGAATTTTTCATCTTCTTTATTTATTTAAGATTTAATCTTTCATGTGCCACCAGCACCGAATTGTGATCACCCCATCTCTTGATCGGTAGATGATATATACGGAAAAATAGGTGGTGATTGGCTATGCATAGAACCAATAGGTGGTACATATATATTGGCATAATTGTGAATTGAAATACTGTGGTGGTTCCTTTCAGATTTTTGCTGTTAATCTGAAGTAAAAAGTAAGTTTTTTGGTAAAATCGTTAGAAAGTTGTACTAAAAATTCTAAAATCCAATGTGATTGCCACCTGATGAAGTCATCGAATGCAAATCAGGTAATAATAATTCTTATTGGCATAAACTTTGTGCCTTACTTATCAATTCATTTCTTTTTAGCATATTTTCTATCATGAGCCATTGTCCTTTTATTTTCAAATCTCAAAAGATGAACTTATCTGACTATGATCCCCTATACTCTGGGAGGTGCGTTATTTCCCATATGCACCTCAGTCACCCAAGTTTGACCTCACATTTTGTTGATTCATGGTTCAAGGCTTACATTTTGGAGAAGATCCATGAGCAATTACCTCCCCTATGTCATAGCTATCACTCCACACTGTTTTAAAACATGGGTTTCTGAAATTTGATTGTAAATAGCTCAAAATGGCTCGTAGACATGGTTCTTTTGTAGACTTTACTCAGCAAAAAATTCCTTTTTCAACAATATACCCATATTTGTGAAAATTGATTTTATCCTGACAATAGCCCAGCAAGTGAGACCTGCTTTTTTTATGATTCTTAGGCTACTTGGAGATGCTTACAGAATATAACCCAGATCCTAAGGTACTGGGTTAATTATGTGAACTTTAGTTTGATTTATTTTATGTTTAGCTTGTACAAGTCTGATTCAGCCTTTAATGTTTTATTTCAAGAACCTCAGGTGACCATAACACTACTGCACAAGTTGAACCAGCATTAAAACACTCAATTTCTCATTGTTCCTCCTATGTTCATTTCTAAATGTTCCAAAAGTTGGACAATTGTGGTCAATACTATTCCTCAAGAAAAGTATCATATACCATACCACATCCTAGTCATAGTATCATATTCATGTAATACACAGGCGCATTTATTCCTGTAAATCTGTTTGTGATTCTCATTCATATGATATGAGTATTTTGAAATAATACTGATATATGATAAAAAGTCCTTTTTACACTTTATATTTTCTTGGAAATGTCCCTTTTACACTCTAAATCTTGTTGGGAATGCTCCTTTTAGACTTTGAATATTCATTGAAATACCCCTTTTCTACAATAGTTCTTAGAAATACTCTTTTTACACTGGGAATGTTCATTGAAATGCCCTTTTAACCCTCTGAATTTTCTTGGAATTCTTGCAACTTGAACTTTTCCTGATAATTTCATTCAAAGCTTCGGCTCAGAAACTTCATGAAACCTTTCAATTTAAAGAATTCTTTCCATTGATGTATTTTTCCCAATGCTTTTTCCATTTTATGCTGCCTTACCCTCTACTTGTTATTGTTTTTATAATGTGGTTAGCCTTTACAGCTGTTAAGACATCTATTTGTCCATGCATTTTGCAGATGAAACCACTTGAAAAATGTAACCCAAATTGCGCTGAAAGAAAATAGTTATCTTTGCATGGTCATTTGCTGCTTCTTTTTTTTTTTCCTTTCAATACTTTATCTCTGTATCTCATTCACTCTATATGCCTCTCTCCTTTTTTTTCTTCGTCAGTCTCTTCTTCATCCAGCTTGCTTTATACTCTCAAAATCTCTATTTTGTCTGAACAATCTTTCTCTCTCTCTCTCTTGCTATCCCAGCCTAGTCATTTATTGTAGCTTTCATCCCTGTCTCTGCCACCCTTTTTTACCATCCTTGGTGTAGTTCTCTTAGTAATGTCTCTTTCTGTCTATTTGCCACACTTGTCATATCTGACTATTTGCCAACCTTATCATAGCTCTCTCTCGTCACTTTCTCTCTCAGTCAACCTTATCATAGCTTTGTCTGTCTGTTCTTGTGTTTGTACACTTATCATAGCTCTATTCTGTCTTTCTCTTTCTTAGCTACCCTTGTCGTAGCTCTATTTTCTCTCCCTCTTTGTGTAGCACTATGGAATTGAAGGGTTAATCAGAAAAATGACACAATGGAAATGAAGGTTTGATTGGAAAAATCTGCAAGGTTGCAGTTGCCCCCAAAAAGGGTTTTCAACAGAATACTGATGTATAATTAAACACTTTTGTTTGTGAGGTTTAAAAATCCTTGAGTTGGGAAAATATTTGCACTAGAGTGTCAGGCAAGCAACGCCTCGGCAGATTACAGATGTATGATTATTAATTGCCTTTGTTGGGAAAATATCTCTAGTTTCTGGGCTGATAAATTTGGAGAGATCAGAATGACGATTGCTTAGGATAGCATGATTTCAATATTTGCCTGCTGAAAAGGGAAGAAATCAATCATAAACCCTTCAGTCATTGGTCCCAACCACAAGGGGAACCGGCTATTATATAAGCCACCTATTTCTGAGTAGGGTAGAGCTGGGTGCTGAGAAGCTGCCAGGATACTGTATAGAATTCCATGTTCCTTGTCACCATGATATCCTGCCCCCCCCCCATCTTATCTTTGAAGCTATACTAATAGATAAACCAAGAGACATCAAGTTGATTCCCCGAACGACTTATAATATTGACTCAAGAATTTTGTTGAAGCTATACTAACAGACATACCTAGAGTTATCAAGTAAATAACCTGAAAGACAGACTGATAATCACTCCATAGTGTCCTCACTCTCATTAGCGTATATTTTGACTAATCAACCTGTAATAATACTGATATAAATCTTGTTGCATATTAACACCCAGTGTCAATTGTTCCTTTTCGAATTTTGATGCCTTCAGGGGTCTTTGTTCCAGCGTTGTGGTTTCTTTTAGTTGACAGCTGTACCCTCTCAACTCTGGACAAAATGTGGGTGAGGTAGGGGCGACTTGAAGCAGAGATACAGTGACCAGTCAACTTCGGCCTGATCAGCATTGCACTTCACCAACCGGAGAAAGCTGGTTCAGGGGTCCTGTTACATCTGTACCCTCATCATAGCTGTGTTGTCTCTGTCTTTGTACCCTCATCATAGCTGTATTGTCTCTGTCTTTGTACCCTCATCATAGCTGTATTGTCTCTGTCTTTGTACCCTCATCATAGCTGTATTGTCTCTGTCTTTGTACCCTCATCATAGCTGTATTGTCTCTGTCTTTGTACCCTCATCATAGCTGTATTGTCTCTGTCTTTGTACCCTCATCATAGCTGTATTGTCTCTGTCTTTGTACCCTCATCATAGCTGTATTGTCTCTGTCTTTGTAATCTCATCATAGTTCTGTTATCTCTCTCTATTTGCCACCTGGTCCTGGGTTTGATTCATGGTATGAGCTCGGAGAGTGGAAAAATCTTCATTAGGACAAATTTCCTTGTGCACTCAGAAGCTAACTGAGTACATCCCTAGCTGTGTGATTAGGGTGAGGGTATCCTTTCAATGGACCTGCATCCTTCCAAAGATTAGGTTCTAAAAACTTGTGGGAATGAAGTTCTCGTCTCAACAAGACTTGATTGAGCCTTGCAAGGATCACAAAGCTGCCACTTGCAACAGAAATAAAAGCTTCGTCACCAGCCGCCATGCTGCAGATGGAGTTGTCTCTCAAGAGATTGGATGCTTTAACTTTATGATGAAACTGGGCCTTTTTGCAATGTCTAGTTTTAAAAAGCAACCTGCCAAATGTGTTGTATCAGGTAGTGAAATGGATTCCCAATCTTGTATCAGATTTTGCCATTGTCAAATGACAAATAAATACTCTCTCTTCATTATCTCTCATTTTTCCCATTATTTTTGCCTATTTCTTAGCCCACTCATTCACAAAACTGCATATAAAAACCGTAATTCATCAAAAGTTCTTGATATGACCAAGATATTAAATTTCTTCTGTTAGCAATTAATTAACATGTAATTACTGCAGTCTTTTACTCATTATTTGTTTGATTTAGTGATCAAAACAACATCTCTCTTTGCTGGTGAACTTGTTTTGGCACTCGCAATTGATTTATGATTATCCGCTATTCAGTTATAACATGGTTGTCTTTCTTGGACTCCAACACCAGCATCATATAGGGGGACTATCATATCATTTTTTTCTCAATGTTTCTCCCTGAAATTATAAGCATTTCTGCCTTTTTACTATTTGAATTGCTTCAATTTTGCTATTGAATTTCTATACCATTTTGTTGTTTTCTTGCACCGTAGCCCCCCCCCCGCCTCAAGGGATATGTTCCATGACCTGAAATGGATTCCTGAAACCTTGGATGGTACTGAACTCTACATGTTTTTTTTTCTCTCTACACACACACACACACACACACACACACACATATATATATATATATATATATATATATATATATATATGTGTGTGTATATAATGAAGTTTAATTCATGAATTGGACAGAATAAGACTAATAACAGTAACTGATAATAAAATAGAATAATTACAACTTGCCCACAGTCTGTAATCTCTTTGGAAAAAGCCAGAAGTTACAAATCTTGACTATAGAGAGGTGCTAGAAGACCTGCGTGATGTGAAGTTCAGCTGAGAAAAACAAGAAGAATAATTCGCTTGGTTATTTTGTATGTGACAGTCACACAGTACACAAGCTCACTCAATGGTGTTTCACTGCCTACTGAAAAACCACATGGGATGATGTATATGAACACATGCGCAGTGAGGTTCCCTCTGATTGCAAAATTACACCAAGGCTGTGTAACTGACTCTTGAGATAATTGGAATGGCTTGATACTCTCTTGACAGACTTCATTAACTTTGCGAAAGCCAGACTATAGATGTGCCAGTTATTCCTCTTGAATCAAAAAAGGAGTTGAATCAGCAAATTTTCCTTTAGTGTGTCAATGCATCAGTCACCCAGTGAGTGACAGCAATTGATACACATGGCCGAACTGTCATTCTTCCTCTGTTTGTGAGGGACTCGTAGCCATTTATTTGCAGATTACAATGAAACAGTCTTGCCAGGAGTGATGGATATGATGAAAAACTGAATCGAACCTGAAATGCAACTTTTTGAAGCGTTATCCATGGGAATTCATGTGGCGTAACAGATCTGGTGATAATGAATTAGAAATTTATGTATTCATTTGAGTGAATATTATTTTCTTTCAAGTCTGTCAATAAAATGAATGAAACATTACTCCTCCTTAGTCTGCTCTAGGTTATTTTTTTTATTCAATTGCAAAAACTTTGGGTGGATAATGTTGAAATGGCTGCTTTAAGGGGAAGGATGTTGAAGGCGTTTGAAAAATGAAAATAAATTTGGTGGAGCATGTAATATTTTTCAAGATGCGTTCTGATAAGTTATAAGTTACATATTACAACTGAAGTTTACCATTGAGTTTGAAGAACATCATTGACCTTATGTTTTTTTTATTTTTAGTCTGTGTTTTGAATGTTGTGGTGTATGATAAAATCTTATATAATTCCTGTTTGTCACTCTATAGTAAACATCACATGACCAGCATCTTTTGGCAGCATTCTAGAAATAATGAGGAGTAAATGTCTTTATTTTCAGCTCTCTAGTTCCATTGGTAGTCTGCTTACATAGTTTAATGGTTAGTATGTCTGCCTCACATGCAGAAGGTCCTGGGTTCGATTCCCGGTATGAGCGAAGAGTGTAGAAAACTTTCAATTAGGACAATTCCCTGTACACTTACTAGCTAATTTAATTGAAGCTGCGTGATTAGGGTGGAAGTATCCCTTTGGATAGGACAAGGGGTCTCAAAAGCTTGTAGGTATAAAGTCCTGGTCTCAACCGTACTTGAGACTTGCAAGAATCACTAAGTTGATGCATGCAATGGAAACAGGGATTTCATCACAGGCCATCATGTTCCATTTGGGGTTTACCTTCAAGAGATAGGACGCCTTACTTATTTCTATTGGTGTAGTCTGTACACTTGACATACATCCAATCTGAACGAACCACTTGAAAACTGAAGAAAGTATGTTGACTGGACAGTTTTGGTTGATGGTTTCTAATATTGAGACCTTTGATTTGGTCATCATTTTTATTGCATAGATAACAATACTCTAAATGACACCTATTACTCATATTAATGTTTGTTTTATGTAATAATTCATTGAGTCTTATGAGTATACAAAATTGCTTTTCAGTATTTATTACTGATAATGATATAATGAATATAACAATTTGTATTTTGCATAGGGATAACAAAAAGCCTAAAATGAATTTGAATTCATCTGTGCATATGATGACTGGCAATCCTGATTCCTGATTTTTATTAATTCCTTCTCAGCTATTCTCTACCACTAATGTAACTTATGATTCTCAAGTTTCATTACTTCTTTCTCCTGTTGATGTCTCACTGAATAGAAAGTAGCTAGCTTAACTAATGCTTAGTATCTTACAGCAATGAAATTTAGATTCTCCCAATCTTTTATCTTATTCCTCCCCACCTACCTTTGTAATGTAAGGAACAAGGGTGAAAATGGAAGTGGGTGCTTATGTTTGAATCAACTTTTACTATAAGTATCATTTGTTGATTACTCCTCCCTCACAATTCTGAAGCTTAAAAATTGTTATATAAGTTGTAGTAGTAGTAGACCATAGGAATATTGACAGATAGCAAAAGTAGTCAATAACTAGTATAGATATATTAGTGTTATCTTTCTTAGAATATTATTATAGTTCATGCAGATATATTCTATAGGCAATAAATTTGATGATGTGTTAAAATTGAGAAATTAGAATATTCAAAGAATGGAAGAAACTTTCTCTAAAATTCTGACTAAGTTGAAATTCAGCACAGAAGTGCTGCTAAAATTTGTTTTTGACTTTTTCATTAGACTTGAAATATTCTTTTTCTTTTTCAGGTAAGTTCCAGGTTAATTGCTTTTGCCAGGGTATTCAAGAACAAGGTTTGAAATTTCATTTTATATGTAATTATTTATGATAATCTCTCACTATACATCCTAAAGCAAATATGATTTTTTCTTTTGTGATGGATGCATAGGTTTTATACATATTTGTATGTTTTACTTTTAAACATGATATTCATCTGAACATCCTAATTTTTTTATGTTTATGCATTTGACTTGAAAGCCACCTGTGGTACTCGTCAAGCCCAATGTCAAAAGTTGTGACACATATTCTATGTAAAGATAGAGAAGAGACTTGAAAACCAAACAGAAATTGATGCACATTGTGATCAAGAAATCACTATAATAGAAAGGATTTTTTTTGTGATAGTTTTCCAACTTGAGAACTCAAGAATGAGCTGAAACAACCATTGTCCAATTTTTTTTTCAATCGAGCGATTTCAGCGATCGTACTTATCTCCCCCTTCCTTTCTCAGGTCCACTATAGAGATATTTTTCCAATTTTTTTCCATATATATTCATATTCACTCATATTTGTCTGCGCAATATCTCCAAAAGTTCTTTATGAATTTCAATGATTTTTGTGGAAGGTTGAGTGAGCTACAGGCTTTATGAAAATTGATTAAATTTTAGGGTCAAATCCAAGGATTTTTTTACAGCTACTCCCCTGGTATCCTGGCTATATATAAACTGATTTTGATTCAGTTTTTTTTTTATGACAGTGTCCTTGGCAGAGATATGTGCACTCAGAGTGCTTCCTAGTTGTCATTGTGCTGTACTTTACAAAGCAAAATGATTAAAGTTACTAGAATAGAAACAAAATCTGTGTCAAGTACTTTTTTCCCTATTTAGAGTACCCTATATATCTTGAGCAAGATGAATGCAATCATATTTCCTATTTAGAGTACCCTATATATCTTGAACAAGATGGATCCAATCGTATTTGGCTGTTCTATCAAGTAAAGACAGTACATTTCTGAGTAAAATCTCAAATTTCGAAGGGTGGTTCTTTTCAGGGTTGAACCTAAGGAACTTTTGACTTGTAGGGTCAAGTGGTTGTTGAGCCACTTAGCCATTAATTGACCAATGCACTTCATTAACTTAACAAGGGAATCTTTGCTTAATTCCAGTGTCTAATTGGCACTGAACAGTCTATGTGCCTCTATGTACGTATGTAGGTGCGTGCAAATAGAAGACAGAAAGATGGAAGGAAAGAGTAAATGGAAATGTGTGTATGAATGTAAGTTATGATTGTCCGGACCTTTGTATACTTTTATTAGTGCACACACACACACACACACACACACATATATATATATATATATAAAGTGATCCAACAGAATGTCGGTTAAAAAATAATTGTAAGGTGAAAAGAAAAACTAAAAAGAAAGTATGTGTTATATCTCAAAATTTTTTATCATTCTGTGGGGATGTTTCGGTGCATTGCAACAAGTGCCAGCCATCTTTTTGGGAGAAAATATTCACTGCAGTTCATAGAAATTTTGCTGTTCATATGTCTGAGACCGAGGAAAGAAAAGGGGATATTTTTTCTCAGAAAAAGATGGCTGGCACCAGTCAAATTGCCTCAAAACATGCCCACAAAATAATAAAAAAGTGAAGCAAATAAGTATTCAACCCTTTCCTAAAATGAAGTCATTTTTTAAAAACGTTGTGTATTTCATTGTTAGATCTACTTGAAATGCAACATTCAATTAGTTATTTTTTTTTTTAATTATTATTATTATTATTATTATCATCATTATTATAATGATAATTGAAAGATTTTGACTTATAAAAAGTTACATTTGATTATTTTGGTGAAAAAAATATTCAACCTCTTTTTTGTATTGATATATATTTGATGTTTGAAAAAAATATTGCAAGACTATTCCTCAAAATTCTCAAACATTCCTTGAATGACCAAGGCATTCTACGTGCACACAGAATGACACAGTGTGGCACTTTTCCCTCATTACCATCAGAGGAACAACGGCGCCATCATGCCAAAAATAAAAGAACACTCAGTTGACCTCAGAGAAAAGATTGTTCAAGAACTTTTGGCAGGAAAAGGTTATAAAGTACATGCTGGACAATTTAATATTCATGTAGCCACAATTGAGTCAATAATTCTCAAGTGGAAGCAATATGGCACTCCAGTAAATATGCATAGAATGTAGATTGTAAGAAAGGTAGGAAAATGCCTTAGTATTTGGGGGGGAGGGAATCAGTTGAAGGTATAGAGGCGGGAGTCAGCCACAGGAATTGCCCTACTGTCAGATCTGGCAAGATTTCACTGTTGATGAAAAGACATGTCATTGTTCAGCCAAACTTGATCCAACTTCTTTCCCAAGCTGATATAAACTTCCCCCCCTTTTTTTTTTGTACAAAAAAAATTGTAAGGTGTGGAAGTGAATTGTGTTTACCAGGTGGACAGAATCCCTTGGTTTTCCCCTCTTGATAATAGGTTTCTCCAACTTGGAGTGGGACTTCATGTATTCCAACTGTCAGTTCCCTACTCTAACTGCTGATCATACTTGGTAATGTAATACATGGACTATATTGACCCCCAAGGGAAGTGGATGTTACCTTATTTTGATTTCACTATTCATTTTAGCTGTGTTTATTTATTTGGGACCAGGTTCTCATGAAACAAATGGAACTGGAGACCTTTAGTCTTAAGAAAACATGGCTACAACTGTCTGCTCTCACCCCACCTTGTGAGCCTCAACCCTGTGGGGCCTGACAACTGGTCTTTTCTTATCTCAACATGTGTCAGTGAACAGCCTCCTTGTTGACAAATTCTAACCCCTCTTCTAAATGAATTTGATAACATTGGGGATCCTGTTCTATACCCGCTCCTCCCTTATGTCCATTTGTGAGATTGTATAAGTAATGCCTAAGTCTTATTTTTCTCACCTCCCCTTGTCACAGCTCAACATACAGACATCAACTTACGATTTACTTATCAATTTCCCATCTGCACCTCTGTATCAAGATGTGTATAAATCTCAACCCTGAGAAGGTTGATAATGGGTGTAACAGCTTTTTACTGCTACCTCAACTACCTGAACAGTAGGAATGGTTTGTGCAAGTTAATTCATCTCTTTTCATTCATTGCCAGGCGAGTTCAGGGTGTGGGAGGCTTTTATTGCTCAGTGATGAGATAGTTCTTTTCCTTGGGAGGATTAACCGGATTGCCACAGGGAGCTCTGTACATGATCCTTAGCTATTTACAGAACTTGGAATTGTCCAAGTGATGCCAGAAATGAAACTTTTTAAAAATAATTAAATAATTTATCATAAAGATACTTGGCTATAGAATATGTATGTATGTATGTATATGTGTATATATATATATATATATATATATATATATATATATATATATATATATATATATATATATAATGTGTACTGTAGAGAGTGAGACAGACTCGGGAGTGAGGTGATTGGAGGTAAGGTTTATTAATCCTTATAAGTGCTAGCTTTACCATCATAGAAAAAACTACTCCAATTGACATAACTAAAGTTCTAGAGAAACACGAAGACATGTGGATCTACAAACTTAAAACCCTATATCCTAATGGATTAAACACTAAACTGAACAACCCTCATCACACAGAACCCTAATACACAAAACTCCTACCATTAATATCCTAACACCCACATCTAAGACACATTCAATAATGGAAGCTTCAAAGTCACCCAGACCCATAGGAAAAACTTCACCTTAGCCTGTTATAACCCCTGTCCAAATCATATATATATATATATATATATATATATATATATATATATATATATATATATATATATATATATATATATATATACATACACACACACACACACACACACACACACACATATGCACAGATAATAATTGTGTAATTGGGTTATGTTCTTTTTAATTCTCCTCTGTCCGCCTGATCATCCTTAGAGGCCTTACAAAATATTGTTTCAGTTAAATTCACTGGAATTAATATGTAGTAAGTATTTGTGCTTCAATATTGTGTTGGCTTGTGGTTATTGGCTGGAAAAAAAAAAAAAAAACTGGCTTTCTATATTATCTATTATAAATTTATGTAATTTCTTGTATATAATTGTTACCAATTAATAAAGTATATGTTTAAAGATATAATAGGTGAAATTATTTAAGGTGCTGTGGGTTGGCTGAGGTGGACACTAACAGATCAAGAAAGAATAATTACCCTGAAAACATGATAATAACCTTTAGTCAGCTATTTTTGCATTATGTCTGTTTTTTTTCTATTTGTTACCTTGTATTTGTACTTGCTGGTTCAGCTTTATGATTAGAACAGTAGACTATAAGTGATTTGAGCACCTAGTCATGGTTAGTATGCTAATCTAACAGATCATTACTACAGGCTAACCCAGCTGTACACTAATTCAATCAATGTGGTATTAAGTTAGCGTTGTTTTGAAAACTGATCATTTCTCATTATTTAGATACCACGAGATCTTATTCAATTAGAATGATTGAAGAGATAACTTCTATTGGAAGTAACTTAGGTTTCAATATGGATTCAGAAAATGTGCAAGAATTGCTAGGTTCACTTGTAGAAGAATTGAACCAAAATGATCTTTTTTTTTTCAACTCTTTTATGGACAATCTGGAAGGGTGAGAATAATCATCTCCATTGATTCTTTTAACGCTTGATACAAATTCATCTCGCGTGAGTAAAAATTTGGACTAATCATTTGCGTAAAACATGGTTTGCTGGTATTGTCAGGAGTTCAATCTTTACTGGGGGCTCCATGTATGTGCCTTTGTCGCAAAACTAAATTTGGTAAATATAAGAAATTTGTTGTTCTTTTCAGTGTTTCAGATCCAAAAGCAGATGGCAAACAAGGGTCCTTATGGTCATTTTTTTTAACTGTAGTTCTCTAATTGGTCTATTTGACTGGGTGTTAGCTGGGAATTTGATATCCCCACAGTTTTTATAGGATTGGGAAATTTTCTGAGGTCAGCATTTTTGCATTTGTATTGTATTTTTTTAAAAGCCCCCAAATACCAGGAATGGCCCAAAACACACTCAGCTTAATAGGGAAACTGGAATTAGGTTTCTGTTGGGAATTAGCCAACAATCGGCTAGTGAGAACGTTGGCTTACACCCTACTTGACCACGTTTGTTAAAGAACTAAGTATTATTTACCTTTTCAAACTTTGTTGACAGTTCACTTGTGTCTGTGAGTCCACTCTATATCTCTAAGATTTCTCACTGGATGCAAGTGTATAATATAATGTAATGTAGCAAAAACCATGGTTGTATTTTAATGCCAACTCCATTTGAGCTTGATGTACATAGGCAACGTTTCGGCATTTCTCATCATTGCCCATTGACATTATTACTAATCTGCCACTGCTTGGATTAGCTTACTTTCTACACTAACAAATGGAAGAGTGAAAAAATTTGATCAACCATGAATTTTGTATTGTTATCTAAAATTTGCTTCAGAAAGTTCTATTACTCAGTTTATATGTTGAACAATAAAAATCAGAAAAAGAGGATTTTTACAGGTCAGGAATTGGGGCAAATATCACTAACATTGTTAATTTGTACTAAATGATTCTTGCAGTTAATTTCTTTGTTTTGGAGCCACACTGCCTGGTCAGGATACCTTCTCTAAGATTACCCAGAAATGAAAAGAGAGAAAGAAACATTTTAAAACAAGGGAAGAGGGGGGAAAAATGACAAGAATGATGTATGTATGTATCTTCGTTCTCATACCCTTATTGAGGGTGTTACAGAATTAGGTACTCTGTGTAAGACCCACTTTTGGCTAGCCAGGCTTGTTATGGCTTTGTTCTGCTCATGGCACCTAGTACTTCCCAACGGTTACCCATACTGACCAAGTTCAACTTGTTCAACTTCAGTGATCTCAAGAGAACCAGTGTATCCAAAGTGATTTGGCCATAACCCCTTAGCCTCAGGGATAGCTTCCTCAATCACTGTTCTTATGCTGAGTGCTTAAAGGAGAAATATTATCATTAAATCTTCGGTATGATACTGTGGTAGATTGAACCATGACCTACTGAACTGGGGGTGAGCACTTTACCACTGAGCCCCATTGAAAGGTACTGATGATGAGTCATTAGAATCTGTTATCTTGCGGGGGGGGGGGAGACTGACCTGAATATAGCAGAGAATTCCTAATTTGCTTTCGAGCAAAAAGGAACCTGTTTTCAATCAAAATTCTCCACTTCAGCCTTTTTTCTCTTCAACTTCTCTCTCTCTACTACACGCATATATACTCTCTCTCTTCCTCTCTGCACTTCCATAATTATGACAAGTTTAGTAAGTACTGACATAACAGGCTATGGAGTGCTTAAACAGAGAAATGGTCAACAAGCTAGTCTGACAGACTATTACTAAGTTTAATTCTCACTGATTTCCCCCTGACTAGGAATAACTGAAAAGTAGTAGGTTTTTCAGAGAAATAAAGTCCCTCCTTCATGATTAATAGGTTTAAGTCAAGGAGAATTTTGACCTTTCCCCTTTGACCAACTTTGATCTTCTAATCTAATTTCATCTTTATGGGCTGATTAAAGGCCGCTTGTACATCTTTTCTATAAATCTTGTATCATTTGGGAATTTTTTCCTTCTCTCTCCCTTCTCTTATGATTCCATTATCCTCCTCTTTTTCTCCTTGCTGGTTCTCTTTCTCTCTTAGCCTTTTCATGTTTCTATCTCTCTCGGTTCTTACTTCAATATTCATTTCTGTTTCATTGAGGGTTCTCAAAACACTTGTGTGGCCTCATGTTTAGCAACATGGAAAATAGAATCAGCTAATAGTTCACACTGTGGCAGAGATAATCTGTGTTCATTTCTCACTAATGCCCTTGGGAAAGGCATATGTTTTATTTTATATATGTAGATAATTTTTAACACAAATTTTCTGTCATTTGGTGTGACCATTTTCAGTTACTATTGTGAACCAATAGTAAAACAAAGTCCAGAAAAATGGTCAGTTGTCATTAGTGACGGAAAAATAAGTATAATTGCCTCATGGTTTTGTGTTGGAAAACAGTTTATTTGATTTAGAGAGCTGCAAGATGTTGGAGCACATCTGTGGCCTGGTTCAGAGATGAAATAGTTATATATTGCCAACTGGTACTAAAGGTTAAACCTAAATAAAAGCTAGGATTTTGATGGCTGAATCTCAATGTAGGCCTTGCCCACTTGTAAGATTTGTGTTTGAAATTGGTTTAGCTTTTTCTTTTTGATTCACCTCATTCAACAATGTTTGAAAGAGGTATATGTATGGTGTTGTAAATTTTGTGGTAGATCCAGGAATTCATTAGTTTATTAGCATAGTACTCATAATAAATGACTGGATCATTCAAGCATAAATTATTCAAGTATATATTTTAACATTAAAGTATTTATTGCATAACTCTTCGTAGCTACCTACATCCATATATATATATATATATATATATATATATATATATATATATATAAAGTTGTTTATACATGAATGATCCCATTTACTTAACAATTCAGTAGTGGTTTGTACACCTCACAGAACTTCTTTTCCATTCAGATTTTCAACTGGATTAAGCAATAACAAAATTAGTTTTACTTTTCAAACGAAAATTTTTCTCTTCTTTCAATTTTCCACTTTCTACTCTCCCACTCCCTCTCTCCAGTTAGCCACAGCTACTCATATTCAGTCCCTTCCATCAGAATGGCCACACCATGCCGGTGGGAAAGCGACAACACACAACAGTAGTCAGCTGGTGAAGCTAAATCAAACACGCAAAAAGGTTGGGAGGTATAAATATCATTCTCCCGTTCCCTCGTGAGTCTTTGAAGGCGAGCCAACTAACTGACTTGCGTATATACATATATATTTAAATCATAATTGATCTAGATAACAATAAAAGGAAGAAGCAAATTTGTGGCCTGCCTCAAGATTGAAATAGTTACATATTTCCCCGATGGCACTAGAGTTCACTGTTGAAATCCAGATAGAAGTCAGAATTCCAAACATTGATTCTCAAGTTCAGCAGCCCCTCCAAATTATAAAAATTGACATAACTACCCCCCTTTCAGTTACCCTTGTAGATTACTAAGCCAAGTTTAATTAATAACAGTAAATAGAATTGTTGATTAGTCTTATCTTGTTACTAATGAAGATAAATAATTTTCAAATCATTGGTTTCAAACCTTTGCTATGAAGGCAGAGGAATTGTTGGTATGTTTGGTGAGAGTTGGAGGTTTAAACTTTCATCTAATTCATGGTCTCATTGGACTGAGTACAAGCTAATGAAATTATACATATTTTTAAATGACCTATAATTTAGAGGTTGAGGCAGAACATTATTTTGACTATTTTTCTTAGACCTTTGACCTTCCTTTTTTATATCCATCTTTTTCTGGGAAATTTCAGGTCATCCTGTACAGTTGCATTTGATCAAGCTGTTCACACTGACCCTCAGATATAAAGACACTGTTACTGTAACAGAGTAGCCGATGTGCCCACTTCTTATTTCACTAGTTTACCCACGCCATCATTTTTAATGGTTTGTGTGAAATATATAGATATACATTGCATTTTCATATACATGGATAATTCAGATTTGCATTGCAGTTAGTAGCCTTCTGTAGACCACAAATGGAAAATCCAGTGTTTTTTTCATGTCATTTGAATACAAATGAAATTCTATTTCACTATGTCAATTGCACACATCTGATTCGACTACATTATGTCAGTTGCACGAACAGATTGAGGGTCCGCTATATCAGTTACATAAAGAGTTATGTTTTGCTATGTCGGTTACAATAAATGAATTCTTTTTCTTAGTGTGACAGAAGACATTTGCACAATGTTAATTATTACATGTGTGGATTATGAAAATAAAATACTGTATTTGATGAATTATGAGACCTCTTATTTCAGCTGGGAATATTGACATAAATGCATTTCTCTGAATTACTCTCCTTTATTATTCAGTTTTTCTAACTCTCCATGTTTTGGCCTATGTGGGGCTGAAGAACAAAAGTTACATTTACTTTTTGAGCCCCCCTCCCCCAAATGTGGTAGGTCTTATGCCGTCTAAGACAGAACTGTTGGAAATTGCTTATCCTGCAAGTTGAGAATCAAGTTTTATTTTACACTGTTGAGATCAGTGATATGAGAATTTTCTCTATGATTAACCTGTGTTTATTCTCAATTTTTTTGTTTAATATCAATGAAATTTGACAAAAATGAATGATACTAAAAATTATATAATATGGCTGTGTAATGTACCTCTGCCAACCATGAGTCAGTTTGTCAGTCTGATATCTCCTAAAGTCCACCATGAATTGTTTTTGATTGAGAGATATTTCCCCTATTCTGTAGGAAAAGAGGTTAAAAACAAACTTTTTGGTAAAAAAAAAGGTTAAATTTGAATTTCCAGGGAAGTAACTCAAAATGTGTACATCAGAAGTTCTCCCTCATGTTTTTTGATATTTTATTTCCATTCAGTTTTTAGTTTGTACACATCTCTGTCAACACTGTATACTATCTCTCAATGCTTTCTTGTTTTAACAGGTACTTCTTGCGTATGATTACCATATGTTTGAATTCTCTGTGCACAAGTCCTCTATTTTGGTCTTAAAATCTTTGAGTAGAAATTTTTTAAATTCTTTGAAAGCTCACAAAATTAATTATCACAGCTGCTTGAAGATAGCGGCATAGTGTGAGTTGGGCGGGGCAGTATATCTTCAGGAACGTCCTCCTTCTCAAATGTTTATATATGGCTACCCTATTCTTAAGACATGAATAAATAGAATGAGGAAAAGATTAGAATTCTGCTTTCCATCAGATACAGGTCATTGCAAAAGGCGTATGGTAACCTGTTTCTAATGATCCTTGTAAATACCATTGGCAGATGGTGTTTAAACATTTCTTACCACATTGCTGCACTATGAACTCTCCTTGCCCAGAGTTACATTGTCAGGGTGAAGTATAGGTATCCCCCGCTTTGCGAAAGTTCTCAAGAACACTAGTATTTCATTCAGTTTATTTTCTGAATATCTTCAAGTGTATTTTTGATATTAAAAATCATATAACATAGCAGTGCAATTTACCTCTGCCAACCATGTGTTAGTCTGTCTATCTGATATCTCCAAAAGTCCATAATGAATTGTTTTTGATTGATTGTGCTTTTAAGATGCATTTCTTTGTGATTATAGGAATTATCAGTATTATTATTTGCCAAATATGCATTTTATGGTGGGGTTACTTGGCTAATTAACTTATCTTCCATTCAGGGTATATTTCAACAGTTAGCACTGACAAATTCTCAAGGATAAACTCAATATCATACGTTCTGTTAGGACGTAGTATCAACAATTGGTTCTTTTTCAGTGATTAGGCTCTAAAACAGAACAATGTTAAAAGTATAGAACATTCTACATGTGTATATTACGTGACATTTAATCCTCCCTTGGGTCATACGAAAACAAAATATATATTTAGTAGCAGTAGTTGTAGTTAGTGTTGGTATTCCAGCAGACAGCAAAATGAAGCACTAATGCAGACACATGCAGAGCAGTGTTTTGCATTCGTGGGATTGTCATGTTGACATTGTTTTGGTTATGTATACTCACGTCTGCTCCATAATAATAATGACGAGCATAATAATCGTCAAAAATGTCAGAATTTTTTATCTATGGATGGATTAGTATTTTATAATATTTCTATTTTTATACATTGTTTTCAGCCACATCTCACTCTCTCTCCCTCTTTAATCAGCTTTGAAGAGAGTAAAACTTTTCTTACAAACACAGTCATAGCAAACTGTCTGCACTGCAGCAGTCATTTACACTTTAGCTGCTGGTCACATAAGTCATCCTTTCTTTAATCAGCTTTAAAGAGAGGAAGAGAGTAAAACCAATGTCTTCATATGGCCTTTATATGTATAGGTAATTATTTTTATTACGGGATTCCAATGTTTTCCGAGTCAACTTTATCCCCCCCCTTTTACTGAATTTTAGTCAGTGGTTGTTCCCTGATCAGCTGGCTGGATTGTAATACATCTTGACAATCTTCTTTACTATTCTCAATACAAGCTTAAAACCCACAGACCCTATTTCACTCTTTAAGAGGATGTCTAGTTGGCAGGAAGTAGAACTCTTCAACTCCTCTAGAGAAAGGCTTCTTATTATGTTGATAATGCTTAGAGGGTTAGAATTCCCATAGGTGATGACGACTCTGGCCAAGAAGTCATCTCAGATTTTCTTCCCTACCCTTTAATTATGTTGTGTGACATGGTGAAAATTGTGTATTATAATCAGTGCCATTACAACTTCTTATATAATGATATTTCATTGAAAAGGCAGAATACACTTGCACATTCATGCTACAAACACTCTCATGTGCACTTAGACACACACACATGCACACATTACATACCCACGTACTCACATGCACATATGTACTCTCATACACTGTGGACACATGCATGTGTGGCATTTTTCATTTTTAATAAAACTTAGTTAAATGATAAGTCGTGCCATAATTGTAATCGGCCCTATCTTTAATATGCCTGTTCACAGTCTGCTAGATCTTGAAAGAAGTTGACCAGGGAGAAATTTTAGAATATATGTATGTGTATATATATATATATATAGAGAGAGAGAGGTGAGGGGAGAGCTAAACAGCCAATGCGAAGACCAAAATAATTGTTCTTACTTCAAATTCTCATCTTGTTTATTCTCGGTCTATATCTGTACTATGCATTACTTTCAATGCGACGGTTATGTATTTAGAAATAGATATATGATCCAACAGTGATTATAAATTGTTATATTATATTGAAACTTGTTTGAAATGATCTCATGTCATTACATGGTTAATATCTCACTTGGCCTAGACAACTTGAATAGAATAAACAATTAAAGAAAGGAGGTGCTTCAGGAATCGAACCTGCCACTAATAGGGTAGCCGCTTGAACGTAACGATTCTCTCAACATTGAGCTAAATGGTTGCCAGTAATGCAAAGGTCCAAATAACTGTTTTCACTCAAAATTCATCTCGTTAATTTGCGTAGGAAAGATAATTTTTACTCTCTTCCACTCCTTAAAGCTGCTTAAAGAGAGGAAAACTTACGTGACTGCGTGGCCAGTAGTTACTGTGTGATTGACCACGGTAGCTAACACACAGACACAGCAAACTTACTTAACTGCTGTGTCCTGTCTGTGTATAAATTTGACTGGAAAACATAAGTTTTACCCTTTTCAAAGCTGTTTATAGAGAGTCAGACTTATGCAATTGAAAACAATGTCTAAAATTAAAAGTATTCTAAAATATTATTCTATTCATAGGTAATATTGAAAATAACCCCTCACAGGTATTATGCAAGTGTGTTGTGAGTGTGTATATATATATATGTATATATATATGTATTTGTGTGTGTGTGTGTGTGTGTGTGTGTGTGTGTATATATATATATATATATATATATATATATATAGTTTCTAAGTAATATAATCCAATTTATAATTCATTCTGTTGGACCAAAATGTCCATTTCTTAGATATATACTGTCGCATTAAAAGTAACAAAAAAGACCGAGAATGAACAAGATAAAAATGGTATGTTAGGCTGAGTTGTTGGTAGTAGGTACATGAGACTGGGGTTTAAGAGAAAGAAAATTGGCTTGTGACAATACAAATGCTGAACTTTTCTTTTAAAGAAGTGAAAAATTCATGTAAAACCAATTTACAAAAAGCAAGGAATTTACTTGACAGTGAATAAAAGTGTTTTCCTAGTTATGAGTTAGCTGTTAGATCTATAGAAAATTGAATTGTGTGTATATCACTATTTTCTTTT
This sequence comes from Thysanoteuthis rhombus, assembly GCA_963457665.1. Lineage (NCBI taxonomy): Eukaryota > Metazoa > Mollusca > Cephalopoda > Oegopsida > Thysanoteuthidae > Thysanoteuthis > Thysanoteuthis major. The sequence goes on along the minus strand of OY735242.1, from coordinate 24,577,994 downwards.
GAGAGAACTAGGTCACAAGCCTGGGGGCACCTAGTGTTATATGTATTTCTGTTTTTCATTCAAGTCATGTCTTAAATTTGTTTTTTTTTTTAATAGAAAATTCTAGAAAGGGAATGAAAAATTGTACTTTGAACTCTCGATTCATAAATTGTGTTATCCTTGCATTATTCATGCTTTTTTATGGGTCATACTTTATTCGCATGTGTAGGAGGGATAGAGGGAAAGGTTCAGTATTCAGGTAATTTGAGTGATTTCCTCTCGTATTTATACGTGTTGGTTTTTGCAGGTTTGTTATTCCAAAAATTATTCAGATTAGTAGTTATTTCGACCTCCCCCCCTGGAATGTGACAAAAGGTGGGTTGCCAGATGCATACATGTGAGCATGCTTACAATATTCAATCTAGTGGTCTCATTTTTGTAGTTTTAAACAGATTGTTTTTGCCGATACCTTCTTTTCTCTGGCAGTTAGTTCATACGGCTGTTACTTTTTTGCCCTCTATTATAAATTGCTCCAGATTTATTGGTTATTTATTAGGCTTAGCTTAGTCTGGCTCAAGGCTAAAAATGTAGGTCACAAGTTATAATCGTCTGCGCTACACTTGCTTGCTAACTATTATTCCACAGCAAGATACCTTTAACGTATTTATCAGATATTGGGTATCTAGTGAAGATCAAATTCACTCGACAATAGAATTGGTCTGCTCGAATACCTTGTTTAGTATTGCTCTATAGCAATGGTTTTCAACTCTTTATTTGCCCATGACATCCTTTTCACTATATTTCAGAATGTCATTCTCCCTTTCCTCGGGGGTCTAACTCTGTTGTTTTTTCTCTGTTAGCACAATATTTATTTACATGGATTATTTTGGAGAAAGAAAGGTAATTCAACTTTACTAACAGTCAAAAAGATCATTATTCCAGGTTTTGAATCTATCAATCCGTGGTCCCATTTCTTCCTAAGCCTTAGAATTGACTCCCAGCACCCCCCACCCCCAAAGAGAACCTCTGTTGTATGACAAGGCATCTTTTACATATTTATCAAGTTGAGCTTAGTCTGGCACCAGGTCATAAGAGTGAGGCGCCCAGTGAGGACCTTACTAACTGATCAATAGTAATGAGTAATGGTCTGCTAGGTTTGCTTGCTAACTATTACCAGCTGACAAGGCAACCTTTACATATTTATCACACTGAAACTAATCTGGCCCAAGGCTACATAAGACGATAGTAATGGTACGCTAAATCGACTTGCTAACCCTAGTGAGGCATCCTAGTCTTGACCTGAATTACAAAGATTTATGTAGTCATAGGATATCCAGTAAAAATGAGATTTTGTTTGGGCTGTGAGAAATAGCCTGAGTGTTCTTTTGTTCAGTACAGAGAGAATTTCATCTGACTGACCTCTAATTTGTCATATGGATTCATAACCATCGATAAGAGGAAAGAAAAAACTGAATAAACTATACATTTGTGAAAGGCTGAAGATAGTACTGACCCAATAAAAACAATGAGGATGAAGATACTAACTAGTTCCAATAGATTTTGGAATAATGACAAATATTCTATGTTACAGTCTGATTGGGATCCGAGGAAAGCTGATGGTAGCATTTTTTCTCCTTTCAAATTTTTTGTCTGTTCAGTCAGGTTTTTGAACTACTGTACCAAAATGTGTAAATACCTTTCCAAGTAACTGGTCTTCTTGATGATATGAACCAATTTCAGTGCCATTGCGCTGGATACAGCTTCAGCTGTCTCTCCTTAGGTTATATGTATCGCCTCACATCTAACTCAAACTATTCGTATGTGAAATAGACTTGAAGGTAACATCACTCACTTCACTCTGTTATTTTATCTATATCCATGGAGAGAGATGGATTTAGGCCTTCCCCATGAAGTGAACAGATATGGGGCCCATCTGGAGTTAAAATTCAGCTTGCTGAGTCCGTTGTCTGTGCCATGACAGACTCAGCCACCCAACACTCTGAAGCAATTTGAAACACCCAGAATTTTACTTATCATTGCTTGTTTGCTCATAGATTACCTACATTATCTAGAATATTATAGATAGTGACAGCAATTCTTGCCATATATAATAAAAATATAGAGGATGTTGTTCTTGGGGGTTCTGATAAGAATCAAGCGCCAACTGCATACTACAGACATACTCTCTGGGCTTGTGTTCATTAGGGAACATCACTTGAGCAAATCTTGACCCCTGTTCGCCAGAGAGACTTATATTTTTGTTTTTTTTCTTTCCACATTGGTTTTCAAGTAGTTTGACTACTTGCGATTAGAAGTAGAATTTCTGTAGCAAAGATCTGGTTAATTTACTATAGGATATCTACTCAAATAGCTAAATTGTCTATCACCCTATTTATCAAGTTCAGAGGTAGGCAAGGTACAGTCTGCAGGACAGATCCAGTTGCAAAGGGATATTGACAGGTCTGCAAATAAATATTCGGATACTATGCTTACTTCTATGTTTCAAAGATTCTTTTGTATCTTTTTTAAATTAGTAGATTCAAAAGATATCTTGATTGAAATACATTATGAGTACTTTATTTTATCTGGTAATTATTATTGTAGATCCGCTTGCTCGTTTGAACAAGTTTCTATTGCCATAGTTGTTTTTTGTTTTTTTTCAAAAGGTGTGCAAGCTACCCCCATCCATAACCTTGAAGGACCAGGAAAGGCATGCTCGCTTTCTATTCTGGAGAGAATGTGACCATAAGATGGTTGATACATGCCTTCCATCCCAATCATACAGCTTAGAGTGAACTCAATTAGCTGCTGAGTACACAGGGAAATTTGTCCTATGAATAGCTTTCTATGCTGTTGGCTCCTACTTGGAATCCAACCTTTGACATGTGAGGCAGATGCACTAACCATTACACTATCCAAGTGGACTAAATCAGTTCTGAAGTTGATTTTATAACTAAAAGTGCATTCAATTTTGACTCTACATACTAACCCCAAAAGAATCATTGCCTTGTTTTACATGTCTCTTAAGATGTCATTTAGCTTAAAATGAATGTTCAAGCAGCTAATGTCTCTTTCTATGTTATATCTTGATACATGTGAATCTAGTTTTTATTATCATCTAAGAACTGAACTGATTTCACACTTTGGCATATAAAATGTCGTATCATTTCTTGAATTGCTGCACATCTTGCAAGGATCAATTAATCTCTTCATTAGTCTGTGTAATTTTAGCTACCAGTCTTATCTTCAATTAGAAACTATCAATTTTTGACTTTTATATATCATACTCATTTAAAATTGATCACATTTATCCAAATTCTAAGATATGGTACAGGTCTGTGTACAATAATCATGTTTTTTGATTGCTGGGTGATGTTTTTCTGCCACAAGATTTGAAGTGTCAGGTTTGGAGGAAACACTGCTGTAGACTCCTGAGCATTATTTGACGGACACCAAGACTTCATAGAATCTATTAGAAAACTTGAATGGCAATGGGCAGGCCATGTTGCAAGAATGAAAGACAACTGATGGACATCACGACTCACAACATGGATCCCCAGAGATTCGCATGCGAAACTGGTCGACATACTACAAGATGGAGAGATGAACTTGACAAATTTGGGAAATACTGGCTCTGCAATGCCCATGATAGAGAAATGTTGAGGATCCTGGGTAAGGTCGATGTTGCACGTTGCATGCTTCTCAGTTCGAAGGTCTGTCTCTTGGTTAGGTTCCATGTTTCAGCTCCATAAGTGACTATTAGGAGAATACATTGGTTGTATACTCTTCTTTTTAGGATTAATGGGATCTTCTGGTTTTTTGAAAGTTGAGCTTGCCATCCTAGAGTGATTCTTCACCTGATTTCCTCCTCTTTTGAGGATCTCATGGAGATTCGTTGTCCTAAGTAGATGTAGTGGTCTAGCTTGCCAAGTTTTGCATCTTCTATCTTGTCAGTTATGTTCTTATTCTCAACGTGATTGTTGCACATGATTTTCGTTTTACTGAAGTTCATGTGTAGGCTGACTTTTTTGCTTTCTTCGGTTAGTTCATCAAGCATTAGTTGGAGGTCATTTAGGTTCTTTGTGAAAAGGACAATGTTGTCTGCAAATCTGAGGTTGCTCAGATATTCACCATCTATTTTGATTCCTCTATTTTCCCTGTCTAGGTTTCAGAAGATCATCTCGAGGCAGGCTATAAAGAGTTTGGGTGAGCTGGTATCACCTTGCCTTACTCCTTTTTGGAGCTGGAACGGTTCAGAGTCCTTATGTAGCCTGATGAAGGAATTGCTGTGATTTTATATATGTTGCAATACTTCAGCGTATACAGGGTCTACACCTTGTAGAATGATGGCCTTCATGACCATGGGAATTTCTACCAAGTTGAATGCCTTCTTGAAGTCTATAAATGCTACAGCATTCTGCTGCTTTCTCTTTCAGCTGATTTATTGAATGAAGATGGTCCCTGGTCGAATAACATCTAAACCCAGCCTGTTCTTTTGGTTGGTTTTCATCTAGAGTTTTAGTAATCCGGTTAGTGATGATAGAACCCTTTGAAAAATATTTTGAGAAAAACTAGTCAAAATTCTTTCCCTAGGTCCACTAGGTATGCTTACTAAATTTGGTTGAGTTGTGTCAAAGTTCAAGTGGAGGACGCACAGTGACAGACAGAACCAGTTGTTTTATATGAATAGATAAGTACATATTTCCTAGACTCTAGATCACAGAATAACCAAATCTGATGTTAATCACGATTTTGCTGGTTTTTATCATGTTATCAGATTTAGTAGCAAGAAATACTGCCTGGGTTCCACGTATCACAAGTTTCTCTGTTCTCAGCTTATTATTGTCAAAATAGACTCAGAGGCAGTAAGCACCCAAAGTGGTGTCACTCACTTAACCCTACATAAACACTATTGAAATCTAAAAAAAACAAAAAACAAAAGTAGATATATTTCATGGATGATTTTTTTAAAATATTTGTTTTTTGCCTTTTTTCCTCTCGCAGGTGTCAAATTCAAGATTCACAGTTGGACTCTGTTCTGATAAAAGAAGATTAAACAGCTTGATAAAAATGCATGTGTTTTTATCTGGGTATGTTGTCTTCAGTCATGGTATAGCTGGTTGTAGGCATCTTGCAAGCTATTTGTTGTTTGTACAAATCAGTCTTGGAATTTGATCTGAAATTTCAACGACATCTGCTATTTAGCTTTCGTAGCTTAATTGTTGAAGCAGTATCCTGGGCAGACTGGCTTTAAAGGATTAGTTATACGAGTTCAACTCTCACCAGGAGTTTATTCTCTATTTATCTTCAATAAGTACTTATTTTTTACATTCTAAATCAGAGTCATCAGATTATTTGGTACGATTGAAAGTTCACAATGATATTTTTTCATTGATTACAGATTTATAAATATTATCTATTTGCTCAATTGAATAATTGTAGCCATCAGAGATGGTGAAGTGTTCTATCCTTTTTCGTATGTTTGTGTATCCTGTATTCCAGTACTCCTGGCCTAGCTGTTTTGTCTACAGACTTGAACATGGACATCAGTACTTTACTAAACCCCTTCTAATGTATTTTGATTTTTGGCAAAAAATCTTTTTTCACTTTTAGGGGACCTTATTCTGAGTGGTTTGTTAAAAATACCTAGATTCTTCAGAATCTATTTCTATTTTGGATGTTTTCCAGTGGAAAACGCCAGTAATGTCATAAATAGAATTTATTCTAATCATATTTATTCTTTGATGGAATTTTTCAGAAATTTTGATACTATAGTAATTGAATTATCAACTGTGATGAGGAATAGTTGTTATCATTGGATGAAGTATTGTAACATTATTTTTTATTGAATTTGACAATTTTTGTACCGTAAACTTATGTTTACTTGTTTTTTATACAACTTTCAATTCAGGCTATAGTTTCCATGGGAAAAAATATGCTAATCTCTGAAAGTCTTCATGGCCAATTGTTGAAGGCAGCCAGGTGCAAACTGGACTTCCTCTGGCAATGAGGTTTGTGAGTTCAATTCTCACTGAATGTTCACTCTTTACCTCCAACCATGCGACAATTCATTGGCATAGAAGCAATGACCAGGGAAACTATTTGAATTATCAACCAAAACTGTCAACATAGCTTTCTTCAGTTTTTGAGTTGGTCTGGCTGGCTGTGCTTGATGCTTACAGGTTGGACCAATGGAGCTTGAGGGCTTAAAATTTCAACTTCCACTCTCGTGTGTGGAAAAAAACATTTTTTTGGTCTTATCTTTTAATTTCCCCCACCCCCACCATTCTGATAAAGAAAGATTTAACAGCTTGATAAAATACACATTTGTATCTGGACATGTTGACTTCCGTTGTAGTGTAGCCAGCTGCAGGCATCTTGCAACCTCGTTATTGTCCTAACCAACGTTTAAATTTTACCTCTTGAATCAAATTTAAATGGCATCTGCTGGTTAGCCACAGGAAAGACCCAGGCTGTGATCAATGATGAAAGGGTTAAAAGAAAGTAGCAATATTAAAGGAATTGTAATCAAGCTATGGTGTATTTCTATAGAGAATTTAAGGGAAGATAAAGGTTTTATATTATTGAAATTTCATATGTGCCTCTAGAGAGACCCAGGCTGTGATCAATGATGGAAAGAAAGAAACAATATTAAAGTAATTACAATTTGGCTATAGTGCAATAATATACTGTAATATCTCTAGTACAAAATCAGGAGCAATTTTTATCCTCATTGTGTGCTTGTTATCGTTTGCACTACTCATGTATACCTCAATTCGACTGGTTACTGAGAGAAAGAGAGCGGAGACCTGTTAATTGGAATGTAAACATCATTATCTGAATCAAGAAAGAAGTTGGCCAACTCTTATCAATCTGACCTGAAGTTGAGTCATGGAGTTTTGTGGTTTATAATCTTAACTCAATTGCTTGAGAAGTAGGGTCAAACGTGGAAATAATCTCCCAAATATTTTCCTCTGCTATATATATATATATATATATATATATATATATATATATATATATATATATATATATATATATATGGAAAGCTTTGACTCTGAATGTAGGTTATAGTTTGTAAGTGGATTCCAGAGACAGAGACCTGTTGAGTAACAAGTTGAATTAATTATTCCATACATTATTCAGAGTATTGTCTAGATCTTTTTGTTGAAAGTGGTATCTTGTATCTGGTCCAAAGATGGAGACAATAGTCTGAATGGGGGTGGATAGCAAACTACGATCAGTGAGTGAAATCTGGTCCATGACCTCATTTCATCTTGCCCATCAACTTCATTAAATATCTAACTTTGCATGAAGAAATCATTTGCTCTTCCTATCTTCAAAATAAAATTCAGTATAAAAATTAAAAAGACAAGTATTTTTTTCGCATTGTCCTCATGTATAGATCAAAGTTTAATTTCTAGAATTGTTTCAGCATTTCATTTTTTTTTTGAGTTTGTCTGAATAATACATGGAATAATGAAAACAATCAAGTCTCTGAGTTTCACATAGTTTTGTGTGTGTTTGTATACGTGCATATTGCATGGATAGCGTAACAGCTAACTGTACCGAGAATGAAATTGGTGAACTGAATCAAAACTCTGGCTAAAACAGTTTGTGTACGCTTTGCACCAATGCCCTTAAGAAAGGCACGAATCCATTTCTCTCTCCAGCCATGGGTAAATTGCAGGGCAGTTGAAGTCCTTTGATTATATATGGCAGTCCATATTGGGTGTCTTGCTTGCAACCTGGTTCCATAAAAACACACGATTGCTATGATGATTGGGTTTTCATAGGTCCTTTGAGAACTGGGAATGGAGATCCTCTTCTCGGGTCTTGTGCAACATTGATCTAAATTTTTGGAGGATTTTTCCTATAAACCCCTTACCAATTCCAGTTGTAAGTAGATTTTACAGGGTGGAGTTGCAAACCTAGTGTCCAAGGTTGACTGCTTTACAGTACTAAAAGGCTCCAACTGTCCTTCTATTAGCCTGTAGCTGGGGATAAAAGTGGATTCATGCTTCCCTTGAGGGCATTAGTACAAAGTGGATCTAGCTGCCTTAGCCGACACTCTAACCTGGTTTGCAGATTCCATTTTCTGTACTAGTAAATACTATGCCACTTCATCTCTCCGATCCAGTGGTTGAGGTTTGTTAAATTCACTGACCATAGCTTGCAGAATAGCATTCTTAGTCTTCGGTTATTCAAAAACAGCATTTGAGATCGTGAGAGATTTGATTACTTGTGTCATCTTTCTTTTTGTTTTTTTGTCATCTCTCTGTTCATTTATTTTCTCGGTCTGTTATGCATCTGCTAAGATCTCTTTTCTTTTCTTTTTTTTTTTGTTGTATATGATTTTTATCAACATACCTATTTATGTACTTACATCATTTTAAAAAAGATTGAATAGATAATTTAAAAAAAAAGATATAACTTTTTCTTGACAGCTATAGAAAAAGCTCAACTTGTGATTCAATATTTTTCCTTCTTCTTTTGTTCAGCTGAAAGAAAGAAAAACAAGTCTGGTTAGTCACTCAATAGAAACTGTCACATAACTGTTTTGTGGTAGCATGCCATGTTGAGGGTGATCTATTAAAAAATTGGAAAAAGGGTTGATCTGTAAATAAGTTACCTTGTATCTTTTGTTGGACAGTGATCTCTCTAAAAGTCCAATTTTTGAAAGAAAAAAAAACAGTTGTGAATGCTGCCAGACTTGAACTAAGAGACCAGTTTGGCTTAAACTGACATTGCAACTTGAAATTTCCTCCAAAAACCTATTGGATGGGTGGGTGATGGTTGTGGGGGTTGAAAAAAGCAAATGTTTTTCCGATACATAATAAGGAGTAGATGTTAAAATTTTCAGACCTGTAGCTCCATTGGTACAGCCTGTATATGGAATGTGTACATAACCTGCCAGCCAGCCAACCCAACTTGAAAATCCAAGAAACCTTTGTTGACAGTTTTGGTTGATGGTTTCTTATAGACGTTGCTATCATTGAGGGAAGGTTCGCTTCAAGGTGGAGAAACTAAAATTACTATTTTGAGGTACTCATACCTCCAGGTATTTAAAAAAATAACTGTGAATGTAGATCTGGGCTTTATGGGGTAAAATTGGAAGTTGAAACCCGTGCACCTTGTATATTTGCCTCTGCATACACCAGTACACACCTAATTGACAAATTCCTAGATCCGCCCTAAAATTTAATCACTTCTTCCTCACCCAGTGTCTGACCTTTCTTCAAAATGTCATTGAAATTCATTGTGAACTGACAGAGATATTGTGTGTACAGACATGTTTGAATGAATGCGTGAAGAGAAAAAAGAAAAATAAGCATAATATCTCTCGATCAGAAATGAATCCCTTGATCCATCCTAAATTTTAATCACATCTTTCTCGATAGGTGCTTCATCCTTCCACAAAATTTCATTGCAATTCGTAGGGAACTTCTGGAGATATCTTGTTGATAGACTAGAGAAAATGCAGAAATTGGTGAGAAAAAAGAAAAAAAAACACTTAAATATCTAAATACCTGAATCAACCACAAAATTTAATTACTTCTTTCTAACAATATGGCTCATTCATCAACAAAATTTAATAGAAATTCATTGAAAACTTCTAGAGATATAGTGATTACATACAGGAGTAATTATGGGATGTATATGGTATTAAAAAAGAAAAATATCTTTCAATCAAAAACAAATTCCTGGACCCCCCCCCTCAAAATTTAATTAATTTCTTTCTTACCCTATGCCTTACCTTTCCAGAGAATTTCATTAAAATTCATCAAGAACTTTTGTCGGTATTGTGTGGACAGACATGAGTGAATACAGATATGTGTTGAAAAAAAGTTTTTTGTGTTTCCTCTTCATACATTCATGTATTAAATCATGTCTGACTACAGAAGTTCTCTATGAATTTCAATTTAATCTTATGGAAGGATGGGCCACTAGGTAAGAAAGAAGTAATCAAATTTGGGGGTGGATCCAGGGATTTGTCAATTTAGTGTGTATTGCCATATACAGAGCCAAATGTATGAAGTGCGCTTGTTCCAACTTCCAATTTTACCCCTTAAACCCCTGCAGATCTCCATTCACCATCTCTTGAAATGCCTGGAGGTATGGGTTTCTCAAAAAAGTCATTTTAAATTTTTTGCCCTGGAGTGACCCTTCCTCAGGGATAGTCTGTAATAAAAACGAGTTATGCCCCATTTACAGTTAAAATTTTGTTTTGTCCGGTGGACTCTTCAGAATGACTTACTATTTGACCATCACTCTTCTTTTTACATGGTCTGTATTCAAAGAAGAGAAGAGCTTTTACATGGCAAATAAATTAATCTGATTTTGCAGTAATACAATGCCTGTCATATGTGATATATTATATGTATAGACTAGAAAGCTTCACAGCTTCAAACACTAAACATTTAAAAAACTTTTTCAAAAGATTTTTTTGTGTCGCTTCAGTCACCTATTTCCAAATATCAGTCGATGCAATTTATTTAATTTTCTTCAGTGTTTTTTTTTCTCCCTATTTTACTTATATTTTGTTATTATGGTACAATATATAAATATATGTCTGTATATGTACATATAATAGTGTTGAATTTTTCAATAACTGATACACAACTTCATGTGTCACTTATAGTCTATACACACACGCACTGTTTGGTCATCTGAGAATTTCTGTAGATTCGAGCAGGTGTTAGACTCAAGTGTTTTTCATCTCTTCATTTAGCAAAACAAAAAACTTTGAAGCTCTCTTTCTCTCTCTTTTTCTTCAAGGAAATGCTGCAAATGTTATTCATCTTTTTCTTTGTGGATATCATTTCATACAACTTGTAACTGTTTCTCTTTTTAATTGGTGGAAAATGTCATTTGGAGTTGTCAGCATTTTCACTTTGCTGCAATTTAAAACAGGATCTCACAGCCAGCTGTACTTCTTTCTCAACAGGAATATCTGTTTGCACATGTGTGCATGTATATATAATACGTGTGTGCATATATGCATATATATGCACTTACTCTTAGAAATTTTATATTTTGAACTTCTTGGAACTGCTAACCATGCAAGTGTTGCATATAATAAAATGTTATAGCCCAACAATGACAGATCAGGTGAATATATTACTTGTGAAAGAACTTCCCATCCCAGCTCCACAATCCTTTGCCATGTTGCATTTGCAACGTTAGGACAGGCATTGTATTACAGCAAAATTACAGATTGATTGACTGGCCTAGTAAATGTTCTTGTGCTCTTTGAAAACACCATTGAAACGAGCCAATTGATCACTGTATTGTTGTACTGTAACTGCACTTGGAGATCCTGTTTAGATTGTGATGTTGGAGGCTCTCCTGAATTTAGTCAGGGTCTTCTTCAGTTTGGATTCTATTATAAATCTATTTTTCTTATTGGTTATCTTTCCAACTTGAGTTTTGGAATTCCAATCTCTTCTTTTCATCTCTGATATTAATACAATGTTTCGGCCAATTCATCCTACAGCCTTCTTCAGGTGTAATATGCATTATCTGTAAGGCCACAGAATGAATTGACAGAAGTGTTAACATCCAAGATGTGAAGAAGAGATCGGAATGTCCAAACAGATGTTGGAATGTTAATGACTCTTCTAAAAGTTGACAATAATTATCTTGTCCAAAAATGATCTTTTTCTTTTTCGACCAAGATGGCAGATGATCATTTCTGCAGGTTCACATAGAACATATTTTTGTAACTTCAGAATTCTTTGTCTTGTAAACAACATATTACAGTTAAATGATTGCACAAGCAAAAAAAAGATGACAGAATAATCGCTGATGTTCTTTTCAATACATTCATCTGGAACACATTTTCTTCTCTCCAGGATTCTTCCTAAACCTTGTGAACAACAGTTGACTATTTGCACTTGGGCAATTAAGTACAGAGCAAAACATCAAAGGCATCTAAGATTTCCATAATGTTGCGCAAAAGATAGCACTGGGAACCTTTACATACATCTTATATTTGCTACTTGTGTGTGTGTATATATATATATATATATATATATATATATATATATCTCAGTGAAGATATGAGGTGATCCAATAGATTGATGATGGTAAAATGACAAGTGGAAGGTGAATAGAAAAACAGGTGTTTCATCTTGAAAAACCATGTAATCATGTGTGTGTGTTCTGATGCATTTCAGTGGTTGCCAGCCACTTCTTTCAGAGTGCTGAGAAAAACTGTATGCTATTTGGATGTTTGAGATTTGGAAAATGAAATGGGGATATTTCTGTTTAGTGGGTTATTTAATGAGAGGGGAGATATTTCTCAAATCTTAAACACACACTCATATATATGCTACTTATATATATATATATATATATATATATATATATGTATATACACACACACATACACCACAGTCCCTGTTGATACAGCTCATGTGGGTCATGGCACGGCTATGGTGGTGCTGGATACCTGTATGAATTGCTATAAAACCGGCAAAACAGCTGTAAGCCTTGAATGCCATCTCTGAGCCTATAAGAAGGAACCTTATCTATAAAGTAAAATCATTGAAAATAAAAGAAAGAATAAATGAAAACAAAAAACAAATGAGTAAAGAGGACTGGAACTTGAAGGTGATCTTGCTTATTACCAAGTTAACAGGCACCGTATATGGCATCGTTCCCTCTAAGCTGTGTGTATGTGTATTCATACGTTTTGTAACCAGTGCATAAAAGAAATGGTGTGTGCAAACCATTTCAATATCTGTAGATAGCTCACTGAGTTTTTTAAGAAATATTGTCAAATTTAAAAGTGCGCTTATACTTTTGTCACTAGAAAAAAATTGCTCAACATGAGATTTTTGTGCTCACTGACTGCTAGAAATTAGAGGGGACATTGATATATAAAATATGCTGATACGAACATGTATATTTTTTTTCTGTGCTCATATTATTCATATAATAAGGGGTGTGTGCACAATAAAACACATGTGCTTGAATAATTGTCTGTTTTGTGTATAATTAGATTCCTATGTATAGTGAAGCATGTGTTTTCATGAATTTTTTAACCAAGAGAATTTTATGCAGAACAGTGGGATTTCAATTATATTCATTTATTCAGCAAAAAGGTTAATTAAGCTAGAAAGTGTATATAAGCACGCATATATACATGTCCACACATGTATTCCATATTTGTTGCTTCTCTTATCTCATTGGTTAACTAATTCTCTCCTGTTTTGTTTATCTCTCGTTGGCCTTTTTACTTGTTTACTGAATTCTACCAAATCGAGTGCACATTGCAGAGACAGGCTTAAATTTCCTCGAATCTGTTTGACAATAAACAGTTCCAACAAGGAGTTTCTGATATCATCTTCCCTTTGGCAGTTGTCACTTGGTGCTGTATTTTCAAGCCCTCCAAGAAATCGGTAAAAGTCTCTGTGTGTGTGTATGTGTGTGTGTGTGTGTGTGTATATACACACACACACACACATACACACACACACACACACACACACAGAATTCTGGCAGTTTTTGTAAAATGCTGTGTTTGCTTAAAATTTTGTTGAGTAAGCATCATTCTGTTATCTGAGTCAGTCTAAGGCCAGGGGGAATAGCAGTATATTTTCCCTTTCAAACTGGATTTTATTTGAGTAATCCATCTATCAGCCAAATTCCTTTCTCATGCCTGCTTATTAACTTTTGATAACAAATGTTTGTTATTTCCAGGATCTCGGAAGAGGTCATCCAGAGCATTCCTTATCATCTATGAGATCCGAGCATAGTACCTGTCAAAAATGACAGGATTTGTGTATGGAGAAATGATACAAGTATATATTTTAATATAAATGTATTTATTGCAAATGAAAAAAAATGCATACCTTGAACAAAATATATTATTCTGTAGCTTTTTCTCCTACTTCTCATATTTTCTGTTTTTGAATAATTCTAAAACAATAAACAGAATTGAGTATAAAACTCTAACGACACACTAACAGCAGTAGTAAGATGGGCAACTGCTGCTGGTAATATTACCAGCAGCAGTTACCTGTCTACTTTCAGTGAAGACAGGGACACAACAGCATTGCTTTACATGCAATAGCCCATTTTATGTTCATGTGTTCACAGCACCCCTTTCTCTCTCCCTGTTTGCTCTCATCATCATCATCATCAGTTTTTAAACGTCTATCATCGGACAAAGACCTTCCCCTGGATTCGCCAAACATCTCTATTGTGTGCATTGCAGAGCCAGTACTTTCTGAATTTGTCTAGTTCATCTCTCCATCTAGTACTCTGCCGGGCTCATTTGCACATGTGTCTCTGGGGATCCATGTTGTGAGTTGTGATGTCCATTTGTTGTCTGTCAGTCTTGCAAGATAATTAACTTTTGTCCTGCCACTTAACTTAACCTTAAAAATGCAGAGTGCTGAGGGTTAAAGTGTTAATTAGAAACTAGACCTGTACATCTACGCCGAAACTCCATGAAATCTTTAAAAAAGAAAAAAATCAAACAAAGAATCACCCAAGGTTGGCAAGCTTTTGGCACAGCAAGCTAAACCTTCAAGATTAAGAAAATCCCATTAGTTTTAAAAAGACTGGTCTACAACAAATGCGTCCTCCCAATAGTCACCTACAGGGCTGAAACATGGAACCACAACGAATATTGGTTCTCAAACTAAGAATCATGTAACGTGCACAGGAAAGAATCATGCTTAACATCACATGGAGTGATCACAAAGCAGCACAAAAGGGAAAGAACAGTGGTCAAAGATACAAAAAAAAGCATTAGAAAACTATGGCAATGGGCTGGCTATATTGTAAAAACTGCAAACAACTGAGAGACATCACAATTTGTAACGTGGATCCCCAGGTATCATATGTAAAATAGTGTTTGACAAAGAAGTTAAGATGACGTAACGATTGAGACAAGTTCAGGGGAGATATTGACATTGTGATGCCCATGATCAAGAGGTCTGGCAAAAATTAGGGAAGGTATATATCCAACGATGGATGTTGAAAGGTTGATGATGAAGAAGTGACCTTGTTGAGCGTTACTGAATAGCATTTACATTTTGGTGGTTTGTTTCTCTTTAGGGGACTGCTTTTGGAATGTTTCAAGGGAATTCTAGATCATAATTTCATAATCAAATTCTCATTCAGATGCTGACTTGGTAATCTTAGCAATTTAGTTCTATTTGTCTACCTTCCCTTACGTATCCTCCATATAAATAGCCATTGTACTTGGAATTTCATGGGCTCACCCCCCCCCCCCCCGAAATACCTTGTTGAACCAATCGGTAATTTAAGTTTATTTTAATGTTTTTTTTTATACTAACCTAGGGTCCCTAAGCTATGTATTTTAGTAGCGTAGATGAAGCCGTTTGGCCCTGTCAGACAGTCCATCTGACACTCGCATAGAAAACCTACAGATTGGCAGCTGCCTTAGCCATCTCAATCTACCGAGCTAAGAATAGTTATCTTGCTTCCAACTCATTTATAAAAATTTAGTTTTTCCCCACCCACTTCTGTATTGATAAACATGCACTTTTAGTTTGTAACTTTCTTTGGTTGCTAAACGTGCAGCTGAGTGCCAGGGAGACTTCCTATTTTTGTTATGAAATATATTGAGTGTCAGGAATCTACCTTTGGAATTCATCTTTGGCACCACAAATGAAGTTGAGTCAGACAAAACGATGTGGCGGCTGCTCTTGAAAGCACCCTATCTCGTTTCTTTACATGCCCCCTGCTGCTACCACAACATCGTCACTCATCATAGAAGATGCGCACACAGAAATATTAGTCTATGTCTGTATGCATAAATATAAACACACACTTGCGCATGCAATGTAGAATCTCGTAAGAATTTGGTCGTTGACATTTTTATGTAAACAAACAAGTTTAGCTATTTTTAACTTCTGACTATTATTTTTCCGTCTTAATTTTAGTCGCTTTTCATAGCAACTGGTCGCGCGATTGTTGTATATAGGCAGGCTTCCCAAGAGTTCAAGTCTCGGCTAGACCTTTCTTTTCAATTCCAGTCTGCACTCTTTGCTCACTAACGTAGACTGATAGACTGAGTTGTTGCAATGGAAGAAATACCAGTCAGAAATTGATGATTGACAATATTCTGTCAAATAAAAATTGAAAAATCTTTTGCCAAAGTTTTGCTTGTTTACTCCTTGTAGTAGTCTTGAGCTCTCCAAACTTTTTATCAATCTCCAGTCCAAGTCAGAGGCTGGAGGTGATCTTGTTTTTCTACCATAGCAATAACAATCTGCACTGAATTCAGGGCGGTAAACTCTTCACTGTTTAAAATTAACATTCCCCTACCATGATTTGAAATCACGACCACGTGATTATTATGCAGCTCTCTTACCAATTGAGCCAAACTGAGATAAAATGCAAAACTTGCTTCAATCATCTTCATTCGGAATAGAAATAGGAGTGAAGTTTAACCCTGCAACAGTTAGTCTTGTCATTATTGTTAATTTTTGACTGTTCTTTCATCTTATATCTTGTTGCCTTTTATCCCAACACTCGAGTGATCATTACATTTATTGCAACCATTAAACTAGCCGCATGGGGCAGAAATGGAAATGAAAAATGTATTAGTTCTCAAGGATGATGTAAGTTTAAATTTCATCAGAAGCTTATCTTTCATTTCCGCTTCATGCAGCTTGCTTGAGTTGTTGAATAAATATTGAAACAACCTGATAGTTGCGATCAAAAACAACAAATATAAGATGAAAGTAAGACTATTCAAAAATTAGTATGGCTACTGTTTGCAAGACCCTCCCCACCGACTATTATTAAATTCTCAGCTGCTATTGTCTGGCATGGAACTTTATCTTTTCTATTTTTGTTTCTTTTTTTTCTTTCTTTCTTCCAGATGCGTCCACACATCTCTGTAAGACATTTTTTGGTAGGCCAGTCCATAATATCAGTTTTTTCAGCTGTATCATGTTGGATTGATATGAAATTCAGTCCAGACTTCCTGGGGAACCATCTTCATCTTACTCTTTGACTTTGAACTTTTGATTTTGATCTGTGTGGCTTCTAACTTTTCCTAAAGAGATTTCAGATTTTGAACAAGATTAAGGAGAATGCCACAAAGTAGCTGATGGTGATTTCGAAAGAGAATCTTGCTGACTGTTTCTGAAAGTGGAGGAGATGCTGGGATAAGTTTGTGGCTGAGATAGTTGTCTATTTCCCATTTTGTTCTAGCCTAGGTAAAAGCCATGGTTTTGAATGCTGATTTTCACTGCAACCAGGATATTTTCACCTGGAAGATTGGTGCAGTATGATCATTCTTATGCCATTTTCCTCAAATTTGGCCTTATGCCATACTAAGCTTTTACTTAATTATGATAGCAGAAAGTTATGAATGCTATTCAAGCGCAGTGTTATTGACTGTTGTCAGGGAATTTTTGTCTTGCCAGATTGTGAACATTGATTTTGGGGGAACTCCATCTGTAATTAACTCTTCAGACATGATATTCGTGTGATATTGATAATCAGTATCTTCTCTGAATGTCAACTCAGTATAATGGTTAACCTGTCTGCGTTGAATGCAGAGGGTTCTGGGTTCAATTCCAAGTATAAGTGATGAGTGTGGAAAACTCTTCATTAGGACAAATTTCCCTGTGCACTCAGCAGCTGAATGATTACAGTAAACTTAATGATTAGCGTCGGGTTATCCTTTTGGTGTACTTGCATCCTGTCAAGGGCGTGGTCAGAAAAACTTGAAAACCTGCAAGGGTCACTATGCGTATGAAACCGGGACCTTGATAACAACCATTCATACTCCAATGGGTGTTGTCTCTTAAAGATGCTTTGTTTTCTGAACATTTTACTCCTTAATTCTTAAGATGTGTTTACACATCTCTATTTGATGCTTTTCGATCTGTTGGTCAATTGGCTGGTCCCAGTTACAATTAATAGAAATAAGAAGGAAAGAAGTTTGATGTCATTAGACGTGTGACATCATTAGGAAACAAACTACTGTGTCATAATAGAATGTATGAATTCAGAATTCGTATTTTTAAAAAAGTCAAAAGTGGCTGTTTACGATTTTTCTTGAAAAATAACTTTCAGACCATTTCTTTATTGCAATATTTTGCAATATGAGAATCAAATAATACAAAGAAAAACTACTCGCTCTTTTTTTTCCTCCTGCTGCTGCTACTACTGCAGATGGTGGATGCATCATTGAACTTATGGTTCTTGTTCAGAAGATTGAGAGATTCTATTACAGTTTGTTTCACTATTGTTGATTTTCACAAATGCAATCTATAGCCCATCTCTTCGATGACAGGCTCACTGGATGGTTGCTACTGATATTGTGTGTGATATGGTAGGGTGAGAGAGAGGGAGAAAAGAAGCAGGTAGAAAAAAAAGAGAGGAAGGGTAATGGACAGATGGCTACTACTGATACTATGTGTGATAGACATGGTTTTTATATATATATATACATATATATATATATATATATATGATGATCAAGTTTTGTTGCTGATTTTGAGCTGAGTTATCTCTGATTTTACCAACCCTCCTGTTATTGATTATGTACTCATCAAGACTTGTAAACAAGCAAGACAGACCATTAATATTATGAATTTGATCTTCACTGGATGCCCTATACTCCTGACCTTGTGCAGTGCAAATATCAATAAGAAATACAGATTATACATATTTTGTAATCCTGCTAAATATGGTTGTCACTGGCACTATACTATAATTGATAGAAGAAAAAGTGAAGGAAATGCTGCTTTTGGGTCTCCTTCATTAGCCTCAATCTCAAATTAATGAATGACGTACAGATTTCTTCCATTATTCAAAAGTAGAGCATTCATATGATACTTTAAGCAGCTATCATTATTTTTGAGAAAATTCTTTGAGTATTCCCTGACCCGGAAAGTAACCTTCTATGTCTGTCAGTTTTAAGCTGAGCATAATACCTTTACATGCTCTCTTTGGCTTTCATGATACATTAGAACACATCTTGTTAATGGCAGCACAAAATGAATTGAGATAAAGCAAGAGTTATCTGTTATTTGTAAAATGACTGCTTGCTCTCTCTCTCTTACATCTATTACTGTTTAATGTAATTATAATTATACACAGCGTGTGTTGGTTGCTTGATTGTTCTATCTGTCATGGGGAAATGAAAGTATGACATTTCCATAGCCTTGGATTTCCGCACATCCTACATCCATTTCCTTCCTTACTCTTCTCCAACTAGTCATTGCTGCACCCCCCCCTCCACCAGCATGACAGCCCCCAACCCACCCAAAGTAAGAGGTGGAAAACAGATGAACAAGCCGTCTCCCAAAAAGATTATTTGGTTTGTTGGAAAGAGAAACTATTTATGATTAATCCTCTATAATTCATGAAACTGTCATCATTTTTGTTGACATAGGTACAGTAGTCGAAGATATTTCACAATGTCACTTTTTTTTCTGTATTCTTTCTATTGTCATCACCGAGTTGGTGAATCTCATAACTCGCCTTATTTGTTAGGAAGGCATTGACCTTATAATTCCATAGAATGTGTTACCAAAGTAGACAAACTTGGACTCACGTGACTTGGCTCTGTCTCAAAGACAGGAATAACAATGTTGAGTTGCTGTGAAAGATGACTGCCAAGTTCATAAACAAATAGTTTTTCCAACATGCCTTCTCATCGTCTCTGACATGTCTGTAAATGATATGTAAAGTGACTGTTGAGGCTTTTCTATATCTACCGATTACTACAGCTGACGTGACTTTGTGTGTTTACTACAAATTCTTTGTTTTTATTTTCATTTTGTGATTAGGAATCTTTTTTTTTTTCTTTTTCAAGTGCAAACTGAATTTTAAAGACACCCCAAAGCAATTTGCAACTTGATACCACTCTTCGTACAAGTGTGTTGTACCTAACTTGACTGACCTGTCTACTAACTTGACACTGCAGACCTACACAAGTGTTGGGTACCTTGTGAGGATGGAACTCAATCAGTTGTTATGAAGCCTTATTTCATAATCTGCGTTTGATAGTTAAATGAAGACTTCTCTCATAATTACTGTGATGTCACTTCCTACCACTTCCGAGGTGTATAAATGTTTGGCAGTTGAGTGACTTCAGGAAAGAGAGCAGTACTCATTTGTAGAGCTTAATTTGAGTTGTCTAGTGGTAGTAGTGAGACAGATTTTACAGTTCAAGTAACCAGATGTTTTTTGTTACAGTATCAATCGGATACAGATACTTAACATGAAACAAGTGGTGGTCAGTCCAAGCCGAGATACAGTTGGATGCTACTTATGTGCACATTATAACAATCGGCACCTGAAGTGTGCAGCTTGTATGTATAACAGTTTGCACAAAAAAAGTTGTAAAATTCATAACTAAGTCTGGACTGATCTTTTTCCTGAATTAAAATGTAGTACAGAAAGAAACTAGAATGAAAAAAAACTTGAAGTTTACCATATTCAATTTTAACTTTATTGAACATGTTTTTCTCCATATCATATGTTTTGACAATGATTATATTTTAGCCTGTAATGCTATTTTCATTGTCCAGTTGACCAATTCTATGCGAATTCTGAGTATTAAAAGCCATTTATTACTATCAAAGATAATGTTATCAAAATCATTTGGTCCCAAATATTTTATTAAAACTGAATTAAAGATTTATCCTTGATTCATGTTTATATTTTGATTTTTTCCCGGTGTAAAATTGTCTATAACAATGAATTTATAGCAATGAATGTAATAAATTTATGACAATGAATATAAAGTGTTCCAATTTTTATATCTTTGACTTAGTGTTATTAGCTGGTTATTGTTATCTAAAAGACTTGACCCAAAGTAATGAGAATGAACCAGTGGTTCTTGATCCTTTTCAAGGCCTACACTCCTTTGAGATTTCAATCTTTCTCAAAACCCCTAATCTTGAGGCTAAAAAATTAAGTTCAAAGTCAAATTTTGCAATATGATTATGTGAATAGGAAAATGTTAAAATTTATCAGATGTTATAATAAGCAGTCTATCTTCAAGATATTAATGAGAAAACAGTACAAAAGGTTGTATATATCAGCAATAAAATGAAAGAAAAGTTTGTTTGCCACCCTCTTCTTTCACCCCACCCATTGCCTTATGCACAACCCTCTTGAGAACCACCGCAATAAGCGGCTTCATCTGTAATTCAGTAATAACTAGTTCAAAGTATCTTCTGGAATCTACTTTATTAGAAATGAACAATATACCTACTTTTCTGCGCAAGAAATTTGATAAAAAATACTAATAGATATTTTAGCATCACACCCACCTGCTTACACCATCTGCCGAGGCACATAGAATCTGCTTCACTCAACCATCTTCATGCTTTTTTATTAGCTACATGTGGATATAATTGTCTTGAGTATCAGTGCTTTGCTTATCTATTTGCTCCAGCTATTCAGAAACTTGTAAAACATTGCAGTCAAAACACTTATATATACCTACCCAAACCTTTTTTGTCTGATGTTAGCTTTATAGTTATTGCACCGAACTGGAAAGCTTTATGTACACATCATTTTCTGTGTGTATGAGGAAGATGTTTGTTGGATGAGGCCAGGTTTGTCTCAAGGCCACGTTTCTCAAGCAATCATTTCAAATTATTTATACTCTATGCATTATAAATTATCTGGTTGATAAATAATTTTTACCATACGAATGCATTATAATTTATTAGGATGATAAAAAAAGTGCCCTGTATTTTTTGACAAAATCTTTTTTATAAATTCATAGCATCATTATAGTCAGGAGGTGTGAGTTAGATAGCAGTCGAAGGTATAGACAATAAAATTGGCAAACTTTGTTCATGCACTGGTTGAGGCTGTTTATGTTAACTTCATATTGATACCCCGTACCTAAAGCATGAATCCATCTCATCTCAGCTATGGATAAAATACCAGGGCAGATTTGCTTATCCAATCTTGGAAAGGCAACCAATCTGGGAGAATGATAAAAACTCTGAATCTAAATCAAGTAGTATGGCCACCTTCGACATCCTTCCTGCAGCCAAGTTAATACCAAATGTTTTACACTCCACTTTTCTTTGGACTACATCAGCAAAGCTCAAAGCCGAGAGGGGAGGGATTCTGTCAACTAGACATCCCAGGATCTCCATACACTTCACCCAAGCCCCCCCCCCTGTGTCAATTCATTTTCCCTCGCTTCTTATGACTTAATGCCACCTTTCTGGTCTGGGGTTGATGCAATGGTTCCCTGCATATTTTTGACAAAATCTTTTATTCATAAAATTCATAGCATCTTTATTCAGTCATCTAAGTATTTTTCCCTGGCTTTCAATGTTTTTATGCCACCTTTTTAGTTGAATTATATAGTGATCATAGTAATAGTAACTTGTCATCTTTCTTGCCTTGGTGAAAGCCTTTTCTCTTTCAATTCATCATTCAAACAACCCAGCGTAGTATTTCTCAATGAGAGTTTTTTCAAGTTCTAGCAATTTGAAATGCAGAATTCCTTTTGAATCCCACCGAACATGAAGAAACTCCCTCCCCTAGAAAATTCCATTTGAATTGACATGTTGAAAGTTGTCTTGATTTCAGTCAAAATACAAGGCGACCATTTTTTTTTATATCAGCAGTCTGATCTCTAAAAACTTATTTCTCCTTTTTTGGTAGCATTCAGAGGGAAATCGCTATAACTTGGACAATGTCTTAATGAGCAATTGGCTTGTTTGAATGGTGCATTTTAGTTACTTTGATAAATGAAATTCTTAAAATTATATGAAAAATTAAATGAATCTAATTGAAAATAAAAAATCTAAACCAAAAAATTTTTTTGGCCTACATTGTATTTTGCTGTTGGCCAGAACACTAAGTCTTGATTCTAATTTCGATCTAATTTTTTGATACACCTGAGATGATTTTGAAAGGGTATGGGTTGCGGGTAGTAATCGGTGTGATTTTGGTGCTTGGATGGAGTAAGGATCCTCCTCAAATTGCCTGTACTGTTTACCCACCATTCTTTTCCACTTTGACAGATTGTTGTAGATAGTTACTTTCTCCTCACCTGGGAATTGTTTGTATTGTGGTTGGGGATTGGAACAAGGTAGATTTGGTCTGATTAGTACTGAGAATTTTCTTTAGCAGCAGGTGGGGGATGTCTCCATGCCTGTGAGTAAGCATGTATGCCAATTTCAGTGTATCTACACCTGCAAGTGTGTGCATATACAGGTGTTTGTGCATGCATGTATGTGTAGGTATTTGTGTACACTCATCCACGTGTGTGTGTGTGTGTGTATATATATATATATATATATATATATATATATATATATATATATATATATAGGTAGAGATGTTTGTTACACTAACACACATTTGGCTGCATATTTGCCTGAGATAAAATGTAATGTATACTTCTGCTGATTTGACATCAAAGTTTGTAAAACATTCCCTCTTCAAAAACTGTCACTTTGACCTGAACTGGGGAATGCAGGTGGCCTAATGGTTGACAACACGGAGAATGAAGTCAGTGCACCTTGTTGATACACCGTTCAGGCAGTTTGCAATAAAAGGTATGAACCTGCAACTATGGATAAATAGCTGGGCAGTTTGGAACCTTCTTAGCCCTGTTGAGCAATTCCTCCCTATCCAGCCAAAATCCACTTGCTACAGAAGCAATGAATGGGTCTCCATGGATCATTTGAGAAATGGACATTCATTGCCTCATATGACATGGGGTTTGAGTAACCTCAAACATCGTCTCAAGATGAAATAGAAAGGTTTCAAAATGTATTTTCTGAAATTTTGAGATGAACTACCCTCATTATTCTATATATTTTTATGACTTTGTCAGTTTTAAGGTAGCAATAAAAACAATGTTCCATATTTGAGTTAATTAAAAAGCTGGTCATTAGAAATTGAATTAGTTGTACTAAAACTTTAAATGATTTTAAAAAAACAGTGTATACATCAATCATATCTAGTGTGGAATTTATTTACTCTTGAAACAAAATTCCTCGTTTAAAAAAAAACAAAAAACAACTATATAAGATATACAGTACCTTGAAAAAAAAAGTATACGCATATTACACTACATCCAATGCACTGGTATTATTACTAAGGCTCTGAAGCTCAATATAGATTGTTATCAGCTTGGATGAGTCACAGTGTGTGTTAGTCCTCCAAATGCCCTTCTAAAACATTTATCTTATAGTCCAACATATATAGTATTCCACAAGTAGTTAACACTTTTATTTCACTTCCTGCTGTGTATACAAGTTTTAGCCAAAATGTTCTTTGGCCTTTCTTGAGAACATGATAGCAGAAACGTAGGGATAAAAAAAAGCAATTTGAAAAGACTAGTCGGAAATTTTTCTGGTACTTATCTATCTGTTCATGTCTATTGATTTGGCATCTGCTTCAGTTTATTCATACTACTCTTGGTTAACATCATTTTTTTTTACACACACGTTGTATACAAGAATCTTCAGCTTTGTCAAAGTTTGCTTTATGCCATATTATCACTCTTATAAAAAAAGGTGAGAAGCAAAAATAGGGTTGAGCATATGTTTTGCAGCAAGCCCTTATAGAGGCAGTGTGCACCCTCATTCTCCCCAACTATATCTATATCTTCCACCACCTCAGACACTGATGACTGCCTAACATACCATCATCACAATTTTTTTGTGTTTATTAATGCTCAAAAATTTTCCCATAGAAGTTAATGGTTTTTTTCAGGGGTTATCAATCATTTTGGCTTCACTGCCCACTTTTACGTGGAAAATGTTTCCACAGCCCACCTGCATAGCAAATATACAAAAGGATACCGAAATATTTTCAACTCTTACAAAAACAATGAAATGAATAGCTTTTGCATTACAAGATTCTTCAATGAATGTAATGTAATGTAAGGTAATAACATTGAATGTTTGGCACACACATATTGTTTTTACCTATCATCAATGCGAACCCCATGTCTGGTAATCTTTTGAGAGTGTTGCACATACATTTGTACCACATACCTACCTACAGAGAGTGTAGTACAGACACATGCTTACCTATACAAATATTTACAAATTTCTCTAAGTGCCTGCATAATGTGCGCTTTAATAAAGCTGCTTGGCAAATTAATAATAGAAAATGTTGCTATTGACTCTGTCTTTATTGTCAATTACAGACTTTGATACTCACAATCCTATACTGCCCACCAACCTATTTTATTTATAGACATATATCGACTTTGAAGTTCAACTCTCGGGCCTCCGTTGGCCTTCCTAGCCCCAGTACAATGCACTGGCTGCAACTTCTTTCTTGGAAGCCTAGGCACGTGTGTATGCACACACACAAGGATATGAAGTATTTTGGCCACGAGGCAAGCCAAGTTAAACTTTTTGTTCTAAGTGTTTGTTTTTTTTCATTCTTACCCTTCTGTATCCATTGGTTTTAGTCGACCAACAGGATTTCAAATTCAGCTCATAAGGCAGATTTGCCGTGCAACATTATACCCGGGGTTATTAAGGCAAGAGCCACAGAGGGATGGTTTATGTGAATACGTAGTAAATAAGTGTTTACGAATTGTGCAGAAATTTGTTTCTTGTTTGTTTTTTTGTTGCATAAGATTACTAGTTAGAAGAATGGGGAGTGGAAATAAGGGAGGGTTTAAAGTACAGCTTTGTTTCTGTTATCATATTGCAACGGAGAAGCAGCGGCAGCGGTTCTTGTTGTTGTTCTGGTGCAGTGGGCGGGGGTGGGGGAGGAAATTTTTTCCTCCCTTTCCTTCCTTTGCTTTCTCTCCTTCCTTTGCTTTCTCTCCTTCCTTTGCTTTCTCTCCTTTCTCTCCTTCCTCTCCTTCCTCTCCTTCCTCTCCTTTCTCTCCTTCCTCTCCTTTCTCTCCTTCCTCTCCTTCCTCTCCTTCCTCTCTTTTCTCTCCTTCCTCTCTTTTCTCTCCTTCCTCTCTTTTCTCTCCTTCCTCTCTTTTCTCTCCTTCTTCTCCTTTCTCTCCTTCTTCTCCTTCCTCTCCTTTCTCTCCTTCCTCTCCTTTCTCTCTTTCCTCTCCTTCCTCTCCTTTCTCTCCTTCTTCTCCTTCCTCTCCTTTCTCTCCTTCCTCTCCTTTCTCTCCTTCCTCTCCTTTCTCTCCTTCCTCTCCTTTCTCTCCTTCCTCTCCTTTCTCTCCTTCCTCTCCTTCCTCTCCTTTCTCTCCTTTCTCTCCTTCCTCTCCTTCCTCTCCTTTCTCTCCTTCCTCTCCTTCCTCTCTTTTCTCTCCTTCCTCTCTTTTCTCTCCTTCCTCTCTTTTCTCTCCTTCCTCTCTTTTCTCTCCTTCCTCTCTTTTCTCTCCTTCCTCTCTTTTCTCTCCTTCTTCTCCTTCCTCTCCTTTCTCTCCTTCTTCTCCTTCCTCTCCTTCCTCTCCTTCTTTTCCTTTCTCTCCTTCCTCTCCCTTCTCTCCTTTCAGTACCTTTCTTTTTACTGCTCATTTTATCACCCACTCACTCTACAATTTACTTTCTTTCTCTTTTCTTCTCTCTTGTTTCCTACCGATCCACCTGTCTTTGTCTGCATCCTTTCTCTCTTTTTCTTGACTGCTCTATCTTTGATTCTTTCTTTCATTGTTTCTTTTCTCTTCTTCCTGACTTCATATTATTGCGTTTTATTTTTTATTACCCTTTAAAAATCCTGGAATTATTTACATATTGATGAATTATATATATTTCAGTATAAATGTATTTATTCATTTATTAAGATGAAAATTATCTTGCCAAGTTTGGAAGGTGTTTTTTTTTTTTTTAATGTTTGTAAGAATTTAAATTAGTGGCTTATGTATATTTTTTCAAATAATATTTAGAATTTTGAAAACTAATATTCTAAAAATATGCTTCGGGTCCCATTAGTAACCTCATCAAATTTGGTGGCCGTAGTTCTGGCCATTCTTGAGTTTTGCTGACATGGGCGGACATTTGGTGAATCATTGTAAGAAGATATATGGTTAGTGTTTTGGTTTGTTTTTAGGCCAAGGGTGAATGATATCATTTGTCTTTTGAATAAGAAAAACTAATCACCCACTTCATGGGTCTGAAGTTTCAAAACAACTGATAAGGATTAATTCAGGAATGCTGAAGACCTGGCAACCAAACTGTCAACATTGTTTTTCTTTCAGTTTTCAAGTTGGTGTAGCTGGCTAACTGTATTTTTCATTTGTACTGGCTATATCAATGAAGCTATAGCGCAGGAAATCTAAACACTTACTCCTTTAATCTATGAAAAGATAGGTTTTTGGGGGGAGGATGATTGGACAGTTTGTTAAATTGGACCCTTAGTTGGTGTGTAACAGTATTCATGCTTGTTTTTTGAAAAAAATTTTTAGTGATCACTGCCCAACAAAAGGTGAGAGAAGTAACTTATTCATCGATCACCCCTTTTTCTAATTTTTTAATTGATCAACTCCAATACCGCATGTTGCCAAAAGATATCAGTTACATGGTGATTTCTATTGAATGACTAACCAGACCTGTCTTTTTTCTATTCATAATATTCTGCTGTTACCAATATTAATCCCACAAACTCAAATAATATAATAAACCTGTTGATGAAAAGATGTCATCTAAATCCTGATTATGACAATGGATTAACAATGTAAACAACTTCACTTGGGGATTAACATTTGTGATTCAACTCAGTAGTACAGCAATGGGCTGTAGGTCAAAAGCTATGGTTTTAAGAGATGCAAGTGGCCTAACGGTTAATGGCTTAAATGGATTTGGCCAACTGAGTTCAAGCTGATTGGGTCAGTTTGTGTTCACTTAGCATTTATGCCCTTGAATTCACCTCTCCCCTCAGCTGTGGGTAAATAGTTGGATTACATTAGCCCCGTAGGGCAGTCCATGTTAGGTTACTAGTCTTAGCGACCCAGGCCCTGTAAAAACCCACAAATGCAGCAGAAACAATGAATGAGTTTCAATGGATCATTTGTGAAATGGAGACAAAATCATTGCCTCATCATACATTGTGTGACTGGGGAAGTCACAGAACCAAGTTTTCGCTATATTCGTAGAAGATTTCCTTTAAGAATACTTGAATTGGAATAGCATTTTTTAACTCTCAGAAATAAGTCCGTTTAGTCACTCAATAGAAACCATCATTGACCATCATCTTTTGGCAAGCATGAGTACCGCTGGACACAAACAAACAGACTGATTTAGCATGAACTAAAATTGAAAATATCTCCCCCTCCCCCCAAAAAACAGACAAATAAAAAACAGCCTCATTTGAGGGTACTTTCGAGAAACAAAAACCTTTTTTCTAGATATGAATGAGTAAATGTTTAAATTTTCAGTCCTCTATCTCAATTGGTGCAACCTGTGGATATAACAAATGCACTTCCTCATAGGCAGCCAGCCAACATCACTTAAAAACTGCAGAAATATTTGTTAATAGTTTCTAACAGTTGTTATTAACCTGTTCGATCTAAGGAATGCTATGAAATACTGATAGAATTGTAGTTGTGATCATGATAATAAAATATTTTAATGACTCTTTGTTTATTTCCTTTCAATCTAAACTTATGAATTATTTTGCATAAGGTTCACTGAAATCTTGAAAAAGTAGATTGTTTAACCCACTGTAACCGATAGTTAACACAATGTTGTATTTGGTCAGCTACAAATTGGTGAGAATTAGTGGCTAATATACTTTCAGCTCATTCCCAGCAATGCAAGCCACACAAAGTTACCAGTACCTATATGTTAGCCACCATTCTTTTCTGTTTGTCTACATTTTCTTTATGAAAAGATCCCTTTATTTCCTTATGGATTAGACATATAAAGAAGATTATGTGATGTATCGTCTGAAACTTGTTAATAAACAACAAAAGTGTTATAAAAAAAAGAGTACAGTAGTCCAAACAATTCATGGAACGATGATGACTCTTCAAAATTATAGCCCAAATCATATTTAAGAGTCAGAGCATGCTTATTTTTATTAGACTTTCATTCGATCAAAAAGTCATTCCTGCAATGCCATCTTTTGAAATTTTGTGGTTCTTGTCTTTTATAGCATTTTTCAAAACAAATTCTGCAAAAATCTTTTTATTTAGAAAAGTATTATTTGGCAAATTAGTTCAGAAAAATCTCAATTTACATCCAATATTTTCCAATTAGATATTTTTTGTGATCACAATAATTCCAAATGGATCATTACGCTTACATAATCCAGTGTTTTGTAAAATGCCTTCATGCATATATCAGTGAATTTTTATAATTGAAGAGTATGTGTAGTGAGTTGTTATGGTACAATAGTCCTTTGTGGACTTGATTATTTGCATTTTTTTCATCAATGAAGAGAGGCTACTATTATGGACTTTCGAGTGTGATAAGCTTTGAAAAATGGTGATTGAAAGTATAATCAAATGTTAATTTGAAATTGAATTTAAAATTTAATTGAAGAAAGTATTGAAGTATGAAAAACTTGGTAAAGACTCTGTCTGAATCGTGTTTAGAATGACTTTTTCAATTCGTAAAAAATTAGATAAAATAAAAACTCGAGTCTTCTTCCATATTTACGAATGAGCTTTATTGAAAAAGAAGATCCCCCCCCAATACTTCTAATGTATTTTTTTTTTTTCACTGATTGCTTTTTATCAATCATATCGTCGCACTTTAATTAAGAAAATCTCAGAATTAGGCCAATCTGAAAAATAAAACAATTTTTTTTCAAAATAATTGAATCATTGAAAAAAAATTTTCTAAGTCTATGAATAATAAATTTGATTTTCAGTTTGTTTTTTTTCCTTTAACAAATGATAGCCCTAAAATAAAAATTAGCAAATAAATGTTTTTCTTTTTGTTTTGTTTTTTTCATATAAAAAAAAAAAAGAAGGGAATTTAATGCAAATTTCTACTGCAAGTGTCGTACATTACAACATTTACACTATCTATTCAGAAATATCTCCTGTTTCATAAGATTTACTCAGATAAATTTTATCTCATTTTTTTTCCAATGATCTTTCTTACTAATGACACGAAAATTCCTTAAATGAAATTAAGTTTCATACAATTATGACATATTTTTTTTCTGTGAGGTGTTGATTTTCCGGTATGTGTGTCATAGTGTCAGCGTAGGTACTTACTTGTTGTCTTAATTTAATTCTTGTTATTTCTTTCTTCCTTCTTTCTGTTTTCCCAATCCACTAAATAAATGATTAAATGATCATCAGTTATATTAGTCAGTTGATTGTGTCTGGTAGTGTGCAATTTTGTAATTGTATGACAAAGTGTATACATAGGGGGTCGAAAGTTATCCACGGAATTTCAGTTTCACCAGGGATCTGTGAAATTCAAGAGATTACATTATTTTATTGTGTCTGTTGCCTTTAGTTAAGAAGTAGTTGTTGTTCAAATAAAGTTAGACTTAGCAATTCTGATCAGGTAATGTTCACAATACAATCTAATTGTTTTTATCATTTCTCTCTTGAGATTTAAAGAAAAAAATCCCAAGTTTGAAACCCTTCAAATGACAAAAAATAAATTAAAGAAACTAACATTTTTAGTATTTACAGTACTGGAGTTGTTTAGATAAGAATTGAGTATTGTTTGTATTCTAATGTACACTTCTAGTTTTATATAGTACAAAGATACCAATAAAGGCAGGTTTCAAAAGCCCAGCTACTGAACAACTTCTATTAGTGGTTCCTGTCAGGGTAAAATGCATTGTTTTACAGTATATGAAGTTGTTTTTACCAAGTAACTGTTTAGCTGGAGGGGGATGAAATCTGACCTATTTTAACTAATGCATTTTACTGAAAGCAATATTATGTCATATCTCTCTCAGAGATTGCCAAATTAACCATTTTCTGGAAAGATCTGACTGATTTTTTTCTCCAATTTAGCTGACAAATATCTACTATAGCCGATTAAATCTGGTAATTTCATTGAATGTAAATGTACAATTTTTTTATCGGTACTTAGTTCTGGAGTCTTAGTATAGTTATTTTATTTAATAAATGAGTTTGAAATAAGTAACATAAGTAAATGGAAATAAAAAATCTAGTCAATCTTAGCCATTTAAAGAGTTTTAGCTATAAATGCAAACCATACTTGATAACACTCTCACCCTCTCTCTGTTTCTTCCTTGTTTTTTCTTCCTTGCGGTTTTTGTGGTGACAGGACATACAAGCTGGATTATTAAAAAGAGTTGGAAATGGTTGATTTTAGGTAATTTCTAACATTTCAAATCATTTGCTGTGTTATTCTAACAACTCTATAATTAGTGGCTCTAAAGCTTGATACGAGGTGCACTTCAAAAGGTGTGGGTGGCCCAATGGTTAGCAGCAAGGAAAATAGAATTAGTAAACCTTTCAGATCCTGGCTGAGACAGTTTGCATTTACTTTCCCCCAATGCCCATGTGAAATGCATAAATCCCCCCAGCTATGGGTTAATAGAAGGGTAGACAGGGCTCTTCAGCTTTTGTTACCTTCCAGTCTAGATTATGGACAACTCTGAATTAAAACTGAAAAAGTTCAATTCCTTGTCCAGTGTCATGAAAAGCTGGCATAAGACAGAGTAGAAGACATTCCCTTAATCTCCAGTTAATCCAGCTCTTATCAAACAAATCAAAAATACATTCTAAGAAAATACCCGAGTAAAAAAAAGGAGAATAAAAACAGAGAATCAGAAGAATGCAAACTGTCTCCATTTCAGCAAGACACCTTGAGTACTCGTGGAAAAATGAATAAATATCTATACTACGCATAAATGAATCATTGTAGTGCAACTCCCAGAACTAATTATTTATAAGAATATATATCTTTTATCTAAAATTATATCTAGAAGAAATAATATCTGAACTTGGGACATTGTTAGTTGGTTAAAAATAACCATAGAGACCCCAAAAAGCTCTGCATCAGATTCTTATAATTATAACTGATAGTGGGTTTTTTTTGTTTTTTTTTGTTATTTATAACTTGGGCTTGAACCCAGTCCTTCTTGTGAATTGTTTCTTTGCTGGTCATCTAAATCAAGGCCTTAGTATGCCACAATAGTAAAGAGGAAAAAAGAGGAGAGAATGAATGCACAAATTATGGACCTTCTTGATAAGTCCCTGTTCAAGGCATTATGGCTAGAAAATCGTCAGTATGTACATGGTCATTCTGGTTGCAAATTTAAAAACCCTTGTTCCCAGCTAGCACATCTTTTTCTTACATGGTTCATGAGTTTTGGAAATAGTTGGGATTTTAGATTAATAAAAACTAGCTGGAACCATGGAAATTCTGCTGGTATTGATTACTATCGTATTTCTGCAATTAAAGTATACAATTTTGTTCAAGTAATTTGGTACTCATGGAATGTATCTATATAAACTATGATAATGTACAAAGGCAAATGAAATCATACACTAGTTATTAACATTAATAGCTGAAAACCTACCCTATTGGATGGGTTTTCAGTTCCTGTAGAAGAAATAGGAATTATTTACTTGAACAGTTAAATTTTATCTTTTAGAGTGAATGTATTTAATAAAAAGAAATTTTTCAAAACCATGGATTGAGTTTTTAGTCAGCAAGAGAAAGAATATGTAACTTCTTTTTAGGCTTCTGTACTGTTTTTTTTTTTTATGAAGCCAGCTAGGGATAGGTTATTGCCTCTTGCTTATGGATGAGCCAATGGAAAAATAAATTATGATTCCTTTCTAGGTTTTCGTACTTTGGAATTATGGACATCAGTGTCTGTTGGGACCAAAAAACTTCTTATTTTGGCTTCCAGATTCACAGAACTCCGCAGAAATATTGCTTATAACTTGCCTCAGTGAAATCTCTGAAGCATATAACCATTTTCTTGGGGTAAAATACAATTTTCAAAGAAAAAATGCTTCAGTCATCTAAGACAAATTTTTATTACTATGAGAGATTGATTAATGGCGCTGTCTATCACTGCTACTACTATGACAATGTTTAGGCTTCAGACTGATGTAGGAGAAATGAATGAATGAAAGTTATTAAAAATAAATTTAAAATAATTTTAAATTCATTTTGAATAAAGTGTTGAGGGTTGACTGATTCTGATGACAATAACAGTTAATGATTTCTCATTCTCATAATGGGGCTTTATTCACTGCTTGTTAGAGCAAGATCAGTTGTGTTATTATTTGCTTTTTTTCTTCAAGTACAAATTTTATTTTTACTGCAAGGTTAACATTAAATAGCATAGATCAGTTGCCTCTCTTTTTCCATTGCTCTTCATTTAGTTTATGAAGGTTTTTTGTTGTAGGTGACTCTTGGCCAGTCTGCACTGCAAATCTTATAGATAATAGCCCTATTCTGGTAACAACTGTGATTATAGCTTATAGTTTTCATGTCTAGAATAAAAGATCAAAGGTAATTTGTGTGTAAGACTTTATTTATGTGTTTTTTCTCTTTTAGCAGATTTGCCAATGAACAAGTGCTCCCTTCTAATCTGGTTTTAATTTAGTATTTTCTGTATTCAATTCAAAAATTAGTCCCTTTTATTCAATCATATTTTATTTTCTGACTAGTTGATACAAGTGAAAAAAATTCATGGATAAATGAGAATTTCTATGGAACGATTTTCTAAAAAAAAAATAATAGCAAATTTATTTCAGGTGATGAGTCCATAGTTTCAAATTATGGAAAGGAGGTATTTTTATTTGTTAAACTTTTACCCCCAAGTGAGTCAAGTACAGACAGCAAACCAATAAAATCACATTGCTCATTAATAATGAGACTAGAAGATTGTAAGTTTGTATGAATTGGTATCAGACCATCTATACTGGGAGATCCGATGTGGATCGAACACACCAAGAACAGACAGCAAGATTAGCTTGCTAATCATTACTATATGACGTTTGTCCTAATCTGTTCGTTTTTTTTTTCTTTCATATGATCTACTCGTTAATCCCAGTGAGAAGAAATTCACGGATATATTTAGATTGAGATGGGTTTTTTCAGATAGAAAAAAAAAACAACTTAATTCTCTTACCAGGAATAGTGCAAAGTAATCTTTCAGCAAAGCTTTGATACCCATAACCAGCCAGCTAGACAAACTTTATACCTGAAGAAACCCATGTTGTCAGTTTTGGTATCTAACAAACAGATTCTACGTTTGGTCTTAGGACAAAAGTAGGGAATATCAACAACAAGAAAAATGAACATATTTCCTTCATACTATTTATTTATTAGATATGAGGTCTGGAAAGTATCCAGCCATTTTGAGCATCTCTAGAACTGGTTGCACATCTTTGATGTAACTTGATAACAAATCAGAGGGGATGGTACTGTGGATGTATAAACACTCTCCGAAGGGGTCACTCAGTTGCCATTGAGTGAGCTTGTGTACTGTGTGACGATCACAATATCCAAACCTGCCTATTCCTCATGTCTTGTCATTTCTTTTACCATCTAGAAAAGGATATATTCTGTGAAGGGTTATTCTATATTTCTGATTATGTTATCAGGGTGATCAGATCAAAATTTGCAGGGGGGTATGTATGATCCAATTAATGCATTTTCTGTTGGAGTGTAGACTGTGGATCAGAAAACTTTAAAAAAATTTTTCTTAATAGCCCAAAGAAATTAAAAGTTATCCAAAAATCAAGCTTTGATTGGGAAGTAGTTTTTGAATTTTAATTCTGTTTGTATAGGGGTAAGGGGTGTAAAAATAGTACAAGTCGCTACACAGTGCATTTACAATATGCATAGCTATAATGTCTACTAGGAGTACCACCAAGCCAAAATTTGAAATTATACGGAAAATCTGCTGTACCAGAAAATGGTTTGAATTGTTTTTGGTCAAATAAATCAAATAAATGAATTTGGTCTTCATTTGGTAATGAAATAACTTACCAAGTCTGGAAATTTTATAGGCCAGATGTCTTTTAAGTAAATTGCTTATATTACTTTATTGTTATAAATGAGTAGAGCAAATGTATCCCCATTACATTCCTCTGAATTGTACTGTTGAAGATCACTTGGGGAAAAACAAAAAAAAATTAGTCTCACACGCACATCATCATTGGGTGGGGTGTATATATATATATATATATATATATATATATATATATATATATATATATATGAACTACATGTTCACATTATCTTAGATTATAAAAACATTTCTCAAAATTGTATTGCTAAAAATCAATTTGGCTTAAAGAAAAACAAACTTCATTTTTATAAGCAAAGGCTTTTTGGATTATAGGCAGTACCTTTCTAAATCTGATGTGTTTGATTTCTTATTTCAAGCTTCATACAAAGCCTATTTCTATAAGTACAAATAGGCTTAACCACGAATGTTTTTATCTTTAATCAACACTAGTTGACCTCTTAGTGAATTAGTATTCCCGTTTGTATCTTCAGAGCAAACATTGGTCAACAAAGCTATTATTGCCAAATAATAATTCAAATATGTTCAAGACTGGCAAATTAGCATTTCTATTTTGATTGAAAGAAAAGGATTTCTATATTATATAGGTAATACTTTGTCTATATCGCTGTATCTCCCTTTTCGTTTGTGTCGCTGTATCTCCCTTCTCGTCTGTGTCGCCATTTCCCCCCTTCTCGTCCGTGTCACCGTGTCCCCCCCCTTCTCGTCCGTGTCACCGTGTCCCTCCCCTTCTCGTCCATGTCGCCGTGTCCCCCACCTTCTCAATTGTCACTTTATAGTATAATATTTGTTTACAACCCTTACTGAAAATTTTTTCCCCTCTTCTTTCTCTGCCTTTTTATTTCCATATTTTCTATGTTTTTCTTATATTTTGCTCCCACCCCAACTCCATTACACTTCTATCAAATTTTAGTCATTTAATTTCCTTTTTTTTTGTCCTTCATTCTTCACCATTTTCCTGTCTGAAATCCTCTCCCTTCTTTCAGCTTTGTGAGGTAAACGAGCACATTGCAATGATTCTACTTGGTCACGTAGTAAGATGACCCAAGTGTCCACTTAAATTGTACTAATTACTAACTGACCATTGGTCGGTGATTCTCCCAAGTGTATTGGCCGAATTCATTAAGCTTGATTTGCTTATAATATTTTCCTTGAGGCCACTCAGCGCTGAGAGTATGTGTACTCAAGAACAGGGTTTCACTATCAACGTAGAGCTACCCCCATTCCGCCCACTTTCTCACTGACGTAGGAGAGAGAGAGAGGGAGAGAGAGAGAGAGAGAGAAAGAGAAAGAGAAAGAGAAAGAGAGAAAGAGAAAGAAAAAAAATCCTCCAGCCAATTGACAATGGGAGATGGGATTCTATTTTTTATCATCTTTATCTTATGTTTTTTCTAATTTGTTTTGTATTCATACTTTTTTTCTATGTGCAAATATGGTGTCTTATTATATAAAAAACGTTCAATATAAATGACTTGAACAGCAAGTCACATCTGTTGTTATACTTACTGATCACTCATCGTATTCATTTCTTGAGTAACTGATGGAAGTTTAGCCCTGTTTCCAAAAATAAATTATATGTAGTATAAAATGATATCAACATAAAATATACATTTAAGCTAATATAAAATGACCAACTACATGTATGACATTAGCTATATTGTAAGGGAAGGAGGTGGTGTT
>OY735242.1:24521478-24536478 GCA_963457665.1 Thysanoteuthis rhombus | reverse complement strand
GCCTGAGGTGGTGTAAAAAGACAGTAAATTTTTACAGAACTAGCCGCAGCTTCGTCAAACTCCACTTCAACTTCTATTCTGACTGAAGATAATTTCTAAAACTTTTGTATTGTACATTTGATGAATAAAAAACTATAAGAATATATATTTTTTGTAAAAAATATATTTATTTATCAAGATGAAATGAGCTTGTGTATATCCGTTAGTATCCAAGACATCAATTTAGCTCAGTCAGTAAGTTTTCAGTTTGACTAGCTAAATTTTTTAAATTTTTTTTTTAATAGCTTCTGTATATCAGAGCATGAAATTTTCTTTTTCTGATTGGATTTTCCTTTGCTATGCAGGAGCATCAATTTGTTAGGTTTTGTCAACGGAAGTTGAATTAAAATTACCATGTCACCAAGGACATTATGGCCTCAACAATTCTCTTCAATTATGCAAAATTTTGAAAAAGAAATTATTGAATTGGATAAGCCTACAAAAAAAGTAACTTTTGGCCTGCAGAATAATTTTTTGAGTTTTATTTCAGAGGAAAATCTTTGATGGCATATAATACCTTAAATATTTAGAGAAAAAAAAGCTGCATGCAAAGTTCCTGTTTAACCAGGATTCTTGAGAAACAAAAGCATTGAAATATCTTAAACTTCATGTTACACTACAACTAAAGAGTACTTTGCAGAATGAATGGTTAGAAGTGACTTTTGTTGAAAATAATCAACAGCTTTAATACCAGCTGTAAACCGAAATTAGACCCAACTGACATCTTTTTAGGATTGTTTGCCATATAATGCAAAACTATATCAAAAGTCATACTGTCAGTGGTTTTGATGCTTTATCCATTTACAACAAACAAGAAATACATATTTTAGTGAATTGTCTCTTCACAAATCCCTGCAATATTTTGGCATCATATATTTGTCTATGATTGTTACAAAACTCATAATAATTTTTTTTTTCCCCTGGCTTGGAGGGTTTAACTCTGAATATAATAAACCCCTTGATAACACACTGAATTGACAATGGAACTCCTCTTTGAATAGAATTTTCAAAATGGAACTCTCCTGTGCGTTCTCAATCTGGTCTGGCTACGTATGTACAGGCTGTAACAATTGAGCTTGGAGGGCTGAATATTATTATTATGTCAAGAAATCTTTTCTTTTTTTTTTTTTTTTTCAAAGTCTCCCCCCAAAATAGGTTTTAGTTGGGGGTGCAATTTACAATGTTATTGTTAAATTGGTCACTAGTTTGTGCCTACTTGTTTTTTGGAAATTCAAGCTTTTTAATGTTTCCTTTTTTTCTAATATAGACATTCCATCTTTAGTCAGATCCTATAGTCAAGATGTTTCATGAAAACTCAACATGAGATTTGAAATGTATTCCTTGTACAGTCATTTTTCCAGTACTCATCTTGTAGATCTTTATATTTTTCCAGTTTACATTCATGAGTCCAGTCAAAACTTTGAAGAATTGAAGAAATCTTACTATAATTCACCAAATGTCTTTTTTGTCTGCCTATCTGCCATTTTATAACTTGGGGAAAACTAGAACTTTGACCACCAAATTTTCTGTGATTACTTCTGGGACTGTGAAGCATGCTTGTAGCATATTGATTTTTTTTAAATTCTGTAACTTTTTGAAATTTTAGCTCAGGGATTTGATTCACTATGTAAGTATATTGTTAAACTGGACCCTTACTTTATATCTGTCAGGTTAGCCAAACCAAATTATCATCTTGTTCAACCATATAAATTAGACATCTAGCTGAAATTACCATTTTTAGGCAGGTTTTCAGTTAGTTACATTGAATAGCCTTTTGATTGTAAGCACCCAAGTACAAAATGTGTGAACAGTTTGAGACAATCTATATGAATTCATAGTAAACATTGACTTTCCTATGTAAGCAACCCTAACTTGTTCACACATTGATAAGATCACTTTTTCTCAAACCATAATGTTTATGTGTGAAATTTACATTTGAAATATCAGTGGTGAATGTATCTCTCTTTGAGATACGGAATTGACAGGAAATTGTGGTGAGCCACAAACTTGCGGAAAGAAGTTTGGTTAACCTTTCACCTAAAAATTATGGTAGAGCACAAATGGACAACTGCAGGCCAGATTTGGCCTGTAGCAACATTTTTTGTGGCCTGTGGCCAACCTGGGCATTTGTTTAAAATCTAATATAATTTTCTCTGAAAGTCAATATTATAATTTATATTGTAAAATTACTATGGTTTTGGCTTCCTGAATCATTAATATGATAATTGCAATTCATGTGCTTTCCTCAAATAGAAATCAAGTATGCTTTCTGTAGTACGATTTAGATTTTTGAAGTGAATGTGTGGCTCAAATTGAGATCAAATATTTCCCTTCTGGCCTGCTAGATTAAAACAGTTGCCAATGCCTGAGGTATAAGAAAACATTCTCTAACTTTTTAGTGTGAAATATTTTCTGCCACCAAGATCTTTTTTCACTACACCTTTTTCATCATACCTCATTCACTTTGTCTCACTCCTCTCTCTCTTTGCCCCTCTCCCTCTTTTCCTGTGTTCCCTTACCTCCTCTTACCCTTGGTTCCTCATCCTTCCTCTTTTTCCTTCCTCCTTCTTTCGTCCACTCTCCCCTTCCTCCTTCTTTCGTCCACTCTCCCCTTCCTTCTTCTTTCGTCCACTCTCCCCTTCCTTCTTCTTTCGTCCACTCTCCCCTTCCTTCTTCTTTCGTCCACTCTCCCCTTCCTTCTTCTTTCGTCCACTCTCTCCTTCCTATTTCCCTTGTTTTGTCTAGTTCCCATCCTTTTTTCTTTTGCTTCTCCTTCTCTTCTTCCCCGGTTCCCTTCTCCATCCCCCTCTGCCAATTTTCAATTCTTTCAAAATCCTTTCTATTTCTCTTTTCCTTCTTGTTCACATCTGCCCTCTTTTTCATCCACATTCCCCCCCCTCCATTTTCCTCTTTTGTGTTTGCATATCCCCTCTTCATTTTCCTCTTTCGTGTTCACATCTTTTTCTTTGTTTACTTCTTTCCTTCTTTCCATTTTCTTCTTTCCTTCTTTCCATTTTCTTCTTTCCTTCTTTCCATTTTCTTCTTTCCTTCTTTCCATTTTCTTCTTTCCTTCTTTCCATTTTCTTCTTTCCTTCTTTCCATTTTCATCTTTCCTTCTTTCCATTTTTGTCTTTCCTTCTTTCCATTTTCTTCTTTCCTTCTTTCCATTTTTGTCTTTCCTTCTTTCCATTTTCTTCTTTCCTTCTTTCCATTTTTGTCTTTCCTTCTTTCCATTTTCGTCTTTCCTTCTTTCCTCTCTCCTCTTTCCTTCTTTCATTCTTTCCTCTTTTTTCATTAGCGTCTTTCCTTCTTAACTCCATTTTTCTCTCGATATTTCTTAGCTTTCTATCTCCCCCTTTCTGAACTCTTTTCTTCTTCCTCTCCTTCTTACACTAGTTTATTCTCTTTCATTCACATCCTGTCACTTTTTAAATGATCTTTCCACCCTCTTCACTTGAACAGGAAGCTTTCTCTTTCTGTCAAGACAAATAATTGTTTACAGCCAATGGTTGGTTTCCTGACTGGAAAAGCGGTTGGAGAAAATAAAGATGACCTTCAACCAGACTTTGATGTAATGTCTGTAGAGAGAGAGAGAGAGAACAGTGACTAATATCCACTGACTTGTTGAACTACAAAATGGAAGCCTTCATCGCACATCTAAAAATTCTTTCTAATGTACTCTGGGCAACACCCTTCTCTATCTTTTATGTCTCTAATAAGTACTACATTTTATATAAAGAGGAAGTCATTTATGATCACTTTGAAACATGGTATTTTAGATAACAATAACCAGCTGATAACATAAAAATGGATATACTGTGGAAGCTGCTTATTGTAATCCATTTTAAATAATGTTTGGGACCAACTGATTTTGATAACAATAACTGTTTGAGAGTATTATCTATGATTATAATAAATCGCTCTTTCTGTATCATTATTTTAATTTTGTTTTACTCTACTGCAATGATCCCTCAAGTGGGTGCAACCTCCCCCTTGCAAGTACTGGAAGGCAAGTGCGTAGTAGAGGTGGTATTTTAAGACAAGAAACATTGATCTCATCATATCAGGCCTATCCTTTACATTAAATATTTTTATGATCATAAAAATTGAGCACTTTTAGATCATCATCATCATCATCATCATCAGTCTATTAACGTCCGTTGTTGGACATAGACTTGCCCCAGGATTTTCGCCACTATTCTCTATCATGGGCGTTGCAGAGCCAGTATTTTCTGAATCTGTCCAGTTCATCTCTCCATCTTGTGTTCTGTCGGCCTCGGTTTTGCGTGTGATCTCTGGCGATCCATGTTGTAAGATGTCCATCGGTTGTCTTTCATTCTTGCAACAGGGCCTAACCATTGCCATTTGAGTTTTTTAATAGTTTCTATGATATCACGGACACCCATTTTCTTCCTTACAACTCAAGCATTTATTTCATAATAAAAAAAATAATTGTACAAAAGTATATAAAAGTGCATTGTATACAGCTCTTTTAGGTACTTTTGTACAATTGTTTTTTTTTATTATAAAATAAATGCTTGAGTTGTAAGAAAACTTTGATTTAATTTTCAATGTTTTTTTGACCTAATTTAAGTGGAGTGGGCTGATGAAATGCCCTAAAAAGGTTTGGTAGTCCGGAAAAGTTTAGGAAACACAGCTCTACTGTAACCCTAGTTTAAGATGGTTATAAATGCTATTTTTAGTTTCATAGTGACTGGTTCAGTGTGAAATTGTTTTTCTTATTTCCTATTTTAACTTCCTATACTTTAGCCATTGTTATTTATAATTGTTTGATCAAATTGTGCTAGAAATACTTTTAATGAGTCAAGATTCATTTTAGTTGATATAGTTGTAAAAAGCAGAATTTGCCAGTAGTTATTTGTATTCTTACTCCATTTGACCCTATAACCTTCCAGGAATTTGTTAGTTTTTTGGAAAATCGATTTTTAAGGTTCTAGCTGGGGGATTCTATTCATAATATAACAGTTACTCTCTATTGTATGGAAGTGAGGCTTCGATGTGTGCGGTTTCTTCCCCTTCTTCATTACATCAGTTCCGAGTAATTTGTTTTACTTTCATTTCGGGTGTGTGCAGGTGGTTGCACAGTGTGCACCCTTTACAAACCCTAATGACAGCACACAAAAAATAGTCATTAAAATATGAAAGGAGTTTAGATAATGAAATTCACAAAGATAGAAACAGCATACTTCAAAGCCTCACTTCCATGTTGTTGACAGGTTTTCACAGAACCGGGGTGCTAGTCTAATGCCCAATTTTGTAATTTTCACAAGACTAGTGCTCCAACTATTTATTCATAGGTAGCAGGGAGAAGTGCATCCATGTCTTTCCTAAGAGCATTCCATTCTCCCTGCCATTAAATGTTAAACCACCCACACCTCCTTACAGAAGTTGGAAGATAAAAAAAAAACCTTTCATGGATCACTCCAGTTAGAAAGACTTCTTATGGTATGTTAATGGAGGCTTGCTATGTGATCTGTAGGATAAACAGTTTCTTGGAGAAAAGTAAACCAAAACGCATCAAATTCAGTAAACAGCGACGGGACAGTGACAAGTATCTCGTATTAGAAAATGTCAATCAAGGATGTCACCAAAATTTTCAACATTCTTCAGTTTTTAAGTTAGTTTGGCTGAATGGTCATGTGTATGAATGACACAGGCTGCACCTATGGAGATAGGGGAGTGAAAATTTAGATATATACCTCTTATGCAGAGAAAAAAAAAATTCTTTTTTTTCAAATTTTCGAATAAACATAGAACATAGTTCCTTAGTGGGAGGGGTGTATTTGCGGTGTAAGTTCATGCTAAATTGATCACTAGGTTTGTGTTCAATTCGTATTCACACTTGTTTTTTGAAAATTATCCGTGATCACTACCCAACAAAAGGTGAGAGAAGTAACATTCGTTGGTAACCCCTTTCTCCCAATATTGATTGATTACTCCCAGCAGTCAATGCGTTAAAAAGACACTGTTTTTTTAATTGAGTGACTAACCAGACCTGGGGGGGGGGGGTTGTTGGAAATCTGGTCGACTTTTTGGTTCCCTTTTTTGCCAGAAAAGTGGAAATTTATTTTTGTTGATGACAATCATGCCAAAACTCTTGAAGAAAAATGAATTACTTTTTATGGAAGTGTTATATTAACCCACACACAGAGTTCTCAATGCCATACTGTTTCTTCTTTCAGATATTCAAAACAAGAAACCAATCGTATGTCAATTTGCCAACCCCCTTCCAGATGACATCCACAAGAGGACAGAGGTAAGACTCAGCAAAATAGTTGAGAACAAGTCCATTTCTTGAGAACAAATCTATTTTTCACTGATTTTGATTTAGAAGACATTCATTTATGTCTGTTGGCACAAGCAAATATTCAGGAACCTTGAAAGCCCGTTTTGAGATGATATTTTACAGTTCCTTGACCTATTTAATCCATTAAGTTACAAGTATCGAAGAAAATTCTGCATCAGATTCTAATCAGGTTGTTCTAAAATAATTCATTGTGTGAGACCAAAGGGAGGTAATCTGGTTAGGGTTTTCAAAATTTAATTCAAGTATTCATTGACGTGTAAATCAATGATTTTGAATTGTGTGAATTGGATGCTCAAAAGTTGTCTAAGACAAGATGTACTCTTATTTTCCCTTACTTCCAAAACATATATATTGCTGATTTTTAGCTAATTTTTTGCCTTTGTTTTTTGTATTATTTATGCTTTAAATTGCTTCTTAAATATCTACTCTGATAATAAAAATTGTTTTTTTTTTCCTTCTGTTTCCATCTGTAACAATGGACCTTTTCTCTTAATGAGAACTATTTTGTCTCCTAAACACCAAAAATATCTCCTTCCCATGATTTGAAACCATGAACTCCTACATTGAATTAGTTGGGATCCATCTTGAACAGATCTCCTTCTTGCTGATCTTTCCTCCTTGGGAAAAGAAGCAAAATACTTTTAAAAAATGTTGATGATGACCTAGAATTTTGTAGTTTCTTCTCTAAAAAAATAGTCATGTCATTGAAGTTCAAATACACTCCCAACCCATTTTAATGCTGTTCATTATAGTGCAGTTTTCATTATAATGCTGATGGATGGCGAACCCCAAAATATTAGTAAGGATGTTAGCAAGAAACTTGATTTCCCCATTATTTTTACATGACTAGGAAGTTTTCCTTCATTTGCATTTTTGTATTCTTTTTGTATTCCTGAAAAATCCAAAAATGGCCAAAAAGACACTAAAATTAGTCAAAATCATGTTCAGTTTAATTAGGAAATCGGAATTATCTTTCTGTTAGGAATTAGCCATTGAGTGGTTAGTGAGAATGCTAGTTAATATCTTGTTAATCTAGCTGCAGGATAGCTAAATTGATCACAGTTATAATGCTGTTAGCTTTCTTGGACCCCAGAGTATAACTCTATCCATGAATGTTTTCACTGAGATTAATTAGTAGTTGAAAAAATGTCCAGAATCTTGAAGTTTCAATTCATTTATTGTTACCTACACTTTCTACTTTTTCATGTGTGTTCTCAGCATTGTAGTTTGTCGTTTTCTTCTCAAATAACATGTTTATAATTTTCAACCTTAAAAAGGAAAAAGAAATGTCAACAACTGTAATTAGCAACTACATAACTTGAGTATCATATCTCAAGATCACATAAACCACTTGTAGAAATCTAAGTGGCAGAAAAAAAATATGATTTTATGATTGTTATTACATAACAGGTTTGGTTATTATCTCAATAGAAACTGTCACATAACCACTGTCTTTAGGCAGCATGCCATGTTGGGGGTGATTAATTGAAAAAAAAGGAGTGACCAATGAATAAGTTACTTCTCTCACCTTTTGTTGGGCAGTGATCACTAAAAAAAAAGTCTGAATTTAAAAAAAAACAAGCCAAACATAAACTAAGGAGCCAGTCTAGCACAAATTCATATTGCAAATCGAACCCCCTCCTCCCCACAAAAAACCTATTTAGGGGGTGACTGATCAAAAAACAAATATAATAAGGGGTAAATGTTTAAATTTTCAGCCCTCTAGCTCCATTAGTACGGCCTGTACTCCTGCATGCATACATATCCAGCCAGACCAGCTCAAAAACTGGAGAAACCTGTTGACTGTTTCTAATTCCAGTCCGTAACACTACGCTTCACTAATGTTTATCATAAGTGTGTCTGCTCAGATAGTGTAATAGTTAGTATGTTTGCTTCGCATGCAGAAGGTCGAGGATTCAATTCCAGATAGGAGTGGATTGTGTGGAAAACTTTTCATCAGGACAAAATTACCTGTGCACTCAGCAGCTAATTGAGTACACTCTAAGCAAGCTGTATGATTGGGATGGAAGTATCTCTTTGATAGACTTGCATCCTGTCAAAAGGGTGGTCATAAAAATTTG
Source organism: Thysanoteuthis rhombus (assembly GCA_963457665.1). Classification (NCBI taxonomy): domain Eukaryota; kingdom Metazoa; phylum Mollusca; class Cephalopoda; order Oegopsida; family Thysanoteuthidae; genus Thysanoteuthis; species Thysanoteuthis major. The sequence continues at coordinate 24,528,030 of OY735242.1, read as the reverse complement.
TAAAAATAAAGTCCTGGTCTCAACCAATCTTGAGACTTGCAAGGATCATTAAGCAGACACATGTAACAAAAATGGCAATTTCATCATCAGCTGTATACTCCATTTTACTTACTTTACTTATGATGATAGGCGCTGCTGATACTATAAGTGTTGCTGACCATGGAGGATAGGAGAGAAGGGGGAAAAAAAGTTGGGTACTTGAATAAGAGGGTAGGAAGGGGGAGATGCTGATGGATGTGGCTGATGTGTGACAGACATGATTCCTATATGAATATAACCTTATATTGTATTGCTGCCATATTTTTCATGTACTTTTACGCCAATTCATTGTAAAATTCAGATAGCACTCTACCTTTTGTCCTTCCCCTCATTTCCTGTGAACAAGGGGTCTCTTATGACTCCATACCCATATCTCAACAATCTGTATGAAAAAAAAGGGAGAAACTTTACTAGATGAACTGAAGAGCTGATCAGCCCTAACATTATTATGAAAATAACAGAGATGAAAAAAAAATAGTCTGGATAACTCAATGATTATAGAGATTTGCTTAACCTCAGATGGGTATGAACTCACATTTCGAAAAAGTTTCATTTAGGAAGAAAAAAACGCACTTTCAAAACTGAACAAGAAGTAGTAGTGTTTAGAATTTTAAAGTATGGAAGGTTAAAATGGCTATTAACCCAAACAGATTATTAATTTCAACTAGTTTTTACTTTCATTTGATTGATTGAAAGCACTTGAAATTATTTATTTGCTGTTCAAATATTAGGCTAGTAATAACAATAGCTCAGGATTTTAGACAAAAGTGATCTCCTCTCAAAGTTATAGACAAAATGTATTCTGAAGCAAGCAACATTGAATATTCCTCGTTGCTTTCCATACCACATGATGTGATGATTGTTTCCATTCCGGAATGATCAATGGAGATCTAATGTTTGCTTGTACAATGGCAGAGTTTTAAGGGGCCTGGGTGCTATCCAAAATGGACTGTTTTACAGGGGTAAATGATTCAAACTGCCCTGCTATTTACCCCTAGCTCAGGGAAGAAGTGAAGGATATTAGTGTGAACTGAATGCAAACTATCTCAGTCCGAGTTCAAACTCCGTTTGCTGATCCTATTGTTTGTGCTGTTAACAGTTCGACTATTTGCACCCCCCTTCTATTGTAACCCCTAAATTGAAAGTCAGATGTTATATACAAGATGATGATAAAGTACCGACCTATATTTGCTCAACTCTTTGTTTCATAAACCACTGGCAACCGCTTTGAAATAAGATTTTTTTTTAAAAAAACAGAATTCCTTTGTGAATTGAATTGGAGGAAAATTCTTAAAATTTAGCAAAAAGTGCAATGGAAGTAACTATATTCAAATGTTACTCTCCTTGTACTACTATTTGAATCCTCCATATGAATTTAAGTGTAAAATAGTGTAATGAAAAAGGTGGTCTCTATGGACACTTTGTACTTATTTTCATCACTATTTACTGCATTACATTAAAAAACTACAGAAATCAATAATATTCTTTGGATTTACATCCATTTTCTTGTTTTTTGTTTTCAAGACCCATGAATCTTGCAATTGGATGTCTCACAGCAATGAAATGGTATTCTCTTTTTCCTTAATAGATATTTCTTTTCTTGCCTCTTGTTTGTTTCTCCCAGCATCCACCCCTACCCAGGTTTGATTTTTTTGTTTGTTTTTTGATGAATTTTCGCAAAGCAATTAGTGTCTCCTTTCTCTCATTCATTTCCCCTGTCAACCCCGATACCAGTTACTCTGCAGTTTGACAGTCAATCATTGTCTAGAATTGACATTGCATCCACAAATTCACTTCTTTTTATTCATTCGATCAATTTATTCCGTATGACACTGATACTAAGGCAAGGTAGGTGACATGAATAATCCCCGGTGGTGTACAGCTGAAAAAAAATGCAGGGCTACCTTGTCTAATGAGCTTTGCGATACGGCATGCAAAGCAACCCTCTACAGCTACGTGGTTCATTGATGAGGTGGGGGGGTCACATTTTATAGATGCGTTGATTCAATATGTATTCAATGCACTGTTTCAGCTAATTTGAGGCCACAAACAGATAAAGAGTATTTAGATATTGGCGAAACATCAATCCCCTCCCAGACAAATTTAGGGAATGCTACTCCTATATGATCCCACAATACTATGCCACTACATCTCAGAACATGCTAGAGAGCTTAGAATAAATGAGAAAGTATATCTGAAAAAAAAAAAAATCAATCATCCTATTGAAACATGGAATCTAACCAAAAGATTGACCTTCAGACTGAGAACCATGCAAAATACACAGGAGAGAATCATGCTCAACATCATATGGAGAGATCACAAGACTGCACAGTATATTACAGAAAAATTAGTGTCAGAGATATCATAGAATCCATTAGAAAACACAAATGGCAATGGACTGGTCATCTTGCAAGAATGGCAGTCAACTGACATCATGACGTTGATCTCCATAGATTGTACGCTAAATTATATCCACCAAAAACTAAGATGGCGTGAAGAATTAGACAAGTTCAGAAAGTATTAGTTTTGCAACCTCCATGACAGAAGTCTGGCGAATCTTGGGAAGGTCTTCATCCGATCATGGATGCTAAAAGGCTGATGATGATGATATTCCAAGAGTAGTTGAAACTATGGAATGCATTCTTAATGTTAATTGGTGTTGTGTGTATTGCTCTCATTGGAGTTAATGAACTCAGTTGATATATTAGTCAACAATTCTTTTTGTTTACAGGCATTGTTTTGAAAAAAAGACCTGTCTCTTTCCTCATGGATTGAGTACCTAAAAAAGAATGTAGAAGGGATTTACCAAAGTATGGTAGGGACAAGAATAAGATCAATAGTCTTGAACAAAACTTGGAATAGTAATGCCTCTTCTCAAAATTATAGAAAAAAAGCCAGGGAAAGGATTAAGTGAAACATGGTAATCACAAAAGCAACTCAAAGAATGAGTTCAGTAGTCAAAACAACCCTTGGAATAATAATTACTTCTCAGAATTACTTCTGACAAGGAGCATTTTTTATTTTCTTAGTAATTTTTTGTTGTTTTTGATCAAATGAACATCTCTTTGGTTTCAATGAATATGGATATTGTCCAAAAGATAGTGGACTTTCAATAGCAGTATTTACCACTCAGTATCCTGGTAGAATGGTTCCTTGTAATATATTTTTACGACTTAATTTTCACAGTTTGATTCTGCATTTACTGTGTGTTATTGTTGGTTGCTATTAGTGTCCCAGTGAAGTCATTTGGTGGTGTGTGGACGTTGGAGATTTTTTTCTTTTTGGACAAAAAAAAAAAATTGAATTTAAAGTTTGAAATTGAATAGTGAAAATATTAAACAACATACAATTCTATCAAGATACCGAACGGTATAACTCCACCCTGATAGTGAAAATGGAAGATAGTGCTGCCGAAAGATTATTGCTTTGGTGTTTGCTGTGTGAATAATGGTGTATATATTAAGACATTGTAAATACTGCCAAGGAAACTTTCCTTTCCTGGGGTGCAAGTTTCATGTAGTCAGAATTTTTGGCATTCTGAAATAAATGTTTGAAAAGTGTCAAATCTTTTCGAAACACCCTGTGTATATATGTGTAGTTTATTTTGTATATGCAAACGTACTAACATGTTGACTCTAACCGTTCTTTCTCCCTCCTCCCTCTTATCAAACTACTTGACTTTTTCTCATTCCTTCCCACCCTCTCATCGAACTACTAAACTGTATTTTCTTCCCACTACCTTCCTAACATGTCTGTTGAACTTATAGTATCATAAGCAGCCATCAACCTAACCTGTTGTTATAAGCATAACTGCCTTTTCTCCCTTCCTAGCACCCCTCCCCCAGGTTTTTAACTACAGTGTTTAATTTGCAATCTAAGTTTATGTTAAATTGATCCCTATTTCATGCCCACTTATTTTTTAGTGATCACTGCCCAACAAAAGGCAAAAGAAGTAACATTCATTGATCTCCTTTTTTCCCCAGTTTATAATTAATCACCCCCAACAATGACGGATGAGAGACTAACCAGACCTGTTATTTCATTTATTTATTGCCTGTAGAATTTCTTGTCTCCTGCCTTGGGCAATCCTACCTGTCATGTGTGGGTGTACATTGATTCTCTCGTAATTCATTCCAATTTTAGTGATTACAAGTCTGTTCATCTATACATCAGGCAATCACACCTGTTGCGTGTTGGTGGGAATCCAACCTCTCGTAATTGATTCTAACATTAGTGATTACTCATTTGCTCATCTCGTTTCATATTCACAGATGATTTATTGAAAAGAAAATGATTATAAAGGCCCCTTCTGGTTTTGGTTCTTTAACTGGGTATAGAGATGATTGCTTAGTGGATCTCATTAGGGAAACTTGTTGGCCTTTATGACTTGAATTGATTTCTATTATCAATTACTAGTTTATTTGTGTAGTCAGAAAATCATGGCAGAATTTAAACTAGACTATGAGCATTTCCTGAAGGAACTGCAAGTGTGATGGATCCACAGCTGAAAATAAGGATCTTTTTTAGCATTATAGTCACATTGTAAATAGAACTTTCCCCCCTATAAAACCTTAGAGAATTAGTTTGAAGACTATGTAAGTACAATACACAACATGAAGACATACCAATTAGTTGTGGAAAGTTACTGATGTCTCAAAAACTGTAGGAGAAACGGTGCCAAATATGAGCAGAATAAAGATGGATAAATAAATATTAAAATATAAGAATCATATCAAATGATCCATGTCAGAAACATGCTCTGCATTTTCTTCTTAATGAATGACTCTGATTTGTCTATATTTGCAAGAAGGGGAAAAATAATTAAGGGAGACTACTTATAGCATTTGATAGTTTTCTCCCTTGACAAATGACACAGACAAAAATATGGCATAGAACATATTTCTACTCATAGAGAAATGCCCAATTTAAAAAATAAAATAGAATGAAAAACAGAAACACTTATTTTTTGCAAGACCTCTGCCAGGTCTGGAAAAGGTTTGATTTTAAAAAGTCTCTTGACAATCTTGGGTCAGACTTGCTTCCAGTTGTTTTTCTTCTCTTTCTTTTTCTTCTCTTTTTTTTTCCTTTAATCTTAAACTCTTGAAAAACAAAAAAGGTTTTCTTTGCACCCCGTCACTTTCTTCCCATTGGACAAAGCTTGAAGTAAACTTTCATTTCACTGGATACTCCCAAATGTGAAAACATTTAATATCTGTTGCCTATTCACGATAGTGATGTGGGGGTCAGTGAACACTGCAGACAAGGGAGGTAATTGAGATAACAGAAGTGTTAAACTGTGTGATTGACTGATAAGCCCAAGGGTGTTTATAAAATCGTGGTGTCTCTGCTAGTTGGGGATATTTTGTCAAAGTATCAAGCTACAGTCACCCTCTTCTTCCCCTGTGTATCAATCTTGGTTTTTTATGGGTGGATATTGGGGAGGGTGTGAAGGATACTGACACCTAAGCAGTTTGCTAAGTAAAAGAAATATTATAAAAGTATCACCATAGTACCATTTGTGGGAATTGATAGATAAATCTTGTTTTTAAAGGGAGGTGCTGTATTGTTTTTCTTTTGGATTGTTTAATGAGTTAGGGAGACGGCAACCATCTCTTAAGGTTAGCTTTTCTCATGGCTTAACTTTTCATCGAACGATATTCAAATGCACACACGCATACACGCTGTAAACACATGCAGTCATGGGTGCATGCGGTATGTGCGTGTATGCAGCATGGGTATATGTGGGGGATGTATGTGGCAGGTGTTGGTTTCTGCATATGACAGGTGTGGTGTGAGTACATGTGGCAGATGTGTGTGTATTTGTGTTGTATGTATGCTGTATCTGTACATATGTAGTATAAGTATGTGCATATATAGCAAATATATTGTGTGTGTTTCTAGCTTGTGTATACTTATGTATACATGTCTTTATGATATGTGTATATTTTCCGTGAGATGTTGTTCAATAAAAAGTCTGTTGTACTGGCACTGGGCTTTGCTATTAGGAGGGGTTGGGCAGGGTAAAGAGGGTGCTTGCTCAGAGAGAAACCATTTCTCATCTATCATCCACTAACCCGGGGTTTCTGACAGATGTTCAATTGTAGAACCTTTTTTTTTTTTTTTTTCCTTTTTACTGAATCCATTCATCTTGAATAAATACATCAAGTCTGTTTTGCTTCAATATAAGACATTGCTTGAGTCACTGAGGCACTCCTGAGTTTCACTTGTGGTTTCAAGCCTAATCAGTTGACTGTTTTCCCCTTTCCCTCTTCTCATTTGGAGTGACAATTATTTACAACATTAGCCTATTGAAAAAGTATTCAATATATATATATATATATATATATATATATATATATATATATATATATACACACATATATATAGGGTATCCTAAACATCTGGATTCATTGGCATTTTTCATGTTCAACATTCTTGTACTCATTTATTACCAAACCATCTGACATTGAAACACTGTTGCCAAAAATATGAATACGTAGCAATCCAGAATTG
>OY735242.1:24146478-24516478 GCA_963457665.1 Thysanoteuthis rhombus | reverse complement strand
TATTAAAGATAATATCTAGGACAAAAATGTATATCTAGTTTTGATAGGAGGGAAATTGGCACACTCACTGCCCAGTGACCATGCCTATTGATTGAGTAGCAACCGTTTTTTGTAGATAGCCAGTAAAACTGTCTCTTGCCTGTCAATGAAATTTGGTATCCACTTTGACATCTTTTTCTGAAAGAATGATTTTTTCCCTTTTTAGAGCCAGGCTGATAACTCTTTCAGAATCTACATAAAAAGGTGACCCTTAGAACACATTTTCCGTTCAGTAGAGTGACTGAACGAGTGAATATATTGAGATAAAATTTTACAAGACTTCATTTCGGATCCAAAAGAATGTGACCTAAGTTAGAGCAAAATCAGAGATGGTCAAGTGGGGATCAGTGGTCCTCTGGTCATGGAATGACCCACCCATATATATTACATACACACATAGTTTCAACCATCTTCAAAGTAGTCCTTACTAAGAGTAGTGACTACAGTCCATACTACATTCAGTTAGTTTACCTGTTCTAAATCCTTTGAGAGTTGATATACTTGATTACTTGGTGGGTCTGCTTTGTTATTTTTTATGTATCGTCCAAGTGATACTATCATATTAGTCTATTTGTCAAGGCACTAAAATGTCTCAACACCACTTTTCCTCTTGATGGTACTGGTCTTTACTTGGTATCATTAGGTGGTATTAATCATTGCTTGGTTAGAATAAGCTATTACAACCTTCAAAAAGATCTTGTATACACTCCAAGGCAGACCTGCACTGACCCCCTGTTTGAAATGGTACATGTCACATGATGTTTCAAAAATAAATGTTTTTTTTTTTTTTGCTCATCCTTACATTTCATTCTTATTCTGGTGGTGCTGATATTACCTTTGTCTCTGGGGGACAGGGGGTTGCTGATCTTCACTTGGTTATATTGGGTGGTACTGGTCTTTACCAGGGGGCCCTACTGGTGCTGATTTTTACTCCATCCAAATGTCCTAAAATGTATCTTACTTTTAATGACCATGGATCATCCCTTCTTTGCAGGCTGTGGTCATGGAGGGCAAGTACTGGAAACGCAGAGTTGAGTCAGTTACTGGCGAGTACAAAAGTTGGCGTAAATTCTCCAAAAACCTCATCGCTCAAGCTAGACGCAATTCTACAACTTCAAAAGTTAGTCAATCTTTCTTTTTCCCCCCCTTCTGCATCCTGATTTTGTTGTTGTAGGAAACACCGCCATTAATATTATAGTCAATATTTGAATGTATGGGTTACACCCTGAAAGAGCTAGCCCCAAAGGAGCTGCTTACAAAAGAGCTGCTAGAAAAGAGCCTAGGAATAGAAAAGGCTAGTATGAAAAGGGCTATGCAGGAAAGAATTAAGGACAATAAAAAAAAGCTTGTGATTTCACGCATATCATATTTATGTAGGCTTTATAAAATCAAAACGAGGAAGATCACCTTCACCCAAAACCCTACATGAATAGAAATATTCACTAGCGGCTGTCCATCCGTACACTTGGGCATTCACGATGGGACATACACTGGATTTCCCAACACAAGTGAGCCATAGGATCAATTTGAACGTGTAGCCATTTGAAGCCATAATGCTTCTTTTCATTTCAAATAAAGTAATATCAAATTTCACCAAGTTTTTTTGTCACGGCTTTTTTGTTGCAGGCTTCTGGTGAGTGCATCAGAATTCATGATTGTGCGAAATGTCTTTTAAAAGTATATTTCTCTCTACTGTCAGTCTGTTTTGTTGTAAACACACACCAAAAGCCCATGAAAATATATTGGATTGGCATAAAATGTTGTTCAAACTTTTTTGCTTATCCAATACGTGTAGTCTTCGGGTTATGAATAAGATCAGTGCCTAAGTCTATTTTGTAGGAAAATTAGAATTGGTAAATATGGTTCTTATTTAGTGTCAGCTAGTCAAATGTTTGTCTTAGTTTGAATACCCCTGCTATATATTGTTCTGTGGAACCCTAAGGTTCCGCACCACTTCTTCAGGGTTTCCTCAAAACAGAGACATTTTCATTTATTTAAGCTTATGCCTTCGTATTCTGTCTTGTGTGATGTTAATTGTTTATAATGTTCTGAACACATTATGACTCTTGACAAAATTCCAAGTACATATTTCCAACATCTATGCTAAAATTAAAAACATCCGACTCATTTGTGTGACACAGATGCTGTCAGTAGTTGTTCATATTCTATTTTTCCTCGTTAAGTTTCATTCTTACTTTTTTTACTCAAGTGTGTATTTTCTGTTTTGGTTTATACACATTCAGAAAATTCAATAAACAAGGCCAAAATCCGGTACTTAGAGATATATATATATATATATATATATGTATATATATATATATGTATGTAGAAGGAAAAGTTGTTTTTGAAGGGGTTTCCTGGACAATTTGATTATTGAAAAGTATTCCCCGAGTAGTTGAAGTTTGTAAACCACTGGTATATAGTATACATGCTTCTTGCGACTACAATCACTTCATCTTGCAACACGTACAGCTTTAAAATCATTGAAAAGGTTTTGAGCTTTTTCGTACACTCAAGTAAGGCAAATCAGCATATTATGCTGATTTTGATTATCTAACCAAATTATCAATAGCCTTACCATTTCAATTATTAAACCATTGCATCATCAAATAATAATTGCTACTTTCATCGGGGCAGGGCCTTTCATATGCTCCATTGTTCTCGCTTTACCTGTTGAAATTTTTCCAATTGTTGACCAGAATGCATTTCCAATGACTGATGATGTTTCACCTCTTCTGTGATTGTTTTCTTTTTCTTTGATGCATCAAGCATTTGCATTGGATTAACACTTTGGATGTATGTTTACGTGGGTAAATAAGAGAAAAATTCAGGCATCTCCTATATTCAACTCAAATTTTATGATATGATAGGCTTTATGGCAGTCTGCAAGTACAAACTGTCTGTTAGTCAGACGTCCTTGATCTGGGGACTTATTGTAGATAAGATTACTTTCTTTTGTCTGATCCATGACATGATGAAAATTTACTTATCTTCTGCTTGGTAGTCACTATTATACAATGAACTGTTTGGACTATGTACCCTCTTCTCATTCTTGGACCTTTCACATGTGATGCTCTTCTTAGGAGATTCTTCAGGACTTGTCAGTTCTTGTGATAACCAATCAGCTTATCTTCTATATGCAGTAGACTCCAATTACTCACCCTCAAAGAGGGCTAATATAATGGATTTGCTGCTATAACAGGTTGATTAAAAAGATACAGCAAGCAAACTAATTATTTTTTCATTTGCTTGGGAATAGGTATTATCTCTGACAATAGTCTCGCAAGAATATAAAAACAAATATACTATTACAATATCTGTGTCATCAAATAGTACCATTAGAATGAGAGTTTATATCTGTACTATCTGACCCAGGGATTGAACTCATGATTTCCACTGGGAGCCACATAAAACTTTTTGCTTGACAATCCTTGAAAGATTAATTAATGTAACAGATACCTGAGGAAGGCTGGAGGGAACATCAGCTGAAATGTGGCAAGACCACGGACAATGAAAATGATCCAAACAGATTAATGTATAATAGTAACATATGAGAAATTCAGACTAAAATTAGGTTGTCACTGTGCACTAGTTTTTCATGGTCTACCCAAAAGAACCATACTACCTTTGTTCCATAATAGTCATTACATGTAGTAAAGATCTTCATGCAAATTCAACAACTATTATGGAGAAAGTGGTAACACTTATGATGTCAGTACCAATAAAATTTGACTGATTTCTAAGGATTGTGAAATCAAGAATTAAATGCATGTGTATTTACATTAAAATTGGTCGTTTATAAGAATTTTATTTAGATCTTTGATGTGTTTATTTCTCTGCATTTGCGTATGAGGTCTGACAGGAAAGTATCCAGCCAGTTAATTTCAACATGAAAAAAAAAGGTTAGCTAGGGCAATGGGACCTTAGTCATCTCCAAAGTGCTGGCATGATTATCCAAACATCCCTTTCTATTTTTCAAAACAGTCTGCAAAGTTCCCTTTGGTGGTTGCCATCAGCTATCTGATTGCATTCTCCTCAATCTCTTCTATAGCCTGTAATCTCCTTTCAACAACACTTTTCAGCTTTGGAAAAGTCAGAAGTTGCGTGGAACCAAATTTGGACAGACCTGGCCTATGCAGTGTTTTATTGATTTTCTAAATGCAGGTCACACAGTACACAAGATCACTCCATGGTGTCTCATTACCGACTGAGTAACCCCACAAGAAAGTATCTGTGTACACATTTGCTGTAAAGTCCCCTTTGATCGGTTGCCAAGTTACATCAAGGTCACGTATCTGGTTCTCGTGATATTTCAAACTGTTGGTTCTTTTTCAGACGGACCTCTAGCTTTACTATACTCACTATAACATGATTGATCAGAGCCTACAAATGAGGCACTATCTTTATTGAATAACCAAATACCAACTCCTTTAAGAAAACAAGCTCAGATATGCTGTTATTGTTCAATTTATTTATTTCTAGGGAAGTTTCCAGAATGATCTGTACGAGTGGTCTTATCAAGGAAAGGCAGGTAACCAGGAAGGTGCGGATATCCCCTTCAGTATGGAAGACATGGAATTTTCTGACACCATTTTTTCTTTGAATCAGCCGTTTCCATTTCCAAACCCTCGTGAGCTGAGTAAGTTCTTTCTTGCCTATTTTTTTTTTTTCTCCCTTTCATCTCAGATTGTAGTCAGGATTGCCGTTCGATATTTTTCGAGACCAAAACTGACCAAACTTGGTACTGAACAAAGCTATTTGATACCGAAAAAAAAGATTTTACTCACAGAAAATTAACAAATGATAACAATGCTTTACACCCGAATGATATGATTCGATATGGAATATAAATGCAAAATATATGTAAAAATATATGTATTTTTATCCATTTTTTCCTACAAACTTGGTCCAATGATATTTAGTTATTGATTATTACTAAAGCTACTTAATTTGGTCTCAAAAACTATAAAAATTTGGTCTTGTGCAGCAAAATATATCTGGCAACCCTGATTGTAAGCACATTTAGGATATGAGCACAAGTTTCTGTTTTTCTACAATGTATCATTTAACAGGAGGAATAGAAAAAGCTAACCTCAATGTATGAGTGGATACCCAAGAATGATTTGAATATCTATAGCCTATGTATGAACAAAAACTAATTATATAAAAAATTATCTAAAATTATCAGTGCAGAATTTGGGCATTTTATCCCAAAATGATCAAGGAGAAAAATCAAAAACAATTTTAGATTATGCTGAGTGGTGTATTTATACAAATTTACAAGGTTGTAACCCCAATGATGTGACCTGGAGCTCTTGGGGACCCACAAATAGACTCTGACACTCAAAGAGAGAAGAATCTGTTGCCCACTTGGCTGGTTGGTCAGCCATTTGTAGGGCCACAGTGATTCAATTATCTAAAAAAAAAAGATGTTTTATCAGGTGGAAAAAAACTGCTGGTCATTTGTTCCCTCAAATTGTAGCACACATTCAAATGACTTTTTTTATGTTCTGTGAGCAAAATTTTTCAGAAACGCATTTCATTTTCAAAATTAATGTTGACATTTGCTGATATGAAATCAAAGATAAATTGGTCATTTCAGATATCTCATCAGTGGTCCAATGATGATTTTCTATTGATTTGATTAGCTTTCAAGATTTTTGTCCTTTCGATTGTGGTTCATCTTCAAGTAACATTTCATCATGTTTGAAACATAAATATCAATCGTACATTACTATCTTATCTAAAGCTTCTCCCTTGAAAGCTTTTTGAAACATTACAACAGTTTCTGAAGTAGTTTTCCCAAAAATGAAAACAATGCTTCAAACACTTCCAATGTTTTTTTTTATAAGCCATTGCAAAAATTGCCAAACATTCTTGCGAACACTAGAAAAAAAATGCCACTCAAAAAAAATTATTCAATTTGAAATCACACCACATGGCACTCCAACTCAGAATAGTGTGGAATTGTGACACTTGGCGGAGCACTATGCAACTACATTCAATTCACACATGACATTCAAATTCTGTTTTTTAAGGGCAACCTCTCATATGTTGATGTGTTAGAAAACCCACTTATTTTCATATGTATGTTGTTTTGAAGATTTTTTTGCTCCTTTAGTGCATGTGTGACCCATTTACCTTGCAGCTTACACATTGAATGATAAGGTAAATGGAATTATGCCCCTTGGACCTTATTCAACTCAGTTTTGAATAATTCGTAGTAGAAATCCTAAATGCATGGAATTGTAATTCTAACTGCTAATCAATTATTCCCCTTGATTTTATTTAAATCTGGTCTGAACTCTTTCTTTACCCTTTGTGCATTTCTCATAAATGGTCAATGCTGGTTATCGTAGTGTGAAGAAGACTATTTAAGATTGCACATGATAATTGCCCAACAGTCCATTTTTAAGAAGTTAAGAAAATTGAATTCAAAGTTTGATCTTTCACTCTTGTTATTTTTTGTTATTTTTAGTGCTACACTGTTCAGTTTTGTTTTATTTTGAAATTTGAATATTTTGTATTGTGATTCTGATGCATATTACAATGAATCTTATATGAATATACGTCATGTTATTTGAACATAATCACCGATTTTGTTTTTGATAAATTGTGTGTCATTTTTCTCATCAACAATATCTTTGTTATTTTTATCGTTAGGTTGCTCACTTTAGTTTGTTTTTTTTTTTAGCTTTGATGCTTAGTTTTTGATTTAATTTGTATAACGAAGTTAAAAAAACTCATTGCATAAATACGCAAAATGTGGGAGCTTTTGGGGTTTGTTTTTTTTTTTTTTTTGTATATTGAAAAAATAGAAGGAAAAATCTCCCTTCATTTATTATAAGTATTTGAGTTTCATTAATGTAATATCCATCAGAATCCTAATGCTGAACGTTAAAAACTTTGAAAAACCAAACAGTGGCTCTATTGGAATCTAAAAAAATATATAAATACTGCGATTGAAAGTTTTTCAAATTTTGAATCTGATTTTCTCAAATTTTTGAAAAAAAACTCTGCCTCTCATGTATTTGAATATATTTTTTGAACTTGATTAGCAGAATTTGTCTGTTCAGTTTTACAATCGGTTTCTCTTGTTGGTACATAGGTTGCTTTAAAACTTGATTCAGATTGTGTAAGAAGTGTCCAAAGTTCATTGTTTAAAACAACAATTTTACCAACAAGAAAAACTGATTCTGTTAATCAAATTCGATAAGACTTGTTTAAATGGAAATATTGCCCAAATACACTTTACATAGAAGAAATTCAATAAAACATATAAAAATTTATTTAAAAAAAAAAATCATTTTAAAAAGGCTTCAGTAATTTTTATCATGGCCTGTACTTGATTATTCTGTAAAACAGACTTTTCTTCATGTTGTACATGAATCTGTTCATGATTGTATTTTTCTTCCCAACAGGTCAGACAGGCTATGCTGAACTTATCCAGCCAGTTCTTACACAGCTCCAACCAAATTTGGATGATTATATGGACACACTGGAGCCAATTCAGAGTTTGTAGATTTTGTCTGCTTCAGCCACTTTCCTGTTAGGATAAGAATATTTTAATGATAGCCACTTGTTTATCTTACCTGTTATATCACTAGTAAGATTGGTGATACAATTATTTCGTATGTAGATATTTTGTATTTAGTAAAGAAGTATATCTAATGTACGGTCATTTGAAAAATCATTGTCTGCATAATGAAAAAAAGTCCAATTCCAGTTTAAAGCATTTGAAATGCTTCAATTAAAAGTTCTGATAATTTTCAGCTACAGGGGTCGCAAAAGCTATTTCTGCTCGAATTGCCACAGTTTACTCAACATGACTTCCTAGGGTCTTTCTTGTTTTTATATTAACCACAAACACAATAAAAAGCTTCCCAGTATTAATCTGCATCCATTATGTTGGTATTATGATTAAGATGCTGAACATTCATAGCTTGGAGTTTAGATAGCTTATACTGAGTAGAAGTATAAGAAATATGATAATAAAATATTCAGTAAACAATATATTTTTGGATTAATTCTTATATTTAACCATTTTTTGTATGAAAAACTGTGTCTCCATTGGCTCTGACTTTTCATCAAATAACTTTTCAATGGCACACTTCATGCAAACTTTTCATTGGAAACTTTTTTGCCTAAATGATGTTTTGCTGACCTGGCATTTTGATGACTGACATATCAAAAGCCTTTTTCTGTCTGAAGGATGTTTTTATTTTATCTTATTTTACTTATGAAGTTTCGTGTTTATTGTCTTGTGGATGAATAATTCGTATTGCAGAAGATAAGTAAATAAACTCAAGTTGATATAAAGTAAATTTTATGTTATCTTTTTATTTTTTTACATTCGTCTCTGGCCAACACAGACTTTGTTGTCTTTTATCCATTGACCATTTAATGGTTGAAAAAAAAAAATCCCAAAACAACAACATTTCTCAAAAATAATTCTGTTTTACATCTGTTTAACATTGGAAAAACAGGATGACGAAACAAATACTTTAAAATCAAATTTTGTGAATGATTCAGAATAATCCTGCAGGCATCGACACCTCATTTTAAAAATGTAATTAAAATTCAAAAAATTTTGTTCTTGAATTTTTTCTTAGTTTTGCTAAGACATGATCTTTTTTTAATTTTTATTTTTCAGTGATCTCAGATATGCTGTCTACATCAAGGTCTCAGGGCTTTCCATCACAGAGCAGTCCTATTTCAGCTTCCTACCATGTAACTATTTTCTAAACACTTCCTATTGGCTTAGTTAGAAACTTTCAACCAAAACTATCATCATAGGTCTCTTCAGTTTTTAAGTAGCTCTGGCTGGCTTGCTTTGTATGTATCACGCATTCAGATTGTACTAATGAGTCTAGAGAGCTGAAAATTCCAACATTTTCTCATTATCATATCTAGAAAAAACATTTTTTAAGTTTTTCAAAATCCTCCTCCAATAGGTTTTTAGTGGGGATTCGCTCTACAATGTACGTTTATTCTAAATTGATCCCTGTTTTGTACCCAACTGTATTTTTAGTAATCCAACAAAAAGCGAGTGAAATAGCTTTTCACCCTCTCTTTCAATCTTTCAATTGATCATCCCCAACAAGGCATACTGCCAAAAGATGTTGATCATGTGACAGTTTCCAAGAGTAACCAACCAGACTTATTTTATTTTATTTGTTTAATGCTTTCTGTTTATAAGATCAATATCCAGTTGGTGTAAGTGGATGTTGAAATTTTCATTCTTTAACTCCTAACAAAAAAGTTGGGAGAAAAAAACAAAACTCAGTTATGATTGTATTATGATGTTACGTATGAAATGTCGTTTTTTTTTTTCTTTTTTAATAGTTAGATAAAAGATGATATTAACAACAAAAAACAGTAAATATCAAATCAAAATATGATCCATTTGAAACAATAACCTTTTTCCAATGATCTCATGATAATAAGCCATTTCTTTAAAATCCTTCAAGTTTACTGGTCACCAATTAAGTAAAAGTACAAAATATGGTTCCTGTATTATTGAACCTCTCACTATGGATATGAAGTTCAAAATGCTTGGAAAGATGCTAACCTGTGGCTGAAATGAATAACTATTTTGGGGGTTCCACAATTTCATTTTTCGATTTCTGGAATTAAGTTCCCCTCTGAATTTCCTAGACAAGAGTCCTCTTACTATACATTGATTCTTTCAGATTAGTCCCCTCATTTCTGATGTCTTTCAGAGGGTCCTGTGATTAAAATGTTGCAATAAAGACACAAAAGATAAGAAAAATTATTCAAAAGAATCATCAATGTATAATATAATTTTCTTTTTTGTTATAATGCAGATATTCTTCTTGTTGTAATTTTATCAAAGACTGAATTGAATATCCGCTCCTCGCATAAATTAATCATCATAGCCCACACATGTACTAGAACTAATTATCTAAAAGAATTATCCGCACAAGATTTGAAGATTGTTGGTCCAAAATGATCAAAGAACCCTCAAAAGCAGGTTTTTTGAAGAAAAGAAAAAACCTTTTTAGATGATGCTTAATGTTGTACGCTTGCAAATTTCTAAGTTTGAAGCCCCCAAAATGTGATCAACAGTGCTGGGACACACATGCACACACCGGGGAGCAGAGAAAAATCTGTTGCCCACTTGGCTGGTTGGTCTGGTGGGCCATTTGTGGGTCTACATTGATCTGACGTTTATTTATAACTTGTTAGTTCAAATAAATTTTCGTCAATTTTATAACTGCAATTCACTTTCATTGTAATTTTCTGTTACTTTTTATCGAAATTCCACTCAGGCCATTAATCTGTGGCAGTGACTTAAAGATGAAAAGAAGTTACTGAAAAATTAAGATGAAGTAGTCATAAAATTATTAATAATGATATGTAATACTTCACCTAATAAAAATAAGTGAAAAAAATTAATTGCTGTTTCAATTCTAATACTGCGAGTGAATATTTGACTTTTTCTTCTTTGTTGCAGTCATTACCTGACAGCTTATTCATGACAATGGATAACGACCTTGCACCATCATTACAGGTGAGAATGGATGCAGCCTCGCCTGTAATCAGTCTGAGTAACCAGCAACTACGAGACAAGGAACAAACACTGGGTATTTTACCTCCTTCGCCTGGTGTTGCCTCTTCGACCAATCTGCATTCGGAAGTACATACGGTTCCGACATCTCAACCGGACAATTCCGGAACCTTGTCTGTATATCCCCATTTTGCTTTATGCAGTCCTGTAACTTCATTGGGAGATGCAGAGGTTGTTCAAAGGGCGTCGGTCCCTTTGGCTGCCGAAACCCCAATTGCCCTCCCCCAGCCAGATACTACACATCTGCTGAACAAAATCCTAATGGAGCCACCAAGCACCCAAACTTTACCCCAGGCAGCATCACACAGTCTCAACCAGCAGACGCAGCTTGTACAGCAACCCCAACAACAGCAAAGTGCCCTCTCTTCCCGAGTGATAGCTGGTCCCCCTGCTGTGGCAGCAGCAGCGGCAGCAGCAGCTCCAGCTTCTAAAGATGATTCTTACTCCAAAGATATTGAATTTATGTGGTTTAAAACTATCTATAATGCTTACAAAGACCCAATGACACCTTCAAAACAACCTGGACAACAACCTATGGTACCATCAGCTCCCCTCCCCGCTCCTGCCCACACCCCCCAACCGCAGCTGTCATCAGTTCACCAAAGGGACCTCACCCCAGCTGGTGGGGCGACTGGCAATTCTCTGCCAATGCTTGCAGTTGCGCAACCTACTAGAGTACTGCATCAGACAGGACAAATTCTGACCCAGACATCAGGCACTAACTCTCTTGTATTAGGGGCTACTTCTGAGGGGGGCAACAATAGGGTGATAACGATCGATAGGACGATTGATGACTCACCTACACCTGATAGTGTTGGAAACAGATCATCACCAACGAGCGACCTTCTCCAAGTTGGAGCAGTGTCTGGTCGTAAAAGGCACTCCATCAGCAAAACACCTTCATCTGGCCGGAACCAAGGCTTTGTCATACCTACAGTAAGTGTTTTTGTATGTGCGATATATATATGTGTGTGTGTGCGCATCTGTTTTATATGTAATGGACCTAGTCCTTGGTCCAGTAAGCCAATACAGAGTTTTCTATCCCCTGGACCAAATCATTTGGGTATCCTTCATGGGTGTGTCATGAGAAAGATAGCCTGATGGAGCCCATCCCTCTCCAGGCTTCTTTAATCTTACTCTTTATGCTGAGTTTCATTTTTAAAGTCTTTAGTATAACTCGGCCATGGACTAATCCGTGATAGACTGAACCAGTGACAAGCAATCTATCCCTGAGCCACAATGATTGGTCGTATATAATGTTTATCTATGTATATACAAGGTGCTACCCCAACCCCCAAAGAAATTTGACCGACCCAATCTCTAATTTCTATCATCTCCATCAATGTAGTCTCCTTATTTCATTTTAATTGATGAATACATTTATAGAATTACCATTTCCCTGCCATGATTTGAAATCACAACCAACTGAACAGTAGGCAGCTCTTTTACTGAACAGTCTTCCAAAAATTTCTGTTATAAACACGTACGGGTTTATTTCATTCTAATAAATATTTATGCTGAAGAATTTTTTTTTATACATACAATACAAAATATGCTGTAATCATTTTTAGTCTTTATATGACCAGTATTCATCATCATCAGTCTTTTGTCATCCGTCATAGGATTTGCCAGACCCTTCTACCATGGGCATCGCAAAACCAATAGTTTCTGAACTTGTCATTATGTCCATCAGTTGCCTTCCATTCTTGCCATGTTAACAGCTCATTGCTATTTTGTGATGTCTAAAGTTATGGCTATGGCTACTGCTTTAATCCCAACCCTTGTTGCTTATTAAACAGTTGTAAAATGTTAAACAACCTGAGTGTTGTGGTGAAAAGCAAAAAAGATGAGAATCAAGACACTCCTCCGAAGAGAACTATTCAAAAACTTTTCTTTATTTCCAATGAAGCTGAAATATTTCCAATTTTTCTTTTCTTCTCTTCCAGACGACCCCCATGATTAGAAGCAAAATTCGACCAGTGACAGTATCCCCACCATCTATTGCTAGAACAGAGATCTCATCATCGTCGGCTTCCTCATCCAACACATTTCTTGCCCAGTTGCTTACTACAGGTAAGATCCAAACGGTGTAACAACAATTACTTGTCAGTAACATTGACGCCAGTCAATTTGTTGTGAAGTAAATTAGTTGATTGGACAATCTATTGTTTGGTAGATTGGTCAAGATTCGGTGAATCAAAATGAAAAAAATCTATATAAAACATTTTTCCAAAGCAGAATGAACTACTTGAAGTGAATCTGACCATAGTTTCCCTTGAGACTTTTTCATTTTTTACTACAAGAACCATTTCATGGGGAAGTGAATGAATAGCCTATAAAGTGGGTGATCGATTTGTAATATGTGAACAATGTGGAGCTAGACCTCGAATTTCTATCCTTCTTTGCAACAATTTGTTCTATTCTCAATATGAATATCTCCTAAACTGGACCCTGACTGCAATCTTGGCCACTGGACCTTGACTTAAGTGCAAAAAGTTATTCAGGGTTAGTATTCAGGGACAAAACATACATTTTGCACCCTAAGATTAATTGTTTTGTAAATGCACACATTTTGCCTTGACACCACATGATGTCATTAAAATGTCAGCCGTTTTATAATGATAAACGAGTAACAGAGATTTTTGAATGTTACTCTACTACCAGAAAAACGAGTACATTTTTTTTAAGTAATTTTTTGTGCTTTCAATCCAAAAAAAGTAGAATAAGTAAAAAAAAAACAGCTTTTTTAAAGTTTCAAAAGTTATTTACTTCCAGAAAAGCAAAAAAAATGTTATTTTTTCCATTGAAGGTATTTTTAAAAAAAACTAATTCATTATTTTCAAGAGTCAACCCCTCCTCAAATAAATATCAATTTTAGTTTTAGATATGTTTTTAGGGGTTTATTTTTCTAATATATTCATTAAACAAATTTTTAAATATAACTCGAAATTTCCAAATATACTGACAAAACTGGGATAATAAGATGAAATCTAAAAACTTTTTCTTCAAATTTCATTGTTTGTTGCCTAAAAACTATGCATCATTAGTTTACCATTACGTGTTTACAAAAGTAATTAAATTCCTAGTTTCAATTTGATCAAAAGTTAATATGATCAAAACACAAATAACTCTTTCTTTTTTACACATAATAATGGAGAAAGAGAAATGTTCATTCAATCTAATCTATTAAGAAATTGTCTCTCAAAATCTAAAAAAACTATTAGTTTTCATGCCTCATGAATTCCTCTAGATAGCATTCCAGATAAAATCCTCGACATCCGATCATTGATTTTATCAAATGTTTTTAAAGATTCCATTAGCTCTGTTGTTTATATCTGACTTCTGACTTTTTTATGCAATTGGATTGAAAGCACAAAGAAAAAATACTTGATTTTCATTAGGTTAAGTAACTTTTGAAAATAATGTATTAGTTCAAAAGAAACTAGCTTCGATAGAAAATAAAACATATTTCTTTTAAAGTTGAATATTAAAAAAAGATGTTTTAATCTTATTCGAATTTTATTTGATTGAAAGCGCAAAACATTTATGTCATTTGTTTATGTTTCTGAATGACATCATGCAGTGTCAAGTAAAAATGAGTTCTGGTCAATGTTGGGGTGTAAGAAGTTCAGGATAGTGTTTGGGTTCAAGTCAATTATGGAACAAATGGAAACAGAAAATTTGGATTGTAGTTTCGCTACTGCAATTCTGAAAGATATGCATGGGACAGAGCTCTAGACGCCATTGTTCAAGTTTTAACCTTATCCTCATGTTATATATATATATATATATATATATATATATATATATATATATATATATATATATATATATATAAGTAATCAGAATAATGATATTAACACATTCATAAATATTTTAATGGATTATATTTCCATTTCCTAATAATATATATATATATATATATATATATATATATATATATATATATATATATATATATAGTTATATTAACTTCCCATTTTTCTTACTGCTGTAAGGAAAATTTTGTATGGTCCCAAAGTATACACAATTATGTGCCATGCAAGTCATTTTTACAAGGATAGTACCCATAAAAAATGATGGGATTTCACACATTATCTATGGATTGATTAGTATTTTGGAATATTTTTATTTTTGAACATCATTCAAAAAAAGATGTATATTTTTTAAGGAGACTTGATTTTTAAGATATTCAATATAAAATTTTCATCTATCTTTCAAATGACATAACTTGGTGTCTAAGAGGAAAAAAATTAAAAGAAGTTAAAACATAAGCCAATCGGAACTTTTACCTGCTACACTTACCGCAGAAACAGAAAGCGTTAGCAGTCGGTCACGTAAGTTCTACTCTCTCCCTCGATATTTAATCATCTTTGAAGAAAGGAAGAGAGTAAAACTTTTTTCCACCATGACTCTCTGACGTGAACAAACTAACATACAAATCAATTTTATGAAATTTGTATTTATATGTATAGATAGCTTTTGCTGAGGAATTGTCCTATTGAAAAATTGACCAGCAACCAATTTACTAAATGCTGATCCAAATATATCTAAAAGCATTAGCAGGAGAAATGATTTTTTTTCTTGGCCTTTGTACTGGTCCCTCTATAGTTGTCTCTTATTACTTTCTCTCCAGGTGTCTCAATCCAAAGTGGTCTCCCTTGATTTCATTGAGAGATATGGAATTGAAACTATTACTGATGAATTAGCTGTTTACACTGATGATAGTTTCTCTTGCGCCTGCTTCGCCGTTGGGTTTGTGTCGAAACTCCTGGAGGTATCAGGAGTCTAGCAGGTGCTACATCTCGCTAAGGATGACCTTGAACAGTGCGAGTCAGGGTTAGGACAATGCCAGACAGGCTGGCTAAAAAGGCGTGACTCAAGACAGTCAGCAGCAGTCTCTGTTGCAGTCTCATCACCTGATCCTTCATGTCTCCTAACACGTGCCGCAGAGGATGGTCCTGAGATCATACCGTGTGGGTTGCTCCCTGGCTAGTTGGGATCCACCTTAAACAAATCCACACCATTGGCACTTCCTCTTGAAGAAGTAAAATACTTGGAAAAAAGATAAGCCTACAAGCTGTTTACGGTTTCTTCTTGGTCGGCTATTGTTTGATTATTTAATGACCAAGTGATTTTGTGATCTGAATTTTTCTTGGTCTATAATGATACTCTATTCATTTGTGTGTAATGTGCATTTACACCCAGATTTTGAAAAGTAAGAATTAGGGTGTGCATTATACACAAGAACTAAATGTAACCCCCTCTTTCCCGAACAAATGCATGGCCATATTCGGGATGGTATGACTGAAAGAAAGTCATACTTATTTTCCAAGCTAAATGATGTGTAACAAAGAATTTAAATTGCTATGATGATGTTACATTTTCCAATGGTAATAATCATGTGAGTTTAAACAATGCAGCAATAATGGAGAAATGATATAAACTAACAATAATAAGCATGTATATAGCTAATTGATCATTTTCAGTTTCTGTCTCGTTTCCCATTTACCTAATCCAATTAAAACTTGGGAATTTTCTTTCAATATACTCGCAGTTTCTGTTAAGAATTTAAACAGTTCATGTTTCAAATATTGGAAACTCACAATTGAACCCGTCAAAGTTCAAAGGTCACTTTCAGATTTGCTTTTTGTTTCATTTAGGATGAGTGAACTTTTTCAATGTGACAATTCAACCATATTCAGTTCATTTCTGATTTCAATTTTTTATTGAATGAAGTTTTGTAACATTATTATCAATTTTGTCCAGTTTTTACTTTCATCTTGATTTTTAGTTGCTCTTTATCACAACTTTGATTCGAACTGTAATCCTGCAGCAACAATTGAACAGCATAATCCAATCTAAGAATTGAAAATGAAAATGAATTGTATTAAAGACTACTGGATCTCAAATATAAACATCAACAAGTGTTGAATGAGGTGAAAATCAGCTTCTGTTCAATCATGGGGACCCGTGGCTAAATGATAAAAATCAGTTAAGCATATACTGGACTCCCTGTTGCTAGAGGTTGTGAGTTTGATACTCACCGTGGCCTTACTTTTTAAATCTGATTGTGCTGTTTAATCTTGCCGTAGGATTATAGTCCGAGACGAAATTTTGATAAGAAACTAAAACGATGTAGGTAAAAAGAAAAAACTTGTCACATTTAATAATGATGTAACAGGTTTAGTTAGTTATGATATAAATATGATTTCATTTTATTCAGCAATTACAATAAATTTTACTGAACATTCCTTTTTGTGACACAGTGTGCCATTTCAATCTCCACGTTTGACAGCACGAAAAAAAAGTGAGTGCGTCTGATATACGAGAGATGTTTTTGCCAGCATAACTCCACCAACGGCATTGTCACTTGTTCTTCCCAATTTTGAAATGCTGGTAACACGTGACATTGCATTTAGCTAAAACAATCTCCACCATAAACCTGTTGAAACATCGGAAAATTCTCAAAGAATTTTTTCTTAATTTACAACAGAATTTCATACATACGTATTGCTGTTTGAGACCATTCATTGTTCAATTCTGAAGGAAAAAAAACAAAAAAAAACTAGCTCACTACATACATTTTCACTCTAGCATGATCAGCTCGAGAACTAACCAACTTGGCTCAATGCAGTTTTTTTTCCTTACAAATGGTTTTTGCTACATAACATATGTGTCACAAACCTCTAAAGCATCTCATGGGCACTCTGTTTTAAGAGTTTGGTTTCTTTATGGACAAGCTTCGTGTATACATACACACAATCTGTCTTCATAGTTTTAAATCGATGAAAGTTTTTTTTTTTTTAACTCATTCCAATAATATATTTGATCTTTGAAACATGACTGTAATTGACATGAATGAGAAACTGTGAGAAGCTGCCTTTCTCACTGTTCCTATTCATAAATACACATCCATCTATCTGTACAAATATTAATTAGAAATATGTTTGTGTGTGTATATATATGTAGTAATTCCCTGTGTATGATCTGCTGCCATAGATAATCCACACTCCCGATTAGGTTTGAATTTCAAATGAAAAATACATTATCTTGTGTATACTCCTGAATATGACAGAATTTTTCTTACTCAGGATACTTTTTTTATAGCACTAATTTGATTTTGATTTTGTAAGGGATTTTTCTAGCTGTTGTCAGTTCCTGGCTTCTCACAAAGACCCCAGTTTTATTATATTATCAACGTCCAATCGTCATCACTGCAATTATAGCAGTCATATAGACCATCTATACCCAACAAACAGTGCTGGAAAAGTGTCTCACAATTGTTTCCAGATTTTTTTTAGCAGTAGATTTTTGTAGAAAAGTGCAGATTATACTTGGGGAATCATAGTAGATGCTATTTTTTGTTGTAGGTAAGTACCATGGTGCAAGTACAGATGTCAAGCATGAACCTAGCTGGAAACCATGTATAATCTCAACAGTGTCCCTGGCTACTACGACTACCGTGACATCAGCTTATCCGCGGATACAGCCAGCACAGGATTCTACAACTCCCACTCAGTGTACATCTACAAATCCTGTTACTTTAGCCAGTTCTTCACCAAACAGTATTCCCATCAGCTTCACACAGGTAAGTCATGTTTTGAAATTTGAATCCCCCCACCCCCGCCTCCTCGAGTCATCTTTTTGCTTTTGGGGAATTCACCTCCAGTTTACTTCTTAGTTGTGCATAAATATTTCATATCAAAGGATTTGGATAGCAATCTGTTATATCATGGCAATCTTTGAGAGTAATTAGACTATTCTGAAGTTGACGAACTGTATCAAGCCATATTCTGGAGGAGCAATCAACGTTTTACTAGTCACTTTTACAGGTTTCCTTGAAAAGAAGTTATTAAGTGTTGGATACCAAGAACGAATTGTCGTTCTTTTTTCTGGCCTTTTATTTTTATTTATACAATCATATCCAAACTAGAAACAATCAAAGTACGTAATACCTTCTAGAAATAGAAAAAAAAAATCTTTGAGATAATGAAGTTGGTTATGAGTGGAACTATATTTCTTGAAATTTTTTTCTCTAAATCAATATCTTTTTTAATTTTTGATAAATATTTCCTTTCATCTTGAATTTTTTTCAGTTGTTTTTTTTAAGGGCAACTTATTCAGATCATCAATTTGTAGCTGTGAGTAAAAGATGAGAAATAATTCTCCTCTTGCCAACTGAGCTACCGGAGCTCTAATGGCTCACAAAAGATCCATCCTAATCTTTAAACTCACCCTTCCCTCTTTGTTGCCATATTAGAAATTGTCAACCAAAACTAACAAAGGTTTTTTTCAGTTTTCAATTTCTGGTCTGGTTGGCTATATTTGGTGCACATGTACAGGCCACGCCAATGGAGCTAGTGGCCTGAAAATTCAAACATTTACTCTTCATTATGTCTAGAAAAAAATCAGTTTTTGATTTTTGCATATTCCCCCTACCCCCACCCTACCTAATTAGGTTTTTAGTGGGGGTTCAATTTGCTATGTAAGTTTTTTTTTTCAATTAGATGAAGCATTGTCAACCATTATGAATTAATTTTTAATTAGACCAATACCATACAAAGGCAGCTTCCCGAGGTAAAAGAGATATGAGATTGTGTGTCACCTTGAGCTTTTTCCTTATTTGCGAGCCAAACTTTCTACTCACTGCCATAGATCAATGGACTGAATGAGTTGTGATAAAAAGCAACTGAATAAAATTCAAGATGATAGAAAATACTAGTCGAACTGAAAAATAAATCCAAATCCTGTTTTTATCAATATATCTTTTTGGGGGGAATGAATATCTATGTCTTTTGCAATTTAACTACAAGGGAACAAATTAACACTGTGTCTTGCAATAAGTACATTGATAGATCATAGGCATCTTCTTGGTTTTAAGTTTGTGAGCATCATTAAGTGTCACCTTGAAAAAAAATCTAATTATGGTACAGAGAATACCGTCCTTCCTCTTCAGCAATCAGTCTTGGAATAATTGAACCATTAACTGCAGATGGTGACAAATGTAATAGTTATCCATTGCAAGATAAAAGCCCATGTCTATTTTTAGTTAATCTATTGCAAGATAAAAGCCCTTATTCATAAATAAAACTGAGTTACTGTTGATCCCAAAACAAAAATTTTATGGAGTTGGCTGGAAAGACTGGAATGCTGGAAATTTCCGTCATCTGCTGTTATTGATCAATTTTTTAATATCTGTTCTTCTGTTTCCTTTAACTGGCATTGAAAAGCTTCCATTCTCCATTCTAACAATTAATACATTCATGTGCTTGTAAAATTTACCAAGCCCAAAAGTTGAAAGGGAAAAAAAATTACATAGGCGTTCCTTTGAAGTTCCTCTTGGCGGGGAAGGGAAGTAAGTTAATGAAGAAGTCAAATAGTGTAAACATAGTTACGTCCCTTGTATAAAAAAGTACAGGATGTTAACAAAATAAAAGGGTTTCGAAAATTTATTGAAGAAAACCTATTCAAGATGTTGACACTCACGATGCACAGTTTTGTAACAAAAGTGTGTCCTGTAGCGCTGACACTAGAATGAAAGTCTTTTTTTGAATTGTTAAAAATTTCCAAAAATCAAAAAAATGTTTTTAGTGGAGTGCTAATGCGACTTTGAAAGATTATAGGTTGACACGATATTTTTTAATAGTAAAAAAATTGAAAATTTCCATTATGCAAATAAAAAGTGCACACATCAATTAACTGCTATTTGGGTTTTTTTTTTTCACAAAACGGCATCGTGACTGTTTGCTAGAGTTTCACCAGAAACTTATTCTCATTTCCGGTTACCGCCGTTTTCTCACCACCGTAGATAAGGGGGCTGAATAGAGTTCCGATGAAATAAAAAAAGAAGCAATAAAGAAATTGAAAGGAAAATAGTAGTCAAAGATGATTTCATAATACTTCATTGAAAAATATGCGATTGGTGAAACGTATTCAGTTACGTACTTTGTAAAAAGAGGAAAATTCACAAGAAAACGAAGGGAAGTAAGTCATCGAACAAGTTAACTAGGACAAACGGAGTTACGTACCTTGTATAATAAGGATTAAAACAGGAACGTCCATTTTACAAATTTCTACAGGTTAGAATTTTATTTTCATTCAATTTTTTCCCCTACGAGCTTATAGTTATTAGTGTAACATGTACGAAAACGAAAGCGTAAACACTAAATGCAACAGAATTAGTTGCTTTTTTGGTAGGTATATGATACGTATATCACAGTCAACAAAAGGAAGGTTGATCACTACAAATCAAACTAACATACAAAGGTTCAAGGAACAATAACTGATTGATCACTGTGTTTGGCAGTCCAGTTATCCGATCTCGTTTCTATCGGACACTTCACGCATCTCCCGAAATCAGTAAACCTGGAAAAGAGGAAACGCATTTTCTATAAAAAATGTTTTCTTTTTTTGAAGAAGCTATTTCATACCGATAGTTTCCCTAAACTTTTGGTTAGCATGTCTTGAAATTAATTGAAACCTACTAATATACGACCTTTGGAGATATTGATATTATATTCTTTACTTTCTCTTCTTTCAGCCATCTGTCTTGGGCAAAGCAAGCAGCAGCAGTTCCCATTTGTCCAACATTTCCACGAGTGTCTTACCAGCCGTGTCTAGTCCTACATTTTCTAGGAACCAACAGTTGCAGGACACATCCAGTGGTTTTATTCATGGAAAACATGGTACTCATCCATTCTTTCTTTGTGTCATTTTTTTTGCCATGATGGAACTTTTACGGATATATTTCGGATGGGGGGACAAAAAGATATATTTGGAGTATGTCTTAATGGCAACCGTGTTACAAGATAAGCTTTTAACCTGTGGAGAATGTTCTGCACTCACTGCTATTTGTAGTGTAAGCAAGTAAAACCCATGATTTATCAGTTGGAAATATTAAGTTGGTGTTATATGAAACAATTGTGCTGTACTATCATCCTCTATTGATTCTGGGTTTCCAACTTTCGAAGCCCTTCCCACTTGGTGAGAAGGCCTGATCAGAGAGAGGGAGCACCTCTGTGAATAATGTGGCAGAAAATAAATGAGAAAAATGTTAGTGTACAACAAAAAAAAAATTTTTCTAAGTACCTGAAGAGGAGAAAATGAATGAAATGAAGATGTCCATTGAAATGGAAGATCCATTCTTGAATTATTTATTCATCTAGTTTAACCTGACCTCTTAAGATCAGTCAAAGTTTGAAAATAAACAGCATTTTTAGGATTTTATGCTTTCTTGTTTAAAGAAAGGTAAAAATACAAGCATAAGTTGAAAATGTTATTTTTTCTGTCTTCTACGTTAGAATTGATAATCAAGAATGTTCCAATTTTGATAGTTTTTAAAAATGCACACGGATATGGCTGCTATCACTATACAATCAAGTGTCTTTTTTGAATGAAGTTAGTTAAAACTATGTGCTCCTGATGCCATCTAATGTCAAACCCAGAAAAAACTCTTTCAGAAATTCAGACAAAGTTTGATGTATCTTAGATTTGCCAGGCACATTCACAGGATAAATGTTGAGATAGAATTAAAGAATATCTCTGCATTTTTTCTTTGGGTCGTGTTCACACAAGGTGAATCATTTTTTTTATCGATTCTGCATGAAAATGAAAATGTTACACTGAACCAGTAAAATTGCCCTTTTTGCAAAATTCAATTTTTTTTCCAAAAAAATGAACATTTTTTTATGATTAAAAATGTATGTAATCAAAGTGAAATTTAATTTTTTTTTCTCTCAAAAAATTTAATTTTGCCAATCAAGCAATTTCATTGATAAAGCATAACACAAATACCAAATGAAACTGCATAGGAGTACAATGATTATGTCCCTTTATTTGCTTCATAATTTAATTTAAAAATTTTTTTTCCATTCCAGCTAATCCTGCTTGTTCACCTCCTGACCCCAATTCAACGCCCAACAGCCCAACATTGTCATTGGGAAGTCCATTATCCTCAGGCCAAGAGATGGACACATCTTTTGTAAGTTCCATGCATTTCTCCTTTAAATTAATTTTCTAAATTCTGAATATGTTGGTTCCAGCTATTTTCAGCCGAGTTGTTTGTATTTATCAGAAGCAAGAGTTGTGCCCTGAGTTTCAAAACTCATGAAGCAATTTCTCAAAACAATCCATGGAGACCCGATCCTTGTCGGAATTTTAGGTCATTACAGGGATTGGGTTGCTAGCCCTATTCATCCAAGTGACTAAGTTACTAGTAAAATTTAAAAGAACCTCAAACAAAACTAGTTTTTAAGGTAATCTGGCTGATTATGTATGTACCCCAAGTACAGGCTGCACCACTGGCCTGAAAATTACAACATTTACTCCATATAATGCCTAGAAAAAACATTTTCATTGTTTCTTGACAGATTTTTGTAAGCTTTTTTCAATTTGTAATGTAAGTTCTTGCTAAATTGCTCCTTTAGATTGTGTCCAGCAGCATTCACACTCATTTTTTATAATTCAGACTTTTTAGTAATCATTGACCAACAAAAGGTGAGGGAAATAACATTCATTGATCACCCCCCCACCTTCTAATTTTTTAACTGATCACCTCCAGAATGGCATGCTGTTAGAAGACATTGGTCACATGACAGTCTCTTTTGAATGACTAACCAGATGTCTTGTCATTTGTTCTGCTTTGAGTAATGAATGAGCCTCTGTTCAAACATGAATAGGTATAACACATATCTTAAGAATCTGCTGAATTGTAGTAATCAAAACAACTAAGATGAAGATATTCATCCAAATAATACATCTAATGATGATGATATTTATCCAAATAACTTTGGGGCCATTACAGATGAAATAGATAGTATTTTCCCTACTGATGCCTTGGGTCAGCATTCAAACCCAGGTAAAAGCCAAGATGTCGAATGCTGATTTTTAAGGTAGGCAGACTGTCAACACCTGGAAGATTAGCCACTCACTATCTTTATATCTCCATTAATCCCACCGTCACCTGCCATACTCAAGTAGGTTTACCAAGTATTGATATAAGCCCTTATTGATTTTACCTGCTCAAATATTCACTGTACACCTTAATGCATGATCTTTATGGATGTTGCAGGGGGGGGGGTGCTTTATGTACATTTGTGGGGTTTGCTTATTTTCCTTCATTAGTATTAAATGTTTCATTTCCAATCCTTGAGTTTATTAAATTTAATGTTTTTTTTCTTCTGTTCTTTCCTTTCTTTCTTGATTGATTGTTGCCATATTGATCGATAGCCATCATCTCAACAGAAAGGGGCGTGTCCTAAGAGCAAACAGAGCCGAGGACACTGTAGAGAGCATAGGCGGGTGTCACACATTTCTGCAGAACAAAAACGTAGATGTAATATTAAGGTATGTGGAAAAAAAGATTCTCTTTTAATTTATTATTATATGGTACACATTCGTCTCATTGTCTAAGAAAACTTGAATAGATGTTGTTTTTTTGAACTTCTTAAAATGAGGTAACAGTCACGTCCCAGGGAAGAGGTTTCAAACTCAACTAGCTGTGAATTGTGTTATATCATCATAATGATCAAATAGTAATATTTCAGTATTATATCTTACTATTTGATCATATACAATGATACATTCATGGGAATCTGATGGCAGGAGGGAGTCATCAACCTGGAGGTCCTGGAGAGAGCCAGCCTCTGTAGTTTTGAATTCGTAAACTTGAAAGCCCAGCTTTGCTGGGAATGTCACATGATCTGTATGGATAGCTGATGAATTCCCTGCCAAATCCTCTAAGGGCACCTGGCGCAGGGCCACAGAAATACAAATTATCCTGAGAACCGCTTTAAGGACAGCCCAAAGCACTGGGGCTTATCTGTAAATGTGCTGAAGTCTCAGGCTATGAGCAGAGGTCTCAAATTCCCACAGCATTTCAGTGCCCTGACTTTCCCTTGAAAGTTCATTTCAAGAATCCATCTTGTCAGCTACATTTGGGTCTGCTGATTACAGCTTAGCCACAAAAATTATTGGGACGATTGACAACCAAATATGTACAGAATGTCACCCATAAATGGGTACACACCTAGAAAGTTGACTTTTTCTAAACCTAGCATTGCAGGATTTCATTATTTCTTATGGAACATTACACAAAACAGATATCTAAGACCTAACCCTTCCGCATTGAAATTCTGTTACCAAAAATATTTTTTTTGGGGGGGGGGTACTCATTTTGGACAGCAACATATTCATATTTTTGGTGTCTGTTTCAATACTGTAGAGTTTGGTCATAAACAATACCTGATAATATGTTTTAATTGCGTAATGTTCTATCAAAAATTAAATTCTGTTTTATTTTGGTTTGGAAGAAAATTGACTTTCTAAGCTGAACCTAAGCAGAAGACTGGCCCTCAAACTGATAACTTTGCAACATGCACTTGAAAGATTCATGCACAACTTCACATGGAGAGATCACAAGACAGCACAATATATTAAGACAGGTGTTTGAGACCTCATAGAATCCATTTAGATACTCAAATGGCGATGGGCTGGTCATGTTGCAAGAATGGCATACTACCGATGGACATCACAACTCCTCACATGGATCGCATACAAAACCAAGGCCTGCAGAATAGAAGATGGTGAGACGAACCAGACAAGTTCAGAAAGTATTGGATCTGTGATGCCCTTGATAGAGAGGCCTTGCGAATCCTGAGGAAGGTCTATGTCCAACAATGAATGATAAAAGACTGATGTTGAGAAAAAAAAGTGGTGATGGTGTACTCATTTATGGGTGACACTGTATACATACACACACATTCTTTTATTTTAAAAGAGACTTCACACAAAATGTTGCATTTTTATATGATTGTCAAATTTTTCATTATTTTTTTCCAGAGTGGATTTGATGTTCTACACAGTCTGATTCCTTCTCTTAACCAAACACCCTGTGGAAAGGTCAGCAAAGCTGCCATGTTACAAAAAGGTTGGTTATCCCCCTTCTTTCTTATATTAGGCAGTGTGAGTAGTGTATTTAACAGGATAGACAATAGAATCGTTGAGCCGAGTTCAAACTGTTTGTTCAATTCACATTAATGCCCTTGAAAAAGGTATAAATCCATGCCCCAGCCCCACTCCCAGGTAGACCATGGCAGACTAGGCTCTCTAGCCTTGGGAAGGCAGCCAGTCTAGAAGAAGGACAAACCAAACTTGAGGCGATTGGATGCAAACTTTGATGTCCTTCCAGCAGCTTCTGCAGCTAAGCTGATGCAAATTGTATCGCCCTCTGCTTTTCAAGCCTGAAAGGGGAATCCTATTGACTAGACATCCCAGAATCTTAATCCACTTTGCCAGACTTGCACCCTGGAGAGGTCACCAGTGTCATTCCATTGTCTATTCAGACTGAATTAGACCTTAACTTTATGTCTACTTATTCGGTTCAGTTAATTCTGAACACACGAAGCTCAAGACAGAATTGCTACGTTGTTCACAGAAATCTGTTATGCTTATCTGTGTAATTTCCTGCATTTTTTCAAATTTCCAGACACAGTGTTTTAACTATTGTATGATGGTTCATTCAGACCAATTCCCTCATCTTTGTTATCTTTAATCAAAACATTTCTACCTTCTGACCTTCCTCTGTCATATTTTGGAATGTTGAAAGTAACCCTAACCCAAAAATATTGATGAGGACAAGCTGAAAAGTTGTGTTTAATGTAATTTGCTTTGAATATGTCATGAAGTTCAACACAAATAATGAAACTAGAAACTTGTATTTTGCTGAAGAAAGATTTATAAACCTAATGGGACTATCTTTATAACAATTTTTTTTTCTTCTCTGCCAGTTGAAGAAAACAAAATCTACATTAGCTTTTTACGTTGCCTCAGATATCAATCCTAATTACTCCATATTACAATATCATTTGTTATGACTCTTACTAAGTAAAAATAGTATTTGAAGTAAAATTTTGCCAACCCAGATTGTCCACCCCCAATGCAGTTGTGGGGCCTGCAGGCCCCACTGGTCCCACTTGCTGCCTCTGATTTCATGCAATCTCCCTCTATTTAATTGAGAAGAATAAACAGAAGCGACATCATAAGAATAAATTTACAAAAAAAAAGGACGAAAGAACAGAATACGAGATATCCACCCAGCTTAGATGCTAGAGTGAGAACATTCTACCCCTATGAATTGAATAAAGGCTCCAGTTAAGGTTGGAGAGTGCCGTGGAAAAAATGTTGTGATTATAAAAACAACCAAGATGGGGACAACAGTTCAAATGTATTAGTAATACTTCATCTAATAAAGATGAATTGAAAAAATTTTTTGATACAGAAAATGTATTCAACACCAGATGATAACAAACATGGCAATGATCAGAAAGAAGGATTGGTTTAAGAGTGTAATTGGAACTTCTGTGTCCAGTTGAGGTCTTAGTGGCTCAATTGGTAAAGCTTAGAGAGATAAACTGTGCTTCCCTTGGCTACGGAAATGTGGCTTTGAATCCCATCTGAGGCTTATTCTTCATTTATTGATCAATACTATTTACTCACTACCAGAGTGTAATCAGCCTGAGCAAAAAGTTGTGATAAAAAAGCAACTGATAAAATTAAGTTGAAGGTAAAAAGTAGTCAAAAAATCTTGAAATAATATTAGCCTAATGTTCTGAATTGACATTGCTACTTGATTTATTCTACTGTTGATGTTTATGAATTTTCAACACTGAAGTTTTTTCCTTTGTTCTTCAGCTGCTGAATTCTGTAAAAAGATGAAAGCTGAAAGACTCAAAATGCAAAATGAATCAGAAGTGTTGAAATTAGAAATCGACAGCCTCAATTCTGATATCACGTAAGTCCTACATTTTATTCCTTGGTCTGGTCGCATGTTTTACTCCCTTGACTATGTTTTTTGCTTTTTATGACTTTTTGTATACTACTTTATTGGCTTGTTGGTTTCTTTCATGCTAAAGCAAGCAGAAAGTAAGCAAGAGGGTAAAGCAAAGCTCTTCTGTGTCTATACGTTTGCATCTGAATCACTTTTTACTACTACAACTACTATTTAAGTAGTAAGACAGAAAACAATTCCACTGAATGAGGCATCTCTGATTTTTCCTGTTAAAACTGATTTCATATTGAACCGGAAATTTTTTTTTTATCAAATCCCGTTGCCGTAATGTTTTGAAATCATTTTTGAAAAAATAAGATATGAAGAGTCGTAGAAAATTGACAGCAAAATAAATTTTGTTAAAAGTATGTTTTTTGGGTTTTTCTTTGCAATAAATATATATATATATATATATATATATATATATATATATATATATATATATATATATATATATATAATTTATCCACATAAAAATTCTATCAATTTTGGTGGGTATTATGCCAGTAATTTAATAGATATAAATCAATTTTATGACCACTCAGCTATGAATGCCTTTCACTCTCAAAGATATTCTGAGTAAAGGGTGGGTTCGAAATGTGAAATTTGACTTCTTTTGGAATTAAATTTTGTAGTTGAGAGTTCATAGCAGCTGGACATAAACCAGGCTTCTCTCTGGTATGAGAGATGTAAGATTGAATCTCACCGGAAACTTACTCTTTATTTCCGATCCCTGTTGTTCGCTTGTTGCTATAGAGTGATGACAAAGCTTTGAGTTGTGATAAAAGAAAATAATAAGATGAAGGTAAATGGTTGCCAAAACTAAAACAATTGGTCACAATACTTTATCTACTAATAAAAATAAATTATGAAATGATTACTTACATCTTATTTTGTTTTATTTTCTTTGTTTAGTTACTGCCAGTCACAATTACCAGCTACCGGTGCCCCAGTCACTCGACAGAGGGTTGACCAAATGAACAACATGTATACTGACTATGTGAGGACCCGTACCAGTGAGAATTGGAAGTTTTATATTGTATCCTTTTTCGTCTGTAAAATTTTCTTATTATATTGATTTAATTGTAAATAATGATAAACTAAGAAAATGGAAATACTTTCTGACAGTTTCCATATTTTAGATGTTTTTTTCTACTTTGAAAAATTTGAAAACCTTAATATTTCAAATTTTCTAAAATTCTTCTAAACGTAGGTCCGCTTTGTGTATTAGATTAATGGATGATCATGTTACAGTTGTTTAGGCCAATATCAACATCTTGATTCTTGAAACTGTCAACATCAAGCAAGTATTTGTAGTCTTGAGCAAACTTATATGAAGTTATTTTTCATTGGTCGATACTAATTCAGCTAGAACCAACCAAATATCATCTCTTATTGATGTGAATATTTCTTTCTTAATGAAAGAATATAAAAAATGCCATTGACTAATGCCATTCTAATTTTTATTCTTCAAAGAATCTATTGATCCTAAATTCAATGATACAAATCTAATTTTCTGAACCTCACCCTTCCTCTCCTGCTGCTCACCCTCACCCCTCCTCTCCTGCTGCTCACCCTCACCCCTCCTCTCCCGCTGCTCACCCCCAACCCCTCCTCTCCCGCTGCTCACCCCCAACCCCTCCTCTCCCGCTGCTCACCCCCAACCCCTTCTCTCCCGCTGATCTCCCCAACCCCTCCTCTCCCGCTGATCTCCCCAACCCCTCCTCTCCCGCTGATCTCCCCAACCCCTCCTCTCCCGCTGATCTCCCCAACCCCTCCTCTCCCGCTGATCTCCCCAACCCCTCCTCTCCCGCTGATCTCCCCAACCCCTCCTCTCCCGCTGATCTCCCCAACCCCTCCTCTCCCGCTGATCTCCCCAACCCCTCCTCTCCCGCTGATCTCCCCAACCCCTCCTCTCCCGCTCCCCAACCCCTCCTCTCCCGCTGCTCACCCCCCGCCCCTCCTCTCCTTAGTATATATATATATATATATATATATATATATATATATATATATATATATATATATATATATATATATATATGTATCCACCAAGGTTATTTTCCTTAACAGATGATCAGTTCAGTTTTATTATTCATCCGCTTTTTAAATCCTTCAACAATATAGTATCCACGGCCAGCATGGAGGAGATGTGCCGTACTGTCATGAATTGGTTTGATCAGTATTGTTCTCTGGTCACTCTCAGACCCAGTAAGTACTTTACATCTTTTAAAATCCAAGAAAAAAAAACCGGCTGAATATTCACTCAAACTTTTCAACAGTCATTCCCCCCCCATTCCCTTCTTTGTGAATTTTGTTTAATAAGAAAAATAATTAATAACAGACAAAAAAATATTTTTCAATAACAACCTTTAGTCACAGATCTATCTCAATAAATTGTTAGTGGGTTTTTTGGGTTTTTTTTTTTTAATTTTCTACTTGTTCTTGAAATGTCAAATTATTTCATCCATTTTTCTTTTCTTTTTATCGTATTTGGGAAATTTATTATAATCAATTTCCAGCTTGCCAGGCCCATTAAAGCGTAACCAGAGTTATTTGTACATTCCCCGGTCTGTCCCTTGCAAGCCTCTCAAAACACTGAACAAGAGGCTGGAATTTTGTCTCCTAGACAGGTTTTGAGGTCTCAAGTTTT
Organism: Thysanoteuthis rhombus; assembly: GCA_963457665.1. Classification (NCBI taxonomy): domain Eukaryota; kingdom Metazoa; phylum Mollusca; class Cephalopoda; order Oegopsida; family Thysanoteuthidae; genus Thysanoteuthis; species Thysanoteuthis major. The sequence goes on along the minus strand of OY735242.1, from coordinate 24,486,367 downwards.
GCGATCTCGTAGATTGAAAAAATGTAACTCACAATCATTTCCGTATTTTTCTTTTCCTCTTTTCAGTGGTGTCCAATGCTCTTCGGGAGGTGTGCACATCAACGACCATTCTTACAGAACCTGAACGACTGCCTGAGCAAGCAGCTTCAGCAACTGGACTTCCACGACGACGACATTCAATATCTGGAGAGATAGACATTTCCTAGCATTGCTAACATGGAAAATAACGCTAAGATGAGAAACAAACAAAAGCAAATAACAAAACGATCTGCTTATTTCCCTGTTATAACAATATTTGCTGGGTTGTCAGATTAGGCTACAAAGGGTGATAATCTGAGCTTTATCTCCAAAGATTTACCTTACAGAAGCATTGGGATAATGCCTAATTTGGAAATAAAGCAATACCAGCCTCTCTATGGTGGCACTCTCCCATTGTAGCCTAATCTGACCACCCCGTTTCAAATAACCACTACCACCTCTCACACAAGGCACCTATGTCACCGTTCCCTTCTGCTGATTGTCCTCAACACTACCCCCACCCAGGGGACACACCCAAACACACAACTAGACACACCACTGCTGATTGTAAAAATTTTTAAATCCTTCTCTTTTCATACGGTTGACTTGGAGTTTATGGCATCTGCATGACGATAATGACTTTACAATGGTCTTGTTGCTGCTTTGCCTTATGAAGGCACAGTCATGCCTGCCTACTCTTCTGGCATTTTTTCTTAATTATGTTAATTTAATTTGAATCTTTGTTTTTAAAGATGATAATAAGTCAACTGAAGTGGAAAAACAGATGAAAAAATCCCCCTCCCTTTCTCCAATCCTCCCAGACCTTGTCTGTTACGTATTGGTAATTATTTCAAATACAAATAAAAATTGTGGTGCTGTTTGAGAAAAAAAATGTTGTTTGTTTGTTTTATTTATTTATGTTGACAGATCATAGCTCCCTTTATGCTGTGTGTGTTTGTGTGTGTATGCGTGCGTGTGTAATCATGTTTTGCAATTATCACTCAAAGGAAATTAAGTGCTTTCCAATTTTATGGATTGGGAAAAACAGAAGAATCCCTCAAAATATTATCCTGTTGTCACCAGAAACAATAACTGTGCTGGAAATTCTGTATTAAAATGACACAGTATTCCTGATTTCAATTTTGGCTTCATGATTTTTTGTTTTGAAATTCAATTCAATCCACTTGAATGTTACCCGAAACAATAACATGGCAAAAAAATTCTGTCATTAAAATAATGACAGAGCGTTCTAAATTTTGATTCTAATTTAAATCATTTTTTAGAATTTTCCTTTAATTTCAATTATTTCATTGATTTTTAAATCAATTTTGCCAAAATCTATTTCAGTTTACAAAATCGAAAGTCGTCACACGATATAACATTTCAAAATTGAGTTTAAATTGAAAATCAAATCCAATGGATCCAAAAAAATTATCCACTCCAGCCGTAAAAACCATAAGTCCTTATTGTTTGTTTTTTGAAAAGTTGAAAAATAAAACTTAATGCATATGACAGAATGATCTTCTGCACAATAATTGTTTTGGATGACCTCAGATTAATATTTTGTAAAGGATTTTCTTCGTTTGTCCCAACCTACGAAATCAGAGAGAACCATAAATCAATGCGTGCACCAAAATCTAATTACCTAAATTAATTACTATAAGTATAATAATATATTATAATTATGCCTATTAAAAATGATTTCTCAATTTCAGCAAATTAAGAGATCATTTTTCTTTTTTTCAAAAACCACATTTGTATACATTGCATCACATAAAAATAAGAAATACTCATTAATGTTTTTAGACAATGCTGAACAAAGTAGGTCAAAGTATAGAATAAAATTTCAAATAAATCTACTTTATTGAATCCAGTCATATTTGTATGATATCAAAATATACCGGTACATTTTTATTGGCCTCAAGGAATCCTGGTGTTGCCCAGGAAAAACCTTCAGATTTCACAACACAATAAATATTAAGTTCCTTAATATATTTCTTGGCACCAATACTTGAGTGGGGGCCAATTATCAAAGAAAAAAGTTATTCCCCTTGGACTTTTTTTTTTGTTTTCTCTCCTTCAAATTGTCAAGGCTGGATATTCATGAATCCTATTCCTTACAAAAAAGTTCCAAGACAGCGACATAACAAAGTGTCAAAGATGTTTTTCATTTAATTTTATTTGAAGTATTATAAATCATTTTTATTTATTAGATAGTTGCATATTAATTTTCTTTAACCAGTTTGAGTAAAAGTTATCCTGCACATGAATGTTTCGATGGAGAAATGATTGTTTTACTCTGTTATGTTCTGATGTATGCATCAAAACTCATCTAGGTAAATACTAATAATTATTGACTTGCATTGTCTAGATGAACTATTGACCCTGAATCCAGCGGTTATGTATATTAAGGAAATATTTCATTTATGCTTTCTGGTACCAGTCATGTACACAGTATTATGATGAGTAACAATAATGTACAGTAATAATGAGCTTTAAATTTTCATTTAGCTAGTTTGCTGAGAGTAATTTAGTCAAAGAGCAAGTATGAATATCTATAAGACCTATGCTGCCTTATTTATGTGTTTTAATGTTAATATTACTGATGTAAAAAAAAATTCAGAGGGTCAAATTATTTGTACATGGAAAGACTGGTGTATTCACTTTTACAGTTTAGACATGCTTTGCATTATATTAAATTTTAAGTAAAATTGATATAATTAAATCCACAATAAAGGTCTTTATAAGATGACAAATTTTATTAAAAAAGGATTCAAGTTATTGATTTGTATAAAAATTCAACTTATTGACATAAAGAGCAGAGTGCTAAACACGTCTGTTTGATAGAGATTGATATAAGTTGAGTAATGAGCTTTCTCCTGAATTACAAAAATCAGATGACAAAAACTTGATTGGCATAGATTTTGTCGATTGGTGAATTATTATTCTTCAGTATTATTTATGTTTTTACAATTATACTAACACTTAACACACTAGTCCTGTTTTCTTTAATATTAATATGTACACATGATATCCTCAAGATTTAAGGGAATTCTGAACCTATCTTTTAGATTTTTAGTTCTTCTGACTTGCAGCCACCAATTGAGAAACCTGACAACTGACTCGCATCTCTTTTTGTCTTTGAATCCAAATCCAGTTTTTCTATTCATCCTGAATATTGGAAAACTAATCCAATTGTGTTGATGCCATAATTATTTCTCAATGAACAAAAGTGAACAATGACCAAAAATCATGTTCAAAAGTAAAATCAAGCTGAAAATGGAAGAAAAATTGATTTGGAAAGAAGTCATAAAATGAAAAATCTGAAGGAAGCCTAAATATGTAAACTTAATTTTTTTAAAAAAGCTATGAAATAAGAATGGGAAAAAAGTCTATTTATGAAACTGAACGTAAAGTGAATTGACAGTTTTGGAGGTTAAGAGTATGAAACGAAAGAAGCAACATGCAGGAAGGAAGAAGTTGAATGAAAACATTAAATTTGATGGGATTTTCTAAAAGCACAACAAATAAATTCCTGAAGGCGTAATGAGAGGGCGAAAAGATTATGACTTAAAGGGGAAAGTAAAAGAGGGAAGAGAGATTGAGAACCAAGAGAAATAGAGAGTATCTAAGGAGAGAGTGGTGGTTTATAAAAAAGAGAGAGAGAAAAGGGTTTTGGAGAAGAAGAGTAGTAGATAGAGATTGGGAGGAAAAGATTGAGAGAGAATTGGGGGGGTAGAAAAGAAAAGAGAGGATATGATTGTTAGGGGGAGGGATAATGATAGGGAGGGATAAGTTGATTGTTAGTGTATCTCTGAATTTTTGAGATGAGGTATTATTATTATCATTTCTATTATTATTCAGACTATCCTCATCTTGGTTTTTCATACGTTTCGGCCGTTGTACTTTACGGCCTTCATCAGGTATCATCTGGTAGGTGTGGGGAAGTAACAAACTGAACCCCTTATTTAACCGATGGGGATATATTGACCACACTCTCCTAGCATTAGTAGTACTATTATTGTCTCACACTGGGATTGAACCTAGAACCATCAGATTACTTGCAGTAATTACTTTTGTCTGATTCTGTAACCACTACATTATGGACATATAGCGTAGTGGTTACAGAATCGGTTAAATAAAGGGTTCGGTTTGTTACTTCCCCACACCTACTAGATGATACCTTATGAAGGCCGTAGAGTACAACAGCCGAAATGTTGTATGAAAAACAACCAAGATGAGGATAGTCCGAATAATGATTGATTGTTAGAGTCACAATACGTTTTCACAATCTCTTAACCCCTCCTCCCAAATTATCAGCTTTTTTCACTGATCAATCTTCATTTTTATTATCATATTTAATGATGTATTATATTATCACTCATGATTTAATATCATTTTTACAACTTCTTAGTTTTTATCACAAAACAAACGTGAAATTTTTCTTGGATTTGTGTATGAACTTGCTGTCTCTTTGGATAATCATCAATAAGGGCCGAAAGAAATGATGTGGATTGTGAAGTGTAATACAGCCATCTCGTAAATGGAGAGCGTCTGCCTGCTTTTTAGCTCAGCTCGAAAAACCATCTTCTTCGATAGGGGGCAAATGCACAACTATTTCATGCCCATCGCTGACCATACTGTCTTCACTTTTTACTCACTCCTTCATCTTTTAAGTCGACCATCATTTCAACTTTTTCATATTTATTTGCAAAAAATTGTTTATTGGTTAGCCAAACTTAATTTCCCTGCAAGCAGTAATTAAATTCAATCAATCTTTGATGTATTGACATGGAAAAAAAATCTTTCGACTCTGCAATTTGAGTCGTTTTCAAACAATTTTCAACACCGAATCATTAATTTGTCTTCTTTGCTATTCTTTGCTGGACATGATGAAACCTTTTTTCACGGTTACACTCAAAACAAAGGAAAAATCTTTGATTTTCATTTGGGATTTTAAAAGAATTATGAATAAAACCAACTTCAAAAATATCTGTTATGTCTACTTCTTTCTAGCTTGGAAGATTTGAATATTTTGAAATAAATCAAAATTTCCATCATCATCATCATCATGTGGTCATTTATGATTTCTTGGTAAACCTTCCAAGCCTTCCATCTCCACATATGTAGTTGGTTAAAAGTTGGTTACAGCCATTGTAAACCTTGACAAAGGCCAGCATCTATGGTGACTCTTCAATAAAAGGAAAGGAATTTTCTCTGGTGGAGATGATGGAAAAAGCAGTTATTTCATACAAACAATATCTATTTTCCGACATTTCTTTTTTGCTATAGTAGAACATACAAGTGTAAATTCTGCACCAAAATTCAGCTGATAATGTGTGAGGTGACAGGTTTATTGATCCATCCTGTAATGTTTTTTATATATATATATATATATATATGTATATATGTATATATATATATATATATATATGTATTATGATAAAATGAAGGATTCGCTACACTAACATGTTTATTTTGGGACTTTTTTAGGCGAATGATTTGATTTATTTGGATCCCTATTTACAATGTTATTGGGTGAGTATCTATTTTTCTGGGTAGTAAAATATATTTGTGTAGCAAATCCTTTACTTCATCATATTTCAAGGTCTTTTCTAACTCAACTTGATGTTGAATGTATCGAGCATTTTTTTAAATAAACCCATCACACAATGGATATTGTATTACTGATTCGTACTTTGGTATACATATATATATATATATATATATATATATATATATATACATACACAGATATATGCATGATTGCACTTCTGAGAAATAGTAATCTTCTCTCAATTGAGATGATTTTTTTTTTTAATTGCAATAAAGCAAATCCATTGTTCTCCCTTTTCTTCTACCAATTCCAGTTCAAATTCTGTATTTTAATCACATCTTATCAAATCTGAGGTAAAACATTGAACTACAAAATTTGATTTTCTGAAAGTTTGGAAATAAGCCATTCTTATTCAGAGCTGACAATGTTTTGCATCTGAACAAGCAGACAATTTTATGTCAATTCTTATTGATTGATTGAGCTAAGAGATGTTACATTGGTTATTAGCAAACGTAGTGAACTTGAAATTATTCCACTTAAGGTTCACCACCTTCAGTGTATCTCACCAAATGAATTGAAAACTGCATGAAATATAGACTTCAAACCTTTTCAGTGATATTTCTCCTCTAGAAATACACTGAGTTATAAGTGTATGAAAGTCATTGCGAGGAGGGCACAAGGAGAAACAAAAGCAAATAATAAGATAGTGTTAGTTGTAAGATGAAAAGAAAAAAGGTTTCCAAACCTTTGATGTACATTGACAACTCTTCTCAGTTGGATGACGATCAAAGGTTTTCTTTGTCAAGCCCTTCTAACCAATAGATATTACATATAAATCAATTCTGCGTAGAATGACAGGTTGTTGTTAAAAGTCCTTTTATATAGGCCTTTTGATGTCTTTCTTTTTTTTATATAGGCTCTTTGATGTCTCTTTGAATCAAAACTGATTTTTAAATCTAAAAGGACTTCACCCGATGTGCTTGTATGAATTTCAGCCCGTCAGAATACATTCATTAGTCGAAATGACTTTGCCTAAAGTTTGTTTGTGTGTATATGTTAGTGTGTGTGTCTCAGAGTTTACTTTTTCTATGTATAATTGTCTCTCTGGGTGTTTACATATGTTTACAAACTTTTTACATAATTGGAAATGGAATATGAAATCAATAGATTAAAAAATCCATTCATACTTGACTGATTTTATACAGGTATGTTTGTGTTACTGTGTGTAGATATGTGTTCATGTTTAAATGAATATCTATAAGTACTTCAATATTTGCCTTTGTCTATATTAGTAAAGAAAGAAACATATCTGTGAATTGATGAAGATCTTTTTCTAACTTTGGCATTAATCTGAAATGGACGCTGCTTCAGTCAGACTCTTATAGGAATTGACATTCTAAACATTTTTTAGTATAGTTTTTTTTGGTTTTTTTCCACAAACTAAAAACTAAATTTGTTGTATGAGAAATAAATTCCATCCAACTGACAACTAGAATCTAGTTTTCCTTCCCATCTGTACGTATATGTGTGTGTAGATTATGTATATCATATATATATATATATATATATATATATATATATATATATAGAGAGAGAGAGAGAGAGAGAGAGAGAGAGAGATAGATGTATACATACACACTTACAAAAGCATATGCATATTAATATTGTTATTCATGATGTTACAGTTACTGAGTCACTAACAGAATCACTTTTTCCATTTAATAAGAGAGGAATCACCACAAACGGGTTTATATAAATATTTGTTATTTGGATGTGAGGCAATTAAACAGAATGTTGATGAAGAGTAAAAGCATTCGAAGAGAAAAGCAGGTGCTACATCTTGGAAATTTCCATTATCATGGTATGTTTTGATGCATTTTGATGGTTGCCAGCCATCTTTGTCAGAGAAACTTGTATCTGTGCAAAGAAAATTTTATGCTGTTTGCATATTTTAGATCTGAGGAAAGAAATGGGGATATTTCTGTGTGGTGGGTTGTTCAGTAAAAGTGGGAGTCCTAACGTCTTAAATAGGGGTCCAAATAAAATCAAATCATTTGCCTGAAAAAGCCTCAAAAGGGCAGAAACACATTTGTGTAGCAAATCCATTATTTCATCATGTTTAATGCTCTACTAAAGCTCTTTCGAGATGTTGAATGTATAGAATACTTTATGAAATAAACCCACCACACATTGGATATTGAATTATCTTGGTATATATGATTGTATAGTGGATGTGAAGTTATCTGACAGAATGTGAACATTATATATATATATATATGTATATATATGGAGAGACAGAGATAGAGATTGGGACACATACTGATATGCTTGTTAATATTTGTCATCATTATTAACCATATTGTGATTACATCCATTTTTGTGGTACTATTTATAAGTATTTATATTAAATTATTTGCATTCAAATGCTTGATATCTAAACATATGAAATGCTTTTTGATCTATTTGCACCGATTACCATCCTTGACTGACTCAGTCACTCCTTTATTCAATGTTGTGAATGTAGGTGTTTTTATTGTGACTTTCATTGCAAAAATTGCTATTAAGATTTTTTTTGACTAAAATGATATTTCAATTTTATGTACAGTTATAAAAATAGTTAAAATTCATGATAATTCAAGTGATATTTTGATAACATAAATGTTGAAGATTCAAGTCACACTGAATTTATTGATATATATATCTAAAATCTAGGAGATATATATCTGGAGAACCTAGATGTTTCAAGATTCAATTTTAGATGTAAACTTGAAAATAAAGTTGACAACTGTGCCCTTGCTAGATCTTCACACAAGAAACGAACTAGTAAATCTGTGGTCCAACTTTCTGGCTTGATGAATGCACTTGCATGTATCGTTTGATATATACTTGTATATGTAATGTTACATTTGCCAGAAAGATAAACAATTTTTTGGTCAATCCTTTTATTTCTTTTTGTAGAATATTGAGATTTAATAAACTTTCCCCAATCTAGTACAAAGCCGACTTTAGCCAAATGGAAACCTGGAACATTCCATTTCATTTCCTATAGTGGGGATGATCATCTGCCTCGAAGAGTGGCATCCAAAATCCATGAATTTGATCACTCATTACTAATTTAAAATACTCAAATATTTCCGTCACTATACAGGTCCAAGGCTGTCAGTGAATCCGTACCAATGTTTATATATCTATCATAAATGTATTAATCATGTTATTCTAAGAAATGAAGTTATGCTTTCCGTGAAATATGAGAAGGTTGAGATTTGATTAAATTGAATATTCAATAAAAAATAGTGTATTTTTTTGTGCTTTCAATCCATCTTGTGTAAATTTCTCAATATTTTTTTAGGGGGTATTTTTTACAATGAATGTTAAACTGGGCAGTACTCTTGGCTATTTTTACAGAAGTAAGGCCTCAAAGTATGAGATCCATCATTTATACAACAAACGAAAGTTTGTGAAACAATTTTTTTTTCATTTTTTTTTATTGAACATTTGACTAGATAAAATGTTCATAAGTATCAAAACAGGTGATAAATCATTATGAAAATTGAAAATAAATAATAGCAAAACATTATTCTTGCTTTTTATCGGAACTAAACTCAGGCTGGATTCCCCTTTGCAGCGAGTAAATGAATTAACTGCAAGGATTGGAATAAAGAATAACTTCCTGGTGAAAATTGAACTTATTACCCTCTATACTGAAGGGTGGCTTATTTAATGTGTTCTTACCTCTGAACTACTGGAACTCAGTGGCAAAAACCAGTCCAAATCACTTGAATTCATTCTCTATCCACAATTGCTTCTTCATTCCGATGTTAATTTATTCACTCTCTGCTGAAGGGAACACAGCCCCTACATAGAATCTCGTACCAATATTGGAGATATTTGTGGACAGTCTTGAGTATATATATGAATGTAATTTTGGGAAAAAAAAAAAAAAAAAAAAAGACAGAAAAATCTCTTAATCAAGGAATAATTCCTGGATTTACCCATATTTTCACCCCTTCTTTCTTACCCTATTAGCCAATCTTCCACACAATTTCATTGAAATCCATTCAGTACTTTATGATGATATTTTTTACTGGGTTCTGAGTATATATTCCATCAGTCATGTTGGTCTTTTGGGGGGTTTTGAAATAATGTGATTTTGTTTAGAGTTAACATATTTTTGAAAAGAATGCATCAACTTCTCATGATGAACCTTGTCAAAGGAGATAAAATTATCAAAAAGAAGAAACAGAATTATTGTTGATGATACAATCCTATTCAAGGCTTTGTGCTCTGGATTAGATGTTGTGATCCACTTTGAGATTAACACTTGCCAGGAATTAATGTTAGGAAAAATAATGAAATTCAACATATTACAATTTATGTATGAAATATCAAATATGGAGGCACCAAGCCTTCAAGGAAAAAAGAAAGAAATTTGATTTTCTGCCACACTTGACTTGCATAAATCAAGTGGTAGAGCAGCTATTACAGTAAGATAGGCTTTCTGATGATAAAGGAGTACAAATTAGAATTTCTCTGAAGCCTTTATTTGGGATCCATACACACTTCATTTATACTTGTAAAATGACGGTTTGAGTCATTGTGATGATAAAAACTGAAATTAAGATGGAAAATGGGTGTCCTCTGCCACTTCTAGAGGTCGGGGGTCAAAATGATATATTCAGAATATATCTTATCAGCAAAGAATAGTACCATCTTTTTACAAGTGTACATTGTTGGCATTACATGAAACAATGATACACTATTATCCTTCATTACAACTTTCAAACCCAAGGTGAGAATGTGTGATCTATGGAAGATCAAATGTCCTGTCAATCAGCGCTTGACGAAAGATGAAAGAAATACAAGTAAAAACTACCATATTTCCCTGGTGTCGGGGATGCTCCAGCCTGAAGCCAGAAACACCCACAAAATCGATGAGCATTTGATTATGAGAGTTTTGTTGTTATAAGATGAACCAGAAAACCCTTTTGTCGTATACTAATTTTTATTTCTTTTGTCTCTTGATAATGTTCCCCAAAAGTCAAAGTTCTTTGAGGAGAATAAAAATATCAGTAACAGTGGAATACAATATTCAAATTACTACTAGTCTGTTGGGAATGAATTTGTGATTATGGACGTTTATATTTTGATATTTCTTTTTTTATTACTATTTTATACTGAGTAGCATTTGAGATGATTTCCCATCATTACACATGTATCACTTGTCCTTGACAACATGAATAGAATAAACAATTAAAGAAAATGGGGTTGGTGTAGGAATCAAACCTGCCACCGATAGGATAGCTGCTTCAATGTAGCGATACTCTTACCATTGAGCTAAACAGCTGCTGATAGACTTTAATCAGAGGTCATATACAAGAGTTCAGATTGATATTTAATATAGATTCCCTTCCTCTGCGGTTAGGGTTAAGCGGTAAACTTCAGTCTGCAGGATGCAGGGTAAATTCTCAAGATTTATTTTTAAGGAAAAAAATACCATCTTTGACACTAGGAAATATGGTAAGATTGGTTGAAAATGCTTCCTGTAAAAATAAAATTCAAGACAATACAGACATCCCACAATATAACAAGGTTTGCAATACAAGGTCGGTGGTTTACCAGCATTTATCACCCAGTCATCAAGAAAACCCACACATAAAAAATAAATTCCTCTTTGAACCCATAAGCCAAAACTCAAAACTGAAAGTTGATATACTTTATCATATAATTTCACCAAATATATTACAAAGAGCAAACATTAAAAAATGCCTTCGTTTGTCTAATCAAATTTCACTTAAACATTATCCATCATATAAAAACCATCATTCTTCATATATCACCCACCCTTGAATATTGCTGTATCCACCCTGCAGTTATCGTGACAGGCTTTCTGGAACCACAATAACCATGTTATGAGGGACACCTGTATCATAAAGAAATAAATAATAACTCACACAATATTGGTATAGTCATTTTTTTTATATACATATATTTTTAAAAATTTATCTTTTATTCTTCATTTTGTCAGTTATTAGACATTTGAAAAAAAAAAAAAAAAAAAAAAAGAAGCTTTTTTAATGGAATGTTTCCGACTTTCATCTTGGGAAAGGACGTGGATAATAGTTCAGAGGTAAAAAATAAACCAAATTTATTACATTTAAATTTTTGGACAGAATCCTTCATCAGAAGCAAAAAAACAAACTGGAAGTCGACACAAACTGATTCCTTAACTATTTACATCGAACGTTCATCTCTTCTGGATTTACGGTCAGTCACTCTGTCTTTCCCCATCCACAAATGTCATGAAGACTTACAATCTGAACACAAGTCACGCTTGGAGAAAACAAAAAAATTGCTTCTGAGGCAGGGTTGCCATATTGGGCTACAAGGGGAAATAATCCAAACTTTATCTCCAAGACTTCCCCAACACAGGCATTGAAATAGCGTTAAATTTGGAAATCAAGTAAGTCTGGGGGCAGAGGTTCAATAACTCTGAATAGAGATATAAGGCTTGAACCTAGTATTGAACTTCTGTCTCCAGACTTGTTCAATTTCCAAATTGGACACTATTTCAATTCCTGTGTTGTCGTAAGTCTCAGAAATGAAGTTCAGATTATCTGCCCCTGTATCCCAATCTGGCAACCCTATCCGAGGAAGGACTATCATTTGTCGAAACCAAGTAAAATAAAACATAAAAAGAACAAAAAAACCAAGAGTAAAAAAAACAAAAAACAAAAGAGAATTTAAATAAAAAAATAGACGTTAAGAAAATATACACATTGGCTTCTTTGAGGGGAGGGGGGGCATAGTAATATAGACCAGCTACTCTCAACAGGGGCCATGTGGCCCCATCGGTGGCCTCGGCTCATTTGAAAAAGACCATAGACTGAGATAATAATAAATTAATTTCTGTCTATTTGTATCGTATCCAGTGGTGTAGTGTGGTTGGAATGGCGACCCCTTATTTTAGGTGGGGGAGGGGTCGATATACTTCTAAAATCAATCTTCATCATAATTGGATGAAGTGTTGCAACATTATATATTTTTACCTTCATCTTAATTTCAGTTGTTTTTTATACAACTTTAAATTCTGTTGTTTCTCAGGCAGGAATAAAAGTGCTTTCCAGCAAATGGGGGGGCATGAGTTTGAATAACAGTGCATTCAGGCAATAACAGTGTGAGTTCAATTCTCACCGAAGGTTTAGTCTTTACTTCCGAAAGTGTTATTTGTTGCTATAGCAACGATGTCCTGGATTAAAAATTGCATTTTAAAAAAAACGAACAAACCAAGTTAAAGGGAAAAATAGTAAAAATTGAATGAAAATATTGTACGACTAAAATTCTCGATTCAAACGATTTTCTGATAAGAAAAATTAGCAAGCATACATTCAAATACTTATCACGTATGAATTTCAAAACATCTCGGAAATTAGTCAAATTTTAAAAAATTATCCCCCCCCCCTCTCCAGAGTAGGCAGCCATAACTTCTTTTTTTATCACTACACCACTGGTTGTATCCCTGTTTGATGGGGGGTCCTGAAACCTGAGAAGAGCTCTTAAGGGGGCCGTGGCCAGAGAAAAAAAAAAGAAGTTGAGAACAGCTGATATAGACAGTCATTGAACCACATTCAGGGATTTTTTTTCTTTCCTTCAAACCTGGCAAATTGCGTAATAATTATTTACATGAAGCCATCATTCGCACAATATGACAGCAATTAAAACATTTTCGGTTGATTGGACCATCTTGTGCGTGCATACCGCTTGTGGAAAAGTTCATCTTCTTCATCAGAGCTATAATCGTGATACTCCTTTTTCAGTAACTTGGCACCAACGGTGAAGTCCGTCACATCATCATCTTCATACTCCTGGAAATTGGGAAGGTTACCATCGATTTTGTGGAAGCCCTGTTCACGGTACCGTTCCTCCCCACAAAACCGGGAACACAGAAGAAAAACGACAACAACAAGGACTAGACCTGTGGCAGCCGCTGTAGGTACACAAAGAAAGAAAAAAAGAATTATTAGTAAACAACAGATAGGAATGAAAAAGGTTTAAAAACATGTAGACGGATGGAAATTAAGAGTAATATTCTTCCTAGTTCAATACTCTGCACTCACCTGTGATAAGAATGACCAGCAAAGCTGAGAGTCCAAAAATGGTTGGTTCTCTCGTCAGGGCAATGGTGTATTCTTTAGAAAACTTGCCTTCGACAACATCAAGAGTCTGAGGAAAGTAAAGAAAAAAGATTTCATTTCTATTGATAGGTAGAAATTTAGGCAAGAAGACATTTATGAAAAGACTGAGATCAAGTCAGACATTGAATGATCTTAGAGTTTCTGCTTTCCGACCATTTTTGACCAGACAGATGCAGATGTGATGTCATAACCAATGAGGTTTTACTTAGGTGTCCTCTTTACTTTTAGTTAGGATTTGGTACAAATTTCTTCTCTTAGCTAAATATCTAAAACTTCACTTCCCACAACTCCCTCCTATAAAAGCCCTGAACACACGTGTTCAATTACTCATTTGCCCTGATTTTGTAGTCGGTTACTTTCTTCCTTTCCTTCTTTCTAAACTAGTGGCCGGTGTAGGTTTTATTCTTTGACTGTAACTGTATAAATTGTCTTTTGTCACTAATCTTCCTCGATGTGAGAATTTGCAAGAACTTTATAGCTACTTAATGCAAACACTGCAACTATTTCACCTGACACATTTTTGGCAACAACTCAAACGCTGCACTTACTATTTTGCCTCCTTTTAGCTCCTTCTTGCATCTAACCTTTTAATAATCTAGCTTAGTCAAACATATCACTCCTTATAATAGACACATATGATTAGGCTCCGTTCGATAGATAAATCAAACGAAATTAGACTTGTTATGTCACATGTTCTGTAAATACTTATTCTTTCTTATATTTCATTTTAACATACAGGAATAACCCTCTAGAGTAGAGGGCCTCTTCTCTTCTTTACACGATCGTTTGTATTAATGTTTTCATAATATGTATCCCATTTTCAGTCTTATATTGTCATAAATGTTATGCATTAAATGTACTCATTTTTTTGTCAAAATACTTGTTAGTGTTTTCTTTACTCTGTTTAATCTCCGCATCCATAATCATACTTGCTGCGCATACTCTCAATGCTGTCAAGGCAACCATGCATCTCCCTTCCTCCTTCAACATTTCCAGTGACGTCAGCGTGTGGCGCTAACAACCGAACCACGTGGAGGCACTACATCTTCTCACCACACACAACTAACAGCCATTACTACTCTCCCTCACACAATCCAGGAACCACACTCTAAGGCATTGTATTGCTCTGTGTAATCAAAGAGGCTCAGAATTTATCCTAGGGCTCAGGATTTGTCCTGAGACTCAAAACTACCACTTTTTTATCCTTGCAACAACGGTTGTAAGGACAAAGAGAATTTTTTAGGTGTTCTTAACCACATGTTTGGATGTGTGGTATCCTTTCATTAAGTCAACCTCGTGTCGATTCTTAGAAGTTTGAGTAAATAGGGAATGGGAACAAAAAATAGAGTCAGAGAATTAATCATTTTTCTTTGAACAAGAAGATTTGTAGAGCAAACATTGTGATAAAAAATTGAATATCACAAGTATTTTGAACTGTAGATGAAGTATTCATTTTGTTGTCTGTATGAGAAGAAATGATTTTCAGCCATGTTTTCCAGATAAAAAATTGATGAGATTCATTTTTTCTCAAATTAGAAAAAAAGTACATTAAAAAACTGATCCTCATCTATCAAAAATCAAAATGAAATTTTCAAATGAAGAAAATTTATTTCTGAGACAAATTGTTGTTATTAATTCAATTGAACTATTTTCTTATATTTGTTGTCTTCTCACCATTTCAAACAGCCTACCCTCAGGTCTTTCAAAAATGTCAAAAAGAAACCCTTTGTTTGATCCATGGGAGTCTGCTATTTTCATTCTGTTCCCCCCGTTATATCTTACATCCTTCCACGGCAATTTAGAATTTGCCATCATTAAATTTTGATCATTAACACATTATAATTCAGCAGAGAACAGACATAAGGTCTAAGGCTCCTTGAATACACAGACATTTGAATGTCTTATAGGACATTGATGTTCCCAAGAGGCTACCAAATGCAGCAGACACCAGAGAAATGTACAGCTGCAAAACATGATAAAGACAAAAGAATTGTCATATTATCTCGATTTATTTATTTATTAGATGAAGCATTGTCAACCAATATTGATTTTAGATTTAGTATTTATTTCATCTTAATTTCCGTTGCTTTCAATTGCATTGTGTAACAATAACCAGTGTGGATTGGAAATAAAAACAACCAGGAAAGAGTAATGAGAGTTCAAGTCTCAGTAAGAGCTTATCCTTTATTTCTGATCCACACTCTTTATCAACTCCTGTAGAATGATGGTCTGAACAGTTTTGATCTAATCAAATGAAATTAAGATAAAAGAAAACACCAATAAAAAAGGAAATAGTAATTTACATCTAATAAAAAAATCAATATACTATTACTACTAATGGTTGTAGGATGATTGCAATGAAAAACAAGTGAAATTAAGATGAAAGAAATACAAGTCAAGCATTAATGGTTGACAAGAGGACTGGTTGGATGAACCAATGTATGATAATTTCCTAAATGTTGATTTCATTAATCCTCACAAAAGTAAAGTTACCAGGATGAAAACATTATTCAATCTTAACTTACCTGTACCCAGTCTTCATACCCATCAGCTTCAATGGTAACAATATAAGAACCAGGGGCAAGATAGATCCAGAAGTGACCTTTCTCCCCCGTGAAATAATTAGCTGAAGACTGGAAAATATTCACAGAGGCATTGATCACAGGTGATTTTGTCGAATTATCAATCAGCACACCATGGAGACCTTGACGTACCTGAAAGTATTGAATAAAGTCAAGCTTTTTTTTTTCTTTACTATGAGTCTTGAATTCTGAGATGAATGATTTCTGATTATCTCAGTGTGAAACATCTGATATAAAAATCAGACTCTAAATAAAAATATGTATAGGGTACACCATATGTACACACACACCACAATATACATCTGTAAGCATAAAAAAAAGATTCAGTATGCTAGTAATTTGTTGTTATTTCATGTGGACCTAAATTTTGCATTTAATATAGCCTTTTGAAAGTCCCACCCTATTGTTGCATTATGGCAGACTAAGTTTAGCCCCATAAATATCCACTTGTAGCCATATATGAATTCATTTAGATTGTGAGTAAACCTGCTATATCATTTTCTTCACAACAATGCTTTTCTAAAGGTTTCCTCCTAAGGTAACCTTTTTCATCTGGGGATCCATGGAATCCTAGGCTTGTGCAAGAGGTTATTCAAAGGTTCCAGAAAAGTTTAATACATGCTTCATTTGAGTTTCTTTTTAATATAACAAGTAGTGATCCCAGTTTTGATGACATTTGACAACAGAAACACCTGAATTTTTACAAAAAAAAACCAAAAAAACAATGGTTGTCATTCTTTCACCCAAATGAACAAATATATCAAAAAATGCAGAACACTAATAATAACTTTTAGATTCCGATACATATTTTGAACCCACTTTTATGTAGGGATTCCTTATGATATGAAAGTTATTTCAGAAATTCCTCTAGTCTAAAAAGGTTGAGAAAGGCTATTCTAATATGTCTAGTCTACAACCTCTTGGATCCCTCTGGAGGCTCCTTTAAACATATAATCAATAAAAAGAGATACAAATTTCTAACCTCTTGAAGCAAGTCTAATAAGGCCATTCGGTTGTCTTTCCAATATTGAAGAAGATCATTTTCAGCTGGAAATTTGCAGCATCCCAAGTAAATACTAACGGCTCGACTGTGGCACACAACAGAGGCATAATCCTGAGGAGAAAGATTTGGAAATTATCTCAAGGGAAGATGAAGCATTGATAATATTGAGAAAATCATTAATATTTTTTTAACAGTGATAGACCTGACTGACTGACAAAACGACATAGCAAACAGCTCACACCATCTCCACAAAGTATTCCCTCCCTCACAAATGAAAGAAATGCTTATCTTTGACATCACTTAAGTGAGGAAGTTGAAGAAGGAAATGATGATGTCACAATAATTCCAATGGAAACTCAACATAAATATATATTTTCTTGAATTCACATACTATATTTTTTCAAAATTTATATTGGTTAAATTCTAAATACTCCAATATACTAGTTTTACTTCAAAAATATTTTTTTTAAATCAAGTTATATTTTAATATGAACAAATTTTTAAGATTAAAGTCACATTTAATTTATTGATAATATATTTCCTAGAATTTAGATGTATATCTTGTGAATTTAGATGTTTCAAGATGTTCTTTGATTCAATTTTAAATGAATAAAAAAAAAAAAAAAGGGACCAGCTCATTTATGGTCTGACTTCCTGGCTTCTTTAGATGATAAATTATCTCATCATAGATAAGTGTTTTCAGACTATTGCCCTCATCTCAGATCAACATTTGAACACAACATTCCAGTGGTTGTACCCAATGACCTCCAGGCTGGTGTCATAAACAGGAGGTGTACCAGAATGCTGAGGTGATTGCATCAAAGACTGAGAATGAGATGTCCTCACTCCTCTATCTATTCAATTCCAAAGTCAAAACAATGGTGCTGACCATTTTTGATATTATAATTATGCTTATGTCCAAAGTTCTGTGCTTTTGGACATTGATATAATTATAATCAAAAATGGTTATCAACATTGCTTTAATGTCTACAACACTCACCTGAAAAAGGCCGAGGTTACAAAAGCCAAAATGACGTGTTCAAAAGATGAACTGAGACGAGGACAACAGTCTGAAAACACTTATACATAATTCCAAATTTGGTTTTTGGACAATCGAATCTCTTCTTCCCATTTCAGTTGATTCATTCTTCAGCCCTTCTCAGGTATGTAATCCTAGAAAAACGGTCAACTTTAAGCTGGAGTAGAAAAGTTGGCCTGTTTTTTTGAATCATACACCTGACAAGGACTGAAGAATGGATCAGCCAAAATGTTGCATTGATACCATCAAAGATGTGAAAAAAAAATTCAATCGCCCAAAATTTAGAATGATATTTATTTGTACAACAGAAAAAAATATACAGCCTAAAGTTTCGATACACAAAATATTCTTGCTTACAACAGTCTTATTTGAATCTTTAATAATTTGGTTTTGGATCACCGATACTAAACTACCAGTTAATAATAAATGTGGTGCAGAAGAGATGAGAATGAGTTTAAAGGTTTGATTGGGACTTGTACTGGTTACTATGTTCCAGTAGCTCATTGGTAAGAGCAGTTGCGCTTTAAGCGAGCATAGAGGTTTGTGAGTTTGATTTTCATCTGGAAGTTTTCTTTATTCCGATATTTGCTGTTAATTTATTTGATCACTGTTAAAGGGAAATCAGCCTGCGTTTAGTTAAGATTAAAAAAAAGCTCCATGAATTAAGATGAAGGTAAATACTAGCAAAAACTAATAATGATTTGATATTCTGCTCATTAGTATAAGAATGAGTTAGCCATAGACCTGCAACGACAGAAGTAAGTGATGGGGGAATAATTACCAGTAAACTGCCACTATGCTTGCTTAGCTTGGAGGCTTCAGCAATTCCATTTTTGTAAGTTTCTGCTTGAAAATGAAGAAAAGATAGAAACAAATTGATTTTACTTGAAGAATTCAAAGCAAATAACTTTTAGGAAGATTGTGAAGAATTATTATTTCATTCAGTAGGATATTGATAATTTAAGAGATAATTTATGCTATAGAAATGATTCTCACTAGAAATGTATTAAAAAATCATTCTTGATATAGAAATGCATTAAAAACATGCCATACTATAGAAATGCATTGAAAAATGATTCTTACAATAGAATTTCATGAAAAACTGATTTTTACTACAGAAATGTATTAATAACAATTAATTTTATTGAAATCCTCTGAAAAATGATTGTTACTGTAGAAATACATTAAAAATAATTTTACTATAGAATTGCATTGCAAAAGTTTTTTTTCAACGAAAACATTGCAATTTCATTACAGAAGAATATTGGAAATAATTCACAAGACAAATTCAATAGAATTCATAGGAAAAATACATTTTCTTTACATTTCATAAATGAGACATCAATCTTGTGAAAATGCAAATGTTGAGAAAAGGTACTTCTTCACAATATGATATTTGACTTGAGATTTTTTTACTTCTATTTTTGGCAAAGAAAAAAAGAAACTACCTTTCTTTGTTGAACTACAGTTGGGTTGTCCTTTTGACATTGTCGGGTGTTCTCGGGCATAGATGCTCATGAGATGTTGGACAGAACTTTTGTCTGGTTTTCCCAAGTCTGGATTTTAAAAAAGATTTTTTACTTACAGAAACATTGATGGACTGATCAACAGAAGATAGGGTGACAGTGAACTGAAGTGATACATTGGTAATCAGAAGTGCACACGATTCAAGATGATGAGAAATTGGTAACAATGCAATCTTGGATTCTGCTCTTGAAAAGAACAACTTAACGTCACTAGAACGAAAAAACAATTCTTAACAAGAAATTTTGTAATGTTCCAAATTCAGTTTGAAAATGGTGTTGACCAACAAACCCAAAATGTAACTAATAAAAAATTATATCAAGTAGTATATTTGGTGAAAGGGAAAATAAATCACAATAAAATAGAAATTTTATTGAGTTAGCCATAGAACTGTAACAACGGATATTCCCATCATTTGCTATTAATGGGTTGATAAATACAAAACCAATCATTAGAATTTCACATATCAAGTAATAAATTATTTTGGTTGTCTTTGCTTTGATATACATTAACCTGTGGCAGTGATTAATCAGCATAGAAAGGCTCTAAAAGGTATAATTCTTTTTTTTTTAAAGTATAATCTAAACAATATATTCATTAGAAATTAACACAATTATGAAATTAAATGTACGTCTTTATCAAATTGTGCACCATGAACTCCTCAACAAAGTATGATTGAAACAATGTATCTGACATACCAAACTGACCAGTTCATTGAAGCAATCGGATGGAGATTTGCAATTAATTTCATAATGGTGTTAGTTTCTGATGATTATGTTGTTTAATCATACTTTTCAATAAGAATTTTACCTTTTAGAGCCTTTGCATGACTTTTGGAGCCTCTCTATGCTGATTAAATACAGCAATAGGTTAATGTAAATCAAAGCAAAGATCACCATCATTTTTAATAGAAGTATTTTTCATTTTTGACTTATGTTTTGATATTCTTGCTGCCTTTTATCACAATGTTTTTTATAGAATCCCCCGTCACCAACCGACATAGTGTGGAGGTAGCATAATGGTTATCAACATGAAAAGCGGAATTAACAGAGTTCAAATTCTGGTTGAGGCTGTTTATGTTTAGTTCATACTATAGCCCTTAGGGAAGGTATGAATCCACTATTCCCTCTACCACCACCAGATATCTTTACAATGTCTTGTCTCTTGCATACCGCAATGGTTAACAGAAGAGATTGGGTGTAGGAGTACTCGTGCAAACCACTCTCCAATATCTATTTTACCTGCCCAGATTTTACCAGCAAAATAGAAATCAATCACACTTCTCACGGCGCACAGGGTCATAATTGCTCTGCTGCAATTTCAGAAGCAAGAATGCTCATAAAGTGGAGTTGCTGGCCCGACACCCAGCCCTCTTTTATCCAGACTGCTTTACAAGGCTAAGGGACACCAAATGCCCTGCTATTTATCTGCAGCTGAGGGGAGAAGTGGATTGGTGCCTTTCCAAAGGGCATTAGTGTGAAGGGAATGCAAAAGGACTTGACTGAAACTCGAATTCGGTTGGATAATTCCTTTTTCCATACCAGTAACCTTTCGAAAAAATATGTATAAGTAATTAAATCTGAAACCAGTAGATAAAAACAAGTGTTGAGTAACAATACTTACAGCCTGATGTACTATTATGGTAGGGGTATACTCCAACGAGCGATCCACCCCTCAGAATTATTGTGGTTGTTGGACTGATTTGTTTCAGCCATTTCATAACAGCTGCAGACTCTGGCTGGATGGGTTTCGAATTATTCTGATCCTTGACTGAAAAAAAATAAACAAGAAATTCATTTAGAGAAAACGAAAATTATACATGAATGTAGGCAGGGCTTTAGATACTGATAAAATTTGGGTCTCACTAATGTTTCAAAATGTTATTTATAACAATATAAATCTTTTAGATGAAATGAAATCTATTAACATATAATTTTAAGTATATATATATATATATATATATGTGTGTGAGTGTGTGATAATTATAAAGATATTAGAGTAGGAACTATATTTCATCCTGACACCAGTGTTTATCTAGTAGCACATTGAACACTCCTAGATAACATAAATGAATCAAGAAAAATGAGTGCCAAGTGGGACTCAAACCTATAAGATATAAACTGTCCAATCTACTAGTATATATATGAAAATGACAATTGGAAGGTGAAGAGAAAAACTCAAGAGATAGATAACATAACTACCCACTGATCCATAAATGATTTGTCATAACATTGGTATATATGCAACTTTCATTTCTTCAGTCACTAAATGTTACAATACAGGGGAGGTTGTAATGAATTGTTGTTGGCATGGACTGGATACCACTTGTTTTCTGTAAACATATTTGTATTCAATTGGGACTGTAACAAAAGAACTTCTGTTACTTGACCCATCACACCTGTCTACCACTATGTGTCATGCAGAACAATTTTGACTTGATTCTAATCAAAACACAACTCCATTCCAGAACATTTTGTGGTGACGCCATCACTACCCAAGGCTGAAAGTAAGACTTGGCTGAATTATTAAGACGTTATTTAAGTTTAAAAAATAAGATGCTGAAACCAGCAGCCAGTGGTTGTTAGCAGTAACAGAGTCCAGATTGAAGAGAGACAGTTTTGGACTAAAGATATGTATCTCCTCCCTCTCACCAGCAGATAAAAGAATTTTCAATTTAAAGATTTTGAAAAAAGCATTTTCCTCTCTGCTCATGGGTAATGCGACATTCAGTTTTGTATATAGATGTAAGTAAAGTCTTGTTTGTAGAATTGTATTATTCTTTGATTTTACCATTTATATTTGTTAGTGAATGTTTTCTGTTCTGTTGGCTTTTCTTTGACTTGACCACATCAATCACAAATGACCAAGTGTTCAGTCAGGAGGCAGATGGAATTATAAATATTTTTATATTTTGCAGGACAAAGGCAAATAGATATAAAACAATGATCATAAAAAGAATCTTCTGCATTGCTTCTGTAAGACTTTTTCTGCTCCGTCAAGGTTCAGGGAATAGACAAGATTCAATTACTTTTTTCATCATAGGAGTATATACCTACATAAACTTAAACGTACTATCAATCAATGAGACCAATGGAATTCTTTTGAGGGGGACAAAGTATTGGCAAAGTGGGATTCAAATTTAGCCAAGTCCATTGATAGAAAAAATCAAAGTATATTGTTGAAACATTTTTAGCTACAAAACATTGATTTGTTAGAGGCCACTGAAAAAAATCAGATTTTTTATTCATTTTTCGATACTGAATTTTGTAGTTTGTTAACCAAAGATAAATAAGGAAAACAAAGAATTTCTATGTGTAACTTTTTTTTATGAAGTTGGAGGGCCGGATGAAATGAGGTTGTGGACCAGATTTGGGTCATTGGCCATAATTTGTAAGTAAAAGGATTCCATGACATTCTTTATCACACGGGGATATGAAAAAAAACTGACAAGGTACAAGATATCAACTCACTCAAGAAGTCTGTGTCCAGATCAACACCATTTGCATTTTCAGCTCCAGGATAATTGGTACATTTGGGCTGTAATTGACGACGCCTTCTGTGTTGCTTCTGAAAGGCTTTTTCTGCTCCGTCAGGGTTCAGGGAAGGTAGAAGGTGTAGCCAACTGTTATCTAACATCTATGCAAAAAAGGGAAATCAGAAAAGTAACATTTTTTGGATAGATCTTATTTGAATTTTGGGATGATTGTCATGATTTTTTTTTGTCAGCTAACTTTTGTTCTAAATTTGAAATTTCAAGATAAGGGATTCTGTTCATAGAATAGGATATACAGCTGAAGAGCGACAAGAAACTAGTCAAAAGCTGATAATCAAAATAACAAAGATGAAGATATCATTATTAGTCCGATTAATTCATAGAATAATGAGAATATTTCATCTCATATCTTCAGACAATAATAATAATACAAAATAACAAAAATCTAGATACTATGCCAAATAATTCATGGAATGTATTGTCAATAACTTTGAGAAAAGTCATTAACATTTCAAATTTTGTTCGGACAATCCAATCTCTTCTTCTCATCTTTGATATTAACACAATGTATCAGTCAATCCATTCTTTGGTGCTCTTTGGGAAAAAAAGACTTTCCTCATGGATACTACATGTTACAACTGAAAAAGGCAGTAAAATGGATCAGTCCTACATGTTGACATCAAAGATAAATGGAAGAGATTCGATTGTCTGAAGTAAATTTGGAGTTTATGGAATATTGACAATGCATCACCACAGAACTTCAGACAATACTCAGAAGCCTTGAAAATGCATCAGTTGAAATATAGTTATCAAAACAACAATGATGAAGATGCTAGTCCATATAATTTATGGAATGAAACCTCGGATCTGTATTATTAACAAAAGATAGGTGTTACTTACCGAAGTGATTATATAATCCTTTTTGTAATTTTCACAAAGGTGATAAGCAAGTTCTAAAAGAAGTTCCCTTCCGACCATCTCATCACCGTGTAAGTTTCCAGCCAAGAAGATCTTCGGCTTGGGTTCAGTTGATTTCTTTCCAAATGACAACATCCAAAGATCCCTCTTTGCAGAACTTTTCCCAATACTATAGAAATAGGGGGAAAAATTGAATGGGAATAGTTAACCCTTTGCCTGATGACAGTTCAAAACGAAAATATGATTTTAATGATTCCACAGAGAAAAGACAAAAAAATGGTATAGTTACTCTTGTCAATACAATCTAATGTAGACTTGATATAACATGGAATTGCTTGAGAAATGTTTTGAGCATGGACCCCAATTTTCAGAACATTATACTTGGTTCTTAAAATAATAACTAAATACAAAAATAGAAAGAAACCCAACTGAATCAGGTCACACCAACTGTGAAAAGGAAATGAATTAGATAAAAACATATTAGTAGACAATAAACAACAGTTTTAGCCCTTTCGCTTTCATCTGTAGCTAAAGGGATTTCTAACGTTTTATCAAACTCCTATTTTAGACACGCTATATATGTATCTAAGTTTTGTCAAAATGTTACCTTCTGGTGAAGAGTATTTTTGTAATAATCTATATTTATTTCTGTCTTCCTGTTACGGTTTTCTCTCTTCTGCATAAATTACAAGGGTCCGTTTTGAAGAAGTTAAGGTGGCAGAAACTTAGATCAAGGTTGGTGAAAATGGAAAATTTGTGTACTTTTAAAATCTTCTGCAATCAACGTATTTAAAATGTATTTCTCTTCAAGACCGTGTCAGCATTGCATTTGAATACACTTTAAACAGGTGTAAGTATTCATTCAGTGAATTTGTATCCTGCAATTGGGTGATCATAAAAACTTGTAGGAATAAAGTCCTGGTCTTGACATGACTTGAAACTACAGTGATTACTCTATTGATTGAGCTACCAGGTAAAAAGGAGCCGAGTCTGGGTCTTGCTTTAAGCTCATTAGAAACCGTCGAACAAAACTGTCGACACATGTTTTAGTTTTCAAGCCGTCTGGCTGGCCTGCAAGTTGTGTATGAAGTTTCAAACATTTACTCCATTATTTCTACAAAAACATTTTGTTTTTTGAAAATTCCTTCCCAAAAGAGGGTTTGCGGGGGGGTGGGGGCTCAATTTGTTATGTAAATTTATGCTAAATTAGTCCCTTGGTATGTGTCCGGCAGCATTTATGTTTGCTTTTTGGGAATTTTAAGTTTTTTCCCTGATCACCGCCTAACAAAAGGTTACTGAAGTATCTTATCCATTGATCACCCTTTTTTCGAATCAATCACACTCAACACAATATGCAGCCAAAATATATTGCTCAGGTGATGATTTCTATTGAATAACTAACCAGACCAGTTTATTTATTTATTTTTTAATTTCTGATCTGTACAGTTTACACACTATTCATACATGAGGTCACTGGTATTTGGTCTGGTCATTGTCATCCATCATTGTTGTTACATATAAAAATAAAGTCAAAACTTAAAACAAAAGAAACGAAACTAACCTGTGAATCTTGGAAATGTTTGGACATTTCTTGTGGATTTGCTGCAAGACACTCACCATGGCAGTGTAATTATGGTAAGTCAACACCTGAACCTCTTGGAGAAGAGACATTGTTGTTTTTGAAAGTTTGTTGTTCGATATCTTCACGTGTGTAGACATTTCATCCTTACCTACAAACAAACAGAATACAGCTTAGTACTAATTTTGAGATCATCGGAACAAAAATGATACACATTAGGTGGAATGGCTGAAATTGCTAGATTTTACTTATTTCTATAAAAAAATGTTTGATCGAACTTTGATTACATAAACTTTTGATTATAAAAAAAAATGATTGTTTTATATCTTTGTTTTGATTTAATAACTTCTGATCAAATAACTACCAATTTATTTTCTGTAAAAAACATTTCACTGATTCAGTTTGACATACACATGATGGTAGGAGATACACTTTATAAACACATGCACAAGTAGTAGTATGTATTTAGTCATAGTCTTGGGAATCAAACTCACCAACTCCCACCCTCAAAATGAACCCTCACTTCAGTACCATTTGTGCCAGATTGTAAGACAAATGGTTTGCAATGGTATATAGAGGACAACTGCAACTCTCCCTCCCCCATTACTGTCCATACAGAGCTCTGGTAGACAGAGTCATAATACAAGGACATTGGAGATTGTGTGATATTTCCATAATTTAAAAAGAAAAAAAAATCAAAAGTGTCTTATATGCTGCCAGATATGGTGTCATTTTGACAGAAAATATACAAGGTACAGTTACCTCCTGCCATTTTGATAATATGTGGTGTGGTTGCAGCCACAAAAGTTTTTATAAATTTATTTTTACTTTGCTCTCTTAAATTAATTGTCCCTGGTCAACTCTGATCCCTTAGTTTAGTAGCTCCATTCCCATCATGCATCTGTAGAAAAGGTCACTTCCAGTTTTATAGTCCACATGAAGGATGCACTAAGTTTTCTCTCAAATATTTATCATGTTAATCCAGAGTCATCCAACGTGAAAACTGAAGATTAACCCTTTCTTTGCATAAAAGCAAGCAAAAGCATTCTACTGGACCTCTCTTAGTTATAATAATGAAGACTGTGGTTCTTTTTGCAGGAGTTTCTTTGATATTGTATGCTATTGAATCTTGTCAACAGAAGACAAAAAATAAAACATCTGTAACGAGAACCTTAGTATTTGTTCTTGTGACTCAAAGCAGCACAACCGGTTCTTCCATGAATTGATTCTGACCTTAATGGGAATGATTTGTGGCATACCTTGAAAAACCACATCATAGAAAATACACTTTACAGAATAAACAAAACCTAAAAGTTTTAGGGAATCATAAATACATATATAATCTATAATACAACTACCACAAAACTTTTGATAAAAAGTGATATGTCCGGAAAAAAAAAAAAAAAAAAAAAAAATCGCCTAAAACTTGTAACTTATTATTTTATCGTAATAATCTTTGCGTTAATAATAAGATTGTAAAAAATCATCAACTGAAATTATTTACGCAGACAGTATGATTTTATTTGATACTGCAGACCGCTTTTTTTTTCAAATTGGGTCTGAATTGGAAAAAAGAAATGTAAAAAAAGGTGAATATATTGTATGGAAAATTTTTAGTCGCTTTTTTCTATTAAAATACGCTTTTTTTTTTATAAAAAAAGTACCTGCTAGAAATTTTTAAAATTGTCTTTTTTAAATTTTGTCACTGAATTATTTGTTTATGCTTCTTGGATCAGAGGAACATGTTATTCAGAATGAATGGAATTTTATCAATAAATATAAAGTTTTACAAATTTGGAGGAGGCCATTTTTTTTAAAAAAGAATTTTGATTATTTTTTCGTTTAATTACATACAATTCATTTCATCTTTGATGTGGATACTGTACTGTGTTAAGATAGACTGAGTTGAACGGCATTTTAGATGATGAGGTTTTTTTTCCAAATCACTGCACTGAAGCTTCATGAAATTTATGGTTTTTAGTTAATAAACTGTATTCATTTAATTATTCAGACAATCGTTTGTTCATCAATATGTTTTTAGTACAAGATTTATGGTATTTGGTGACCAAAAGAGTTGGGGGCGACAGCAAAAATTATTTGCAGAATCAGTAGATACACACACCCCTACCAATGGCATGAGATAATTGTAGATGCAAAAATTTCAAATATTTTGATGACTGAATAATGATGCTGTGGATTTATATGAATGAAACATTTTGTCTAAATAATGCTGGAAACTTTTGCATCAAACTAATGAAATATAATGAATTTATACATATGTATATGTTTCTGTGTACTATGAGGCAGTAAGAAAAATTACATTCAGAGGGAAAATAAAGAAATTTCTATGCATGTTATGTAGCAAATCCATGTTTGTTAGTATTTTATAAATTGATTATGAATTCGAGATACCAACAGAAAGACAGGAAGTAGAGCATGAAAAAGGGAAGTTTGTAAAGGATTGGGAATTTGTTGATCATCCCCTCCCCTCACAACAGACCAGTTTGATCACTGTTGCTGGGTTTAGGTTATTCAAATGTTGTTATATATATATATATATATATATATATATATATATATATATATATATATATATATATATATATATATATATATGTGTGTGTGTGTGTGTGTATCCATATTTTTCCCAACTCTGACTGTTCATAAAAGAAACTTGAAATCTTGCACATGCAAGGACACCCCTCAATGATTAGGCAAATTGTTTTTGAATCCCCACCTCCCCAGTAAGTTTTTATTGAGGAGTTCAATTTAAAGTAAAGGTTTTTACAAATTTATCCCTTACTTTGTGCCCAGCAGCATTCTTGCTTTTTTTTTTTGTGAAAATCTTTACTTTCTAGTGATCCCATTCCCAAAATGCAATAAAATTAATTTATTCATTGATCATCTCTTTTTCCAATTTTTTTTTAATCACCCTATTCAGTGACTAACCTAAACTTTTTTTTTTTTTTTCTTAATCGTGAATTTATGATTCAAACGTTACTGGTAGAAATTTTAATCAAGGTAACTTAATTCTACTACCACCACTGCTTGATTCATATGAATATATGAGAGAGAGAGAAAAAGAAAAAGAGTGCACAGAGAGAGAGAGAGAGAGAGAGAGAGAGAGAGAGAGAGAGAGAGTGCAGAGAGAGAGAGAAAGAAAAAGAGTGCAGAGAGAGAGAGAAAGAAAAAGAGTGCAGAGAGAGAGAAAGAAAAAGAGTGCACAGAGAGAGAGAGAGAAAGAAAAAGAGTGCAGAGAGAGAGAGAGAGATAAAGAAAAAGAGTGCACAGAGAGAGAGATAAAGAAAAAGAGTGCACAGAGAGAGAGAGAAAGAAAAAGAGTGCAGAGAGAGAGAGAGAGAGAGAGAGAGAAAGAAAAAGAGTGCACAGAGAGAGAGAGAGAGAGAGAAAGAAAAAGAGTGCACAGAGAGAGAGAGAGAGAGAAAGAAAAAGAGTGCAGAGAGAGAGAGAAAGAAAAAGAGTGCACAGAGAGAGAAAGAAAAAGAGTGCACAGAGAGAGAAAGAAAAAGAGTGCACAGAGAGAGAAAGAAAAAGAGTGCACAGAGAGAGAAAGAAAAAGAGTGCACAGAGAGAGAAAGAAAAAGAGTGCACAGAGAGAGAAAGAAAAAGAGTGCACAGAGAGAGAGAGAGAAAGAAAAAGAGTGCACAGTGAGAGAGAGAAAGAAAAAGAGTGCACAGAGAGAGAGAGAAAGAAAAAGAGTGCAGAGAGAGAGAGAGAGAAAGAAAAAGAGTGCACAGAGAGAGAGAGAGAAAGAAAAAGAGTGCACAGAGAGAGAGAGAGAAAGAAAAAGAGTGCACAGAGAGAGAGAGAGAAAGAAAAAGAGTGCACAGAGAGAGAGAGAAAGAAAAAGAGTGCACAGAGAGAGAGAGAAAGAAAAAGAGTGCACAGAGAGAGAGAGAAAGAAAAAGAGTGCACAGAGAGAGAGAGAAAGAAAAAGAGTGCACAGAGAGAGAGAGAAAGAAAAAGAGTGCACAGAGAGAGAGAGAAAGAAAAAGAGTGCACAGAGAGAGAGAGAAAGAAAAAGAGTGCACAGAGAGAGAGAGAAAGAAAAAGAGTGCACAGAGAGAGAGAGAAAGAAAAAGAGTGCACAGAGAGAGAGAGAAAGAAAAAGAGTGCACAGAGAGAGAGAGAAAGAAAAAGAGTGCACAGAGAGAGAGAGAAAGAAAAAGAGTGCACAGAGAGAGAGAGAAAGAAAAAGAGTGCACAGAGAGAGAGAGAAAGAAAAAGAGTGCACAGAGAGAGAGAGAAAGAAAAAGAGTGCACAGAGAGAGAGAGAGAAAGAAAAAGAGTGCACAGAG
Source organism: Thysanoteuthis rhombus (assembly GCA_963457665.1). Taxonomy (NCBI): domain Eukaryota; kingdom Metazoa; phylum Mollusca; class Cephalopoda; order Oegopsida; family Thysanoteuthidae; genus Thysanoteuthis; species Thysanoteuthis major. Next base: position 24,456,142 of record OY735242.1, on the reverse strand, counting down.
AGAGAGAGAGAAAGAAAAAGAGTGCAGAGAGAGAGAGAGAGAAAGAAAAAGAGTGCACAGAGAGAGAGAGAGAAAGAAAAAGAGTGCACAGAGAGAGAGAGAGAGAAAGAAAAAGAGTGCACAGAGAGAGAGAGAGAGAAAGAAAAAGAGTGCACAGAGAGAGAGAGAGAGAAAGAAAAAGAGTGCACAGAGAGAGAGAGAGAAAGAAAAAAAAGCACAGAAGGAGAGAAAGAAAAAAAAGCACAGAAGGAGAGAAAGAAAAAAAAGCACAGAAGGAGAGAAAGAAAAAAAAGCACAGAAGGAGAGAAAGAAAAAAAAGCACAGAAGGAGAGAAAGAAAAAAAAGCACAGAAGGAGAGAAAGAAAAAAAAGCACAGAAGGAGAGAAAGAAAAAAAAGCACAGAAGGAGAGAAAGAAAAAAAAGCACAGAAGGAGAGAAAGAAAAAAAAGCACAGAAGGAGAGAAAGAAAAAAAAGCACAGAAGGAGAGAAAGAAAAAAAAGCACAGAAGGAGAGAAAGAAAAAAAAGCACAGAAGGAGAGAAATATTGAAAGGTAAGAAGAAAGAAAATGATGAAAAAGATTTCTTTCTCTATCAATCAGAAGAATGATAGAAAAATAGAGAAGATGAAGAAAATAAAGCTAGAAGCAAAAGAAATGGTGAATGACAAATCTGGATGAAGCAGGAATTCAAATGAAAACTTTTTTACCTGGAGAAGATGCAATCAAAGTATGAGAACCATTGGTCAATAAAGCAAAAAAGTGACCGTCTTTGTCAACTGGAATTGACTTAGGTTTATTGTCAACGTGCAGTGTAGCATTAGACAGTGGCTTTCCCTTGTAAATCAACTGTCCATAAACTCCTGCAATACATAAGAATAATCTTTATACATCCCGTCGTCCCAACTCAGAGAATTGGTTCCAAGTGGCCTCTGGCTGATTATAACTGTACACCATTTTTAATTTGAGTCTAAAAATCAAAGAAAACAGACGTCCATTTCAAAGCTCCAAGGAAACTGCAGTTTTTAGTAGACGTTATCAAAACATGATAATTTATTTATTTTCATTAGGGGATCATTACATTTGATAATCAAAGGAAAAAACCCACCATTTTTGAAATTCTACTTTTTCTATAAACTCATGTAATCAAAAGTTTATGCACAGTGAAGAAATCTTGGACTGTACCAAGTACGTTCTGTGTTGTGAAGAGTGCTAAAACTTAACTGTCACATTGAGATCACTCCAACCCAAGCAACATGTCATGGGCCAGTGTGGCAGGATAAGGCCCATTACACCCTATATCTTACATTGACAACAACAGACCTTGGGAAAGACCTCTATCCAACAATGGACTTTTAAGGCTGATGGTAATGAAAACGTAAACATAGGTCAGACAAAGATTGAAATCTCAAAATTCATTAGCTTAGTCACCTAGAAAAGTAGAATAACAGATATTCTAGGTATCTAATTTCATGTTGAAATGAACTTTATTGATTTCATCTTAAAAATTCTCTCTCCAAGTATTTGATTTTAAATTATCCAGTCGCAAGGTTCAGTAGTCATTTGAAAGCTGTACTCTGACAACAACTGGACCCTAACCACTGACATGACCTTGTTCCTGTATCCATGTCACACTGAAAACAGTATCTGTGTCACATTGAAAGCAGTTTTAGTTGGTGCTATGGCAGAGTAGATGTATGGAACTACTCTTAAGCTACCTAAACACTTGGTATCATCTCAGATACTCAGTCATTGGATCCTATGTAGGACAATCAAAACAATACGTGAGACATTCATCAAACAAATCCATGTCACCCACAAAATATTTCATTGATACCAAACCAACCGGATGAATATGTTCATGTTTTTGATCAAGAGGACATAATCAGGAAACCATGTTTTACAGTTTTCTTTTCAACTTGATTCTTGGGCACGTGCTCCTGCAGCAATGCACTCACAAAAAAAAGGAAATGGGAGATTCAAGGTGTAGTTGAACACCCCTCTCCTGTGGGTGCACAAACTGTTCCTAAAATTTTGTTCAGCTTAATGACGTCAGACCAGCAAACAAGTTGGTTATATAATAGCAGAGAAATGTGATAGTAGAGAAGAGTGGAAGGGAGGTCACATCTGTGTACACAATGGCTACAAAAGCAAATGGTGCTGACAAGTAATTGGACACCAAATAAAACAACCTGATTTCTGCAAACAAACAAGTATTTTGGATCTTCCAGAAAGAACGACTATTGTCAGAAAACATCAATTACACCATTGAAAATTCAAATACTGAATGTTGTGAACATTTCATTCCGTGTTGAACTTGTGAACATTTCATTCCGTGTTGAACTTGTGAACATTTCATTCCACATCAAACTTGTGAACATTCTATTGTACAACAAATTTATGAACACTTTACTCTATGTCCAAACTTGTGAACACTTTACATTTCAATTTCAATCCACTCTCTTCAACAAACATGGCAGCAATACACCAAGAATTAATAACGAATATCAAATAGTCATTTACACATGCGTTGGCTGTCAGCAAAAAAATCTTTTTATTAAGTTTAATCTTAATATATTTTCAACTAACTTTCCTTTATTTATGGTTAATATTAGGTGGATTGATTCTTCCATTACAGTCAGAGAAAAATTTTTTTCAACTGTCTACACACATTTTCCGAAACATTTTCACCAAGTCAGATAAAATTCGAATATATACTTTAACAGATCTGATAAGTCACTCAATAGAAACCATCACATGACAAACGTTTTTTGACAGCATGTGTTGGGGGTGATCAATCAAAAAAACTGGAAAAAGTTACTTCACCGTTTGTAGGGTAGTGATCACGAAAAAAGTCTGAATTTTCAAAAAAGAAATGTGAATGTTACTGGACGCAGAGTAAGGGGGTCAATGTAGCATAAACTTGTACTGCAAATTGCCCCCCCCCCGAAAAACATAGGGGGATTTAAAAAAAAAAAAAAGTTTTTTCCAGACAAGAGTAATTGTTGAAAACTTTGGCCCTCTAGCTCTGTTGGTGTAGCCTGTATGCATGCTACATACTGCCAGCCAAACCAACTTGAAAACTGAAGAAAGTGAATGTTCTGGTTGACAGTTTCTTGAAAGTGTAAGCCCCAATGGTGGACGCTTTCGTGGTGAAGGTTGTTTTGCTTTGCTTGCAAAGCAAACCGTAGCCACATTGGCTGGAGCCATTTTTGGACGGATGGTTTCCTATTCTTCCCACGTTAAGCTCGACCCTGTGTCATATCTTACTGCAGTGAGACAGCGAATAAACACCCCAATGGGATGGATAGTACACAACAGCAAGTATAATGAGAATGTCATCCTACTAAGTCAGATTCATTTGTCAGTAACCATAGAAGTAGTCACACACAGAGTTATCTTCTGCATATTTGTCATTGATGTGGTTATGAGGATGATGATGATGATGAAGAATTGATTAAATATGATCGTATTCCTCTATTTTAGATACAATTTTACTATAAATATCTTTGCGTATCTTTGTATGTTCGCTTTTTCATAAGATTATAATTTACAAATTAAGAGTTATTTCCCTTGGAATCATCTTTCCAGACCTCCATCTTCTCTCTCTCTCTCTCTCCATTCATTCTCAGTCTTTCTTAATCATCATCAGTCTTTCAGTGTCCGTTGTTGGACATAGACCTTCCCCAGTATTTGCCACACTTCTCTACCATGGGCGTTGCGGAGCCAGTACTTTCTGAATTTGTCGAGCTCGTCCCTCCATCTGATATTCTGCCAGCCTTGGTTCCACTTGTGATCTCGGGGGATTCATGTCGTGAGTTGCGATGTCCATTGGTTGTCCGCCATCCTTGCAAAATGGCCAGCCCATTGCCATTTGAGATTTTTAATGGATTCTATGATGTCCCTGACTCTTGTTTTTTCCTGGATGTACTGTGCAGTCTTGTAGTCTCTCCATGCATATTGTCCCAAATATGGTGAAAGAAAGAGTTGACTGTGATGATTATTCAACCAGCCCTCTCTCGCTCACCCCAAGAACAGCAAAAAAAAAGGGTTAGATATGCATGTGTGTTTATGCAAGATGTCAACATAGGTTTATTCAGTTTTTAAGCTGATCTGGCTGGCTATGTATCCCGCATTACAGGCCACACCAAAGGAGCTAGAGAGCTGAAAATTCAAATATTAACTTTTTATGTTTCGAAGAAACGTTGTTTTTTCAAAATCCCTTTGCCTCCCTTCCCCCCCAATGTTTTTTAGTTGGGTGTTCAATTCATAATACCCTCAATTGGTCCCTATTTTGTGCCTGGCTACACATATTGTTTTTTCTTAATTCAGACTACATTGACCACATGAGGATATCTATTGAGTAATTTCTTCGATTTTTTTTATTCATCTTCAAAAGTAATAATTAGAAATTAAATTTGAGAATCTTTCAAAATAGCATTCATTGTAAATGCAGTAAATGGTGAAAGTTTCCTCTGTCTTAGATAAAACATCAGATGTCGAGCACAAGCTTTGGGCCAGGGTTTATGTGACCAGTAAAACGTCTTTGCATTCCTGCAACAGCTGACAATGTTTCCTTGGAGATTACCATGGTAATCAGAAGAGGCATCTGGTGCATTTCTATTCTGATATTCATACAACTGGAATGTGAAAAACTTTGGAACTCCAAAAATAGATTACAGCACGTACAAATGAGATTTATGGAATTTCCATAAGTTAATTGAATTGATGCAAGGTTTTGATCATAAAATCAAAAATGTGGCTTGCATACTGGCTGAGATGATTACATATTTCCCTTCAATACCAGAGGTTGGCGTTCAAGCCCGGTTAAAAGTCAGAATTTTCAAGTAAGATTATATCATTGTCATTAGCCATTATAAGTCCACTGACAAAGGCCTTTCCAATCTCCTTCCATGACAAGCATGATTGTATTAATCTATGCCATGTCTTAACTGCATGTCTTAACTTCTATTCTGTCCCCAGTGTCTTCCCTACTGTGTTTACTGACCCATAGACACCAATCAGTCAGCTTTGAGCTCCATCTGTTGATCCTTCTTTGCAATGTGTAACCTGCCCATGTCCATTTTTGTTCTTTATTTACTTGTACAATATCCTGTACCCTAGTCCTCTCTAAAATCCATGGTGATATTTTTCTATCACAAACGATTAATTCTAACATTACTCTTTTCATTGCTCTCTATGCTATTCCGAGTTGGTTTCCCTGGTTTAACAACCATATGCTGGTATTATGTATCAATTATATACTTTACATGTCAAGTACATTGGCATTTGTTCTTCACTATGTCTATTCATACTAAATGCTTTCCAGAAAAGTCAATTGCCATGCACCATCTTATTTCATTTCCAGGGTTTTTCTCTCGTTTTATCACCTAAACGAGGTAAATATATTCCTTAACTTCTTCCAAGGTTTCACCCTCTATTCTTACAGCCTTTCTTTGGACTTCATATAAACAAACGGTGCATCAATAAGATTGTCAACCAAAACCAAGTTATCAGCTAACAGAAAATTTTCACAGTATGATGTTCGATCTATGTTAATAATTTTCCGCTTTTCAAAGGAGATTATGTTCAAAAATACATTTTTGTGTAAAATTAATGTTTTTTTTCATCATTAGGAAGTTTACTTCCTGATGTACCTACATAGACATGTGAGAGTGTGTGAAAGAGATATTTAGTAGAGCCCTTTAAAGTAAAACTCATAACCAACCTTGATTAGCTTTGTTCAGGAATTCCATAAGGGGTCCAAGAATATCATGCCAGATTTCAGCGAGCTGTGAAATAGGGGGGTATTTGCAACAACTCACATGACTGGAAATCTATGAAAGAAAAGACGTTCACATTAGAATCAACTCAGTAGCCAGTTTGTCTAAAACAGGTTGAACCTCTTCAATTCAGCAAGATTGGAACCTGGCCATTGCCTGACTAAAGAAAAGGCTGGAATACAGGAATTGACCTTCAAGACACATTCTTAAAACAAAATCTTAAAAATTTGCTCCTTTTGCTTCTTTAAAACAGTACTCTTTGCAGAAGTTTCTTGATCTAATTTTTCAAGTAACTCTGCCTTTTCAAGCATTGATATTTTACGCTTATGCTTTTTAAAACTAGCATCATCTTCTGCACCTCTTGGTCTCTCGGTTGACATCCTGAAAGGGCTAAAATACAGCCGAATATCTGAAATTGACTGGACTACATCACCAAAACATTTGGTTGCGGTGTAAACTAAATTTGGTGCTTTAGTGCTGCTAACACCATGTTCCTGGTGCCAGATTTAAAACATGCAGGACCATGGAAGTTGCTGGACCATAGAATGCCAGATTAAAGAGGTTCAACCTGTATTAAACTATAATAATTATCCACCAATATAAAAGGCAATGTCTACTATACAAACAATTATATATGGGTCATATATTACATTTGTGTACCCTTATTGGCCAAAGAGACAGTTTTACAGGTTATCTACACAAAACTGTGACCCTTAGCAATAGGAATGCTAATTTCTCTGCAATCAAAACTAAATATGCATTTTAGCTATAAATATAATCTTTAATAGTCAAGAATAAAAGAAATTAGCAATGGCTTATAAGCCACTCAGACTAAGCAGGTTTGTCAATAAATGCAATTCAAAAACAGAATTTCAATGCTTTATTAAAATCAGTGACAGGAATGGGTTTTTGGAACAAGGTATTTGGTAAGGGTTAGTTTGGGGGACTAGATATACAGTGAAGTCTGAATTAGTTGACATTGAACATCCAAAAAACCTGGAAATTGAGGAGATATATACCGTAACCCCCACCCATTTCCAACACTGATTAGAATATAAAAGAATCCAGAAACCACATTGAAAAACCAGCCCTAAGTATTATAAACATTGCTCTTTACAGAGGCTGTGTTAGAAAAATGGTGCACTTTGTTTCACTTGTTCATTTTTGCCATCGAAAATGGTTCGTTTTTGTCTATCTTTTTATTCAGGATATTTTCGAGATCTTATATCTTAGGATCTAGGAAAGCTAAAAAGATCGTGACATTTTGTAGAGCATTGAGACCGTTTTATTCCTTGCCAGATAGAGGTCATGAAGTCAGCCAGGTCCTGGAATATGATTACTTGAAAATAGCTTCTGATGAAATTTGGAGCCCACTTTGGCATCCTTTCCTGAACAAAATGATATTTTCTAGAGCTGAGCTGATAATATTTTCAAAATTTACATAAAAAGTTGACCCTGTTTACAAGTTTTCAGCTCAGTTGAACATATTGTTATGGATTGGTGGCTATTAAAATGGGGAAGATAATTTTCTGCTATCACACAGAGCAAAGTACTGGTTATTCTTGGATCCATAGTGACTAAATGTTTAAAAATATTGAGCTAAAATTTTTCAGGACATCATTTCAGACACCTAAAAACCTAGGGCTAAATTTACAACAAAATCTCAGATAGGTGAGTGGCAACCATTGGAATTATATATATATATATATATATATATATATATATATATATATATATATGTGTGTGTGTGTGTGTGTGTGTGTGTATATATATATATATATATATTGTGTGTAACACTTTCCAATAAGTGCATAGGTACATTGAGACATAAATAAAACTTGCAATAAGTCAATAATTGAAGTACCGTAACACCAAATTTGAAGTCAAATATAAAATTCCCTTGAAGAATAAATATGGTCAGAATCAATTCTATTCATGACATGACATGACAGGAATTTTCCACTGGAAAGCATCTAATAGAGTGAAGAAACATCTAGAATTGGGAGACTCTAGATGTTGTTTAACTGTACCAGTCAAAATGAGGCCCCCGCCCCAAGTAAAAAAAAAGCTTTCTTTCCAAAAGCCCCCCAAAAAAAACAAAAAAAAACAATTTTAGTGGAATATTGATACAATTTTCAAATCTGTAGACAAAACAGTACAGTCAGGAGCACTGGAAAATTCAAACACATGCAATTCCTAAAGTGGCAAAGCGTTCTATGATTGTTAAATGTGGCTGATAAATATCAAAATAATATCTTTTATGAAGTTTTATACATTTTTATAATTTGAATTAATGTATATTCCAATGTTGAATATGTATTTATGATGTAAATTGTTTACGAAGACACCTATCAAAGAAATGGTCTAATTAGTAGATAAACTGTACCTAAAAGTAAATGGATATCTGCATTGCTGTCTACTTACCATATAGGTTCCAAACTTCCCATAGACATAGTCTAAGATAGAAGCAGAATGTAAAACAATATCTGCACCATGAATTATTCCTTGGGTGGCTGAATTCGAACAACTTTTGTGAGCTACGAAAGCCTGAGTGAAAGGTTGTCCAAGCATCTGGAAAATATCATCATCTTGAGTGGAAGAAGTCATCTGGCCGTTAATGTCTTTCACCTTTTTCTCATAAGGCAACCTGAAGAGGATCGTAAAAAACCTTAAACACATATGCATAATTACATTAGTCGGTACGAAAGTAATGTTATATTTAAGATGTTCAAATTGAGAACCAATCAACTATTGTGAAATTAAGGTTAAATAGTAGACAAGAAGACCTTGATTTAGTTGAAATCTTTCATGTCAGACTGCGTAATTTATAGTTTATTCAGCAGTATTCAAACTGTGTTCCATGAAACCCCAGGATTCCACAAGACCTTTCCAAGAGTTCATGAAACAAAGGTATATTTTCACATATTTACACGGATGTGTTTGTATTTCATTTAAATCGAGTGATAATTAATGGTTTATTTTTTTCTATACACATTATAACTATTGACTAAATTCTAAGTACTTATCTTTAACATTTATGATATAATTGAAAACATCAGGTTTATCAAAGTGACACAGATGCTGCTCAGTTGGTAGTCATTCATTTGTCCATTTTTCCCCAATAAGCTTTGCTCTCACTTTTCCATTCAAGTGTGTATTTTCTACTTGGATATATTCACATTCAGATAATCATATGAACAAAGACAAAATCCAGTAGTTACATATAAATGCAAATATATATAGATATAGAAGGGAGAGTTGTTTTTTGGAGAGCTTCCCTAGAAAATTGAATGATTGAAAAAGGTTCCTCAAGTACTTGAAGTTTGAAGAGCACTGATTTATGGCAATGTTCAACTTCAGGAGAGACAACCATTTCAATGTTTCATATTCGCCACTATATATTCTATGACTTTCATGAAGGCAGTAATACAATATATAATAAAATATTTGAGTTGTGTGCTTATCATCATACCCTGACCAACGAGACAATAAGGGTATCATGCTGAATCCTTCATGGTATTTCTCTGGTTTACTCAACAAAAGTCATCTCTTCAAGTAACATGCAACTCATTGGTACCAGTAGCAGAGAGTAATCCCTGAACTGTCTCATAGGGAGGAGTGGATTCATGCCTTTCCCTGAGTGCACAAGCCTGAACAAAAACTCAGCAAGAACTTAGATTTGGTCCAGAGATTGGTGACAGGATTGAATCTCTGACTGAGCATAAAAAACAAGAATCATTCAGAATAAATTACTTACACAATGAATTTGCCAGCAGCTTCAAGGCTCAGGACTTGAGAAAATTGATGCTTTGAAAAGGCCTTCATCAAAACTGGAATGACCGATGAAGACTAACCGCACAAAAAGATAATAAAAACTAATAAAATTCAAATATTAGTGACAACGAAAAAGAATGGCCATCAATATACCAATAACTTCTCACCCCAAAGACCCTAAAAACAAAGAAAACATTGAACAGTTCATAATTAAATTTATTTTATTACTATTTACGGTCATTTTAGTAGTTCTTGCTTTTGATCACAATTAAACTCTGGCCGGGTTTCCTTCAGCAGTGAGAAAATTAATTAACAGCACGGATCAGAATGGAGAATAAGTTCCAAGTGAGAATCAAACACACGACACAAAGTCAGAGTGTGGCTCAGTTAATGCATGACCACTCTTAATACTGAGCTACTGGAACTCAGTGGCAAGTGCAATTTCAAATCAGACCCTTAAACTCATTCCCCATCCCAATCTCTGTACCATGTTTGTTATCAACTGGTTATCCAATTTTATTTCATTTTAAGCATGACACCCTCTGGCATAAGGTCCCGAGTTCAGTTATCACCTGGAACTTATTCTTTATTCCAATCTGCACCCTTAATTCATTTACTATCTGAGTTTAGTTGTAATAAAAAGCAACAACAATTAAGATGAAGGTAAATAGTACCAAAAAAATGAATAATAATGATTTAAAATGCTCCATCTAATAAAATGAATAAAATGAAATTGAACACCTTGTTTAATCTTTCAAGACTCTAGGGACACACACACTTTTATATGTGCATACATACATATACACCAAGGTTTCTATGATTCCTGGGATATATATGTCCCATAGAAATTTGCTGAGATAGTTTAGTTCAGGCATTAAGTACCTTGATAGTTTAGTCATGAGAGGGTTAAAGTATGGATACTTTTTTTTACATTTCTTCTACTTATTCAGACGTGTATAGCTTTTTCAATGAGTTCATAGCCTAAGGATGAGAAATAGCATTTATTTTACACAACAAATTCTCCTTCCTTTCCAATGCACTTTAGCCAACTCTTCTAAATAGATCACACAGTGAATTATACATCGAAAATAACTATATTGAAATGTCATATTTTATTCATCAGAAGGTTATAGTTGAGGGGACCCTGGCTGTGGACACTGAGACAAAAAAATTGCTTTGGGGTTACATTTAGATAAGTCATTGTCAAGGTCCAAGTAAGATAAACCATCAGAACATTAAAATACCAAATACTATAGTTGCTATCTTCAGAATTATTTATCAAAACTTATTTTCACTTTAAAATGAACCCCCAACCCTGGTAAAATAGAAAGTTCAACATATGACTCACCGAGTTAAGTAAAGTGTAAAGAGGGGGTCGAGTATGATTGAGAGGGGAGCAGTCACCAGGTGTGGCATCAGAAAGGTGCTCAGCATTTAGTACTGGGTAGATATGAATATGGGACGATTCCAAAAGGTGAGAAATATCCGACTGACTGGCTCTGTAACCTTTAGGAAAAATCAAATATAAAAATCATTAAAGAAACAATGTGTTGAATTCTTAGTATAGCTTTTAACTCTTAAATTCATACAAAGAAAATAGAACCATAATTTCATGAGAAATAAATACTGATTGGATAATCTCCCTTTGACCATTTGATGAATGAGGAAAATATTTTTCTTGAAAGAGTTCTATTGCTAGAAGCAGGTTTCTTTAGTTTTTATATACTCCTTCTATGTCTATGAAAAATGTTTTTTTTGTTTTTTGAAAAATTCTCCCCCACTAAATAGGCTTTTAAATATAAATTATTCACTTAAGGTGTGGTTGGTCTAATAGTCAATGGCACCATTAATGGAATTGGCAATCAAACTCAGGCTGGTATAATTTCCATTCACTCAACATTAATGTCTTTGGGAAAAGCATAAATCCATTTTTCCTCCCAGCTATGGGTAAAAAGTGGATTCATTGCAGGCCTTTAGCCCTATAAGGCATCGTATCTTGGACATCAGGCTAGCACCCTTGCCTGAAAAATCATGATTGTTACAAACAATGACTGATCCTTCATGGATCGTTCAATAAATGGAAAAAAATCATCAGTACCAACTTCACTTTTATGGTATGTCGGTAAGGAATTGTTTTTTGTTTTTTTTTAGAAACTGTCAACCAAAACTATCAACATAAGTTTCTCCAGTTTTTAAGTGGATCTGCCTCACTGTATGTATGTATGTATGTATGTTATACACATACAGGTGGCAGCAATGGAGCTGGGGAGGGAATTAAAACTTTTACTCTTATAAACTCTAGAATGAATGTTTTTTTGAAAATTACCTTAAATAGGTTTTTAGTAATGTATTCAATTTTCAATAAGAGTTTATGCTAAATTGACCCCTTGGTTTGTGTCTGGCAGAATTATTATTTAATCTTTTTCTTACAATTCAGAATATTCTAGAAATCACCACCTAGAAAAAGGCTAGAGAGGTAAATTATTCATTGACCCCCCCACCCCCCGTTTTACTGTAACATTCACATTTCTTTTATGAAAATTCAGACTTTTCTATGATCACTACCCTACAATAGGTGAGAAAAGTAACTTTTTTCCAATTCTTTCAACTGATCACCCTCAACATGGCATGCTACCAAACGACATTGGTCATGTGTGACGAAGCTGACCTGTTATTTTCATGTTTTATTTTTTTCATTATTTGTAAACTTTTTATTCGCCACATATCTTCAGATGATCTCTTGTATATAGGCCAACCTTTAATGAGAGTTCCCCCGTTTTCACTTATGGTATGCAAGTAAAAAAAAATATTTTTATTTTTATCAGGTTTTTAAATCATATATCAGTAAACCGTTTATTTACCAAATCCACCAATATATGAGATGATCTCTTGAGTATAAGTCAACCTTTGATTTGGGGCCAAGAATCCAATTTATTATATGCCTTGTAGGATAAGGTCAATTTCATGATGAGACATGTCTGGTTGTGGAATCGACACCTAACATCCTAATGCCCTTGGGGAAGACATGAATCTACCACTCCTTGCATTGTGTAAACCTATTATATGCCTCGCTGGATAAGGTCATCAATGTCAGTTTTAGAGGGAAATGGAACAAATTAGGGTAACAAGAAAACTTGCTGAGACAGGGGGTCAGGCAGTGGAAGGAGCACATAATATCCTGTATTGCGTAAATGATACTTTTGGAAGATTTATGGGTACAGCTGTACTTGGGGCTAGATTTAGAAATTAGCTAAATAAGCTACAGCTTAGGATCTCACATAACTAAGTGGCCTGAAAAGGTCTAGTTAGTCACCCAATAGAAACCATCATGAGAGCAATGTATTTTGGTAGCATGCTGTGTTGGGGGTGATCAATTTAAAAATTGGAAAAAAAGGGGAGATCAATGAATCAATTTTTTTTCTCACCTTCTTTTGTGCTGTGATCATTAAAAGACTCCAAATTTTCAAAGCACAAGTGTTAACATTACTGGACACAAACTGAAGGACCAATTCACCATAAACTTACATAAAAACTGATGTAATTGGTCATTTAAAAAAAAAGTTTTTGCTAGATATAATAGGGAATAAATGTTTAAATTTTCAACCCTAGAGTTCTTTTAGTGTAGCCTGTACAGGCTACAGACAGACAGACCAACTTGAAAACTGAAGAAATCTATGTTGACAATTTTGGTTCACAGTTTCTAACATGTATGTTTTAAAGTATAGCGAGACCTCCTGGCATAAATTGTAACAAGATGCCTCCAAGCTTTATATCACTTAGAGCCTCATCAATTCAAAATCCGACTCTTGAAATGGAGATGTGAGCAGATGTAGAAAATTGAACTCACAAACTGAAATCAAACTCTTTCATTCTAACGATTAGAGATGAAATATTTGACAGTGTTATCTAGCAATACATGCAGTGGATGTGTGCAATGGCTTTTCCATTGTTTTCCTACAGAAAACTAAGCCATTTGGTCAAGTTGTCCGATAGTTGTTTATAGTAAGCTGATTCAATGTTGTTCCATTTATCTGACTGCTTCCCACAGCTGGTCAGAGTTTCCAAATTTTCTCCCAGTCAGCTTGGCCTTAATATGCACCCCTATATGAATGAAAGTGCTTGGCTCATTTTTATTTTGGCCAGTGTACTCTTAGATTTGTTGTATGCATGCTTAGGGAAACTATTCAAAGGAGACAGTAGAAACTAGATGTTAGTGTAGGTAATGTTTTTCTTTCATGGTGCTATTCACTGTTCTTTTGGATAGGTTACCTGTATTGAAGATGAATCCATTATTATTTCAACATACAGATGTTTTAAGTCAGTCAGATGCTTCAAATAGAAAGATGAAAGTCACCAGGAAACATACCAATGTTTGGAACCGAGGTTTTCAAGGATCTTACCTACAAGCAAGTGCCGAATAAGTCTGATAAGAATCTCCACAGTAACAGGTTCATCACCATTTAAATTGGCAGTCAAAGCAACATGAGGTTTCGGCACATCAACAGGAGTCTTCTTCATGGCAGTCAGGTGAACCTCCATGAGAACAGGCCCTGAGGGCATATCTTGGATTTCACTGTATGTCATGATGTCATTATTGACAGCTGCAAGGTCTTGGAGTTCCTTTCTGATCTGGGGTAGCAGAAGATAGGATTCAGCAAACATGTTTTTGACAATGCCAAAGTCATATTTCTTAGACCATTTCATATAGACAGGAATTGAAAGACTGAAGTTCAGAACAGAGGCAGCACCTGATGTCACCTGTACATGGAGGGTCTTGGAAATGTACCTGTTGAAAAATATTGCATGAATCATTAATCAAAGTTTTATATATGCTATATTAAGTAAAATATTTCTTATATATGTAATTAGATTTAAATTTTAGTTTTTCTTATTGCTTCTAAGCTCTTTAGTTATTTTCTTTAATAACTTTCACTTGTTACAATGTCCACAACCCACAGGAGCTGCATTATCAGAGTTGAATACAATATTCTAATAGGGCAAATATAAAGCCTTTATTTTCTGTTAGATATGGGCATAAGAATATCCTGCTTAATAGGTGGGTGTGAATCCATGCTGGAAAACATCTGTCTCACGTGCAATAAAGAATAAATGCAAAAAGTAGTCATAAAATTTCTCAAACATTCATTGGCAAAAGTTAAGCACACTAAAAGGAAACATTTAACACAAAGTTACATTCACACATTCTCAAAAGCGATTCTTGAAAAAGAAAAAAGAATGATACACGAAAAAAATTGAAATGCTCATTTAATTAACTTATGAACAACATGAAATCAATTGACAGGATCATTTTTGATTACAATTTTTAATTACAAAAAGTGATCCACTGTGCCCCACACATACCATTGAGGAAGACAACCTTGTATCTATCCCAAAAGCAAGCGCAATGATCACAGTTTAGACAGGAAATAATCTTAATACAATCCTAATTTCACCTCATATAGCTCAGAAAATTCTGGATAGTTGTGGCTCTATAATGAAAATAAGAGCGCCTCTGAATATTACTAAATATGCTTGAAAATTAGGTCCTTTAGATTGCACACTGTACAGCAATGCTCAAGCAGGCAAGTCTTTTACAAAACAAGGTTGCTGATGTATTGAAAAGAGGAAGTAGCAGCCGTCTTGCTGTGCATTTACATTTATAAAAAATCATACTAATTCACTGTACCCCGCCTTCCCTAAAATATCTAAAACTAAAAAGCACTCAGAGAGCACATACTTCTACCAGCACCATGTACTAAAAACTGAATGAAAATCAGTTCACATAGAGATAAGCAAGGGAGGCAACTGTGTTTCGATTTTCCAGATTTTGGACTATTGTCTTATTAAATGAAAAAATCTCTCTCAATTTATAATACCTGGATCCACCTCCAAAATCAATTAGTCCATGGCTCACCCTTCCACACTGAAATTCATCAAGAACCTTTTGAGATATTGTGTGTACAGATGGATAAATCTAAGTGAATACATATGAATATATGGAAAAAAAAATGAAAAGATATTTATCAATCAAGAAAAAATGCTGAATCCACCGCAAAATGTCATCGATTCTTTCTTAGTAAATAGCCTTCTTTCCAGAAAATGTCATCGAAATTCATTGAGAACTTTTGAAGATATTGTGTGGACAAGCAAACAAAGATGAGGGAATGAATATACCACTTCCAACCTTGTTGGCAGAGGTAATAAAAATTTTCAAAAAACTGATGCATTGTTTTTTGATGTTTCAGATTTGAAAATAATTTCTTTAGCTTCATAATATTCCTATTTCTTATACTCCTAAAAAACCCAAAAAACTAAGGCAATATAGTCAAAATTCATTAAAGAGGCATCTTAACTCTTAAATGCATAAACTGCTTGATACTGATTCTACTGACAGTGGAGCTCTTCTGTGAATAGAATAAAAATAATTAAACTTATCTACAAATAGAATTTAAAAATTTTTCAAAAATCACCAAAAGGTTACTTTAATCAATGATAATTTCCCTTGATTTTTACATTCAAATTTTTTATATATATTTTAACTTAAATATATGAGTTGAATTAAAAGATTCTTTAAGAGGATGGCATTCTTACCCAGGCTTTGAGGCTGTAATGTTGTAAATTCCAGGCACCAAAAGTCTCCAATAATCACCGTCTTTGGCAGTGACCACCGAGTGGTTTATACCTGCCACAGTCAAAGTCACACCCTCAAGGCCCTTCTTAGTTACCTGATCACTGACAAATCCACGGACACCCTTATGAATCTGAAGGTTAGAAAAAAGATATCTAATTTCATACAAAAAATGAGTTTGTAGGGTGGTTGGCAAAAGTTGAAACCTTAAAAAATAGACCAGGTTTGCAAGATTGGACTACAAAGGGAGGTAATCCAAGCTTTATCTCAGAGACTTACCCAACAGAGACATTGGAATAGTAAAGAATTTGGAAATTGAGCAAATCTTGAGGAAGGGGTTCAATACCAGCCTCTTGATGTAGGTATTGAACCTCGGTAACCATGTATAAGAAGGAATTTATAGATTGACTAAGTTTGGTTTGGTCTGGCATAGGCAGGGGCGGCGAAAACAATTAGGCAGCGGCATAGGCTGCAAACCTTGGAGGGGTGCAAGACTGATCTCAAAGGAGAAAAATGTAAGAGAAGATTAAACAAATTTCAAGTATTACCTAAGATGTATGAAGTCTCATCTCAGGTGCATGAGACCCTCATGTCAGCATAAAGCCACATGGGGAGAGAAAGTCTATACTGTGCTGATTTTTCAAGTGGAAAGGGATTGCTTAATTCAAATCAATTTAGTACCAAAAGCAATATGCTGCAGAGCTGATGTCCAGACTTTATTAACTCGCCTACGAAACTCCGACTCTACAGACAGTGATACAAGGTTATATATACAGACTTAGACTCGGCTTAGCATGATCAAAGGCACCAACACGCAACTGACTTGAGTTGTCAGTTTTATATGGGAACTAACAGGTTTTACAGAACCATTAGGACAAAAAAAAAATGTAAATTTTATTTAGAAAAAATTAACAATTAAACCACATACTTACTAATATACTCTCACATTCTCGCATGGATATAATGCTGAGTTTGGCGTCCATTTTGAATACTTATGAGGTCACATGACCATTATATTTGTATAATTTTGCCATAAATGAAAACCATGTTTTATAACCTTCAAAATGACACATGACTTCCTAAGTTTTTTTTTAGAAAATGAGAAAATTCAAATCCAGCCATTATGTCCCTGCTTTGTAACCCTTCAAAACTTCAGGTCTGAATGAGTTTTTGAAATCTTGGCTTTTACTTGGACTTGATCATTGACCACTGACAGCAGTGGGAAATATAATAATCACATAAATGAATAGACTTATGTTCATTGTCTATAACTTTGAGGAGAGTTTTCAACATACCAACTTTTGTTGGGATAATCAAATATTCTTTTCCTGAATATACACGTGACAAGGACTTAAGAATGAATCAACTGAAAATGTATTTGCAATATGATCGAAAGAGATTCAAGAGTCTGAACAAAAGTCAGAAGAGTTATTTTCTAATATTACAAAGGAGATTTACATTTAAATACAAAGAGAAGTATAAATATTGCTATGAATGGCTGAAACATACATTCCCATGCAAAATAATGAACCAAGCTTTTTTCAATCAAATTTCTTGCAATTACTCTTCTATTCTAACAATTATAGATAAAACATTTGCTTACAGTGTGCTAGTTCAATGTTGTTTTATTCATCTCTGCTTCCCAAAGGTTGTTAGTGTTCCCAAATTTTCTCTCAACCAGTTAGGCCTTGATATGCATCCATACATTCTCTAAGGTGTTCAGACCTTTTATACGATGGAAAGTGCTCGGCTCATTTTTTTTGCCAGGGAATGTAGACAATTTAGATAAGCCATTATTTTCTTCAGATAATTTAAAATGCAACTGAACTTACCTGACCCATGAAAACTATCAGTGGATATTTGTTAGCTTGCCAGTATTTACTGAGGTCTTTCCTTAGCGGGTACTTATAACATCCAAGCTCCACGGTGATCTCAAAGCAGTTAGTATGTAAGTAGTTCCAATCTTGCATGCCTCCTGCAATGGTGGAAGTGAGGGTTAAAAAAAAAAAAAAGAATTAAAATAAGTAAATCATATATCAGAATCAAGAGCTAAAAACGGATGGTTCACATTTTATATATATATGGTAATTTTGTGTATATGACTACTTTTGGTTGGCCAGAAGGAAATGCAATAGTAATACACTACTAATAGTAGTATTAGTAGACCTCGGAAATGATACAGATTGGTCTAAACAAATGAATGGACTGAAGTACTTTGCTTACTGAAGGAGTACCAAATATTATTATATCTTGTATTGACGCTGTTAACATCACAACTGAATCTTTCTTATTTTCTGGATTGGGGAAGGGAGGATCATAAAAAGATACAAAAACTGCACTGTTTAGCTTTCTTGTGAACTGTTTTCTACTTATTGATAAGGAGGGGGTGACCTTGAGCACAAAAAAGGCCCAACTGATCTAGCCTCGGTCTCTTCTATGGGGCCAGCAAATTCCTTCTTTTAGCAGAAACTTTCATCTTTGCGCCCCCCCCCCAATTAGCCTGACATATTCAAATCTGGGGCTCACACTGACTTAAAATCATCTCAGTGATTAAATCATGCACTGTGTAAGACAAAAACCGATTGCTTTGCACATTTCAAGCATAAGAAAATGTGGATATATAGTCATACATCAAATTATGCCAGATCGAATCATGCTCAATCACAGTTATGTCCTGATTAGAGCTTGAAACCAGCTAACTGCGGATGACAGGAATTTCAATCATCGCAATTCTATGGCTCTGCTGTGAATGACTAAAATTTCTACCATGTTTCTTCTCTTCCTATCATGATTGACACTCATATCAAGTCGCATCCATAATATCAGAACGTAGCCTGGAAACAACCTGACTGTACAGGGTTTTTAGAGATAAATGTTATAGTTTTTGTGAGATTTTTAAATCAGGTTCAGTAGACAGGAAATAAGAGAAACAAGACGGAAGAAGTTCAGATTAAAAGTACTCACCAGCCACGCTATACCACATGGCTCCGTTTGTAACACCGTCTCTAAAGATTTCATTTGGGTCAATCTTAGGGCACGGAAAACCTTTATGCATTGTAGAATGAGCCTGAAAAAGAGAAGAATTATTAAACCTAAATTTACATCACTTCTTTGACAAATGGATATCTCCATGGGTATAGCATTAAAATATATATATATATATATATATATATTCATAATTCTTTGAGAAAACATAGAAAACAAGAAGAGAAATACTCAAAATCTAATCAAACATCCCCCCATCCCTGGAAATTGTCCTGCCCTGTAAAAGAAAAGAAAAGCAGTAAAGGTCCTGAGGTGAGAAGATATATATTTGAACTGGTGGGATCAGTCCCTTTGTGCCGGCAACAAGTCAGGTTTGTAAATGTACCAGTGTACATACAGCTAGTACAAAAAATATCCAATACATTTCAAAAAGTTTAATCCCACTTACTTATACTTTGAAGCTATATAAAGTTGAGCATATGGGAATTCTTTCATAAAGGGGGGAAAAGGGCTTGATTTGCCAGAAATTTTACATTGTGTTTAGCAAAATTAGTGCCCGGGGGGGGGGGGGGGGGATTTCCCCTCCCCTGCCCCGTTGCATTAGCATGTTAATATAAACTTTATAAAATGTAGCTAATACTTCTAGCACTTACTGTGTATACAATGAGTGAAAAGTATTTGATACATTGCAAAAAAGTTCCGACACATCTATACAGTTCAAGTATATATTGAAATAATCTTTTTGAAATGTATTAGATATCTTTTATACTCACTGTATATAGGTTTGTATATGTGTGTGCATATGTAGACTTGAAAAAATATGAGTGTACAGGTTTGTGTAAGTATGAGTGTACATATATAGGTTTGAGTATGTGTAGGCATAGATAGACGTGCAAGTATGTGTGCGTACATAGATTTGTGGAAATACGATGGTGTATGTGAGTGTGCATATATAAAATAAAGCTATATATGTATATAAATATGTACATATGCATAAATAAACAAAATAAAGTTATATATTAAAATCATAGCTGAAATGGAGCAGGTGTTTGATCAACACTGCTGGAGTGCCATGTTAAAATAACGGTTTATAATTAATAGATATTGGGAAATAAATGACTGAAGTGACACAAAAAATCTATAAAAAAAAAAGTTTTTTTAATGTTTTGCATTTGAAGCTGTAAAGCTTTCCAGACTATATATATATATATATATATATGATTATAGATATATATATATATATATATATACATATTTGTGTGTGTGTGAGTGTTTGAAGAGACTGAGGTAGATATATAGATGGATAATCTCTTACCAAAGAGTATGACTTGGCCAGTTGCAAGAAGATGGCATCATCAGGTGACTTGCTGTAAACTGAAGCACCTTCTCTTGTGTTATCAAATGGGTAATTGGCAACAAGAGAACCACCATGGAGATTTGCAGAAAGAACAAAAGGAATTGATTTTATCCACTTCATCACTGCTTTGGTCTCTGGTTCAGCTATTTCATTGTCTTTCACAGTGAAGAATTGATCTGGGAAATTGCGGTTCAAATCAACATTGTGGCTGTTTGCTCTCCCTGTGACTCCCTGCTGGTCACCTTTTTTTAATAAGACAAAAATTGTTCCAATAATGAATGACTGGGAAGAGATTAAGATGCAAGGAAGATATAAAAGTACAAACAGATAAAAATCAGTAGAAGCAGAATGGAATCAGTCATGTGATTATAACCAACCAAGATTAGTCGATTGGTAATTGAATGACAGCAGCTGATCGAGATTAGTCGGCTGATAGAAATAGACCGAGATCAGACGGCTGATAGAGACAGACCAATATTTGGTGATTAATAGTAACAGATTAGAGTTTAGTAAATTGGTAGTAACAGATCAGAGATAAGTAAATTGATAGTAACAGATTAGAAATGAATAAATTGATAGTAACAGACAAGGATCAGTTAATCAATAAGAACAGACTGGAATCAATCAATTGATAATGACAGACCAATCTTATGAGAAACTCTTCACAACTTCTTAACTAACATAAATCGCTGTTACAGTTCAAGATAAATAAAACAAGCAACAAGTTATAAAACAGTTGAAGGTTGAATTTAAGGGGAATTTTTCTAGATCAATGAGGTAAAGAGATAGACTAACCTTCATGAGCTTTCTCAAAGCCATCAGGGTTCATAGAAGGCATGAGATGGATTCTTGTGTAGTTGAGCATAGCAGTAAGTAAAGGATTTTTGCCATAATTCTCACAGAACACTTGCGCTAACAGCAAGAGCATTTCACGGCCAACTACTTCATTTCCATGCATGTTGGCAACATATTTGAATTCTGGTTTCCCTGTAAATGAAAATGGAAACAAAACAATTGATGAGGCAAAATTGAAGAATATTTGGAAGTGATTTCTTACAGTTAGAACATGATTTCCAAATGATAAAATTTTTTAAAGATTTTTTAAAATGACTTAAAAAGCATTTATGAATCACTTTTTTAAATCTTTGGAAAGATAGAAGTGTTTTGTAAAAAAAGAACTGAACATGGGGTTACAAAAAAAGATAAAAAAAAGGAGTTTTAAAAAATAAACAAAAAAATTGTGGTAAACGACAGAAAAAATGTTGGAAAATCAAAGGAGAACAAGAACAAATGAAACAGCTCTGGGTAGTCGCTGAATAGAAACCATAACACAATGTCTTTTGGAAGTATGTTGTATTGAAAGCCATCAATCAAGAAATCAGAAAAGTGGGTAATCAATGAATAGGTTACTTCTCTTGCTTTTTGTTGGGCAGTGATAACTGAAATGGTGTGAATTTTCAAAAAAATGTGAATACTGCCAAACAAAGACCAAGGGACCAATTTAGCATAAACTTACACGGCAAATTGGACCCAAAACTAAAAACCAATCTATTGGATGAATTTAGCATAAACTTGCATTTTGAATCTGCCAGTAAAAATCTACTGGCGGCAGGGAGATTGAAAAACAAAAAAAACAAACAATATTCACAAAACAAAAGTAACATTCTTTCTAGCTTTCTTAGTATACAAAAAAATTCTTTATTATGATTTTTGGTACAAAAATGATTCCAGTTTGTTTTTAGTATAGAATTGATTTTAGCTTGTTTGAGTACAGAATATAAGAATATCTTTATCAAAATAATGATTTTAACTTATTTTAGTATAAAGTATGAAAATATCAGTATCTTAAGAATGCTACAGCTTTTGCTATATACTATATAAAATACACTTTTGATTAATCAGTCAAAACCGAGTGATAGAGCTATTCCTATTTTTGTTGTTCATGATCATGTGATCATATGTGAAAAAACTGAACTTTTATCAACTAGTCAGACATTTTCAAAATCATAAGTAACTTATTTTAATTTTTTCATCAAAATTTTATCTTTTTATCAGCGGATGCTGGGAATTTCTATCTTTGCCATTCCATGGCTAGCTCAATAAATTTCTGTTTTATTATGATTGATAGCAAATCAGTTCTCTCTATGAGTCAGGGGTTTTATCTTGCAATGAATTACTTTCAATGGGTGAGAGCTTTTATATTACAATGGATAAATATTACTATTGCCATATTCTGGCGACAGTAGGTTAATACTAAATGTTTTAAAATCAATCATTTCAATGATAGGAGAGCAATTTTTTCAGATAAAAAAAGAATGACAAAAAAAAGAAGCCGATTTAATTCTACCTGGAATGTGAACTCCAGGGTCCCTTGACATTTCCAAGACCCACAAGTCTCGACCTTGTACCGATTTTCCAATTGAATAAAGACGAGTGATATTTGGGCATCGCTCTAGACAGGTTCTCAAGAAATTCTCCATCTGTGGAAAATGGTGATAAATAAATTCTTTTGGCTCAATGAATTTGAGGTTAATTCGGTGTTCTGCATCATGAAGCTTGTTGATTTCTGCTACAAGCCAATTAAGGTTTTCAATCGGAGGTTTTGATTTCAGGAGAGGTTGACTGGTTTGAGTGACCGGGCTGAAATTTAAAAAAAAAAATAACAAAAAAACTTTAAAACTATTTATACTGACAACAACCCGCAATTTAGATTTTTTATATATATATATGAAATATGGCTGACTGGGATAGGTTGAAGCGCACACACACACACACACACACATATAAACATGTTGTATGGTAATGGTTTCAGGGATGGGGAGAAGATTTTATTATGCTGTCCTGGCCGCCAAACTCCCCAGATCTCAATCCCACTGAGCAATTCTGGGATGTATTGGTCCAACAAGTTTTCTTTTCAACTTGCAGCAGTTAAAGGACTTTTTGTTAATATCCAACCAGATCCCAGAGGTCTTGTAGAGTTCATGGCTGATCAGGATAGAGCTGTCTTGTGGACATATTGAAGACCAACACTTTAGGCAGGTGTGCATAATGTTCTGGCTCATCAATGTATATTCTAGCCACTTTTAAAACCCAACAGCTTCCAAGAAACTGGTCTGGTTAGTCACTCAATAGAAACCATCACGTGACCAACGTCTTTTGGCAGCATACTATGTTGTACTGACTTTCTTAGGTTGATCAATTAAAAAATTGGAAAAAGGAGTGATCAATGAATAAGTTACTTCTCTTGCCTTTCTTTAGATTTCTAAAAGTTTGAATTTTAAGAAACAAAAGTTTCATTTCTAGACATAAGTAAACGTTTGAATTTTCAGGCCTCTTGCTTCATTGACATCTAGATAGCAAGCCACTATAAAAACTGAAGAAACTCTTGATTATCAGAAACTTTTGATCGGAAGATGACAGTTTCTGAAAATTGCGATATAAATGACGCCCCCCCCAAAAAAAAATGAGGAAAAAATAACCTCATATTAATTACTGAAACGTGACAGTGTACCTCGTCCTAATAGGAGACATTATTATTACATTAGTAAAGATGTTTATATATACCGATAACTTATCTGACCTACCCTACTATTAAACATAACAAACATCTTCCCGACAAACAGAGATCAATGTTTTCTTTGTATCCAATATCTATGTCATCTCTTTCAGGTGCAAATGCACAGGTGTATTGGACATTACCCCCCACCCCCAACTTTGGTCACACATTCATCGTCAGGTATGCTCTAATGTTTAGAGATAAACTGACTAACAACATTTTGAAATTTGATTCCATGTTCCGACAAATATTTACAAGAATAAGTCAATTGAAACGAAAAATAAAAAACAAAATCAGAACAGGTTTGGTTAGTCACTCAATAGAAACAGTCATGTGCCTAACATCTTTAAGCACCATACTGTGTTCGGGTGTTCAATTAAAAAATTGGAAAAGAGGCTGATCAAAGAACATGCTACTTCCCACCTTTTGTTGGGCAATGATCACTAAAAAAAGTCTAAATTTTCTAAAAACAAGCGGGAATGCCGCCCGACATAAACTAAGGGATCAATTAAGCATAAAACATACATTGTAAATTGGACCTCCAACTAAAAATTTATTTAGGTTGGTAATTTTCAAAAAAACAAAATAAGTGTTTTTTCTAGACATAATATAGAGTAAATGTTTCAATTTTCAGCCCTCTAGCTGCGAGAGTTTTTGGTTGATGGTTTCTATCACCTGAGCTAAATTTCAGCTGAGACAACAAATAACAGTTGCTTTCCGTATCATGCAACACGTGGGGTGATGATTTTTATCTCCATTTCTTGTATAATTCATAGAGGCCCAAATATTGTGGGTAGAATAAGTAGGTTTTAATGGAGATGGGGTGCAACCCAATGCCAGTGGACCGAGGGGCTACAGCTCCTCAGTCAGTTACCCATG
Source organism: Thysanoteuthis rhombus (assembly GCA_963457665.1). Classification (NCBI taxonomy): domain Eukaryota; kingdom Metazoa; phylum Mollusca; class Cephalopoda; order Oegopsida; family Thysanoteuthidae; genus Thysanoteuthis; species Thysanoteuthis major. The sequence goes on along the minus strand of OY735242.1, from coordinate 24,431,183 downwards.
GCTAGGTGGAGAAGTAGTTCAACAATAGAGATGAAAAGAAAAACTAGTTAAAAATGAATAATAATGATTTGTCTAAGAAATTCAGACAACTTAAGACTTATCTTATTACTATAAGGTGTAAACCAGCTATAGAGGAAAGAAATCATTTCATCATCAGTCTTTTAACATCCGTCGTTGGACATAGACCTTACCCAGGATTCTGCACACTTCTCTATCATGGGCATCACGGAACCAGTGTTTTCTTAATTTGTCCAGTTCATCTCTCCATCCTGTATTCTGTTGGCATTGGTTTCGCAAGTGATCTCTGGGGATCCATGTTGTGAGTCTCGATGTCCATCGGTTCTTGCAACATGGCCTGCCCATTGCCATTAAAGTTTTCTAATAGATTCTATGATGTTTCTGACTCCTGTTTTCTTCCTTATATACTATACTGTCTGGTGATCTCTCCATGCGAGGTAGAGCATGATTCTCTCATGTGCATGTTGCATGCATCTCTGTTTGCGAGTCTGTCTCTTGGTTAGGTTCCATGTTTCAGCTCAATAAGTGACTACTGGGAGGATGCATTGTTTTTATACTCTTCTTTTTAGGATTATTGGTATAGACTTATTTTTGAAGACTACTATTACTACAACTGGATGTAAACAAGCAATAGAAATGAGATCAAAGAAAGTAGTCAAATATTAATAAAATGAAAAATTGAAAGAAAACTAGTTGAAAATTAATGAGAATGCTTCTTCTAAGAAATTCAGACAACTTTACTCATTCAGGAGTGTATTTTTTTTCAAAGGGTTATACAAAGCAAAGGTGCAATGAATGAATTTGATTTTTCTTTTTTTCTAAGAAACCCTGATAAGTCATATATCATTTTCAAGATTTAAAAATATGGATTTAATTTATGGCAAAATGATACAAATATAATGATCATATGACCTCATTGTATTTTTAAAATGACCTGAACTAACATGTCTTCATCTCAGTTCACAATATGGATTCCATTCTCTTGCTCTCTCATAACTGCGCCTCCCGCAAAGGTGAGACTAACTTCTTGAGTGAAATTTGGAGTGTGTTTGTTTACATGGGTTCAGTAGAAGAAGCAGATAAGTGATATCACTAGGATGAATTAAAAGATAAGAAATATCTCTACCCCTGTCATGGACAAGGGAACTCTCTACTTTCGTGAATTGAATAAAGAGTTTGGTTTAAAATCTTTGGAAGGTAACTAAGTATGACTAACACCAGAAGGTAGAACAGCTGAAATGCTGTGACTGTAACATTTGTGATAAGGACACTAATCCAAGTAAATCAGTGTATAATAATAAAAACGAGATTTTTAGAAATAAACATAAGTTGTTGATATTTACTTAAGAATGTCATTTGATTCAATTTTCCACATTTTTACCACAGTCTTGACACTTGCCCCTTCAGGAACCGTCACATTGGTATAAGTCACTGTCTTGTAACTGAAATACATTAAAAAAAAATATTTAATTATTAATAACAATAACAAACATAACTGGTTGCTGAAGAGTTTGTAAGGCATGAAATGTTGAGCACTGTGATTAAATATCATAAACAACGGAAATAAATCTGTTTCTTCCTTGTAATCTTGCAAATTGCTAAAAACATTATGAGCAATATATATATATATATATATATGATATATATATAATATATATATATATATATATAATATATATATATATATATAATATATATATATATATATAATATATATATAATATATATATATATATATATATAATATATATATAATATATATATATATATATAGTGAAATAATGAGGTGATTTCACCATATTTGAAACTCTACTTTAACTTAACTTACTGGTGTTGAATGTTTTAAGAACTTCATGAAATAAACCCACCACATGGATATACTTTACACAATGAATATTTTTTAGTACGATTCCCTTCCTTGTCAATGCACGTAATTTAGAGGTGAATATTAATCACGAAGACTGAACATTACACTGGGAAAATCGGATCAAAATTCAGCTAATAGCTACAATGATCCATCCCTGTGTATGTACGCTATATTTTAAAATATTGAGTACTATCACAATTGACAAAACGACCTCTAAAACATAATATATATATATATATATATATATATATATATATATATATATATATATATACACACACATACACAAAGCAGACCAAAAGATTTCACACATCCTTACCCTTTCGCTGTAAAAGTAACATCATAAGTGCCAGGAACCAATAAGCGCCAAAAGTCTCCAAATTTTGACGTTGTTACATTGTGGTTTATTCCATGAACATGCACTGTAGCATTTGGAATACCAGTTGTGCTGTCTCCTTCTCTAACAAATCCAGAAATTCCAATGTGAACCTACAAAAAAATCAAATAAAACAATAAATAATTTTTTTCTCTATAACTTTAAGAAAACTCATTAGCATGCCAATTTCTTTTTTTGACAATTTGAACGCTTCTTCTCATCCTCAATGTAGTCATGTTTCAGCAGATTCATTTCTATGGCCCTCTTCAGCTATAAAATGGAATAACCATAAAGAGAGTCTCCCCTGCTGGTCTCTTCTTCCAGTGGTTCAAAGCAAAAAAAAAAACAGTATCAAACAGAGACACAAGACAGGATTCTTTGATAAACAAAGAAAGACATTGAGAACTTTTCCATGCCAAAAACTATAGAACAAGGTGAATTGCAAAGGTTGATGAAATAGAATATTTACGAACAATTTTTTGTTTGACACCATTCTTTTGCTTTGACCTTCAGAAGAGACCAATAAAAGAGTTTTTTTCCTTGCATATATCACATTTTACACCTGAAGAGGATTGTATAAATAAATCCACCAGAATGTAATGACTACATCAAAGATGAGAAGAGAGTTAAAATTGTCTGAAAAAAAGTTAGTACCATACTTTTGTTAAAAAATGGTACTAGACCCTTGGATCTTGAAAGCACAACAGAGTTATATTAAGTGCAGAGGATGACATTACAGAATCAAATTTGTCATATGCAGGGTGTTTTATTCCTTATTACAAACATGTCGGTGGTATTGCTCTGTCCGCCCCCCCCCTGCCCCAATTTTTTAAAGATTATTTTTTAGATTTTCCCAGGGTTCTTAAAATATATTACACCCTCCAGAGCTCCAGCACACCCCACATTTGTGAGGTGTGCAGGTCTGTGCACCACCTCTGATTTCATGCATTTACAATTATCAATTTTCCAACTAGTATTTCTTACAAATTAATTACCTCTACCTATTAAGTTGAACAAGTATCTCTATTTCATCATGTCTTTTTCTCTGTCCACACAATATCTGTAAAGACACTCAATAAATTTCAATGAAATTTTGTGGAAAGGTGGGAAATGGTACGAGAATATATTAGTTAAATTTGGGAGGGGATCCAGGATATGTTTTCAATTGCGTGATATTTCAAAAATTTTTTCATATATTTACGTTTACTCTCATGACTTTCCACACGCTATGGAAGACTATATTTTGGTGCAGATCTATGTGCCAATTACAACCCCTACGTCATTGTATGTGGTTGGGATATATACCTATCCGCCAAAAGTTCATGTCTGTCTGCACAATATCACCAAAAAGTTTTCAATGAATTTCGATGATATTTGTAGAAGAATGGGCCGTGAGAGAAGTGAATAAATCGAGAGGTGGATCCATGCACAATTACTTCCCCTAACAATAGTGTTGACAGTAGAAGTGCGCTTTTGAGCGGTTTCGAGCTTCAGTCGTTCGTTGTTGCAACTTTCTGATAAATGCCATAAAAAACTTGAAATATGGGAATTGTCCCTCAAATTCATACTAGAAAATTTAAAGGTTGATATCAAGGGCAATAACGACTGATCAAAATTACCTCCCTGCTCCAAGTGAATTTTCTAGTTTAATATTTTTTTTTATTCCATCTGACATTATAAACAAAGTTTATTTATTTTTCTAGCTGAAAATGGAAATAAACATTGGTCCATGTTCAAAGACTTGTATTTCTCTTCTTACTTTCTAAAAATGGCAATGATTAAGTAATAATAATGGTATGGTTGATAATAATGGTAACACTGGTAAAATTATTCCCCAATGAGAATTTCACTTTGTTGGTTTCACGTATTAGATTGTTCTAAACATGGGTGCATGGGAACTCTCTGTATAAGGTGCGGCAAAATGTTTGATTTGCCTAAAATTTCTCACAGTTTCACCTTAATTACACGGACTTACCCAAAAGTTAACATTTTTTGTCCAAATTGGAAGGAGGGGGTAACTTCCCCTCAGCTCCCCTGCCTCATAAGCCTATTGGCACTCAAGTCTTTATTACAATCTCATGCACAAAAAAATCTAAATAGCACAAAATGACTCTTGCTTTAACCAGATCAAATCCATATGAGAGTACTCCCCCTTTATAACATAGGTGTTCAGGTCCAAGAGGGACAACTACATAACTTAACCACAAATAATCAAAACAACAATAACAAGAGCTAAGACAAGATCATCTGAGAGTAAAGATGTTTTCTTCACAAAAACAAAAAGAAATTATGTGTAAAACATCATGTAATTTCTATGTTAGTTGATATAAAATTTTTTTAAATTTTGTCTCACGAGACAAACACTCAATCAGTTGTTTACCAATGTTACTGCACCATGAACAGACACCAACTGCAGGGTTTAATATAGATTTGAATAGATAAAAGCACGGGGAAAAAACACGCCTGCAAAATCTGAGATGTATCTTGTTTGCAGGAAAATACGGTGAGTCTTTCGATGAAATCTTTATTTTTGGTTTCCAGGATGAGTGGGCAATAATATAAGGAAGACTGTGGAGAACCATAACCCATCTACCTTATATTGCAAACTGTGCTATAATGAACTGTGTAGTATCAACGGGACATCAGTATTAGAAGAGAAAGAAAATCTTCCCTACCTTTCCAGGATTCATTGAAGCCAAATTGACAACTGCAAATTTTACTTCCAAAACAACCAATCAGAATTGGCTGATTCACTTAACTAAATCCAATAATTTTGGAACTTCAGTCAGCAGAACTTTTTGCACATATATATATATGTATATGCACACATAAACAACAGGTGATCATTTTTAATAAGAGTTTCTATATGATACAATGCAATTTACCATCATGTATATACTTTTATACATGTATAAATTTTTCTTATTCTGAAAGAATCTTTTTCATGAATTTGATATCTTTAATTTGGTGATCGTATAATTTTGTTTTTGTTTTATTTTGTTTTATTTTGCTAGAGGCAAATCATAATAATCCAATACTGCTTGCTAGGCCTGTTAAAGCTTCACCACAGCCCACATAACCATAAATCTTGTCTGTTTCCAACTTCTCATGACACTGAATGAGCGGCTTGACTTCTCACAGTTCAAAATCATAGTTGTCCATCTCCTAGGCTGATTGACAACTAAGGCTGAAGAGGGTATTCCCTGATGTTTATCCATAGATGGAAGAAAAAGATATAGATTCATGCCTTCCCCAATAGTATTAGTGCAAAATAAGTGCAAACTGTCCCAGCCAAAGTTTGAATTTATTTTGCAAATTCCATCTTCTTAGCTGCTAACCATTAGGCCACCAATAAAAAGAAAACCAGATGAAGGAGACTAATTTTTACCTGCTGTTTCAAGTCATACTGTTGTACTGCAAGGCCTCAATTCATGTGTAGGTGGTTTTTTGTCTGTATTTGTTTGTCCTTGTAGACTCCTTGTGGACAACCATGTCTGTCCATACAATATCTCCAAAAGTTCTCAATGAAATTTTGTTGAAGGGTGGACCAAGGGCAAAGGAATAATTGATTAAATTTTATGCAAGACCCAGGAATTTTTTAAAAGTTACCTCCCTTGCATTGCAGATATATATGAATTGATTTTCATTCAGGTAAAGTTTTCTAGTCAAGTAACATCTTTTTTTTTTCTGTAGATTCCTTATGGAGCATAGAGCCGCAGCCACTCTGTTGGAATTTCAGAAGCAAATAGTGTGGAGTTACTAGCTTGGCAGCCAACCCACTTTTACCCAGGCTTGGGACCAGCAATGGCAACTGCCAAGCTACAGGTTCATATCAAATCGATTGGTTTATTTTGAAATAACTTCCAGTTTTTTTTCCTCTGAAATTCATAGTAATATTAATATCAATAAAACCATTAAAAGAGCAATTATCAAATTGTCAAAATTGTTGAGAATGAATATCACCAGTCCACAGGTACACATTTTCATAATTAAAACTGAAAATAGAGAACAGTTTGAAACAGTCACAATATAAACTACACTTCTTTGCTATATGTTACGTATGAGACTGGTATTTAATTGAAAAAAGAAACGTGCAAATATCGCACAGGTGTTATAAATAGGGAAGTATCTATTGAAGTTCAACATGGACAGTTATGGGGCTTAAATGAGTTTCAGCGAGCAGCAGACTTCCAACTATCCTTGTAAACCATTCATCTTTCTGGCATATACGGTTCACGTTAAAGAGAAAAATGAAAGAATCGAATCTTTTTCAAACTGCTGCACTATTGAGAAAACAAAATGGCTTTCTCTAGTGATTTTTCAAAGTTATTTTCTTATATTCTCATTAATAAGGAAAAAAGGTGTCTGTATGCATCTGTTAAACTCACGTAATTCAAGTCCAAATTGTAACTTTAAATCGATAAGCTGCAAGCTAAGCTATAAATGAACAAAACCTATTTCCTAATTTTCTCCTCCTAAGAGCATTGGATGTTTGACACCGATAGATAAGCAGATTTTGATGTCGAAAGCCACAGATGTACGCTTACAAATTCTAAGTAAAAAAATCAAATTATCATGTAAATGTCACTGGCAACAGCTTGGAATAAGAAATTCTTTCGCACCTAAAGGTAATAACAATGAATTGACTTAAGCGTGACTTGCCAGATCTACAAATACATCATTGTTTATATCAGTGATCCCCAACCACAGAGTCACAGACCAGTACCAAGTTATAAAGTATGTGCTACGACACCATGGGTTCAAGATAAGATTTGGCAATATTTCTTCGTGAAATGAGAACAAATTATTTCCTCAGATCTTAATATTTGTTGGATAACCCTGTTCAGAAAGAAAATTGTGAGTATTAGCTATTTATAAGTGACATAGCTGACTTATCACGAATATTCTGGTTGTGATTAACACTTGTCGGCCGGTCAGCAAGAATATTGTGAATATCAAATAAGTCCATGGTACAAAAATGGTTGAATACCTCTGGTTCACATGACTAAAAAACCTAATCCTATGACCTATAGGCCCTAAATTGCTCATTGACCCCTGTCAAGGTTGACTATGAAGGTAACGGCTTTTGACTGCAACACCTGGACAGGCAATGTAGTTATAGAATAGTGTTTTGCTTGATCCTGAAAAAGGACTTTGAAGACTGTTTTAAAAAGTGGAAAGGATACTGGAATAAGTATGTGAGCTCCCAAAGGGAGTAATTTCAAGTTGATCAAGGTGTCATTGTCCTAGGTAGGCTTTTTTTCTGTTGATATCAAATTGCTGGATACTTTGCAGACAGACCTCATATTAAGGCCATGATTTTACACAGCAAAATAGTAAGTCCAGACTATGCAGAGATAGAGATGAGATTTTCAAACAGATCTGACTACTCACTCAATAAAAACTGTCATATGACCAACATCTTTTGGCTGGATGCCATGTTGGGGATGATTAATCAAAAAATTGGAAAAAATGGTGATCAATGAAGCAGTTATTTCTCTTATCTTTTGCAGAGCAGTGAGCTCTAAAATAGTCTGATTATCGTGAGAACAAGCCTGAATGCTGCCAGGCACAAACTAAAGGACCAATTTAGCATAAGCTTACATTGTAAATTGAACCAAGCCCCCAACTAAAGATATATTTGTAGACATAATAAGGAGCAGTCATATTTGAACTCGGCTTGCCTAGTCCATTTTTTTTGCTGTGAATCAATCAGACACCAACATTTCCATATAATAAGAAATAAATTTTCAAATTTTCAGCCCTCTAGCTCCATTGGTGCAGCCTGTACTTGTCATGCATACATACATAGCCAGTGAGACCATTTTGAAATCTGAAGAAACCTATGGAGACAGTTTTGGTTGATGGTTTCGACTAATAAGCAAATGCAGTGAGTCAGCACTAGAGTGTCTAAGACAGCCATTTTCAACAGGGGCAATGTTGTCTCCAAGAGGGCAAAAGTGGAGCTGGGTGTGTGATAGATTGTCACATATGAATGGATTTTTAAAAAAAATCTTAAATGATTAATTTCTGATGCGTTATTTCATCATGTAAGCACGAGTAGATCATCCTGAAGCTCCAAATATCCACTGAAAAAACAATCTAATATCAAGTTTTCTTGGCTTAGCCAAGATAATCCTTTACATAACAGAAAGTCACGTTCCTTTTGGAAGATGTACAATCAAGCTACTTGATGTGAGTATTTATTTGGCTGAAGACTTTCAATAATGCGGAGCAGTCATTTTCAAAGTGGGGGACAATATCACCTCCAAGGGGGCAAAAGTTGATCAAAGGGGGTAATAGATTTTTTTAAATGACCAATAGCAGGCGACAGGTGAGAAAAGATAGAGAAATCCTGGTCTAAAAGGATTTTTAAAAAATTCTCTGGGGCTTGGAAATTTGAACAGATCACCCACTCCAAGCCAGAAGACCAGATCTAGTCATCATATATGAATTGAAGAAAACTTATGTCAGCCCAAACATTATAACTGACAGAAAATGAAAAGCTATAAATGTTTTTCCTAGACATAAAGATTAAATATTTAAATTTTCAGCCCTCTAGCACCACTGCAGTAGCTCATATGTGTCATACATATATATATATATATATATATATATATATACATACACACATACATGCATAAGCAGCCAGCAAGACCAACTTGAAGAGTAAAGAAACCTTTGGTGACTATTTTGGTTGATAATTTCTGAAATTAACCTTTGAAATCTCTATAACCAGTGGTTTATATTAACCTTGTTTTTAACCACAATAATCTGAAGGAGATAATACATTTCTGATACACACAAGGATAATGTTTTCAAACAGCTATTATCGAAATCAGTCAGTTGCAAATACTTTATTATAAAATTAATTATAAGTTTTGAAAAATTAAAGATAAATTCCATATCAATTTCATATCAACTTTTTATAATGTACTGTTGTTTATAACAATGAATTTAATGACGTGACAACAAATACTAATTTATGAAAATGAATGTAAATTTTTCCAATAATTATATCCTCTGCTTAGTGTCATCAGCTGGTTATTGTTATCTGATAGTCCCAGTCCCCAATTGATCACAATACATGGCTTACTTTGAATATCTATACATATAATGAGCACATGAGCAAATTTCTCCTGTTTGGGTCCAAATGGGATGCTCTGATTGGTTGATTTACATACCTTTTATGAAATAACAATGAAAATTATGTCATAAAAACTCTTAAGACTTTATGTCAGATCACCTTTTAAAACAGCTTGAGATAAGTTGAGACTTTAAAAAAAAAAACTTAAGATTAAGATACTTGGATTATTAAAGATAAATTACCTAATAGAATAACTTTAAGCTCCTCAGAGCTGATCCATGTATAAATAACCCTGTCATTTTTTATGGGTATATGTTAGTATATATACAATAGATAATTAGGAATAATTTTAAAAAATGTTTCGTTATTGTCTTTACCTGTTTGTTTTATTCTAGATGATCAATATGATTTTTAGATATTCTTTATAGACAGTTGATATCATTTTCCAACTTATGATTTTCAACAAAAAGCCCAAATAAACTATAAGTAAATCTCAATAGGCTTTGTGCTTTTTCAATGGATTAATGCCTCAATAAGAGAATAGGACCTTAATGACAGGTGGCTGTTCTTCCATTGGCCAGACTTTTGGTGTAAAGCAAGGATCCCCAACTGCTGGGCCACGGTACCAGGCTACAAAGCATGTGGTATAAGGCCAAGAGGAAATGATATGATTTGACAATATTTCTTTGTAAAATAAAAACAAATTCATTTTCTCAGATCTTAATATTAAATTCATTAGATGAGCCCTATAAGAAACAAAATAGAGAATATTAGCCACTTATAAGTGACTTGTCCCTTATATTCTGATCATCATTAATACTTTCCCCCTATCCCTGTTGATTCATCCACAAGAATATTTTCAAAATCAAATTGTTCCGTGGTGCAAAAAACATTGGGGACCCCTTATGTAAAGAGCAAACTATTTATCATTAAAGCAAGTCAGGTTAGTCACTGAATATAAACTGTCATGTGACCAACATCTTGGCAGCTAGCTGTGTTTGGAGTGATCAATTAAAAAATTGAAAAAGGGCAGATCAATGAATGAGTTACTTCTTCCAACTTCTGTTGGGCAGTGATCACTAAAAAAATCTAAATTTTCAACAAAAAAAAAGTGCATGTGCTGCCAGAAACAAACTGAGGGATCAATTTAACATAAATTTACATTGCTAATTGAACCCACCCCCTAGAAACCTTGAAGGGAGGGGTTCAAAAAACAAAACCTTATTATTTCTAGACATAACGTATAAAAGTTAAAATTTCTAGCCCTCTAGTTCCATTGGTGCAGCCTGGATGAAGGATATATACACAGCCAGCCAGACACCCTTGAAAACTGAAGAAACCTAACTTGACAGTTTTGGTTGACAGTTTCTGTTTCAAATCGTAATTTTAGTTCATTTCAGTCCCTATTCTGGTTCAACTTATAGATTGTCAGGGTGTTATTGCTTTTGTCTGAATAAATGGTTAAACAATGTCAATGTAGGTTTCTTCAGTTTTTCAAATCATTCTGGGTGGCTAGTATGTGTGAATACATATTCAGACTTATTTTCTTGAAAATCAAGACATTTTTAGTGATCACTTGAGAGAAAAGTAACCGATTCATTTATTACCTCTCTTTTCAATTTTTCAACTGATCATCTCGAATATGTCATATCATGTGACAGTTTCTATTGAGAGACTGAACAGACCTGTTTTACCCAATGGTTGACACCCATTTTTTTTGGTGCAAGGAAAATTTAAAATGCAAATTTGTGTACATGAATATGTAACAACCACCAAACGTCAAGAACATACGATCGAGTTCCAGTTTGAACAAGTAAATCATCCAAGTGCCATACTGAATACTTTCCATCAAGGCATTTCTCAGAACAAACGGTGTTACTTGGCGGTGCCTATCTCCTCTCAAAATAATATACAACATGTTGCACTGGATTATATGGTACCAGCAGTAAGGAATAATTCCTGACCTTACCTATTAGAAGGGTTGAAACCAGTTTGCCTTGGCGGCTTCACTCTCCATTAGGAATCAAAGTTGACCATCTCCTAGACTGATTGTCAACCAAGACTACACTACTCTTTACCTAGCTGATGGGAGATAAACAGTAGAAAGCCCAGGCATTAATTTGAAGGGAACATTGAAAAAAGCCTGGAATCCAAATTGTTAACCTTTAGGCCACATGCACTCCTATCTGATTACATGTGACATAAATAAAATGAAAGGGTTAAAAAGAGATTTTTCTTTTATTGAAAAGTATTTAGAGTAACGCATTTTCTCATTGTTTGAAAATCATTCAAAGTCACTCATCACTTTATTAGTTATACCTTGGGTATGTAAAGTGCCATATTGTCAGGATAAAATATAACATTTAATATTGCTACTTCTTTTAAGCCTTTCATTCTGTCATTGATCATAGCTGGGGTCTCCCTAGTGGTATATAAGGCTAAAATATGACAGTCAATATAAATTTTTTATATCCCCTTGGATCCTCAAAAGTAATTGACCAGGAGTTAAGCTAAGGGCCTCTATTTATAATGAACACTTGGATTTTAGCTGGGAAATCGAGAGAGCAACCTTCATAATATGTAGAATCCATTACAAAAGAAACTAACAAATTTGTACAGTTTAAGAACTAATTGAATTTTTTGAATAAAAGAAGGAACAATTTAATATTTGTAAATTTTACAAACAGATTGCCAAAACTGAATCATGTAATGAATTTTGTTATACTTCATGAAGAAATTATTTAACCAAAACACAAAAATTCATCTGAATATATTGACTGATTTAAAAATATCAGAAACATTAGTAACAAAGTAAGTAACTGAAATACGTCAAAGCCATAGTTCCATATGATGGACAGAAAGGAAGAGTCCAATTCAAAAAATAAATAGATAAATAAAATAAATTTCTTTCCTGTAGTAAGAAAGGTCTTATTAATTAAAAGCACAAAAAACTTTTGATCTACTTCCCTCTATTTGAGGATTATCTGAATTGTAACCGAGGAAACTGGTCCAAAAGAATCAATGTATAATAGTAACAATATCTCTAAGAAATTAAAGGCTGGAATGTGTAGTGGCCCAAATACTGTGATAAAGACAAAGATGTAGAAAATGGTCTGAAAGAATTAGTATTTAATTAATTTGAACACACATCAGCCCAAAGAATAATTGAATTATGGAATGCAACAGACGACAACAATGAATATATTGGCAAATTAATATCTCGACTTGTTTATGTAGATAAAGCAAATATAATGGCGTATTGGACACAGTGTAATATTGATATCATTAGCACAGTAAACATCTACCATATTTATTTACTTGTGTATAATGTGAGAAATTGGATATAAAAAAAAATCGATGTCAAAATTTGGGTGAAAAAAAATGATAACCTTTTATAACAAATTACTGATTTTTAGCTACAAAAAGTGGGTCACCTAATCAGCATTGCCAAGAAGAAATATTTTCATACTAGTTTGACAGCCTAAGAGCAATAAAAAGTGCTTTTTTCAAAATAAAAAGGCAAAAATGGCCAAGACACACCTAAAAGATGCTAAAAATGGTCAAAATCAAGCTCCCAAATATTTAAGCACGCCCACACTAATTCAGCGCTGTTTTGCACTGACAGAACAAGAAACGTGCTGTAGTTAGTATGAAAAGCACTTAATTGGCAACACTGCATATAATGTTCAAGATTCCATTGTACGAGAGTGAATACAGTATATAAAATGAAAGACTACGAGATAATTAGGCTAATAGCTTGATACCCAATCTCTAATGCATAATGTGATCGCCAAATGCATTAGGAAGCTGGCAACCAAAACTGTAAAGATAGGTTTCTTTAGTTTTCAAGTTGGTCCAGTTGGCTGGCTATGTATGTATATATGTATCACGCATCAATGGTGCTAGAGGGTTGAAAATTTGAACATAGAAAAGACATAGTTTATTCTTAAATTCCCCTCTAATAGGTTTCAAGTGGGGATTCAATTTCCGATGAAAGTTCATACTAAATTCATCACAGGTTTGCATCCAGCAACATTCATTCTTAATTTTGAAAATTCAGACTTTTCCAGTGATCACTGCCCAATAAAAGATGAGATAAGTAATTTATTCATTGATCACTTTTTTCCCCGATTTTTCAATTGACCGCCCCCAACAAAGCATTTCTATTTAGTGACTAACCAGACCGGTTTCCATTGTAACTTTTTAATTTGTCGCCTCAACATATGTTATCTGAAGATAATCAACTTTATGTGTCATGTTTATAGATAAATGTTTTCTATTGTTTATGCATCATTTTCTCTTATTACAAGTCATTAATTCAGTCCCCCATTCACGCCAGCTGTTGGGGGTCTGAAGGCCCGGGGATAGGGGGAGGTCTGAGGTACATTTGCTTGATGTGTGTTCAAAGTAATTTTCATTACAAAAAAAAAACAAAAACATTTATACTGTCAGTGATACCCAATGTGGGTAGTACCACCCCCTTGGGAATGCTGTAAGACTCAAAGGGCCTGATGGAAGGGAGACGCTATTGGGGGTTATGAAGTGTGCAAAAGGCAAAGAATTCAAAGCAATACTTGTCACATCAATTATCAAAAACTGTCAACAAAGATTTTTTCAGTTTTTAAGCCACACTGGCTGGCTATGTATGTCTCATATGTACATGCTGCACCAATGGAGCTACAGGGCTAAAAATTCAAACATTTACTCCAGATTATGTCAAGAAAAAGTTACATAGATATCTGGTTCAATAAAAAAATTTTGAAAACTTATTTACTTTCTTCATATGGTCTGTTTCTTGAGATAGTCTGAGTAATTATCTTATCTAAAAGTAAAAATAAATCAACTATCTTAAGAATTTCCGACTTCTATTTACCTCCATCTTAATTTTCCTGTTGCTTTTTATCGCAACCTACACAGACTGTTTGATATATCTCTACATGATAACCTCTTATATTTATTTTGTGATAAAGGTCTCAACAACCAGTCAGGATTTCTAATCATACAGAATAACCCATAATGCACTCAACTCATTTAGAACAGGGTTTTTTAAGGGTTAACAGTAAGGATGATAATAGAGAGATTTGATTTTTATCATTTTTCAAGAAACCCTAGGAGGTCAAATATCATTTTGAAAGTTATAAGATATGGATTTCACTTATGGTAAAATCATGCAAATATAACGGCAATATGACCTCATTGCGTATTCAAAATGGCCACCAAATTTAAAACGCACCCACGTGAACTCCCAGGCCTGAATGAGTTAAAGCAAGAACCACAGGATGATAATAGAGACAAGGGAAGGAAGCCATTGTTATATATCAGCCTCTGTCCTCAGTTTTGTATCTTAAGAAAACACGACAAGAAACTAAAATGGAGGAATAGTAAGTTTCTTGTCCCTGAATTTTGTAAAACAGGTTGTTCTAATTATTGCGCTAATTTCCTCGTCTTTGTTGTTTTGTTTTTTCTCACAATGTTCTGTGTACCCTCCAGGTTTTTTCTTGGCTGTCTGTTGCATTCTGGGATGTGTGTTTAATCTTGTCAAGGGAAGACATTTCCAAGAATATAGAGGATCTCAACAGGATAGGGCATGTATGAGAGGGGTGGTGCATTCCCCAGCCTCAGAATCAAATTTTACACATATTCCAGAAAACAACAGACACCCAAGGAAGGCCAGAGGGTACATGGCTGAAATGCTGTGAAACAACAAAGGTGAAAAATTTAGTCTGAATATATCACATACGATGGAGGAAGTTTGTGAAAAAGTGAATAGACTGTCCAACTGATGGAAGAAAATGACTTATCAGAACGAGTTAACAATTTAGATAGTTTAATAAGAGGGTAGAATGGGAAAGGCAAGAAAGAAAGATAGGTTAACAAGAGAGGGAGGGGCTGCTGGCTGCCACTGATACGTGTGACAGAGATAGCTCTTATTATAAACACTAGTTAATACCTGGGGGAAAAAAAAATTCATGGATATATATGAATTAGTATGAAACAATTTTTTGAAGAAAAAAAAAATGATGGTGAATATATTTCAGTTAAAAGGTCTGTAGTTTCAAATGGTGGATAAGAGGTATTCTTATTTAGCATATTTTTACCCAAGAAGAAGAGTCCAATGATGCAGACAGAAAAACAAAAAGGTTACATGGTTCATTATATAAGTATATTAACTTACAATGAATCGGTATCAGACCATTATTTTTTCTTCCATATCATTCATCAATATAGCAGTTTTTTTTATCAGACCATCATTAGTGGAAGATCCAAGGAGGATTGAAACCACCAACAATGGCTAGCAGGTCAGGTTTGCTGATAATTGTTATATGACCTGCATCCTTATCTGATTTTTTTTCATATGATTTGTTAACTTGGTATAGTTTGGTATCAGACCATCAATAGGGGGAGATCCAATGACAACTGATTTCACTGACAACAGCCAGCAAGATCAGGTGGCTGATCATTACTATACAAGGTGCATCCTGATGTATTTTTCTTTTCATATGATTAATTTGTTAATCTCAATGAAAGAAAATTAAAGATATATTTGGATTGATATGTTTACTTGCCTTTTTTTTTAATCCACCCCTCTACCAAAAACAGGTAAATAACAGGTAGATTTGGCTCCCCAGCCTTGGTTGGCAATCAGTCTAGAAGATGGACAACTGATTCTGAAACCAGAAGTGGAGCCCCTAAGGCAGACTGCATCAATTTTTTCCAATAGGTCAGGTCAGGTCACGAAAGGGATTTCTCCTTGCTGCTGGTACCATCTAACAAAGTACAAACTATTGCATGTTACTTGGAGAGGGGATGAGCACCACCAAGTAACATTTTTTTGCCCTGAGAAATGCCATGAAGGGGAAGTACTCAACATGGCACCCCGACAATCTGCTAGGTCATGGGTTAAACAGAACCATTTGTTCTTGTTGCTCTTAGGATATTACATATTCATGTACACTTGTGCACAAATTTGCATTTAAAATTTTTCTCACTTCAACAGAAAATGTTAACAATTGTAATAAATTATTTTACAATTCAATTGAGAAGAATATATGTACATATATAACTCCAAGAGACTCATACCTAATTCAGTATTATTCAAAATATACCAACAGAAAAAGTCTACATAATAGACGCTATGATATTTGCAAACTCACTTTTCCAAGGCCAAAATAATGAAAAGGTTCAAGAATATATGCGCATACATAACGTCAAAAGATTTATTCCAAATTCAGTTTTATTTCGAATACATTCACAGAAAAGAACTACATAATAGAAACTATAATAAGAACAAACTTAGTTTTCAAAGGCCAAAGATATTGAAAGGGTTCCAGGATACGAGGGCTTGTTTATTGTACAATCATTAATATATTGGTCCCACGATTTGCTATTCATAAATTTGTAGGGAGTGTTAGCAAATATTTGTAAGCTAGCATCTTGGAAATGTGGTCAGGTGGGTAGTTTGAGATTGAGGGTTTTGCAGTACATAGCATTATGATTGCATCAGATGTTGGAACGAAACTCTGCATCATCTTTGAGACCAATACTACTATACTGAGTTTGATCCTCACTAAGTTCCTATTGTTATGGATAGGTACTATACAAAGCTAAACAAATATTGATGAACTTAAATCACTGAAAAGTTTTTTTTAAAATGTGAGGTTTGCTATTATTAAGAAATTCAAAGAAAGTTGAATAAGTGCACTAAATTGATAATACTGAAACACTCCACTCAGCCATAACTATGTAACCTGCCCAGACAGTAGCATCCAAAAGCTGTTATCACATTGTCAACCTTGATAGGATCCAATCTTTAAAGCATATATTTATTTCAGTCTTTCAGAATCTCAGTCTTTTTGTATCTATTTATCTACTAGATAAAGTACTCCTACGTAACTACTTTACCTGTCCAGGAAGTAGCAACAAAGATCTGCTATCTACACTGTCAATCTTGATAGGGTCAAGTTATTATGTCATATAGCTATATCTATCTCAGTCTTTTTCTATAAATCTATGAACCTCATGGGCAAATACTACCATCACTGTTTTGGCAATAGTGAAAAAAAATTGTTATTGACATTGTCAACCTTAATAGGGTAGAGTTGTTATGACATAACTATATCGATCTCAGAGGTGTAGAGAAGAACATTACAATCAAATGAAGAAAGAAAACATATTTCTAATCTTATTTTGAAGTTCGGAATAAAGAAATCTTCAAGAAATTCACTTGCACAGAAATGAATGAAAAAAAAAATACATGGCATATGAGGAATTTTGACAGTTTGCAAGACAAGGAATTTACTTTTAATGCTATAAAACTAACCAAAAATGTTTTGTTTTGTTAGCTTAAGATATAAAGTGTGTCTGGAAAGTATCCAACCATTTTGAATATGTTGAGAACCAGCCTTGACGCAACTTGGCAACCAATCAGAGAGGACCTTATTACACATGTGTGAACAAACATAGTTCTGTTTAGTCATACAGTTAGCAGTTGGATGACATTGAGTGATCTTGTATACTGTGTGACCATCTCATTCACAATGACCAAATAAACAGATACACTTGCTCATTCCTAACATCTTATGGTGGGTTTCAGGCAAAACATTGTCACACCCAGGTCAGTCAGCTCCCCTACAGTCCAGATTTGGCTCCTGCATCTTACAGCTTTTCCCAAAGTTGTAATGGCTATTGAAACGGAGGACATTCCAAACTGTGGACAAGATTAAAAACGGTGCAAAAAGGCAGCCAATTGCAATCCAAAAAGAAGACCGAAAAGTAGAAAGGATGTTCGAGATCCCAAGAAAAATGAATGGGACTAAGGCACCATTGCCCCTGGCTAAGCTATTTTTCCCTTAATAATAAATGGACAGATCCTATCCGAACGGATTTTCTATAATGCACATCACAAACTTCTATCAAAGACAAAACTGTTTGATATTCTAATGAGTGGAGACCATTAAAAAAGTGAAGTATCCATCTTGAGAGAAAAGTATAGAGGCCGGCAACAAAGTCCTGGTTCCCCTTGCAAGTTTCAAGGCTGGTCGCAACTTACCAACAAGTTTTTATGACCCCTACTTCCTTAGTAAGATTCAAGTCCAACTAAGGGGTACTTCAACCTTGATCACACAGCTTAGAGTGTACACAATTAGCCATTGAGTGCACAGGGATTTCGTTCAAATGAAAAGTTTTCTACACTCTTCGATCATAACAATAATCAAACTGGGGACCTTGTATATGTGAGTCAGACTTGCTAACCGTGACACTATCTGAGTGGACATGTTTCATTCAAGTACAATGGTAATATCAAAGTATTTAGATTATTAAAGGAGACTGTCCTGCAAATCTGTATTTTCAGGACAGATCTTTAAACTGCTTTGTAGCAATTTGAAAAATAAGGAACAGCTTTTATTGATCAAAGCATAGAAATTGACATGCTTGAAACAAGTTTATAGTGTGACTAGTTTACCAAGGCTGTTAAGAAAGACAGTATATTTATAAAAGACATGAGTACACATTGCATTTTATATACGTGGATAATAGAGATTTGCATTGTAGTGAGCTTGGAGAATAGCCTTCAATACACATTGCATTTTATATAAGTGGTTAATAAATATTTGCATTGCGGTGAGCTCGGAGAATAGCCTCCGATACACAAGGATTATAGAGATTTGCAATGAAATGAGCTTGGAGAATAGCCTTCGATACACATGGATAATAGAGATTTGCAATGAAGTGAGCTTGGAGAATAGCCTTCGATACACATGGATAATAGAGATTTGCAATGAAGTGAGCTTGGAGAATAGCCTTCGATACACATGGATAATAGAGATTTGCAATGAAGTGAGCTTGGAGAATAGCCTTCGATACACATGGATAATAGAGATTTGCAATGAAGTGAGCTTGGAGAATAGCCTTCGATACACATGGATAATAGAGATTTGCAATGAAGTGAGCTTGGAGAATAGCCTTTGATACACATGGATAATAGAGATTTGCAATGAAGTGAGCTTGGAGAATAGCCTTCTGTTGTTCCCCAATCAGTTTTTATCATATTTTGTTTTTGCTTTCATTACTTTAAAAAAAATATTTTTGAGTTGTTTTTTTTCTTGTTCTTTAAATTCAGAATTTTCATCACGTCATTCTATTTTGCTACATCGGTTGCATGAATGAAATTCTATTTTGCTATGTCAATGGCATCCCTTAGTATGAATGAAGACATCTGCACATCGATAAATAGAATAAGCGTGGGTGTTAGTTATCATAGATGTCAATAGATTGAATGCAGAATGATTTTACAGTGTTATACAAACATTAAAGCATAGTTACTGCCTGAGTAACATTGAGCCTGGTCAGTATCTAGATGGGAATACCAAGAGAAAGCAGCTGGGGATCATACTGAGAGCCTCCAGTAGTGATCCTGCTAATCCTTGTAAGGAAACCAATCTCAACACTAAGCTCAATAACATAAGCCAAAGTCCTCCTCCACTTCCCTACCCTGAACCACTTGACCTTCCTGGCTGCAAGTGATATGAAATAAAGAGAAGTATAAAGCATCCTTTGAAGTATTGATACAAAATATAACAATGTAAGAAAATAGTATTGGGTTCAGTTTATTAAGTAAAATATAGAAGACAATTGAGTAGTTCTGTAGAGGTGTCCAATGAATCATTTTTAAAAAGTTGATACTTCTGTTATTTTTAGAGATACAAAGCTCAGTTTTTTTTATTGTGAAACTCAAACACTGCATTATAATTCATAAAGTATTTAATCTTCAAAATAAAAAAAAACCTGAGCATTGTAGCTCTAAAAATAACAAAAACATCAACTTTCTTTAATGGTTTGTTGGGCACTTGTCATATGCAGCCACTCAAGAAATTTTTGTCATTGATTTTATCAAACTAAATATTCTTCATTTTGTCCGTCTGCCGCCTTTCAGCTAACTCCATAATCCCCCTAATTTTTTTTATCATTCTCAGCAAAGAAATGAGTTGAGTGCAATTCTCAATCTCCCAGGAATTAAACAAAGGAAGACATTTTGTTTTATTTTAGAAAAGTTAATGAACTAAAATGTAAATCCAATGGCAGTGAAGGCGTTAGAGTTAAGTGATTGGACACACTGTTCATGGTAGATAAAGATAAGCTGGAAAATTAATGGTCTATCAACAAAACAAGAAGAAAGGAATTCTAAATGCTTTCATACAATTAATTCAACATTTTCTATAGTCTTTAATTAAACAAATGGATCAATTGTTTCACTTATTTGTCTAGTCATTCATAATGCTGATAATAGATTAGGAAGATTTTATCATACAGAGACACCTGTTAGAGTTCTCACCTGAGAGGTCATCAGTAAGGTTAACAACCATGGGGTACAATACACCCTCACATAAAAATAAATAAATGAACAAACAAGCCTGGTTAGTCTCTTCATAGAAACTAAGATGTAACCAATGTCTTTAGACAGCAAGCCATGTTGTGGGTGATCAATAAAAAAAAAATCAAAAATAGAAGAAGAGGTAACCAATGAATAAGTAATTCCTCTCACAGGAAATGATGACTAAAACAGTCTGAATTTTTAAAAGTAAGCATGAATGTTAGACACAAACTAAGGGACCAATTTAGCATAAACTTAATTGCAAAAATACCCCCCAACACACACACCATGGGCATCCACTAGGGATGCAAAAGGGGCATTTGCTCTCCCCTGAATCAGGCCTTCACACCGAGGGTGAGTTGATTTGAAAATTTGAAACCTTATCAAAACCAGGTATCAAGGGGTCACTGTAAATAGTGACTGTTTAGTATGAGTCACAGTTTAAACACTCTCTAGTCCCTTACCTAACAACCAATATTTTTATTGTCCTTCCCCCCCTTATATCCTCCAGACTTCCCCCACAAAATATATCCTTTTGTCCCTTCCTGGAAAAAAATGGCAAGAGACACCCATGCCCCCCACTAAAAACCTAAGGGGGGGGATAAGAATAACAGAAAAAAAAGTTCTATACATATATATATATATATATATATGTACATACACATACATATTTGTGTTTGTAAATGCATATTTCATAGGAAAAGCATGAATCTGCTCTTTTCTGCATTCAATCCCATTAACAAATCTTGACAGAAAATGTTGTCACTGGTATGTCACAATTGTCAGGAAAGAGAGAGTAGAATGATGGGCACTTGGGCAAACCATAACTACCTTCCCTGCCTACGTAGTAGTAGCAGTTCGAAGCTGTTATCTCCATAATAACCTTGACAAGAGTCCAATCAACTTCATTTCAGCACAGTATGTCTCAATCTTCACCCTTCTATGGCCAAATTGCATGGGATACACACTGGTTCTCATACAAACACTAAAGTTAAGCAACGTAGTGCTCGGTCAGTACTCAGATGCATAGGCAGCTGGGGGATTCAGTAGAGAGCCTTTCGTGGTGATCCTATTAATCCTCCCAAGAGGAAACCAATCTCTCCACCACTCAATACTGCAAACCAAAGGCACTCCTCCTCCCCTACTCCCCCATGAACCGGCTGACTGTCTCCGAGCAACAAGAAATGAATGAGAGACCCATCACCACATTTTACTTTCTCATGTCTTTATTAGCTTATCAACACATTTACTGACAACATACAAATTGCAGTGACAATGACTATTGTTATAAGGCATTATCTTATTAGTAACTCTTTCTTTACATACATGGTAGCAGCTTGGTGAGCTTAAATAAACTCTCTCATTGAAATACCAATGCATAAGCTTTGAATTAAATATGTACCATCTGCACGTTAGTCAATTTTAATGCTTTACTAATGTGTTTTTACCTCAATCACGTTTTTGAAAATTTCAACCCTTTCAACTGTAAAGAATCTGATAGTGATAGTTCAAATGTCGAACTAGATCGAGACCAATATCAATGGCTCTCAAACTTCATTGTACATTGACTGACTAATGTGGTTCACCAACTGTAGAAATGAAGTAGACAAAAACGTTTCAGTTGTCAATGAATAGAACTTCCTGTGTATTTTACATGTCTTTATTTGTTGTTTTTCTGAATGAAGGGAGGTGGTAAGATGATATGAGATTTGAGATTTTCCTTTCAGAAACATGGGTACAGGATATCTGAGGGACGAGGGGATAATGGTTCAAAGGGTTAAACATGGCCTTGTAAGGTATTTTATAAGTAAATATCCTGTACAGAAAAGTTACATTGTCTTTTACTTGAATTTGATCTGGTGTATACCAATTGAATGATAGGTAAATGGAGAGAGTAGGAAGATCTTGTTATACCAGTCTCCCAAATGGGAAGAGTCCAGCTGTCTGGAAAATCTGCAAATTGGCAACTCGGCTTTTACCTGTGTTAAAACACTGATCGTTGTATCTATATTTATTTTGATATTCACATGCTTTTTATTGGAGTTCAAATTATTACAATTTAAATTTTTTTCTAAATTATTTTCTCCCATCACCATTTCCTCATTCATCAAGCAATAGATTTATTTGGTACGGTTCATTTTTCTTTGAATAAATTGAAATTTTTAAAAAAGAATGTGCCAGAAAAATAAAATTAGTCCAGCAATGTATTTGGAAATTCAATGAAATGTATATCTGAAGAAAATTATCCGTATAAATATATACATGATTATATAGTTTTCAGTTTACGTTCATGAGTATTAGTAGCAATGTTCCAAAAAGAAAACAAAAATTTTTTTAATGAACTGACCAGAAAGATGTATTTAAATGATCACCTTTTTTTCAAATTAACTGACTAAAGATAAGTATTAAGATGATTGCCTTTTTCAAATACTATTATATTCAAAGTATTTATTCACAAACAATGGAAATTCAAACATCTGCTTACTTCCTATGAATGCTTCTAGTATTTGCTATGAAAATTCTTATTCATTTGATAAATCCTACCCATGATATTGCAGGTTACAGAATCTATCAACAACATCTTTCTCCTTGGAGAATCTAACCCTGTGTACAGCAACCCAAGTTGACATAATGACCCAACTACTCCTTTGTCAACACCTTCTCTACAAACATAAAGAGTAAAAATGGAGGTGGGGGTAATGCTATACTCAAATGTACACGGAAAGAAGTTATACTTTACTAAGATTAACCTTAGTTTTAACTATAATTTTGGAGTACCACAATATTTCTTTCTTTCTGTGAAACACATGTAGCACAATTAATGCAAAAATAAAACAAATTAAAATAATTGTATTGAAAAATAACTCAATTTGAAAACAATGGCTTCAAATTGTAAGCAAAGGCGGACTGCTTATGATGCAACGTTCAAGTTAAGAGTAGCAAAATATGCTGAACAAGTGATTACAGTAAATTAACAAGGCATTTTGCAATGTCAGAATGCAAGATCAGAGTCCGTTAGAAAAATAAAATGAAAATACAAAAAAAGATGGACAAAACTAATTTTATTTTCTAATTAAAAAAAATTATATTTTCAAAATACTATTATTATTATCATCACAGACTTATGTTATGTCTATCTCTTTTGTTTATATTTTGGAAATATTTTGCAAAGTAGTTTTAGTTTTTATAAAAGTTTTCATATGACCTTAACAATAAGAGCATTGAGTGCATGATATATACAAAAGGTAGGTACCTTTGTTTATATCTTTTATGTCATTATATTTGATGAAATTGAAATAATTACCATTGTATCAGTACACTACATAAAAATAGTGGGCTCTTATACTATAAGTGTATATTGGGCCATCAATGTAAATAAACACTTAGAACTGCCTAACTGTGGTGTCAAAATGAGAACCCAGGTTTTACAAAAGGCTTCCATTTCATAACTATTTTGCACCTCAAAATCTAGCATTTGTATAATACAAGAATCATGTTATAAATGAAAAAATACAAAACAGTATTCCTTTGCCAACCTGGACACAATGTTTCTTTTAAGGTTGTGCCAAGAGTAATGGTCTTGTCAAGCTCTCCCTCTTTGCTCTTATGATCCTTTCTCAAACACTACCTCACCATTAAGTTGTTACACATGAAATACATTTTAAGAATAAAGATGAATGATGATATAAACTATAGAAGAGTGTAAATATTTAATCAAACTACGACCCTTTTCAAACAACCTTGTTCCAATGACCCTTCAATGATAATGTGTCAGATCTATAAAGTTCTTTAGGTTTAGTGGTAACTAATAGAGTGAAAGTACAAATTATGGCTTCTATATTATAGAACTTTTTATTGTGGATATGAAGTTCAAAATTATTGATAGTGTGTTGGAGAAATATCCTGTCAATACGGAGGATGCTGCAAGACATATGTATACATATATATGTATGAATAATGGGGTAAGGATTCACTACACAATCATGTTTATGTTTCTGCCCTGTCTGGGCTTCTTCAGGCTAATGATCTGGTTAATTCTAGATTGCTATTTAGGACATTTTTAAGGTGGGGAGGGGATGTCTATTTTTCTAGGTGGTAAAATCTTCCTTTTATTCTATTTATACTTTAAAAAAATTTTCTCTTTGTTTAGTGGTTGGTCATGATTTGTAATACTTTTCTGTTTTATTCAGAGGGGTGCTATGCTTGTTGGTAGTTATAAATTAGGAGGGTATAGTGTAGATGTTTCCGTTATCAGTATGTAGTTAATCCATCTGTTCTTTCTAGTATGTTTCCTCTCTGAGAGTATTCTATTCTCACAAATTAGTTTCCCAATGTTAGGGTTCCTTTTCATATGACCTTAGTCGTTAATTCAGTTATTGTAGCTTTGGCCTGTTTTCATATTTCTAAGATGATAATGGTGATTGGGTTGTTCTCTAAAGTGGCTTGGGGAATAAGGTATCTATGGTGATTAACTTTTAGTATATCTATGTGGATTACTGAGTTATGTTTGTCAATGGAAATTTTGAGTGATGCTGGCACTTTAACACTACTTCATTTTTTATGTTTAATAATTCTGTTTTTTTTTTTGTTCTATTGGCAAAATTGAGAATTTAAAATTTCTCATTTAGGCATAGGTAAAATGGGGTTTCAACATTCTGGCATAAGTATGTTTGTTTCAAACTTTTACATTTTACTATAGGTTTGAGTTTGCTATCAGTCAGTCTCCAAAAATATGTCATCAGTGATGTACTATTTTTATATTTTCGTTAGAAATGATAATATATGGTTAGCTAATCTTAGTTTAAAGGGTGTTCTTAATATTTCAACATAATATTTCACTTTTATGGATTTCTCTTGGGTTGATATTTCAGGTTGGTAAACTATATTTGATTTTGAGACATTTGTTTTTCGAAGGGCATCTGTTTTTGTTTGTATAATTAATCTGGTTTATTAAGGCTTTTCCTTAAGTATCATCTCTAATCATTTTATTGTTATGTTTTGTTATGAATTTTTTTAAATCATCCATACAACTATAGCTAATTTTCAATTTGTTCTTGTTTAGCAAATCCTTACTCCATTATATTTTAAGCACTACTCTAAATCAACTTAATGTTTAATGTATCAAGCACTTTATAAAATAAATCCATCACACGTTGTATATTGTATTTTATATTGCATTCCTGATTTGTATCATATATATATATATATATATATATATATATATATTCCAATTTTCTAAACCTAGAGACATTTAGCTGAGATGTAGTATTTAACACCCACAGAGCATGTAATTCATTTAATGTGCAACCCATTTTGCAATCTTTTCAACTTTTCCTATTGCCTTGAGATGACATCATATGTTTGCTGTTGAAGTCGGAAAGTCTTCAGAAAGTGCTTGAAATTTTGTTTATGAGTCATAGTTATTGATAATTCTTTATAGGAATATAACTATATTTCAAGACTCAGGCCTGTTGAATCAATGCTGAACAGTTCATATTGTAGTAGCATTCACTCCAAATGCTTTGTTGATGTTATCAGCAGTTTGAGCAAGCATCATATCCTAATTTAAGGTTGTATTTTAAAATTCTTGGGTAGACATGGCATTTAATGGCTCAAAAACCCCCAATGAGTTTACCCATGCCATCAAAAACTGACAACAATATCCAAATAATTTTGCAATTGTATTGTACTTGAAAAATATCATAAACATCACAGCTTATTCTTGTCTATGTTCAATTATTATGAACCTTGATCCTTTATGTATTTGCAAAAATTTGAAAAAAATAAAAAATAAGATAAGGGAGATTACTCTATAATTAGCATTTAAAAGTTATCCACCATGGCAAATGTTACAAACAAAAAATATATACCGTCATGTGGCATATTATATATATAGACTTACATTGAACCTTCAAAAAGATGCAATTACATTAGTAAATTTTTCACTTTTAGCATTATTCTTTATGATATAAAAAGAACAATCTATTTCTCTTTATATCCTTGATGTAGTGCTGTGGGAATTCATTAGTGTCCCCAAACTTTGGAGGGAATTGGTCCCACATCAGTATATAATACTAAAATTCTCTAGTCGTACAATCAACTGATGAGAAAAATTAGCCAGTATGTATTCACATACTCATCCTATATAACCACAAAATATCCTTAAAATTAGTTGAATTTAAAAAATCTTCTCCTCAGGGAAGGTGTATGGGGCTTAAGAGAACAGGCAGTCCTACATTCCCTCAATTTATTTTTCAGCACTCTCCCACTGCTTTGGAGACACAATGGTTTGGCCACTTGTGTCTATTTATTCACACTTGAAAACTATGTCCGGGTCAAGGTAGATCAACATTCTCCAACCCATTTAGAATAACGAGTTTTTAGGTCAACTGGAGGCATGGAGAGGGCAGTGACTTTTAACCAAATAGAATTACTCTGGGTCTTCTGAATAAGATGGTGGGAACCTGTTTCTCCACCCAGTATATTTTGTCTTGAACTGAAAATTGACTGTTCTCTTTAGCAAAAAAAACAAAAAATTAACAACTTGTGTTTCCGGAGACTACAAAGAAGGTTCAGAAGGTGCACTCTACTATTGTTAAATTGTTAAAAATACAGTATGGAATAAGCCACTTTTTGAGATCACTTTGGGACAGTCTTTTGAATCAGGAACCCCCAAAGTAAAGATGGAGACCTCACAGAGGTTGCTTAAAGATTATTGGGAGATGCAGAAATATTTCAAAATCTTTTTTTTAAAGAATAATCACGTGGCTAGAGTCTCTTTTTTTTTTTTAAATCTCCAAATAAAAATATATTCCTTCAGGAGCTTATTGTAAAATTGCTCACTGCTATTCACTAATATAAAAAAAATAATTTTGTATTAGCTATATCCACATATCTCAAAAAGACACTTTTCAATCAGTCGGTGGGCTGGTCCCAGTTATGTTAAACAACACAATAAGGAGAAAGGAAGAGTGTGACATCATAGCAACTGCTATGACATCATAGAATTTACAAGTTAGACATTTTGCATTGAAAAAAATACAACCAAAAAATGCCAAAAATTTGTAATTTTCATTGAAAATGATAATCTCACAATATTTATGCAACACAATATTTTACAAGTATCAGAATCAATCGATTCAAAGAAAAACTACGTGCAGATGGTGGACACATTGTTGAACTTAAGGTTCTGTTTTTTTTCATGATATCATAGAACTTATAGACTGTTGCAATTTTTTACATTATTTCTGGTCCTTATTTGTTTCTATACTTATTTGCTGTTAGATTATCAATAAAGACCAATATATAGTCTTGGTACCTATTGCTTTTATAATAATGAGTCAGATGTTACAGAAAAATTGGTCCCACCAAAAGGGGTTTGTGAATGAAAAGTTTGACAAGCCATATTTCATAGAACAATGACTGGCTGATATCATTAGGCATAGGATATAAAAATTGGACCAACTTACATTCATTTTCATAAATAACTTTACATTGTAAAAAAAATCAGAATGATTAATATAAATATCCACATGCATAAAATGCAATGTGTATCCATATATATATATATATATATATATATATATATATATATATATATATATATATATATTTTTTTTTTGTTCTGTGTATAACTCAATAACATTATGACGTCAGATATTGCTAAGCAACTAATATGACGTGAATCATTTCCCAGCAGACAACAACAATTCAAGAACAATTTAAGAATACGAACAACAATATTTTTTACACGCTGATCCTTTGCAGAACTAACAGGGAGCTCCACCTAGGTTAAGCGCAATAATATTGAATTTGTTCTAAGTATAGTGTTTAGGACCAACTGCTTTTGATAACAATAAGCGTTTGATAACATTATCTGGATATAGCTTTAACAGTCTGAATTCCCGGCGAGTATTCATGTATTTGTAAAATCTAAAATACCTAAGCTGTCTGAATACCATTTGGAAGTGAGCATTGATTTAAGATTTGATTTTCTTTCTTATATGTATCTTGACATTTATCTTTTTATCATTTATTTTATTGCCAGATGACTTGATAGGGGGGTTAGTAGGGGGAGAGGGAGTGGGGTAAGTGATGGGGTTGAGTGGTGTAAGTGAGAAACGGGGGGGGTTGGAGTACGTGGGGAGGAGGGAGTGAGGTATGTGGGGAGGAGGGAATGAGGTATGAGGGGAGGAGGGAGGGAGGTACGTAGGGAGGAGGGAGGGAGGTACGTGGGGAGGAGGGAGGTACGTGGGGAGGAGGGAGGGAGGTAAGAAGGGGGAGTTGAGAAGAGGGTGTGGGTAGGTGGGGAAGAGGAGAGTGTGGGTCGGTAAGGGTGAGGAGAAGGTGAGTGTGGAGGGGGGGGGGGGTCCACAAAAAGGCAATATCCTGCCAACAGTAAATCAACAGAAAAAGACCCTCTCGTTCAGGAAATTGAAAACAAATAAAAAACAGTTTAATTTAAAAACAATGAGCAACGGAAAACAAATTGCTTTCCCCCTCTCTCTCTCTCCCTCTTTCTTACACCCTCTTTCTATTCTTAGTCTCTCTACTTGCAAACTCTACTCGCTATTTGTTTTCATCTTCTCTCTTTTCTCTGCCCACTCTCTCTTTAAACCCAATTCCCCTCCTTCCTCTCACAACTTTCTCTTCCTTTTCCCACTCTTTCTTCATTCAACTTTCTTATTGTCCCCCCTCAACCTTTTTCTTCCACTCTCCTTCTTCAAGGCCATCACCTTCTTTTCCACATCCACTCTCTACTTTTTCTCCCTCCTCCACGTCCACTCTCTAACTACCTACCATCTCTTCCTTCTCTTCTTTTCCAAATTCACTTCCTCCCCTTCCCTTCTCTGTTCACCTTCCTTCATCTCAAATCTTCTTCCTTTTCACAATCCCATCTCTCTTTGTACCTGTCTACCTTTCTTCCATTTCTGTCTTCATCTCTTTCCTTTTTTTTTCTCCCCCTCTCTTAATCATTTTTACTTTCCACCTTCTCCAAATACTCTTTCCTTCCCCCTTAACTCCATCTTTCCATTCTCCCTTTTTTTTCTTCAACAATGCCTTCAACAAATATTTACAACTTAAATTAGATTTTGTTTTTCAAGATTAGAAATGCAAAGAGCAAAAAAAAAGGAAAAAACAGGTTTGGTTAGTCACTTGACAGAAACCGTCACCTTACTAACGTTTTTTGGCAGTGCGCCATTTTGGGGGTGATGAATTGGGAAAAGGAGTGACCAATGAATAAGTTACTTCTCTTGCATTTTGTTGAACAGTGATATGACTGATTTTCAAAAAACAAGTGTGAATGCTGCCAGACACAAACTCAGGGGTCATTCTGTATCAAATCACCTAATGGTGACGTGCAAATTTTAGTGAATTTCAATTTGTCAGAACTTCTGAACCGTGTGGTCAATCGAGCTGTAATTTTCAGAGTCGAAATGTCTCTGGGAAAAAGTATCACTTGCAGAATTTTTAAGGGTCATAATGCTTCCATTATTGATTCTCAGTTTGAATTTTTCTGAAAAAAAATTCTGTGAAATGTAGCTATTCCTATCACAGTTTGGTCAAGTTGAGTAGTACTTTTTAAATTTTCAGGAATAAAAAAGGATAGATTGAACTAAAATTCAAAAAAATTTTGACCATTTTTTTGACTGACATTATTTTCAAGGCTTTTGAAAACATAGAATTTTGGATTTTATAGTACTAGTCCTATGTTTTAATCAAAAGAAAAGTATTTCAGGTTTTTAAACTCTATTTCAATTCTTTACACAAGGCAATGCATCAAACGAATATAATCCACAGGAATTTTCATTTCAATACCCTGAGTTTTGTATGGACAGCTGGTCAAAAATTTGGCAGACCTCTAAAAAGCCTTTTCTTCCATTTTGGAGGACCCGTAACTTCCATACCACATAAGATACCAGATAGAATAAAGCCAGAAATGGCTTCTTTGAGTGGGCAACAACAGAGGTGCCAAATTTCAGCTCAAATAGTAGAGTTAGGAAGAGCCAAATTAGGTAAAATCATGTTTGCTGCTCACTGGCGGTGAATTTAGGTAAATTTCAATTTGTCATAATTTCTGAACCATTCATCCAACCGAAACGAAATTTTCAGGGTAAAGTTTTCTCTAGAAATCGTATCCCCTACTGAAATTTAATCAAAATCCATGAGAATGCCCCTGGGGACATAGGAAATATTAGGTGATTTGATGTGGAAGGAACCTAAGGAAGGAAATAAGACAAAAACTCAAATTGTAGATTGAACCCTCTACCGAAAACCTATATCTAAGGGAAATTTGAATCCCCCCCCCCAAAAAAAAACCTAAAGAAACACAACCTTTTTCTGGACATGATGAAAAGTAGATGTTCAAATTCTCTGCTCTTTAGCTTCATTGGTATGGCCTGTGTGCAGGATACACACATAGCCAGCCAAACCGAATTAAAAACCAAAGGAACCTATGGTGACAATTCCAAACAAATCTATTACCTTGATTCATAGTAGCATAAGAAAGTGAGAATTTAAAACAACCAAAATTAAATCAAGAAAGATTTGAAGTAGATTCTTCAAAATCTAGATTTCATTACCCTCAATAGACATCAATAAAGCACTTTTGATGCAAAAGATATAAGATTAGCAGAATCAAATTAGATCAAAATCAGGAGAGATGATAATATAAAGATAACACTTGATATAAAGAATATTTATCCTTTACTTATGACTTCAAACCAAAAGAAAATTGATCATTTACTTTGTTACACATAAAACGCTTTTGTTTTTTTTACATCATAGAGAATAATGCAAAAAGTGAAAGATTTACTAACGTAATTGCAATTTTTCGCAGATTCAATGTAAATATAGATATAATTCACTATCATTGAAGGTTTTTGAGCCCCTTACAGCAACAGTGTCTCTCCAAGAAGTCAGACTAACCATTGTCAGGGAGCAAAGGAGAGAACTTGCATTCAAATAACATTTGACTTTCAGGTTTATTTTTATTCTATCATAATAGTTTCAACAAATTTATTTCCACTACAGAAGAGTTTCATTGTCAATTAGTGGTGGTATGAAGCGGTTTATGACATTAAGAGTTTTTGAAAAATGTCAAGACTCACCTGTTCAATATAGGTTAAGAGAGCATCTTTGTTGTTGAACCATTCTAAAGCAATTCGTGAAGAGGGTGGATATTTACAACAAGAAAGTTCCAAAGTGATTTCAAAACAATTTCCTTTCAGATAATTGTAATCCTGCATCCCACCTGCAAAGAGAAAATCGATAACAATAATCACTCAATAGAAACCGTTATGTGACCAATGTCTTCTGACCGCATGTCATGTTGAGGGTGATCAATTGGTTATCATTAAAGAAGTTACTTCTCTGGTTTTTTGTTGGACAGTGATCACCAAAAAGGTACGAATTTTCAAAAAAGTGTGAATGCTACCAGACACAAACTAAGGGACCAACTTAGCATAAACTAACATTGCAAATTGAACAACCCCATTAAAAACTTCATGTGGCGAGGTTAAAGAAAATAAAATTTCCAGACAGGGAGATAAGAGTAAATGTTCAAAATTTCAGCCCTTTAGTGCGGCATGTGTATGCAATATATACATTCATAGCCTGCCAGCCAGCCTGCAACCTGGACCAACTCAAAAACTGAAATGACCAATGTTGATTGTTTCTAAAAATAATAAAGTCTATTACACACAAATACAACATTTTTATTCGAGAGGGCAGATGAAAAGAATCTCCCTAGAAGAACTGGCAAATAACTTCATTATTAATCAGTCAATTATAATTGAACTACCTTTACTTTGGACTATACAATGGTAGAATTTGTCTGCTGTGTTAAAATTCAACATGGGCACTAGAATTGTCCATTAATTTCTGTATGGACCCAATAGACCTTTGCAGGAAGTCCAGCAATAACATAACAAATGCGTTCCTTTAGTTGATCCACAGTTTGTGGTTTGGTTCAGTAGACCTCCTTCTTCACCTATCCCTACAGGAAGAAGTCACAGGATATAACAATATTCACAAAAATTGCATATAATTTCTAAGAGGGAATTAATTATCACTCACCCTGTATAGACTTTGAAAAAACATTTATGCAAAAATCTAAGTGAAAGATCACTAGGGCTACATACAACAAAAACTGACTTAGCTCAACAATATCAGTACAATGCAGAGCAAAAGTCTATCTATAGTTCTTCAGAGAAATAAAGTCTAGTGTAAAAAAAATTCGATCGGTCATACACCGACGACTAAATTATTTTAAAATCAATGTTCCACTTCAGTATTTTCAATAAGTGTTTGAATTGACGTCCATCTACGTCAGATCATTTTTCTTTTCAGTTTACCAAAAACCTTTACATATTTGTCAGTAAAATTCCTGTTGAGATATTATCCATCAGTGTCTGTATCATTCTAGGTCTAAAAGTGTAAATCAGGGGTCAGCAAACCATAGTCTGCAGCCTCATTTCAACCTGCCCACGGACTTTATTGAAAATATGACATAACATAAAAAGATTCTTTGTTATTCATATCTATCCTTGGTTAGCAGACAGTAAAATTCAGTATCAAAAAAAGAGAAAAAAAAATTTCATTCTTGCAGTGGCCTCAAATGAATAAATATTTCATGGCTAAAATTGCTCTAACACTATGGAAACTGCTCATAGCTTTGGATGATCGTTATTTTATTTTCTATTCAGCTTGGCCTGCAAGATATAAAAACATTTCTAATCCAGCCTTGCAGCAAAAAAATTTGCCAACTCCTTGTGTAAAACATCAATTTAAGGAGTTCTATTGAAAAATAATCCGAGGGAGTCAAATCAGGAGATTTGGGAGGTTATTAGATATATTTTCTATAGTAAACAACCTATAGGTCGAGACTTCTGTACCATCCTGTACACAAACAAACTAGAACAAGATGTCTAGGATAAAAAGCTAATTGCGTGTATTATCTGGTTGCAATTCTGTTAAAGAGAAAATCAATAAGCAATGTCATGGTACAGGATGAAACATTTCTCGGCCACGATTGGGATTTCACCGGTTTTTATACAGAGTGATTTTCTCGTATAATTGCTTCCAAAGAATTTTAACTGAAAAGTATGTAATGTGCGCATGAGAGAATCATGCTCAACCTTACATGGAGAGATCACAAGACAGCACTGTATATAAGGAAGAAAACAAGTGTCTGTGACATCATAGAAACTATTAAAAAACTCAAATGGCAACGGGCAATGTTGCAAGAATGAAAGACAACCGATGGACATCACGTCTCACAACATGGATCCCCAGAGATCACATAAGAAACCGAGGCCGACAGAACACAAGATGGAGAGATGGACTGGACAGATTCAGGAAATACTGGCTCCGCGATGCCCATGATAGGGAATTGTGGCGAATCCTGGGGAAGGTCTATGTCCAACGATGGACATTAAAAGACTGATGATGATGATGATGATGAATTGCCTTTAAAGGATTTTTATATATGGTTTATGATTCTTATCAACCACTACTAACCAAAACAGACCGGTTTAATCACCGTTGCATGGTTGAAGTTATCCAGATATTCGGACATTTTCATTCATCTATGTATTTAGACTTCACCCAGCCTGAATTGTTCATAGTACTTGAAATAATATCTCCTCAATGAATAGGGAAAATGTTTTGTTTTTTTAAAAATAACTTTCAATGTGTAGTTCAATTCATGATGACAGTATCAGCCAAATAGGTACCCTTATTTATGTCTGGTAGTATTCAGATTTATTTCTTGAAATAATGTACAGAAGTATACCTACAATCTAGATTCCCAAAACTCACACTATGAAAGAGAGGTTGATATTTGTAAGGTTATCAACAACTTGAAGTAAAATATAAATGGATTACACAAAGCAGTATTATAGCCGTCCCCAAAATGCAAGAAAAGTAACCTATTCATAGATCAACCTTTTTCCAATTTTTTAATTAATCACAAATTTATGATTCAAACCATACTGGTAATATTTTCATCAAGGTAAGTGTATGAGGTAAAAAGCAGCATATATGAGTTACGGTGATCCATGTATAGAAATGCTTTTAAAAGATTATGTACATGATTGCTTTTAAAGGATTAATACTTATATATACATATCTTTAAATAAATAACTACTTTTAAGGATTTTTGTAAAAATCCTATTCTTGTATTTTTCGATACGTAAGTGTTTCACAGGATTTAAACAATTTTTTCAAAATCTTATACAAGATCTCCAGCCCTTTAATATTAATGAAAAAATAGCCAACCTAGGGCAATGATGCTTTAGTTCCCTTCAAAATTCTCCCCTTAGAACACACACACCTATCCCAGAATCCCTTTCACATTACAAAACAGTCTACAAAGTCCTTTTTCGGGATCGCATCAATTGCCTAATCCTTAATCTGCTCTAGGCATGAAGAATGACTTGCTCAGTCATTGTGAATGCGACAGTCATGCATTACATAAGCTAATTCAATCGTATCTAATTCCCAACTGAATAACCCATTGGGAGAGTGCTTGTTCACACATTAGCAGTAAGTTACATCAGGGCCCCAAAATCATCTTCAATATTCAAAATGGCTTCTGCATCAACGTCATATATCCAAAGAAGATATTAATATGATGTGTAACCCTCCACCTCCAAACCTTGCATTTGAAGGACAAGAACACTTGACAACTAT
The DNA here is from genome assembly GCA_963457665.1 of Thysanoteuthis rhombus. NCBI lineage: Eukaryota > Metazoa > Mollusca > Cephalopoda > Oegopsida > Thysanoteuthidae > Thysanoteuthis > Thysanoteuthis major. The sequence goes on along the minus strand of OY735242.1, from coordinate 24,395,770 downwards.
TCAGCAAATGCCACAAAAGCTTTCAAGAAAGAAGGTTTGTTTTTTTTTACTCATTACTTTAGAGGTTTAGACTACCACACCTGAAAATGACTAATTAGAGGTCCAATTTCAAATGGAGAGATGAAAGATTATTTTCCTCTAATTTCTTAATTATAACAAGATAAAAGCCAGCCCACATTTTTTTTTTTTATGCCACATAGGATTTTACCAGCATTATCATACCATACAGAGTAGGGGAGATTTTACCGGTATTGACTTTTTCTGGTGAAATGTATAAGGGACCCTTCTAGGTAAGGAAAAATTGGTGGGAAGATGAGAGAGAAAAGAATTTTAAAAAAAGGGGGCAGAATTTTGCCATTCTATAATTTGACCAGAGGTGTGATTGGTCAGAGGGTTTTACTTGTTGTTGCTAAGGCATCTATGGGGAGATTGGTTGGCTAAAGACAGCTGCAACACCAAATTTTGGTTAGCTAAGAGATGCTGAGGGAACATCTTTCTAAATTAGAGTGCAGGTGTAAATAATAGGTGACTCTCATCTGACTAGTCATATAACAAATTTGAAAGCATCTGATGTCATAACTATACTATTATACATGATTTATCTGAATTGTTTTTCTCATCTTGGTTGTTATAGTTACAATGTTTCAACCATTTTACCTCCACAACTTCTCCAGGTGCCTGTCATAATTGGTAACAGTTTTGGAATTGTACCCTTTGTTCAATCCGGGGATTGGGGATGGTTTGATTACTGTTATTTTGTCTCTTTGATAATTTATCCTAGCAATGCTGCTTATGCTCATTGTGCTGGACCAGGATATATGTATTTCACAGCCCTACCCAAGGATTGAACTCATGACTACCTGGTTGAACAAAACAGACATTGAAATAACAGACAGAGACCTGAAAATTCTGATGGACATAAAACCATAACAACTAAGAGAAAAAATTTGAATCAATCAGTAAATAATGATAATTTCTCATCTCAGAACTTCTATTGGTAAAATCTGTATATCATGTCGCTACCTATGGGAGTCCACTGGAGGGGGTGTAACTAGAGCATTTTCCCTCCTCCGGATCAGGCCTTCTCAGCAAGGGTGAGGTTTCAAAGTTGTAATCTTATAGAGGCCAGGAATTAAGGAGTCGATCTCTAGTCCCTTACCAGACAACCAACATCTGGATATATCTTTTTTTTTCTCCTTTTGGTCTGGAAAAGTGGGACTGGATGTTATTGCCCTTCATTACTTGTACAGGCATTAATTTATATTCCCTTCTGAAGGTCAAGTAAGCTCTTTCAACCTAGTTTTCCATTTAGAGTTAAAACACTAACATCTGTGACTAGTTTAGAATGATAAATTAATTTGATGTATTCTAATCTGTTGCAAATGCAAAGAAAACAATTGATTTTTTTTTTATAGCAGGATGGCCTATGGCTTTGAAAGAGTTCTTTGTAATTATTCAATTCTAGGTAGACAATTTCTGAACCACAGAAATTAGCTCATGGACTATTTTAAAAAATTAATAAATATGTCCGGTTAGTCACTCAATAGAAACTGTCATGTGATCAAAATCTTTTGGCAGCATGCAGTGATCAATTAAAAAAATCAAAAGGGGTGATCAATGATCAAGTTACTTCTCTCACCTTTTCTTGGGTATTGATCTACTAACAGACCACAGGGTGAAGACAGATTGGAAAAATATCAAAATCTTGCATGGTAACTGAAAAAACAGGGGAACATGAAGATTAAGGTAGTGCCCATAATAATAGGTGCACTTGGAACACTGTAAAATCCCTAGAATAAGAGTGAATGAATAGGAAATTTAAGGCTGTTAGGACCATAGTGGTGCTATGAAGTGTGAAGATACTGAGGAAGGTGCTGGAGAATCCAGGATACTTGTTGTCACTCAGTCTAGCAGTAATAACCAAAGATTTGGTGTGAACATGCGAATGCATGAAATATAATAATAAATGATAATAATAAAACATTGTTCTCATAAAATCTTAACCAAGTCAGAAAAAGAGGAAAAAATGACCTTCTGTACTCAAAAGTCTTATGAAAGAATAAATTTTTCCACTCCTAAGATTTAGAGGCCAAGTAGGTCCAACATAGTAATTATTGGCAGCTGAATCTGTTGGTTGGGAGTGGTCGATTAGTTAATTCCCCTAGAGGCTGGTTTTTTTTTTCTAGCAAATAATTGAAAGAAAGAAAATAAAAACGATGTTAACAGGTTGGGCCAGAGAGGAATGTGCATTTATGGAAAGGTATATGCGTTCTGCCTAATTGGGGAAATTTTTACAAAAAAATACATAAATACTTCGTTTTGATTTGATCAAAAGAATATTTAATCAAAACAAGGACAGAGAATAACCATTTTTTTATGATAAAAAATGTATCTAATTGAAGTGGAAATCAAACATTTTTTTTTACAAAAGATTTCACTGATTCAGCATAAAATACATACCATTAAATTAGTTTTCATCTTGATAACAAGATAAAAATCTGAAAAGATACTTTGTTAGTATAGAGTGTTTACACTCATGGGCATACGCTGCCACTTTCCAGGTGGCAGGGGGCAAAAAGACATATTCAAAATACATACGGGTGTTCTAAGTTAGGGTTGCATAGAACTCTTGTACAGCACCATTATCCTTTATTGACTATAAAGTTCCAACTATCAAACCCCCTCACCAAACATGAGAAGGGCTTGATCAGGGAGGGAGCAAATATCCCGTTTGCCCCCTGCCCCCATCAGATGCCCATGTGTACGGTACACATCTAAATCATTTTTTCTCATAGACACTCAAATATATTTTCTTTTAAAAGCATTTGTACATTTTCATCTTGTATATCTACTTGTATTATGAAGTGTTATTTTCTGTTTCTCTGTTCATAACAATGAACTCCAATTAAAAGTAACAATTTTGCTGATAAAAATATCTCCTATTGATTATTTGAAATGATGGACTATACCACTGAAACGAATTCAGTGGGTTTTTTTCTTTCAAATAAATCAAATTATATCCATTAATTTCTTTTAGAGGAATTGACTAGTACATCAAAATTTATACATAATATACACTCCTCAAAATGAACAAAAGATATTTTCATGTTTGTAAACTAATCATATGATAGTCATACATGCAAATGTCTCTTGTTTGTTTGTTTATTGATTAATTCACCTTTTTATGACAAAATAAAAATGATACCATAGAAACTCTTGACACTTCATGTTCTATCAGCCTTTAGTGTAATTTAAGTGCGAGTCAAGTTGAAACTTGAAAACTACTTGAAATTAAAGATACTTGGATTATTGGAAATAAATTACTCATGAAATAGCTTTAGGCTCTTTAATGCCAATCTATACATTGATAACCTTGTCATTTTTTATAGACAACTTAAAGTGAAATAATAATGGATTACATAAAGCAGTATTCTCACAGTTTCCCCACATTAAATCATTTTTCAAAAATTTCCTTAAAGGAATATTTATAAAGACGACTTCATTGATACAATATCAAAATACCAATAAAAATTGTAATAATGTCAAACACAGAATTTGGAAAAAATTGCTCCTACATTGTTTTCAAGTTCTTCCCTACATCTGTTTCTTTAGATAAGAGCTGAACAATCCATCACTAGAGCCTCTCATATCAGGAAACTTATGTTTGCACAATGACTAGTTTCCTTTAATGAATGAATCATTTCGGTTAGTGGTCTTCAAACATTAACTACTCTGGGAACCCTTTCTCAATAATTAAATTTTCCATGGGACCCCTTCAAAAAAACAACTTTCCTTATAAATAAGTGAGGTAACTCGTTCACTGTGAGCTTATGCAATGCTCTTTGATAGGAATAGAGCACTCTGGTGGACAGGGAATTTTAAAATATATCGCTTAAATTCAGCCTCACTGACTGTCCAGTTCCATAGCTCAGAGGTCTGAAGTGAAGGTTTCAATCCTGCCCCGTGGTACTGGATGGGATAATGGGAAGTCTATAGCCACACTAAAGAGTTGTAATAGAACAAAACAGCTGTCTGTGGATGACACTATATATATATATATATATATATAGTGGGAAACCATCAGATTTTGGCCTTGTTTGTGGAATATCTGAATGTATATAAAGCCAAATTAAAAAGCTATGAAGGAATTATTCCTGTAATGGAGAATTATTAAGTATATTGTAAAAAATGTCACTTTTCTTCACACAACCCTTGGAAAGGTTGCACAGATCCTTGGGTTTTTGCAGAACACAGTTTGAATACCTACAATCTAGATCCCCAAAACTCACATTATGAAAGAGAGGTTGATATTTGTAAGGTTATCAACAAGCAGAACTGCATCGACAATTGAAGTTCCTGCAGCCAGCTAACCATTAACTTTTAATAATTTAATGCGGAGGAACTACAAGAATTCTAATGAAGCATTGTTTCTGCTTGGTTGGAGGGGGTCCAAACTAGATTGGGCCTCCTTACTTAGGGTAGGGAGTTTGAAAACTGGAAAATTATAGTCAATAAAGGATGATAAATGCTGAAGAATAGTTTCATGTAATCCTAACTTAATATAACCATTCTTTGCTGATAATAGGTTTGTCGTTGAATTATATTCTGAATATATCTTTTTGTCCTCACTCCTGGAAAAGTGGCACTGGACACCCATGTTGTCAATCATCATCTATTTTTGATTAGTATTTCTTTCATATTATAACTATATATAACTATAAATATTGTTCTGTTTAATGAGTAATTTGCAATGAAAAGCTTCTGGAATTAATGATTGTCATCTCCATTTCTCAAACAATCCATGGAGACCCAATCATTGTTTACAGTGGAGGAGAGAGAAATTGATTCATGTTTTTCCCAAGGGAATTAGAGTGAACTAATGACTGTAGTCAGATTACCAACAGTATACACCATTCAATCATAAAGTTAGATAAGTCACAAGAACTAGTTGGTTATTGTCAAATTCCAGTACAAGTCAGAACCTGCAGTTGACCAAGTTTTTCCAACATAACAACAACAATTCTTACCTAGTTTAGCAGAGGCAATTCTTCACTGGTTGTATTTCCAAATCAAAATACTTATCAATGATATTGGTGCACAGTTGTCTCCCCTAAAAGAAGTGGTGTTTAACCTTGCAACCCTTAAAACTCTTTCTGTTTTCAATCAATTAAGCATTCATCTCTTGATTATCATGGGCTCTTAGAAACAGTCAACCAAGATTATCAACATAGATTTATTCTATTTTCAAGTTCATCTGATTGACTATGTATGTATGTATGTATATACGGAGCTACAGGGCTGAAAATTCCAGCTTCTACTCCTCATTATGTTTAAAAATATAGACTGGCTAGTTTCAGATTTATACAGATATTAACACTCACTACTTCTAATGTACATGATATTTTCAAGGAGAAGGGGGTTGGGTAAATTTCTCAGCACAATGCATGACCACTATATCAGAGTCAATGAACCATGAAATCACTTTCATTCATATCGGTTCACTTGGTTTTGTTTCTGTGCAAGATAAGAGTTGCCATAAAAAAAAGAAAAAATAGAAAGCACTCGGAGATCACGTACCTCTGCCAATGCTATACACTAAATAAAAACTGAATGCAAATCAATTCATGTATAGCTACTATGCAGGAAGATAGCAGTAAGTTTTGAATTTCCATATTTTGGACAATTGTCTTGATATATGAAAAATATCTCTCCACTGAAAAAAAAAATCCTGGATCCATCCAAGAATTTAATCAAATTATCCTTACCCATGGCCCACCCTTCCACAGAATGTCATTGGAAATCTTTGGAGATATTGTGGACAAACATTAATGAATAGATATACAGATACATATTAAAGAAAATGAAAACATATCTAACAATAAAAAATAATTGAAAAATCCTGGATCCACTCCAAAATTTAATCACTTCATCCTTAGCCCATGAGTTATTCATCCACAAAGCTTCATTAAGAAGTTTTAGAAGTATTGTGTGAACAGCAAGACAAATATGAGTGAATACACATATTTCTAACTTCATTGACAGAGATAAGAAAGAAAAAAAAAGCAGTGAACATCCTGTCTTAATTTCTGATATGAGAAATTATTGTACATTAAGCTTTTGTGAGTTCTATCTTCGGGTCAAGCAGTGAAAGCTCTGATAAGGTGTAAAATTAAAAACCCAATATCACTCGGAAGAATCAACTGGTATAAGATGTCCTCAAAAGCAGGAGACTGAGAAAGATAGGTACGGCTATCCATTGCAACTTTTGCGGATTGAGGTGGGGTGCAAAAGGGTATATTCAGAATATATCCAAGTGCCAACCCTGTTACATGATAGGCATTCCATTTGTGGAGTAAGCCCACAACCCATTATATCATCAAGAGGTCAGCTGGTGCACTTGACCGTTGATGGAGATACGTGACCTGACGCCTGGAGTGAACCTTAGCAAATTATGATACAGTCTAATTATATCAAGTTGGGCTTACATAAAACAATTGTACTGCACCATTATCCTTTGACCAAAATGTTCCAACATTCAAATCCCATTGCCCTAAGTGAAAAGGGGAGGGGGTGCCATATTTGCCCCCCCAGTACATGCCCAGGGCAATAGGGTTTGGTTTCAAATTCCCAGAAGGGTATTATATCCAATAGACACCTATGGAAGGCCAGAAGGGTACAACGGCTGAAATATTGTAACTATAACAATCAAGATGGGGACACTAGTCTGAGTAGAATAATCTATAATAGCGCAAATCTTATTGCTTTGTTCTATCCCCCTCCCCTTATCTCTGACAAAAGGATATTAGTGCTTACACTCGTAGCTACAGCCATCTACATAAATAACACACAGTGACTACAAGATATAAGAACAACCAACAAATGCATTTGTTCGAGACTTTAAAAAGATTTTTTTTCCTTATTTTGTATTCCACTGAGGCCAAACAAAAAAGAATATACGTCATTGTCTTTTTGCAAAGCATTTTGATAAACAACTTCTACAGACAACCATTACATTTAGTGCACACAGAAAAAAAAGTAATAGAGCAAAGCAGGTCACAGACGCCCAGGCAGCAATAGAGATGTTAACGAACATAAAGAGTGGTGGGAAGGGTGGCAGATTGGTATCTACATGGGTCAAAGGTAGGACAATCAGAAAAAAGGGTTAATAGTACTATGAAGCGTGGAATTTTTTGTAGATAAGAATAAAAGTATTTAAGGCGTCAGGGACATCATAGAAACCATTAAAAATCTCAAATGGCAGTGGGCTGGCCATGTTGAAAGAATGGTAGACAACTGATGGACTCACGACATGGATCCCCAGAGATCACGTATGCAACCAAGGCTAGCAGAGTACTAGATGGAGAGATGAGTTAGACAGATTCAGAAAGTACTGGCTCCGCAACACCCACGATAGAGAAGTGTAGCGAATCCTACGGAAGGTCTATGTCCAAAGCCAGACGTTGAAAGACTGATGATGATGATGTACTTCTAACAAATACTTTCAATCAGGTTGAAAAAAAAAAAAGGGAACATTTTAGCCCTTGTTCGCAAACCTGCTAAAAAGATGGTCTACATTTTCTTTCCCCCTCTCCCTCCAAAATCATGTATCAACACACTATGATAACAGATCAGTGACCACTGGCGCCTAATTTTTCAATGATATTGAATGACTGGATAGTTTCAGGATAGACCTCATATTTTGCTATGCTGTCTACATGAAACTCTCACAACTGCACTTTGATTTTCTGACATTCTGCTGACAGATATTCTGTGAAAATAAATGATTTTTTCTTGTTAAGTATTGAACCTATCTCCTCATTTCCTGCCTTGGTCCTAAACACTAGCCAACAAGACTGGAATTTGTTATTTGACACAATCATTATCAGCCTTGTAAGTGTCCTTCGTTGGACACAAACCTTCCCCAGGCATCGTGGGGCCAATACTTTCTAAACTTATCTAGTTTGTCATGCCATCTTGAATTTAGCTGGCTACATTTTCACATATGATCTCTGGGGATCCACATTGTGAGTCATGAAGTCCAGTGGTTGTCTACCATTCTTGCAACATAACCAGCCCATTGCCATTTGGGTTTTCTAATGGTTTCTATGATATCCCTGATTATGATTCTCTCATGTGCACATTACATGGTTCTCAGATGGAGGGTCAATCTTTTGGTTTGAGTTCAAAGTTTCTGCTCCAAATGCATCAAAATGGATGATTGTGCAATATCAACTATTAGCATTGAATTATGTTATATATTTGATATCATCATATTTAGTATCATATTACCATTATCCTTGATATCATAAATGCAATACAAACTTATTATATTTGGTGAATATTAACTATGTTACTCTAGTCATATAATCATGATGAACACGTGTTTTAAATACTTGACAGAGGTTTGAGTTCTTCGTATGCTTTCGAAGCATGGGGTGTGATCAGTTTTGCCAACTCAAAAAAAAAAAAAAAAAAAAATTAAAAAGTGTGAAAAAAAAAATATCAAAACGTCCTAAAATACAGTGGTAGTCTATTTTGGACCATTTTTGATAGCCATTTCAGGTAAATCCAGTCATCTTTGTAGCTGAGATATGGCTAGAAAATAGCTAAATATTGACTAAAATTACTAAAAAATCATGCTAAAAATTGTGCTTAATATTAAATTTTCTTATTGCCATAAAAAAAAAAGATGCACTAAGTTTTGAGTGAAAAGTGCTAAATTGGCAACACTGTGTTTGACTGAAAAAGTTGATTGATCCAAGATCCCAGTACATACGTGGAATTGAAAAGAAAAGCTTCTTTAATTGAAAATCCAAATGAAGGAAGCCTGTAACATCCAGTGGGAATAGTCATCTTTCAAATCTTTTCATATCCTTTTCCTGCCTCTGTTGTGAAAATAGAGGCAATCAGTTTGATAAAGAGGTATGGGGTAGCCAAGTGGGTAACAGAATAGAATCAGCAAGCCAAGTTCCATTTCCAGCCAAGACAGTTTGTGTTCACTTTGCACTAATGTCCTTGGGAGAGGCATGGATACATCAGCGTCCCCAGCTATGGGTGAAATAGGGCAGGTGAAGTTACATCACTTCGGTTACTTTTTGCCTCTAAATCTATTTCACATATTGCCAACCAGAATTGATTGAGTAGTTATATGATAAGTGGAACCTAAGCACAGAGGCTGAAGCCATAACCCACATATGGGCACTATGTATCAATCAGTTCAATATACTGTAATTTTGACCTCAGAAGATTCTGGCTTTAAACTTTAAAAACATCTTACAACCATTACATATGATGTGGCTTGACTATTTTCCTTGTATATGTGTTCAGTTGTCCACAGCGTTTCATCCGTGTGCCCAGTGGTCTTCATCAGATGTTGGTTCTAGAATGTGTAATCACTGCTCAGAGCGCATCTCTAAAAAGTGATTATTTATTCTAGAACCAACAACATCCATCAAGGACCGGAAGGTACTGGGAAAAAATGTTCTGAGCAAATGAATACAGAGAAAATAGTCAAACAGTATCATATATAATGATTAATACACCCAAGATTCATACAAGAATCTCATAACAACTTATGATTTTGGAAGAATACTGTTTATTCTGTTTTATAGATTTGTTCTTAATGCTTCAATCAAAAGCATAAAGACAGTATATCAGGTATAATGTACCTATATAATGACTAGTATTACTTCTTTTCATTAATCTGTCCATAACAATGCCAACTTTTTTTGCCGATAAAAATATCTCCCCATCATTTGAAACAACAGATTCTTCCTCTTGAACAAATTCAGTTCTTTTTCAATAAAACCTCAGATGAAATTTATAAGATGTAAGTCTTCATTAACAGCTTTGGAGTAGCAAACTATTACGTTTTATAAGAGGTACTTTTCTTTTAAAAAATTCATCTCGTAGAAATTCAAATATATCTGTGAATCGTTTCATCGATTATGACTAGTTATAACCTATATAATGGAAAACAATTCATAGGATTACTGAAATTCCACTAATGGCCAACCAACCAGCCAAGTGGGTTACAGGTTCTTCTCTCTTTTTGTGTCTATCTATGTTGAGAGAGAGAGTGTGTGTGTGTGTGTTCTCTGAGGGCTCCTGGTCACAACTTGAAAAATTGCATGAGTACACAACTACATACCATCTAAAAACATTTTTTTTTCCTCTTAAAAAAAAGAAAAAAAATGCTTTTTATGGTCTCTATGGTTATTTTATGACCAACAATTCCTAAATCATGAGCCAAAATTTTTTTTTTTCAGATAATTTCAAAGAAAAGATCTATTTTTTAAAAATAATTTTAGATAATTAGTTCTGGTACATGTGCAGACTACGGTGATTCATTTATGTGAGGTACGGATATTTTCCTTTTCTTTGCTAATGTTCAACACCTGCAATTATATATAAGTAACTGATTAGATATTTTTGACAACCCAATGGTTAGTGAGGTTGATATTTTAACTTTAGAAATACTAACTACAAATGATATTTTAACTATATATTTGAAAACTTTTTTAAATTCAACAACTTGATTTATTGAATATACTGTCCATGATTTATCTCTTGTTAACGAAGTTAGAGAAGTATATGTATTTGGTCGCATCTTACCTGAAAGTACTGAATGGATTACAATGAAATTTTGTGAAAGGATGGGCAATGAGGTAAGGAAGAGGAAGTATAACTTGGGGGAAGATTCCGGAATCATGGAATTGTTTTTGATTGAAAGATATTTTCCCCTTTTTTTTTTTCCATACATTTATGTACACACTCATGTTTGTCCACACGTACACACGAGAGAATCATGTTTGACATAACACGGAGAGATCACAAGACAGCAGAGTATATTAGAGGCAAGACAGGAGTCTGAGATATCATAGGATCTTTAAGTAAACTTGAATGGCAATGGGCTGGTCACGTTGAAAGAATGGCAGTCAACAGCTGGACATCAAGACTTACAACATTGATCCCCAGAGAACCCAAAAAGTTCTGAATGAATTTTAATTAAATTTTGTGGTCGGGTGGAAAATTACACAAAGAAAAGAGTGATTGAATTTCGGGACAGCTCCATGTATAATTACTTTCCCTACATTGTAAATATTACCATAATTTCATGTCTGTCCACACAATCTACAAAATGAAATTTCCTGTAAGGGTGGACAATAGTTCTATGGAAGAACTGATTAAATTATGGGTCAGATCCATTCACAATTACTCCTCCTGACAATAGCGATGGTAGAAGTGTGTACTCTGTAAGTATTTCCTAGTTTCTCAGTCCTAGGATTGTTCAAAGTATCAAACTCATTATGCTTCTTTTGCAGTAACCAGTGTATATCTACTAGTTTACCTGTGTCATCAAAAATGATGATATATGAAATATATTGATATACGTTGCATTTTGTATACATAGGTAATAGAGATTTGCATTGCAGTGAGAAGAACACTCTATTGACCACAAACAGAATTATTTTGAATATTGCTATTTAAATTCTGCATTTTTATTGCATCATCACAGTATAAAATTGTATTTTACTACTTCAGTAGCATCCCTTAGCATGATAGGAGATATCTACACATAGCTAATCATTAAATGTGTGGATATAAGAGAGAGAAAGACAGAGAGAAGAAACCCTTCATTATAATCACAAATAATGCTATCAAACAGACATTTTTTTATCAAAATCAGACAGTTCCAAACACTTTATTCAAAAGAAATTAAGATTTATCTTTTTATTATAATCTGATATTCCTATAATGTACAATTGTTTATAACAATGAATTCAATAACATAGCAATTAATCAGTAAAGGTATTTTAGCCCTATAAAATAATTGAAATGATTTGGAAACTCAAAGAAACTATGCAAAACCTATTAACTGTAAAAGGGCCATTATTTCAGTCATTGTATTGCTATGGTTCAACTACTAATGATGGAAATTTCCATCAGTCTCACGATGGACTCTTTCACTTTAAGTTACAGATAACTTTTTCTGCTTGTTACAATATTTTTCTGTCCTTAACCTTGAATGGAAAAGTCCATGTTTACATAGAAAAATTGTTCAGCTTATTTTCTGCCACAGTCTTTAATCAAATTTACTGTCTCATTCAGAACGCAGCAACTGGCTTCTGACACATATCATGGATTGAACCAGTGGTTCCCAACCTTGTCAAGATCATCCCCTAGTCTTGTCCAGAAGATTACTAATTTACCTTCTTCCATTTAAGTAAGATGCAAAAAAAATTTATCAGAGTCAATAAAACCAATTAAACAGCAATAAATTTAGAATCATTTTAATTAAGGAAAATTCAGACTTTTGGTTGTACAGTTATACTCCATCTTGCATCACACATCCCTACAACTTTTAAGCCGAAAACATTCAACACAACTTATCTATACTTAATAGCCTTATCCCCCTCTTGAGAACTATTGGGTAGAACAATAAATGTTTCATCAATAAGATACAATTGGTGAAGAATTTTGTCGGAACTTGAGTCACTTGCAAAGTGGGAATCTGCTTTAATAACAAAACAGACATGAATGAATTGGGCAAGAAGGAACTAATCAGAAATCATCTGATGGAAGAGAAATGAATTGATTTCCAACCAATGAAGGGCGTGTTGGCTGTCGGACGGGAGGGAGCAGAGACAGAACAGTAGCATAAATTAAAGGACAGGAAATTAAATGCTAACAATTGGGGTAAGTACCATGTAATTACCATGCTGCTTAGCAACAGCCTCATAGAGGTTCACTTTGAACGATCAACAAGCAGTTAATCATCAGAATTATTTCTTCACAAAATATTATCCTTTCTCTCACACCAGCAGGTCTGTCTCGATACAATAAAGAAAATTTTGATATCTTCCTATCTTGATATATGTATATAGGATTTATGTTCAAGTAGGTTTTCAGTCTGTATATTATGCATTGAAAATCAGGGAAAAAAAAAAATCACGAATTAATGCAAACATTACTGATACAATAAGGCTATAATTAGGGCCGGTCCTATGGTTCCTGACACTCTGGGCAAGCTGAACTTTAAAGCCTGACTGAGCTTGTCGGTCATGAGAATTTCTTCTGCCAATTTTGTCTCTTCGTTTCACAACATCAGAAAATATCTAACTGACAAATATTCCAGGAAAATCTGACTTCACATCAGGAAATAGACTATTTTTATTAGTTAATTCATTCACTTTCAAAATTTTTCCATTTCAATTAGGAAAGTCCTCCTGTCTCAGACAAATGACAGGCAGCCCCTAGTAATTGGTACCCTTGGTGATTGCCCATGTTGCTGGTACATACAGCCAGCCCTGGCTTTTATTCATATAATGTTAATGCATGATTTTACAATAGAAATCAGTGAAAATCAAGAAGAAATAAGATAGTAACTGGTCAGGAATTATTACAAGTATTACAGACAGACTATGGCTATTATTTGAATATAGCAGTTATTTTCTCCCTTTTCCATCTCAAAATACAGCTAGCCAGTCACTAAGATGGTCAACGGACACCATCAAAATCTTAAGATAAATTTGATAATTTATAAGAAAATGAATGATAAGGTTTTTGTTAAACTGATAATCTACTAATTTTTTTGTCAAAAACGTATATTGTAAAATATGGTTTTCTAAAGATTTTGAAAGTTTTGTTTGAAGTATCAGTACTGTCAAAACGTATTCAGATGTTATTTTTGTATCCATACTCGGAACAGTGTCCCACAGACCTTGTTAGAGAAAAGATCGACCCATCTCAAAACACCCATGGCATACCTACGGATACCTCACAACACACTAATGTGCCACAATCAGTTGAAAAATCACTAGTATATAGTGTAAATTCATTGCAAATGTTTTTTTATTATAGAAATGCATTGGAAAGCAGGAAAAAAAAGGGATTGTCAGAGGTCAGGAATTAATGCAAACATTGCTTACAGAATAGAGCTATTATATATGATATGTAAATGCATTACTAATAATTTTACAGTAGAAATGCATTGAAAATCAATGAAAATGGTTTGTTGGGAATTAATGCAAACATTACTGATAGAATAGAGCTTTTATATGCATTGAATGAATTACTGTTTATTTCATTCCTCATCTGCAATGATGCACCATCGAATTTCTCCAAGATCTGCTAATCAGTTTCAGTGAAAAAGAAAATTAGAAAAAATATGAGGAAATCTTCCCAAAATGAACTTGAATGATAATTTATTTCTATTGATATTCGGACCATCTTCATCTTTGTTGTTTTTCATACAACGTTTCGGCCATTGCACTCTACGGCCTTCGTCAGGTATCATCTGGTTACGCTAAAGAGGGGAGTATGGTCAATATACCCCCGTCGGATAAATAAAGGGTTCGGTTCGTTACTTCCCAAATCTACCAGATGATACCTGACGAAGGCTGTAGAGTGCAACGGCCGAAACATTGTATGAAAAACAACAAAGATGAGGATGGTCCGAATATCAATAGAAATAATAATAATACCTCATCTCAAAAATTCCAAGATATATTGAATGATAATATATACATATATATATATGCTGAATTTAAGCGATATATTCATTTACGCAGAAACTCTATTCCTATGGAAGAGCATTGCATAAGCTTACAATGGATGAGTTACCTCACTTTATATATACATATATATATATATACACATATATATATATATATATACACACACACAGAGTCTGAATCCACACTGACAAACATCAAAAGCTTACTTCAATAAATCTGAAAAAGTAACAATCTGATACCTCAGTCAAAACTAAAAATGAATTAGCATTTGAACAAAATAGAGACAAGTTTCAACTAATTCTACTTGAAAAGAATTAACGTTTGCCACAACTGTAGCAAAAAGTCTATATAAGTGATTATTCATGTTCATCTACACAGTTCATTTGTCTTTTTAATTTGCTTGCCAAGCTCAGGAAAAAACATAGTTGTATTAATCTAGGGAAAAATGCCCGAATCCCTAGCAAATGAGTCAGTTAGAAAAACTAAGGCTAGATTAAGCTAGTGCAAGGCCTGTAGCATATGATATAGAAGAGCCCTGTTTTTTTTCCCAAATACTCATAAATATTTTTTTTAAATTCTTTTTTTGCATAGTTAAGTAATTAATTTTTTTTCATTTGCTATAAAGTCAAATACAACATTTCAGTATATAACCTTTCCCGTTTTGATTTTTATGCTGCCGCTGGGACTTCAATTTCAAACACCTTCACACACACACACACACATAATATATATATATGTTGTATATGTATCGCATAGCTACAACGCTTCCATTAATTGAAATAATAACCCCAATTAAAAGCGATAATTGGTGATCTTAATTACTCTGTTCTTCATAAAAGTTGGAGGCAGTATAGTACTATAGTTATAAAGCTTGTGCAGAATCACTGAATTGCAATTGATAGCTTGCAATCATCAAGTGTGAGGCACCTGAAAATACATGGCTCGTAGCATATTATGCTTTTGCTACAAAGTTAATCTGGCACTGACAAAACCCATGTTATCAACAGGTCTTGGCAATAGACACCTCACTTATTTCAAAATGGCCACAAGTTCGGCGGTAGAGTGCCAGGCACTGATGGCAAATTCAAAATCAAAGAAGTAAACAGCAATAACCCTAACCCTAAAAAACCCTGACCTGGAAGCTGGAGCGGTGACCATTCTGAAACGGAAAAGGTAACAATGACTTAAGTTTTAAAAGGTAACTTAATTAGCAAAGAAAGCATTTAATTTCAAAACCAGAATAGGTGGCTTCTTTGATAGGAAAGGATCATTGCACTTACAAATAAAAAGTGCAAACAAGGCCTTTTCTTTCATAAACAAAGATGAAGGATTACTTATATAACTGTAGCCTAGAATCAGAATTAAAATCAAGACAAAGACAAGGAACACAAAATCAAGTGCCACTTTAGGCTATAGTCTAACTTCATGATGAACAGGAAACAATACAATTGCAGCCATTCTCAACCTTTCTTTAGCTATGGCTCCCTTAAGAGCTCTTTTCAATTTCTGGAGCCCTCTGGGATAGAACACAAACGGATACAAAATTATTTATTATTTAGGTCTATAGCCCCCTTCAAGTATAACAGCCCCCTTAAGGAGCCCTATGGCTTTCGTTGAAAAAAGAGACTTACCAAGTTTAGAGAAAAAAAAACCCACAGAAATTTACATTTCATTCAGCTAAGCTACATAAAAACCTTCACTTGAAATTCAAAAGAAAAAAAAAAATACACTGAAAGGGCTTTCTTAGATTTAATTACACTGTTCCTTCTATAAAATTTAAATAAACATTTTTTGTCGCACTTTTCAGCTCCGATACATGAAGTTATCAATTATGCATGTTGAATATAAACATGTTTACAATGGATAGCTTTTTTTAAATTTAATTGCTTTTTATATATCTTTGAAATTTAAATACAATTATTATTTATAGCACATTTTAGCTACCATAGATGAAATTATCAACCATGCAAGTTAAATGTAAACTTGTTTACGATGGAAAGCCGATTGTTTATTCTTTATAATCGGTTGAAACCCAACACATGTAGAGTTCTTCCGGGCCACAAGGATGAAAATCTAATTTAAATCGTTAAATCCCATCACATTCCCGACCCTCACATGATTTGGTTTCCATGGAAACCATTGCCGCTAACGACACAGCAGATTCAATTGTGGCATCCAGTGGCTGATATATAACCACTTTACAATCATGGCTTCGAACAATGTCGTCAGACACGGATGTCCGCTGACACTTTCCCAGGATGGGGCAAGAAGGGCATATTCCAGTGGGAGATAAGAGGGTCAAAAGAGGTATATTCAGAAAATATCTTAGTGGCAACCCCGGTTACACAATACGCATTTCTACCAGCCAGACAGTGCTTCCATTCACTTCATAATAATGCTCTTGGGAAAGGCATGAATTTGTCCCCCACCCCTCAGTTGGGGCCCCTTAGTCCAATTGGGCATTCCAAGTGGAAAAAAAAAAGCAGGAGTGGAGCCTCCACCCACCCCCAAGTCAGACTGGTGGTGGCAACTCTTAATTGTGACATTTCATTGTACCACGGGAAAACAACATTGGAGGCCAAGAGACGGGGATTGTCATTGAGCAACAACCCCCACCGCACTCTAAAAGATATTTGCGCATTGGTTGCTATACCAAACCCCAAAGAGCCATAGATACCATCAGGACAATGGTAAACCAACAACAACAAAAAATACTGAAAATGTTTCTTGTTAATGAAATCAAAAATCAAAAATCAAAGTTGGTATGACAGCAGGATTGCCAACTTTGATGTGATTTTTCAATTTTTGATCCTGGTAATTCCTAAAAAATTTAAAAAAAAAAAACAACAAATAAACATCTCAACTAGACTCAAACATAAAAAAATCATTTTTAATTCTGAATATTGTCGTCAGTGGACTTACAAATTTGAAAAAAAAAAACAAAAACAAAAAACAAAAACAAAAGATACCTAGATTGGCAAGACTGTACGAGAGTATATTACACATAAAATTAATACTTAAAGACTGTAATTTTGATTAATGATCTTTTCACAAGTATCAAACTGTACACATGAGTGATGTTCAAAGAACACCACAATCACATTAAATATTACTAGATTTTTTCCTCTTTTTCTCAACATGTGTTAATATTTATGCAGTTTATCCTATGAGATTGGTGATAAACTCAGCTCAGTCGCTTCCATGCCATACAACACAAGACAATGATTTCTCCTCCATTTCTCAAAACCCAATCATTGTATGTAGCAATTCCATGTTTTTTAATGGGACCAACATGGACTGCCTTACAGGGTTAAAGTGTTATAACTACCTTGTTATTTACCCATAGCCAGGGGAAAATGAATTCGTGCCTGGATGAAGCACATGGAGTCCCTGTGATTAACAGGATTTTCCTCTTGGCCTCATTGATATAGTCCAAATGAAAGCAGAATACAATACATCTGGCATCAGCTTGGCTGCAGGAGCTGCCTTTAAAGATATCAAAGTTGGCCTTAAGGGCTCCCTGGTTTGGGATCAGTGGCATTCTCTGAGACTGGTTGTCCTCTCGAGGCTAGAGAAGTCTACCCAGCTTTTTTACCCATAGATAGGAGGGGGGAGAAGAGATTGATACAGGCTTTTTCCAAGGGCATTAGTCTGAAGTGAAAATGAATAGCCTCAACCCCGGCTTAACGATTCCATTGTTTTAACGAACAACTACCACTACCACCACCACCACCTCACTCATGCCTCCTTCAAAAACCAATAAAGAGAAAATAATATGAACAAGATGTCTAGAGTAAGTCAGCTGCTTCACTCTTGTAAACAGCTATTCAATATTTCAAAAGGAAGATGATGTTAAGAGAAACACATTTAGCAAGATTATTAAAAAGAAAAGGTTTCAATTTTCAAAGGCAACAAAATAATCACACGTAAACATTTATCCAAAAGCCATGTCAAGTCTGTAATGATGTTTGTATTGTTTTATTATATGTTCAGTCAGAATTTATATCAAGTAATTATCATGAAATATTAGACACGACTCCAGCCAAACTAGTTTAGTGAGAATGAGTGAGAGAGAAATAAGGGGTCATAAAGAGGGGAAAGGTTTTTGAAAGATGAGGTGCATCAGGGGGGGGGGCTGTTTCAGCCCCAGACAGAGGGATACATCTTCCACTGCCATTGCTTCACTAACAGAGGGGAGCTCAAGGGGAAAGTGTTTCAGTAAAAAACAAAGAGAGACAAGGAGTGCAGTGTAGAGAGACAGACAGACATCAAGTGAAAAAGAAAAATAGAGCAAGAGAGAGAAGACAGACAGCAAGAGAGAGATAGACAGACAGATAGACAGTGGAAGAGAGAGTGAGACAGACAGCCAGGGGGAGAGAGAGTGAGACAGACAGCCAGGGGGAGAGAGAGTGAGACAGACAGCCAGGGGGAGAGAGAGTGAGACAGACAGCCAGGGGGAGAGAGAGTGAGACAGACAGCCAGGGGGAGAGAGAGTGAGACAGACAGCCAGGGGGAGAGAGAGTGAGACAGACAGCCAGGGGGAGAGAGAGTGAGACAGACAGCCAGGGGGAGAGAGAGTGAGACAGACAGCCAGGGGGAGAGAGAGTGAGACAGACAGCCAGGGGGAGAGAGAGTGAGACAGACAGCCAGGGGGAGAGAGAGTGAGACAGACAGCCAGGGGGAGAGAGAGTGAGACAGACAGCCAGGGGGAGAGAGAGTGAGACAGACAGACAGGGGGAGAGAGAGTGAGACAGACAGACAGGGAGAGAGAGTGAGACAGACAGACAGGGAGAGAGACTGAGACAGACAGACAGGGAGAGAGAGACAGGGAGAGAGAGACAGTGCGAGAGACAGACAGACAGACAGGGAGAGAGAGTGAAAGAGAGTTTTTCAGCCCTGATACAAGCCCTGCATTGAGAGAGAGTGTGATCAAAAGAGAGATAGCGAGGGCAAATATTTTAAGCAGAGAGAGAAAGAGAGAGAAAGCAGTGAGGGTAGTGGAGTCTTTCAGCCATGGATAGAAGACTAAATTTCTGCCGAGACCTGACATTTCTGAGCAAGATGAATCCATATCAACAATTCCTTACACAACGAATCTACACAAAGGCCAACAAAAATGAAGTTGAAACAATTTATGGAGACATAAAAATTAAAATTACCTTCCGACTTAATTAGTTTACTTCTGTAGTTCAATTTAATAACTCATAGTTTGCTCTCAGAAACAAACCATGGAGTTAAAATGACTTATAATACAAAAAAATTAAAATCATTTTTTGAGTTCTCAGGTATTATCACAGTATATTCAATTGATAATGTGTATATGACTGAATGAGTTTGAAAAAAAAACTAAAATGATTTATTAGAAAAATTAAAATAATTTTTTGTGATAAAATTGCAGGTACTAATACAATCTATTGGCATCCTGTAACTCGTATTAATCATGCTTGGTATTTCAAGGACCGTGTTGTATACTTTTCGAGTTGCTATGATAGAAGCATCAAATAAAATATAAGAAAATAATTCAAATCAAAAAAATTATTTCAATTTTTCTATCTGAATGAATTTTTTCAACACCACAGCCTGTTTTTGTTGGTCCTGGTACAGATTTGTCAGCATGTGTTCCTATTGTGTGAAAATGTTGGTGGACCAACTCTGAGAGGGTGGAGCATGGACAGAAGAGGGAGGGGATTCGAGTGCTTCAGGTTGAGAGTTCAAGTACTGTAACAGAGAGGGACACAGAAAAAATGAGTGTTTCCAAGAGATAAACACATACATATATACAGGGGGAACTGGGAGAGTTTTTTCAGCCAGAGAGAACGAGAGAGACACACATAGACAGAGAGAGAGCCTGTAGAGTTTTTTTCTGTTAGAGATAGAGAAAAAGATATACACACAAAGGAAGTGGGGAGGGATTTTTCGGTCAGAGAGAGACAGAGGAATACAGTTTTTGCCAGTGTTTCAGCAAGAAAAGACACGATTAGAGCGAGTATTTCAGATGCTTTAGATAAAGAGAGATAGTTCTCCCCCTATGGTGTTTCAGTATTTAAGAGGAAAATGGGGGTGAGAGATCATAATAAAGAATTATGTGGTGAGGTCAGAGGGCGGGGGGGGGGGCAGGTTCTCAAAGTGGAAAGAAGATGAGACAGAGGTGAATGTCTCAATAAAAGTGGGAGACATAATGCTGTGTCAAGAAAGAGAGTTTGGTATGGAAGAAGAAATAGGAAAAAATAGAAAAAAGGAAGAAAAAAAAAGAAAAAGAAGAAAAAATAGAAAAAGAAGAAAAAAAAGAAAAGAAAAAATAGAAAAAGAAGAAAAAAAAGAAAAGAAAAAATAGAAAAAGAAGAAAAAAAAGAAAAGAAAAAATAGAAAAAGAAGAAAAAATAGAAAAAGAAGAAAAGAAAATAAATAGAAAAAGAAGAAAAGAAAATAAATAGAAAAAGAAGAAAGAAGAAAAAGTGAAGAAGTGAAAAAAATAGAAAAAGTGAAGAAGTGAAGAAAATAGAAAAAGAATTAAGAAATAGAAGAGAAAGAAAACTGAGAAAAAGAAGAAGAAATAGAAAAAGGAGAAAGAAGAAGAAAAAGAGAAGAGAAAAACAGTTATGCATGAAATAATTTTTTTTTTCTTTAAATCCGGGACTAAAAGAATTAGGTACAGTGGTTGCTTGAACACTAAATATCATCCTCCCCATCCCATCCTAGGTAACAATGGTAGGTAATTTGCATTCCACAAGGAAATAAACAACAATCCTTTATCCAGGTATGTTAGACTGACCTGGTATATAGTCTGAATTGCTTACGTGAAACTGGAGGTCATCCGAAGGTTTAAAAGGATAGGTTCTGCCAGATTCAATGCAAGTTAACAAATGAAATTCATTTTTAAATTTTAAATCGAACAAAAATAAGATACAAGAAAGAAGAGAAGGCGTCCTTCTGTCTCAACAGACAATGCAATGACACTGAAATGACCTTCTCAGGGCGCAAGACTGTACGAAGCACATAGAGATCTTGGGGTGCCCAGTCAACAGATCTGCCTTTGGTTTCTCAGAAGAAAGTATAGCGTGATACGTCAGGCATCAGTTTGGCAGAAAGTGTTACTGTAAAGACGTCAAAGTTGGTAACCAACCGCTTTAAGGGGGCTCCCCTCCCTGCTTTAGAATCAGAGTTGACTTTCTCCTAGACTGGTTGCCTTTCCAAGGCTGAAGAGCCTAGTCTGCCCAACTATTTTATCCATAGCTGGGAGGATGAAAGAAAGACTAGCCCAAAAAACTTTACAATTGACAATGCCTAATCTAAGAAATTCAGATAACTCAAGACAATTAGGTCTTATTACTACTAAGAGGAAATGAGCAACAATAAAAAGATGACAGAAAAACTAGTCAAAAATTAATAATTATCAGCAATAGTTCATCTATGAAAATCAGACAACTCGAGAAACAAAAATGAATATTTGCTTCTTTATGTGAAATTTGATGGTTGACTGAAGAAACAAACCATGCGTGTCACATTCGGGGCTGTACTTTTGTTGGGGAAGCTTGATTTTTTCTTAGAAGATTGATTTAGTAGATGACTCAAGACATTCCCCCAAGAATCTTGGAGTCATCATGAAGGAATGTGTTGAAATTTTCTTCCTGAACTTGCCTCCAAAACAGCAACAATCTTCACAGCATTTGATGTGGGTGATTAGTGAATTAATAATTTTGGCGGAATTAAACGCGAAAAACAAATGTCAAGACATTTCCTTTCCTTGTTTAAAATCAAGTTGGATTTTGTGAAAAGTTTCTCATGGGGAAACCGATTGAAAAATAATTATAGTATATTGATAGTTGCTATCAAAAAGTAGGTTTTATTAGGAGACACACTTTATCTAAATACCATGTCTAAACAATTTGAATGAAATAGGGTTATGGTAACTTTGAGAACGAAGAATCAAGCAAAAACATGATCAATTTGAAGGGTGCTGTTGTATACGCAGTTTCAAGGAATGTGCAGCAAATGATTTTTGCTATACCAATGCACTGGGAACAGCTTCTACTATGTGAATGCATTGAAAATGGATTTGGCTACATGAATGCACTGAGATCAGTGTTTGCTATACAAATGCATTCCAATTCTCTATATTGCATCATTCTATCATTACCAATGCTTTCCCACTCTTATTATGTCCCCTCTTATTAAGATAAGAGCTTTCTTTCTTAGAAATGCTGTTTGTCTTTAACCACTCTCTCTTCAGGTCACTTAATTTCTTACAAACGCCATTAAGCTATTTAAATCTGGTCTTACAGGAAATTTTTCCCGTTCCTATCCCCTCCCCCTCTTTTTAAGATAACAGCTTTCTTTCTTTGTTAGAAACGCTGTCTATCACTCTTTAACCACTCTCTTTCCTGGTCACTTAATTCCTTAGAATTTTGGATTTCAACGGGAACAATATTAGGTTAGTGAGGTCAACTTATGAAGTCTTACTGTGGTTTATTATTTAGTTAAAAAATTCATACTTGAACATTTGGTGTCAGATCTTTTTCTGAGATTTGATTTGAATATGTTTGTTCGGCGAGGAAGCAGTGGTTTCTGATAGATCTGCTCAACTAGAAACAAACTGTCTGAGAAGAGCTTTCTAACTATGATGGCTGTTAGGATTTGTAGCTTCTTGTTTTGTCATCTGATTGGATGGCTATATAACGTTGATACCCTATTTGAATCTGGTTTTAACAAAAAAATTTATCCCATTCTTAGAACTGCCAATTTACATGGCAGTGAGAGAGAAGTATTAAACTTTCATACTAGTCAAATTTACCATAACATTACAACATAGCATTTTGTACGTTATCTTTAATCATATATTGAATCTCAGGTTTCAATCCAAAGAGGGGGAGGAGCATAAAAACTTTTTCCCCTCTTTAGGATATTATAATAAACCAAACAGATAGAAATAATAAAGGGTTTTGAATAAGTAAATGAAAGTTGGAAAAGAAGACATAAAAGGAGTCGAGAGAGGAGAAGGAGAATAAAAAGGGAATGAAAAAAAGGAGGAGATGGAAGAAGAATGGGGAAGAGTGCCAAACAAAGCTTAGGTTCTCTTTCTCTCTCTCTTTATATATATATATATATGTATATCAAACAGAAAATAAGGGTCCAGTTTAGTATTATGGTTTCATTGTGAATAGAACCTTACTCTCAGACGTTTTGAAAATTTTTTCTCAAAAGTTTCAAATTTAAAACCCTCCCCTACATCCATTGAGCTTAGGTGCAAAATTTGATTGTGCTGCATCCATGTTTGGGTGGTTTCACAAGTGTGACACACAGACGGACACGAAGTGTGACACCTTTCATTTATATATACATGGAATATAGTAGTTAGCTATTTACATGATCTGTCATGACCTTAATATGATTTATCAACAAAATCATCAGAAGATTCATTCAGTCAATCACAAATACAGTAACAACAAATTTTAGTGGGATAGGAATAGCGATAGTCAGGATTGGATTTTATCTCTGTTCATAATACCTGGTCTAGTATATTAGAAACTGTCAACATAAGTTTCTTCAGTTTTTAAGTTGAGCTGGCTGGCTATGTCTGAAACTTGCATACAGGCTGTCTTAATGGAGTTAAAGGGCTGAAAATTTCTGCATTTACTCCTTATTATGTCTGGAAAAAAAAACTTGTTTTTTTTTCTTAAATTCCCCCACAATATAGATTTTTAGCGGAGGATTCAATTTACATTTTGCTAAATTAGCCACCTAATTTGTCTGGCAGCATTTACACTTGCTTTTTAAAATTCAGACTTTTTCAGTGATCACCATCCAACAAAAGGCGTGAGAAGTAACTTATTCATTGATCACCCTTTTTTCTAATTCTCTATTTGATCATCTCCAACAGGGCATGCTGCTCAAAGACATTGATCACATGACGGTTTCTATTTGGTGACTAACCAGACCTGTCTTAATTTAAAGTTGAATCCTGAAAGACCACTGAAATGACTTTTGCAGTACCCAACCTAGGACATTTGTGTATAATAATAATAATGATATAATATAGTAATAATTCATCATCTCTGAAATTCAGACGAAAATTAGCAGAAAGTAGGTGAAATTGTAGACAAA
The DNA here is from genome assembly GCA_963457665.1 of Thysanoteuthis rhombus. Classification (NCBI taxonomy): domain Eukaryota; kingdom Metazoa; phylum Mollusca; class Cephalopoda; order Oegopsida; family Thysanoteuthidae; genus Thysanoteuthis; species Thysanoteuthis major. The sequence goes on along the minus strand of OY735242.1, from coordinate 24,371,150 downwards.
TTGCCATCAGATATTAATGGTAAGTAGTTAAACCCCCACATTGAAAGAAGCTAATAAAACTATGTTAATGACAATCATTTGGAGATAATTGCAAGGTATTTCTGACCAGAACCTAATCATACTTGCTATTGCCATGGTAACAAAATCAACAATAAATAACAGACACCTAAATACAGTTGACTTCATTATAACAATACCCTTGGGGAGTGCTGTTACAATGAATCTCATTTGATTAGAAAGAGGTATAACTCCTACAATAATCTGGTGAGTACATTAGAATATAGTGTTAGAATGCGGATATCAATAAATAGTGTCATCAAAGCCTGTGAGTGATTTCCATAAAAACTCATTGCAAACAGTCTTTGCCCCCCTCTGGGGGGTTATCATTCACAATGGGAGTATCTCTGTCTCCTTTTATTTCATTGGATAACTTAGTTATTCACCAATATAGGCTTGTAGAGAGATTCTTCCGGGAAGATGGTAAGTTATAATGGCTGATCTGATTATTTTTTTACATTTTATAAACAAAAACATTTTTGTTTACAATTGGGGAAAATTTCTTAAATTTTGATCAATTTAGCTGAATTTTGGCTATAAAGTTGACAAAACATCAGAAGTTTAAAAAAATGGTGAATTACTGTCGATCTGATTGTTTGTTTACATTTCATAAAAAAAATAAATAACCATATGTCAACATGAAAAAAATATCGAACTTTGGAACTGCTGAACAGATTAGAAGGAAAATTGAAATACAGGTTCTTGGGCAACTAATTACTGAAAATATAGGACACTTGAGAATTTTATGGTTTGAAAAGAAAAAAAAAAAAAAAATTTTTAAAATAGGTATCTCAGAGTTTAAGAGTCCCAAGAAAATGAATAATTGCGAATCTCTCTCTCTTTCTTTCTACTTGAACAGTTTTCTCCTGGAGACCTCGACACTTTCAAGATTTTTTAGATCTACGGGTTTCCTTTGATCTAAAAGTAGAGCATCCCAATAGAATCTTCTATAAGCCCAAATGGAAGAAAATGGGTAAGCAATTACCACCGATATATATTAAGCATTTCTTAGTGTTCCCAGACCCAAAAATAACCTATTTCTGCTAGTTTTATGCCAAATGTAACATCCTTACAATCTTTCCTTGGTTTTCCTGATACCTTGTGACACATCTTGCTGACAGATGCACCAAAATAAACAGAGATAGAGCACAGATGCTTGGAGACACACCTATGACAACTTTGGGTCATTCTTCAAAGTGAAGAAGCATGAGGTGAGCTTTTGTAAAGCGAGGGATACCTGTATTATTATTCATCTTCTTCCTTACTCCATTTCTTAGAGGTTGGGTCGATAAGTCTTCAAAAACCCAACTTTCCCTTCTACAGACATATATAATTACATGTGTATGTAATAAGTTGATTTTGTCCTTGTTCATGGAATTATCCAAATGTGTTCAAACCCAGATAGAAAATACACACATTTGATTGGAAGAGTAGGAATAAAGTTTAGTGTGGAAAAATAGACTTGCAAACAACTTCTGACCAAGCAACATCCGTGTCACGTAAATAACCTGGATGTTTCAATTGTAGCTTGACTGTTAAGTAGTAGGAATTTAGTAGTCATGACTTGTTAAAAAACATTATTAACAATTACCACTCAAGATGAATATAGTACAAAGGTATGTGTGTAAACATGCAAAAATAACACTTTCTTTGAATAACACTGCTCAATTTGAATGACAATTGTTTTTTCAACATCTAAGTATGATTGAAGAAATGGGTGTGTATACATTTGTGTATGTACTGCAATTACTCAACAACTGGCCATTGTACAAAGTTGACATTAGTCAGATATATCAGTCAGCATAAAAAGCCATGCAGTATCCATTTTGAAATTCTTTGGATCAGCGGCTCTTGACAAATCTGATAAAAGTAAACAAAAAAAAAATACAGATTTTTTATCTTAAAATTATGGATCTGAATTTAGATACAAGATATTCAAATAGGCAATGGATCTAAATTTAGATATTTCATATCTAAATTGGCAACACCAAAAGAAGTAACCAAAATAATTCGAAGCCGTAGTAGAAAGAAAATTATCTTACATGACAATTATGACAGGCTGAGCCACACATCATAAAGTCTGGGCCGTTCCAAACATGAACCTTTGGAACAGGCATTGCGGTAGTATTACCAAATACAAAGACATGACAAAAGAGAATGTTTATCATATTTATAAATATCAGATTCTTGTTGACATTAATGATATATCTATCGTTATAACATCAAGAGCTTTGAATGATTCTATTAATCAAACTGTTAATTGTAGGCATCAGATTGGAGGATAGGGTCACCAACAATCAAATTCTTGTACATGCCAATCAAATGAGTATTGAATCTGTAATTAAATATCAACATCTACGAAGGGTAGGACATGTTTTTCAAACGCTGAATAGAAGACTACCGAAGCAAATCTTGTAAACTGAACTCAGAAAAAGAACAAAAAAAAATACAAGGATCAACACAAGACTACCCCCCCCCCATTTGCATGTGAACAGCCAACATGGAGAAGAATTTGCATGATAAAATTAGGAAATTTGAGACAAACCAGAGATCAGATGCAGGAGCCAAATGAGAAGCATGCAAGCAGAGACAAGAATGAATCAATAAACCAAACATCACTGAGCAATTTCCATGCATTGTGCGCGAAAGAATATGCCATTCAAAGATCAGACTTCGAAGCCACCAAAGAAAACATTCCAGACTTTTTGACAAAGAGAATCGCTGATGATGATGTATTGTCAAGAGATCTTTAAGCAAGTATTCGCTCAAGTGATTTTCAACCTTTTTCATCTTACAACACAGTGAGCCAGGCACCACAATGATCATAGCAGCATTTAAGGATAGATTTGATCATTCAAAAAGAAAAATGAAGGATAAAAATATATTCATAAGTTGAACAAACTAATAATTTATCAATTCTACTACCAGAAGTATATTGTTGATCATGATTTCCAAAAATTTTGAAAGTTTTGTGCATATTCATTACTACACATTGAAGTGCCAGTAATGTCAATGTTTTCAAATCTTATTTTTCTATTCATACTGAGAACACTGTCCCATGGACCTTATTTGAGGGAAGATCGACCCTTCTCAAAACATCAGTTGCACGCCTACTGATACCTTTCAAGAGGAAGAAAGAAAAAAATGTGAGATAGTTGATAAAGTTTTCAGCACCATCTTTGGTACAATCTTAGAAAAATCTTGGGTCTTTGAAATTCATTCAGCTCTTTATTGTTCTTCTCTTATAGAAAGAAGCATCAGTCTGCATTTGAAGATTTGTCTCTTTGTCTGATAATGAGAAAAGCTATTTTCTTAATAAGATAATCACCGGTAATGAAAAATAGATTTATTACAAGAATCTAGTATAATTTGAAGACTGGATAATGATGCCATGAATTTATCCAAAAAAAACATTTTGTTCAAAACCAAAAAAAAAAAAAAAAAAAAAAAAAATCACTGAAAACTCTTGTATCACCCAAATGCTTTAACCACAAACCAATGAACAAGGGTCACATTGGGTACCAACTCCATTTACAAACAGACTTCATTCTGTACCAAATACCTATTTTCAGTGTACTTTGTACTAAGCTCATTTTTCATTTGCTTGTCTGTATTGATAATACATCCATTGACTTTTTACCAATATTTAGCATGCATATCACCAGTGAGTACTTTGGTACAAAATGAATTTTTTTTAATAATTTCATATCATTGGGCTCACCAGTGATACCTATGCCAAATATCAGTGAAATGTTTTTCATATTTTGGTATGATTACATATTATGCATTACATATATTGACCCAGAAATTATTTTTTCAAATTTCAGGTCAAGGGATCCCAAAAGCTCTATAAATATTATTTCTATTGACATTATACAATAACAGATTTAACTAAATGTTGGAAGGGGCCCTTAATGGATCCAAACATTCTGGGCCCTGACATAGTCACATGACTCGGGATATCACTGAATTTGGAAAAAGGATTTTTTTAAAAAATTTCAAGTATATACTTGGAGATATTTTTATTCTCTTTATCATATCACCTCTAATCATCACTAAACTTTTAGAATTCTTCTTTTTTTCAATTTGAATGATGAGAAAATTTATCCTACTATAATTCACCAAATGTCTGTCCGTCTGTATGTGACACCACAACTTAAGATACACATAACATCACATCATAAACTTTTCAGTGGTTACTAACGGGACCCCAGAGCATGTTTTTAGCAAATTAGTTTTTGAAATTTAGAGAAAAAAATATTATGGGGCCTATGTTTGCACTTACACTGATAGTAATCCAATTTCTATCTATCTTACTATAGTTCACCTATCTTGTGAAATCAGCCTCCAGATATTTGCATTAAATGTGATCCAAGAATGTATGATGGTAATGATTTTCAAATAAGGTATGATTCAATAGATACATAGTTCAAATCCATCATTTTTATTGGGGCCACAGACAAAGGCATAGCAAGAGATTTCGGGACTGGGGGGGGCTTGGATCCATTAGGGCCCCCTCTGACATTTATACAGTAACTAATTTAACTAATGTCAGTAGAAATGCAGTAGATGAAGTACTATTTATAAAGCTGGGGTTTTTATTGCAAGGGGGGGCACAATAGGGGCTCTGGGCAAAGCACTTTCATGAAGCTACGTAGGTGGGTTTTCAGCTAGTGCATATGAAATCCCATCCATCTTCTCCTCAGATTAGCTTTTACCATTGTTTACACAAAAACTGTTACGATTTTTTTTAGGAATCTGAATAAAATCCTCCAGAGCTTTTAGTGATTATGAATCACGTTTTATGCGGAGACCATGAAAAATCAATTTCTGAACCAGTTATTTATTTATTTCCAACCCTAAAGAAATATAATCTCGACTCTCAAGTTACATGACTGATTATTTCCAACTGATTCAATTAGAGCAGCTCAAGGGATTAAATACATTATCATTATAAATCATCATTGTCTTCAATGTCTTCTCCTGTACCATTTAATTATTTTGCTTTAATGAATTACTATCATACACTAAACTCTTGTAATGGCACTATTCAATGACACATCTGCTCTTAAGAGCATATTTGTTTTTATATTCTCGCAAGACAATTGTCGGAGATCAGATTGCAGCAACAGCACAAAGATTTCAGTGCATTATTTTGAAAACTGAAAAAAAAATGAATTCTTAAAATAATGCCGCCTTTTTTGTCTGTACATTTTGATTTCTCATTATTAATACACTTTGAAGAAAATCCAACAGTTATAATGGCAAATTCACTATAAAGGCACTCTTAAATTCCCAAGGGTGTTATAAAAATGGGTGTTACTGTATTATTCCTGTATCATTTATGTAATTTTAAACCTAAAAGCATATTGTTATCCACAAGTCTTGATAGATCATTCAAAATCATAGCAGAACAGTGTATTACAAACTGCCAACGAAAACTGTCAAAGGTTTCTTCAATTTTCTATTTGGTCTGGCTGGCTATCTATGAATCACATCTTTCACACAATAGATAGATAACCAGCAAGCCAGACCCACTCGAGTACAGAAGAAACCTATGCTGATAGTTTTGGTTGCCCACGTCTAGTATTTTTATTTGTTTAAATTATAGTTGAAAAAAAAAAAAAAAAAAAAAAAAAGAAGCAATACCTTTTCATAAAAAAATTACAGTTTTGCTAATTGAATCTGAATCCAGATCTTTTACAAACTTTTAATTCCGTAAAGTAACAAAGAAATGAACAAGGAAAATTTGTCATCTGCTTTATTCAAACTTAGACGTTCAAAAATTCTTGTGATTGGTCAGTTTTTGACCAATTGACCAATCATAGCATAACAGATGTATATCGTGACAAGCAGAATTATATCATACACCATCATTCCTGTACTATTCATTTATTTCAAACCCTAAAAATACAATAGCGGCCTTTTCCGTCACCCGACTGATTCTTCTAACAAATTCATTCGAGTGACGCAGCAAGATTCACATCAGCTCTTTTCTTTCCTTATCAGTCAACTGTAAAATGTCTTTTTTTATAGAAGCCTTGGGAGAAATTTAGAAGATTAGAAAACTGAACTAGTAAAGTAGAAAATATAATTCTTTATTACTATGAATTGTTATACCGGCACAATGGATAAATACATTATATATATTATATTACCCAGGCTATTTTTACCTTCTTCCAAAACTGACTCTTTACAATCAACAATAAGTTGTCAATGTTCATCAGAAAAGTGATGAATCAACTTATATAGATCAGATGACCTGGTTTCATTTTTTTCCTTTTTCATAAAAGAGTGGGAAATTAGACAGCACATACCTCTGCCAACAGCACACACACTTGAAACTAAATGAAAGCAAAATGTTTGAAAAACAGGGAAGAGAACACAATTCTCACAATACATACAAATATTTAGCGACTTCCCTCAAAATTCAAATTTAGCATTTTTATTGATCATTTTTAACCTCTTTTCATGCAGAATGATAAAAAAATATCTCAATTAAAAATGTATTCCTGGACTGGCCCCAAAATGACTTCTTCCTTAGCCCATGGCCTACCGGTCCACAAAATCACACTGAAATTCATTGAGAACTTTCAGAGATATAGCGTGGACAGATATAAGCAAATATATAAATGTATAATGAAAAAAAAACATTATCTCAAACAAACAAAAATTCCTGTATCCATCCCCTAATTTTATCATTTTTCTTCCTCAGCCCATGAACAAATGTTTGACAAAATTTAATTGAGAACTCATAGTGATATCATGTGGACAGACAGACAAAGTGAGATGAATGGAAAGATATACTTCTCCATCTTCATTGGCAGATGTAACAAGGAAGCACTCAGAGAGTGCATACCTCTACTAACTTCATACACTAGCTAGAAACTGAATGAAAATCAATTCATAATGAGAATAATCAGACTTTTGGGAATTGAGGGGTTGGGTTTGAAGTTCCCAGATGGTTATCAAATATGACAGGCTCTTGAAGAAGGCTGGAGGGGGGACAATGACTAAAACAGGGGGTCTATAACAGCCAAGATGAAGACACCAATTCAAATCAGTCATAGTATAATGATTAAAATCTGTTGTCAGACCAAAAATTTTCAATTTCCTTGTAGATATAAATATCGTCTTTTTTGATGGCGGTTATCATAAATGTACAATAACAGGCTTGGCTTATGGCTGCTATTGATATTATGTTGGAGCTGTTCAGCCTTCTAAGAGAAGGTTACTTTGACAGAAAAAACATTTCAGCTTTGTAGTCGACATAGGTGATCCCAAGCCTGGGAAAAGGAGCAGGGTGCAAGAACTTCATCCAACGAAAACACAGCAGAATGGGTGTGGATCAATACTCCATAATAGATCTACAGAATTGAATATTACTCAACTAGAAAGCACTCAGTGAGTGCATACCTCTGCCAACACCATTGTCTCTAAAAACTGAATGAAAATCAGTTCATACTTATCTATGATGCAGGGAGGTAACTAAAAAGAATACCAGGATCCACTCCCAAATTTAATCAGTTATTCCTTAGCCCAAGGCCCAACCTTCCACAAGTTTTATTGATATTTATTGAAAACCTTTGGTGACACTGTGTGGACTGACAGACACAAGTGAATAGATAAACCTCTTTCAATTTCATTTACAGAGCTAAATGAGAAGAAGACCAAGAACAAAGCTATTCAAAAAAATTTTGTCAGTTGCTGTAGAACAGAAGAAGAGATAATATTTAGTAGAGAGTGCAACTAGAAGGCCGACACACTTTACCTACAGCTGAAAGCGACTTCAAGTGCAAATTTTTATTTGTACGTGAAAATCTATTTTGGTTAATAGGTAGGTAGTTCAATAGCCAGATAAATAAGAACTGAAATATCAGTTACTAACAAGCTTACCAAACAGTCATATACACGCAGAGCCAATCATTTAGATCAGCTTTTCTCAACCTTTATAGAACGAAGGAACCCTTGAAAGAACTTTCATATCTCAAGGAACCCCTGCATAAAAATATCATATATACAGCTTACAACGAATCAGTTCAAAATGTTATATTTATTATCATCTAAAAAAAAAAACAAAAAAACAAACTAATAAGAAGCATTTTATTATATTATCAAGATCGTAGTTCTTTAAAAACTGAAATTTACAAAAAAATGACAGCCACTGGTCTTTTTTGGTTGGTAAAAATTCAGGTGCTTTAAGTATCGAATATCATCAAGATGGGCCATTACACGTTATATATGAAAAAAACTCAAATGAAACAGGTGCATTTTTCATGCATCAATAAAATTTTTGCAGAACCTCTAACAAGCTCTTGCAGAATCCTAAGGTTCTAAAGAAACCCCAGGTTGAGAAAGATTGATTTAAATGAACAACTAACCACTAGCCTAATTGAAAAATACACAGGTAAGCAGAAAAAGTGAAAATAACTAAAAACAAATGATGGTGCTGGCCTCTGTTGAGGTTGCCAATGAGTGCAACTAATTTATAGCTATTGGTGTGTAAGAGCTCTCCAAACATTTTGCATTGGCAACATCTTTTAAAAGTAAAAGCTTCTTTCATTGGATATAGACCTTTCCCAAGATTCACCAGACCTCTCTCTATCATGAGTGTTGTGGAGCCAATATTTTCCAAACTTGTCTAGTTTGTCACGACATCTGTTTTACCAGCCACAATTTTACATATGATTTCTGGGGATCCACGTTGTGAGCCGTTATGTCAAGCACTAGTCTAACCTCCTTGCAACATGACCAACCCATTGCTGTTTGAGTTTTCTAATATATTCTACATCTCTGATACCTGTTTTTTCTCTAATATGCTGTGCTATCTTGTGATCTTGAGCCATATTCTTTCCTGTGCAAATTGTGTAATTCTCAGTTCAATCTGAGGGTCAATCTTTTGGTTAGGTTCCAGGTTTCAGCTCCATGGACGACTATCAGAAGAAGCATTGATTATAGACCCTTCTTTTTAGGATTAATTGGATTTTCTTGTTCTTGAAGGTTGAGCTGGCTCTCTTGGAAGCTTGCCAACCAAGAGTGATTCTTTGCTCGATTTCTTCTCCTTTCAAGGATTTCAAGATCTGTTGTCCGAGGTAGATGTAATGGTTATTCAAATGTAAAAAAAAAAATGATAATAAATAATTATATCACAGATCTTAAGCTACAAAAGATTGGGAATGCATTATGTTCAAGACAGCAAAATACTCAACTAAAAACAACAATTTCATGTCACACCTGGAGATCTTTGGTGACACACTAAAGTGTTTTGAATCACAGTTTGTAAAACTCAGGTGAAAGCAATAGTTATACAGAGTAGTTTAGCCAATGTTCATCCACCTATTCTCTTCTCAATTGAGCATCAATGACATACCAGTGACAAGATATTTATCAGAATATCTTGCAATGGGATAAAGCACAGGGGTATGAATTTATGACAATCCCAAGGGCCTTAGCACTAAGTGTTCACAAGCAACTACAGGCAAAATTTGAACTCAGAGTGTCAATTCCATTTTCAATGATGATACCCACACTTTTGTTTTTATTGGCAGGATGAAGGTAGTTATGGGAAAGTGGTCTGCCCTAATGCTCACTCATCCACTAACTTCTCCATCATGGTATGTCAGGGACAAGACATTTTTCATCAGAACATATGGAGAAATAGATCCATACCTTTCCAAAAGACATTAAACGTTAAACATAGAAAGCCTTAGCAGAAGTTTGCCAATTCAATTTTCCATCCTAATAACCATCAAACTATCTTGCATATATATATATATATATTTTGACAGCAGTTTTCATTTTATACAGGTTTCATTGAATAATATTGAAATTTTTTGTCAGTTTATACAGTTTTCGAATGGTATTCTTCAGTCACTCATTTGAACCAGTGATAATGAATCTCATTTGAGAACTGGATAAACAAAAAATCAAACAAAAAAAAAAAAAAAAAGGTCAATATAATTCAAAACTTATACATACTATATCCTAGCTGTTTTATACAACCAGAAATATCAAATCAAAAAAAAAAAAAGATGCCAGTTTTAGATGTGAGTGTTATATTTTTTGATTCTCTACGTTATTCTCAAATTTTAAAAAAAATTTAAAAAAAAAAACAAACAAAACATTTCAGTTGGCAACACTGGATTTGGAAACATGGAAAAAGACATTCCTTAAATCAAAATTTTATCAAGATTCGAGAGAACAAAACAAGAAAAAACATCTAAATTGGATACCTAAGTCAAAATTAAATCATTCTAATAATTACACATAGAGTGACAAACTCTGAAGGTAGGAAAAATGATAATCATTATTGCATTTTAGCACCAACTACATTTGAACACATGATACAAAGGCAAAGTTTCAGCTTTTATTACTGTTGCCCACTGAATTTACCACTACTCCATCACCTAGCTTCAGTCATTTTCTTCACTAACATACCAAATATTCCTGATGGTAGGATTGAAAAAATTGGCTACTAAGCACTGAATTCTTTTATCTGAAATTGGTTTGATCAAATTCGGTTTCTAAATTTGTTATGCTGCGTATTGGAAATCAGGAAGAGAGAGATTGTTAGTGGTTAAGAATCCATGTAAGTGTTATTGACAAGAGAGGACTATTAGATGTATTATGTGAAAGCATTGCCAATTGTTTCACAATAGAAATGCTTTGCCAATTGTTTTACAATACGAATGCTTTGCCAATTGTTTTACAAGAGAAATGCTTTGCTAATTGTTTTACAAGAGAAATGCATTGCTAATTGTTTTACAAGAGAAATGCATTGCTAATTGTTTTACAAAACAAATGCTTTGCCAACTGTTTTACAATACAAATGCTTTGCCAATTGTTTTACTATACAAATGCTTTGCCAATTGTTTTACAATACAAACGCTTTGCCAATTGTTTCACGATACAAATGCATTGCCAATTGTTTTACAATAGAAATACATTGCTAATCAGGAAAAATGGGATTACCAGTGGCCAAGAATTAATGCAAGCATTACTGCTTTAGAATAAGTTCATTATATATATATATATAATGTAAATTCCCTGTAGATGATTTTACTATAAAAATGCATTGAAAATCAGGAAGAGGGAGTTTGTCAACAGGAATTAGAGCAAGCTTTACTGACAGAATAGAGTTATTGTACATAAGTGTGCGTGCATGAGGAGTGCCTTATGAACCAATCTTTAAATGTTGATATTTTCATTATTCTCCAAGCTACAATGGTAAGGTTTTTTAAAGCTTGAACACTGCATAATGATTCATAGAGTTCAAGTTTGGGGAAAAAAAAAAAAAAACAGAAAAGGGAGCATTGTAGCTCCAATGAACAAAACAAAAAACAAAACAAGTCTGGTTAGTCACTCAATAACTGTCACATGTACATCTATTGGCAGTATGCCTCGTTGGGGGTGATCAATTAAAAAATTAGAATAGGGTAATTAATGAATGTTATTTCTCTCAACGTCTGCTAGATCACTAAAAAACACAGCTGGGCACAGATTAATTAAGCATGAATTTACATTATAGACTCCCCCCCCCCGAGACCCATTGGATGGGAGGGGGTATTTGAGAAAAAAATTTTTTTTTTTATAGACATAATGAGTAAATGTTGAATTTTTCAGCACTGTAGCTCCATTGGTGTGGCCTGTATACTTTATACATACATAACCAGTTAGCCTGACTAACTTGAAAACTGAAGAAACCTATGTCGATAGATTTTGTTAAAGATTTGGTTGACGTTTCTGATGAATTATCTGAGTGTTTACTTGTATGTGGAGTGGCTAGGCACTTAAAGGCATGGAGAATGGAATTGGTGATCCAAGTTCAATCTCTGGCTGAAACAGTTTGTATTCTCTTCACACTAATGCCCTTGGTGAAGGTATGAATCCATCTCTAATAAGAAGGGTAGCCTTGGCTCTATAGCGTCTGATTCTAAACCAGCCTGAAGAGGAATGAGCTTGACCAGGCTATCTTCCCTTCGATTACACCAACAATCCCGCACTGATTTATGAGATAAAGAAATTTAAAAAATAAAAAAGATTACTTACCAGGCACATCATACCAATAAGCACCATTTGTAATTCCACGGGTTTTCGTAAAATTATCATCCGGACATATGTTTCCCTTGTGCATTGTTTTGTGATGGTCTGCATAGACGTGGGCCAGATACTGAAATACAGTATCATCAGGAGACTTACTGTATCGACCAGAGGTTTCATGAAGACCATCATCATCGAATGGATAAGCAGCAACCACACTACCACCGTGGAGGTTGGCAGAAAGGACAAAATGTTTATGGTCAAGCCAATCCATGATAGCCTGGGTTTCAGGCTCGGTGAATTTAAGGGCTAGGGTCTTATTAAGGTCAAATTGATCAGGGAAATTTCGGTTTAAGTCGACCCCGTGGGCATTGTATCGACCGATGGTCCCAGTACAATCACGTTCTTGGGCCATATTGAAACCATCAGGGTTCATAGAGGGCATCAAGTATATAGAGGTGCTTTTCAAAATTTGGTTGACCCTATCTGTGCCCGTCCGGTTGTAGTGTACAAGAAGATATTGGGCAAGTTTTAGCAGTAGCTCTCGACCAACAGCTTCGTTTCCATGCATATTCGCAACGTATTTAAAATTTGGTTTGCCTGGGGTTTCCACCCCTACAGACTCAGAAATTTCCAGGGCCCACAATGTTCGATTTTGGACACTGGTGCCCACATTGTGTAATCGGGCAATATGTGGGTACAGTTCGGCACAATCTTTAAGGAATCGAGTCATTTCTTCGTAGTTGTGGTATTTGCTGATGTCCAGTTTAAGAGTGCGACCCTGAGTTTCCAGGGCTGTACACCCCCGGGTTATATATAAGGCCATTACTAATAACAAGCGTAACAAATAACTGTAATAATTATTATTAAAATAACGACAACGAGAGGACTGTGGTGAGTAACAAGAGGGGTAATTTTTAAAAGGAGACAACGATAGACGTGAATAAAATGATGATATCACGCGTGAGCAAATTGTCATAAGGTCTTGTTTTTTTCTGCATATTTTGTTGTTTGGAAAAGAATTAGAAATAATAGAGGTGCCGAGAGTCGGGCTCGAACCCAAGAGAGAGTTGAGAGTGTTGCTATCCATCGTTTAAGATGAAGGGAAGTTATATCCAACTTGAAATGTATCCTGTTGTTATTGTGTGATGGTTTTATTAGTTTTGTTGAATTAATTAGACTAAATCTCTTCTTATTTACCTGAAATATACACAGGCATGCATTTTTTTTTAAATATTGGGGTATTATTTTTTTTCTAATTTAAAAAACTGACAATTTTTTCATTTTTTCTCTTGTTTTGAAAGATTGGGTTCTAATTTAAAAATGTTTATTTTCTTACACCTTAATCTTAAAAAATAAGTGAGATGAATAAAAACAAAACGTTATTTACAAATAAAAAGGATTAAAATGAACCGAATTCACAGGTGCTGTGAAATGTTAGTTTTTTGTTGTTTTTTTACATACCAACAACAGAAAATTAATTAAGGTTATAAAAATCTATTTTTCAGATAAAAGTATTTCAATTTCAATTTAACGCACACCTGAAGGTACATTTCTTTTAAATTAAAAAAAAAATATCAGAGAAAAAAGATACCCATCTTTCTTTATCTTGAGAGGACGATGGTTGAAAGGTACAAACAGGTAAATAAATAAATAATAATTAATTAAAATAATGGTTTTAAAAACCTTTCTTTTTCGGATGAATGAGATATGAAGTGTTTATCCTTTACAACGGGGTCTGTAGTTGTTTTTTTTTCCTTTTTTTAATATCCTTTTTTTGGCTCCCTTTTTTCAGAATATATAAATAAACGGACCAGACGGTGTATTTAAGGCTGTCAAGGTGTGTATATTTCCTTTTTCTTCTTCCAAATATACAGTAGAGGTTAGGTTTAATAGACCCCGGCAGGTGGTTCTATTCACATACATGTGTAGTCACTCACAGTCCTTCGTCCTGCCTTTAAATGTGTGAGTTGTGTGTGTGTAGTCGGGGTTTGTTCGGATACTTCCGTAAGCGACGCCGAGTTTTGCCGAGCGACCAAAGCAAAGTATCATAAGCGGTTTGTGTTCCGTAAGATATACAACTTCTATAGGATTTTTTGTTTGGAGTAACTGGTTGATTGACGCGTGAATCGAACCGATTTCAGGAGATTTTTTAAAAAAGATTTTATAAATGGAAAGAAACAAAATGAGCAAAAATTCAACATTATGTCTTCAGCTTGTATTTGTGCCACTATCTATCTATCTATCTATCTATCCCAGTCAGTTCATATCTATCTATCTATCTATCTATCTCAGTCAGTTCATATCTATCTATCTATCTATCTATCTCAGTCAGTTCATATCTATCTATCTATCTATCTATCTATCTATCTCAGTCAGTTCATATCTATCTATCTATCTATCTATCTCAGTCAGTTCATATCTTTCTATCTATCTATCTATCTATCTCAGTCAGTTCATATCTTTCTATCTATCTATCTATCTATCTATCTCAGTCAGTTCATATCTATCTATCTATCTATCTATCTATCATTCTATCTATCCCAGTCAGTTCACATCTATCTATCTATTTATCTATCCCACTGAATTCATATCTATCTATCAGAAACTGTTAACCAACACTGTCAACATAGGTTTATTCAGTATTCAAGAGAGTCTGTCTGACTGACAATGTATGTATATGACACACTAATGAAGCTAAAAGGCTGAAAATTTAAACATTTAGTCCTTATTATGTCTAGAAATAATATATTTTTTGTTTTTTGACCCCCCCCTCAATAGGTTTTAAATGATGGGGTTCAATTTACGATGTAAGTTTATGCTAAATCAGTCACTTGCTTCGTGTTTATCAGTGTTCACGCTGTTTTTTTATCTAAACTTTTTAATGATTACCGCCCAACAAAAGATGAGAGAAATTACATGTTCATTTTTACCAAATTTAATTAATCATCCCCAACCATCCCCGAGTAATTTGACCTGTCTATCTATATTTGTCTATCAGTCTGATCTTATCTATATATCTCCATCTGTTCATATCTATCTATCTATCAATCTATCTAGCACTTAGAAACTGACATCTAAAACTGTAAACATAGGTTTCTCTGTGTTTAAGTTGGTCTGGCTGACTGTATATGTATTTATCATGTGTTCAACCCACACCAATAGAGCTAGGGGGCTGAAATTTTAAATGTTTACTCTTCATGTCAACAGAAAACGTTTTTTCATTTTTCTTTATAATTACCCTTCTTAAATAGGTTTCTAGTAGGGGAATTCAGTTTGTAATGCAAATTTATTCTAAACTGGTCCCTCGTTTGTGCCCGTGTTTTTTTTTTAAATCAGGCTTTTTAGTGATTCCAGTCCAACAGAATGTGAGAGAAGTAATCATAGCTCCTTTATATGTAACTTGGTGCTTTAAAATCATGGCCAGGTAACAAGTTTGCCTCAGGGTGAATGTCTCTTGATCTCCGATTCAAAAGCTTTCTGAGATCTTTTCTAATAATTGGCTCCATTTCTTATCTGTAATGTAAACATAGGTCTCTCCAGTTTTCAAGTTGGCTGGCTATGCAAATTCCCCTCTAATAGGTTTATAGTAGGGGGTCAATTTGCAATGTAATTTTATCCTAAATTGATCCACTGTTTGTGTCTGGAAGCATTCAGGTTTGAATTTGATAATTCAGACATTTTTTAGTGATCACTGGTTAGCAAAAGGCGGGAAAAGTAACCTATTCATTGATCACCTGTTTTCTCATTTTTCTATTGATCATCCCCAACACACATGATGCCAAAAGATATTGGTCATGTGATGATTTCTATTGAGAGACTAACCAGATCTGTCTGTCCATCTAACTATCTTTCTATCTCGGTCTGTTTATATCTATCTATCAAATCATCATAGCCCCACAAATGGCTTGCCCAACCAACCAGCCAAGTGGGCTACAGATTCTTCTCATTTTGCTTGTCTGCATCTATATATGTGTGTGTGTGTGTGTGTGTGTGTGTGTGTATGTGTGTGTGTGTCCATGTGCTCCTGATCACATTTTTGCAGCTACATTTGCATGAGTATGCCATTAGGCACCATCTAGAAAAATTTTTTTCCCACAAAAGTGATTTTTTGGTTCCCTAAGGTCATTTTTCCCAAATCTTGTAATTGTATTTTTTAAAAGAAAATTTCAGACAAAATATCTATTTTTCTAAAGATAATTTTAGATAAGATATCTATTTTTTAAAGATAATTTTAGATAAAATATCTATTTTTTAAAGATAATTTTAGATAAAATATCTATTTTTTAAAGATAATTTTAGATAAAATATCTATTTTTTTAAAGATAATTTTAGATATAATATCTATTTTTTAAAGATAATTTTAGATAAAATATCTATTTTTTAAAGATAATTTTAGATAAATATCTATTTTTTAAAGATATTTTAGATAAAATATCTATTTTTTTAAAGATAATTTTAGATAAAATATCTATTTTTTAAAGATAATTTTAGATAAAATATCTATTTTTTAAAGATAATTTTAGATAAAATATCTATTTTTTAAAGATAATTTTAGATAAAATATCTATTTTTCTAAAGATAATTTTAGATAAAATATCTATTTTTTAAAGATAATTTTAGATAAATATCTATTTTTTAAAGATAATTTTAGATAAAATATCTATTTTTTTAAAGATAATTTTAGATAAAATATCTATTTTTTTAAAGATAATTTTAGATAAAATATCTATTTTTTAAAGATAATTTTAGATAAAATATCTATTTTTTTAAAGATAATTTTAGATAAAATATCTATTTTTTTAAAGATAATTTTAGATAAAATATCTATTTTTTTAAAGATAATTTTAGATAAAATATCTATTTTTTTAAAGATAATTTTAGATAAAATATCTATTTTTTTAAAGATAATTTTAGATAAAATATCTATTTTTTTAAAGATAATTTTAGATAAAATATCTATTTTTTAAAGATAATTTTAGATAAAATATCTATTTTTTTAAAGATAATTTTAGATAAAATATCTATTTTTTAAAGATAATTTTAGATAAAATATCTATTTTTTAAAGATAATTTTAGATAAAATATCTATTTTTTAAAGATAATTTTAGATAAAATATCTATTTTTTAAAGATAATTTTAGATAAAATATCTATTTTTTTAAAGATAATTTTAGATAAAATATCTATTTTTTTAAAGATAATTTTAGATAAAATATCTATTTTTTAAAGATAATTTTAGATAAAATATCTATTTTTTTAAAGATAATTTTAGATAAAATATCTATTTTTTTAAAGATAATTTTAGATAAAATATCTATTTTTTTAAAGATAATTTTAGATAAAATATCTATTTTTTTAAAGATAATTTTAGATAAAATATCTATTTTTTTAAAGATAATTTTAGATAAAATATCTATTTTTTTAAAGATAATTTTAGATAAAATATCTATTTTTTAAAGATAATTTTAGATAAAATATCTATTTTTTTAAAGATAATTTTAGATAAAATATCTATTTTTTAAAGATAATTTTAGATAAAATATCTATTTTTTAAAGATAATTTTAGATAAAATATCTATTTTTTAAAGATAATTTTAGATAAAATATCTATTTTTTAAAGATAATTTTAGATAAAATATCTATTTTTTTAAAGATAATTTTAGATAAATATCTATTTTTCTAAAGATAATTTTAGATAAGATATCTATTTTTCTAAAGATGATTGTAGATAAAATATCTTTTTTTTAAAGATAATTTTAGATAAAATATCTATTTTTCTAAAGATAATTTTAGATAAAATATCTATTTTTCTAGAGATAATTTTAGATAAAATATCTATTTTTTAAAGATAATTTTAGATAAAATATCTATTTTTTAAAGATAATTTTAGATAAAATATCTATTTTTTTAAAGATGATTGTAGATAAAATATCTTTTTTTTAAAGATAATTTTAGATAAAATATCTATTTTTCTAAAGATAATTTTAGATAAAATATCTATTTTTTTAAAGATGATTGTAGATAAAATATCTATTTTTTTAAAGATGATTGTAGATGAAATATCTATTTTTCTAAAGATAATTTTAGATAAAATATCTATTTTTTAAAGATAATTTTAGATAAAATATCTATTTTTTAAAGATAATTTTAGATAAAATATCTATTTTTTAAAGATAATTTTAGATAAAATATCTATTTTTCTAAAGATAATTTTAGATGAAATATCTATTTTTTAAAGATAATTTTAGATAAAATATCTATTTTTTAAAGATAATTTTAGATAAAATATCTATTTTTCTAAAGATAATTTTAGATGAAATATCTATTTTTTAAAGATAATTTTAGATAAAATATCTATTTTTTAAAGATAATTTTAGATGAAATATCTATTTTTTAAAGATAATTTTAGATAAAATATCTATTTTTCTAAAGATAATTTTAGATAAAATATCTATTTTTCTAAAGATAATTTTAGATAAAATATCTATTTTTTAAAGATAATTTTAGATAAAATATCTATTTTTTAAAGATAATTTTAGATAAAATATCTATTTTTTAAAGATAATTTTAGATAAAATATCTATTTTTCTAAAGATAATTTTAGATAAAATATCTATTTTTTAAAAGATAATTTTAGATAAAATATCTATTTTTTAAAGATAATTTTAGATAAAATATCTATTTTTTTAAAGATAATTTTAGATAAAATATCTATTTTTTAAAGATAATTTTAGATAAAATATCTATTTTTTAAAGATAATTTTAGATAAAATATCTATTTTTTAAAGATAATTTTAGATAAAATATCTATTTTTTAAAGATAATTTTAGATAAAATATCTATTTTTTTAAAGATAATTTTAGATAAATATCTATTTTTCTAAAGATAATTTTAGATAAGATATCTATTTTTCTAAAGATGATTGTAGATAAAATATCTTTTTTTTAAAGATAATTTTAGATAAAATATCTATTTTTCTAAAGATAATTTTAGATAAAATATCTATTTTTCTAAAGATAATTTTAGATAAAATATCTATTTTTTAAAGATAATTTTAGATAAAATATCTATTTTTTAAAAGATAATTTTAGATAAAATATCTATTTTTTAAAGATAATTTTAGATAAAATATCTATTTTTTTAAAGATAATTTTAGATAAAATATCTATTTTTTAAAGATAATTTTAGATAAAATATCTATTTTTTAAAGATAATTTTAGATAAAATATCTATTTTTTAAAGATAATTTTAGATAAAATATCTATTTTTTAAAGATAATTTTAGATAAAATATCTATTTTTTTAAAGATAATTTTAGATAAATATCTATTTTTCTAAAGATAATTTTAGATAAGATATCTATTTTTCTAAAGATGATTGTAGATAAAATATCTTTTTTTTAAAGATAATTTTAGATAAAATATCTATTTTTCTAAAGATAATTTTAGATAAAATATCTATTTTTCTAAAGATAATTTTAGATAAAATATCTATTTTTTAAAGATAATTTTAGATAAAATATCTATTTTTTAAAGATAATTGTAGATAAAATATCTATTTTTTTAAAGATGATTGTAGATAAAATATCTTTTTTTTAAAGATAATTTTAGATAAAATATCTATTTTTCTAAAGATAATTTTAGATAAAATATCTATTTTTTTAAAGATGATTGTAGATAAAATATCTATTTTTTTAAAGATGATTGTAGATGAAATATCTATTTTTCTAAAGATAATTTTAGATAAAATATCTATTTTTTAAAGATAATTTTAGATAAAATATCTATTTTTTAAAGATAATTTTAGATAAAATATCTATTTTTTAAAGATAATTTTAGATAAAATATCTATTTTTCTAAAGATAATTTTAGATGAAATATCTATTTTTTAAAGATAATTTTAGATAAAATATCTATTTTTTAAAGATAATTTTAGATAAAATATCTATTTTTCTAAAGATAATTTTAGATGAAATATCTATTTTTTAAAGATAATTTTAGATAAAATATCTATTTTTTAAAGATAATTTTAGATGAAATATCTTTTTTTTAAAGATAATTTTAGATAAAATATCTATTTTTCTAAAGATAATTTTAGATAAAATATCTATTTTTCTAAAGATAATTTTAGATAAAATATCTATTTTTTAAAGATAATTTTAGATAAAATATCTATTTTTTAAAGATAATTTTAGATAAAATATCTATTTTTCTAAAGATAATTTTAGATGAAATATCTATTTTTCTAAAGATAATTTTAGATAAAATATCTATTTTTTAAAGATAATTTTAGATAAAATATCTATTTTTTAAAGATAATTTTAGATAAAATATCTATTTTTTAAAGATAATTTTAGATAAAATATCTATTTTTCTAAAGATAATTTTAGATAAAATATCTATTTTTTAAAAGATAATTTTAGATAAAATATCTATTTTTTAAAGATAATTTTAGATAAAATATCTATTTTTTAAAGATAATTTTAGATGAAATATCTATTTTTTAAAGATAATTTTAGATAAAATATCTATTTTTCTAAAGATAATTTTAGATAAAATATCTATTTTTCTAAAGATAATTTTAGATAAAATATCTATTTTTTAAAGATAATTTTAGATAAAATATCTATTTTTTAAAGATAATTTTAGATAAAATATCTATTTTTTAAAGATAATTTTAGATAAAATATCTATTTTTTAAAGATAATTTTAGATAAAATATCTATTTTTTAAAGATAATTTTAGATAAAATATCTATTTTTCTAAAGATAATTTTAGATGAAATATCTATTTTTTAAAGATAATTTTAGATAAAATATCTATTTTTCTAAAGATAATTTTAGATAAAATATCTATTTTTCTAAAGATAATTTTAGATAAAATATCTATTTTTTAAAGATAATTTTAGATAAAATATCTATTTTTTAAAGATAATTTTAGATAAAATATCTATTTTTCTAAAGATAATTTTAGATGAAATATCTATTTTTCTAAAGATAATTTTAGATAAAATATCTATTTTTCTAAAGATAATTTTAGATAAAATATCTATTTTTTAAAGATAATTTTAGATAAAATATCTATTTTTTAAAGATAATTTTAGATAAAATATCTATTTTTTAAAGATAATTTTAGATAAAATATCTATTTTTCTAAAGATAATTTTAGATAAAATATCTATTTTTTAAAGATAATTTTAGATAAAATATCTATTTTTTAAAGATAATTTTAGATAAAATATCTATTTTTTAAAGATAATTTTAGATAAAATATCTATTTTTCTAAAGATAATTTTAGATAAAATATCTATTTTTTAAAGATAATTTTAGATAAAATATCTATTTTTTAAAGATAATTTTAGATAAAATATCTATTTTTTAAAGATAATTTTAGATAAAATATCTATTTTTCTAAAGATAATTTTAGATAAAATATCTATTTTTTAAAGATAATTTTAGATAAAATATCTATTTTTTAAAGATAATTTTAGATAAAATATCTATTTTTCTAAAGATAATTTTAGATAAAATATCTATTTTTTAAAGATAATTTTAGATAAAATATCTATTTTTTAAAGATAATTTTAGATAAAATATCTATTTTTCTAAAGATAATTTTAGATAAAATATCTATTTTTCTAAAGATAATTTTAGATAAAATATCTATTTTTTAAAGATAATTTTAGATAAAATATCTATTTTTTAAAGATAATTTTAGATAAAATATCTATTTTTTAAAGATAATTTTAGATAAAATATCTATTTTTCTAAAGATAATTTTAGATAAAATATCTATTTTTTAAAGATAATTTTAGATAAAATATCTATTTTTTAAAGATAATTTTAGATAAAATATCTATTTTTTAAAGATAATTTTAGATAAAATATCTATTTTTCTAAAGATAATTTTAGATAAAATATCTATTTTTTAAAGATAATTTTAGATAAAATATCTATTTTTTAAAGATAATTTTAGATAAAATATCTATTTTTTAAAGATAATTTTAGATAAAATATCTATTTTTCTAAAGATAATTTTAGATAAAATATCTATTTTTTAAAGATAATTTTAGATAAAATATCTATTTTTTAAAGATAATTTTAGATAAAATATCTATTTTTTAAAGATAATTTTAGATAAAATATCTATTTTTCTAAAGATAATTTTAGATAAAATATCTATTTTTTAAAGATAATTTTAGATAAAATATCTATTTTTTAAAGATAATTTTAGATAAAATATCTATTTTTTAAAGATAATTTTAGATAAAATATCTATTTTTCTAAAGATAATTTTAGATAAAATATCTATTTTTCTAAAGATAATTTTAGATAAAATATCTATTTTTTAAAGATAATTTTAGATAAAATATCTATTTTTCTAAAGATAATTTTAGATAAAATATCTTTTTTCAAAGATAATTTTAGATAAAATATCTATTTTTTGAGATAATTCTAGATGAATTTTTTAGATAATTAGTTCTGGTATATGCAAGGATTATGGTGATTCATTTATACGAGTCTGTTCTTGAAGTCCATTTTTTATTTCTCTACGTGCCAATCATTGATAAATGTGACTTACCTAAAATGACTAAGATTTCAAAAACTGCTTTGCATAGCGACCTCTCCCCGTCCCCATTCAATCAGGAAATTGCTTTCCAGTCTTCTGTTGATCATAACATTCTTGTAAAACCTACAATACCCAAGCTTTTTGGCAATGTCATATGCTTCCTGCATCAATGAAATTTATCACATTTATCACATATGTAGATTTTATGGAAGGGTTTTCAACAGAAGTAGGACCATAGATGCTGGGGCCTGTGTAAGGAATAACTCTACAGCCTGCATAAGAGAGTTTTAAGGTGAAGTGTGACTTGCCATTTTAACTAAAGGTTCATATCCTATGGTCCACTGAGGTTATGTGAATAGGAGCAAGGTCCCTAGGTTAGAGGTTTTACAGGAATGTTTTCTGCATAGTAAATGCTTGTGCCAGCTATGGGGGTCTGTAACCCCTTTGAGGGAATAATTCGGGCAAAAACATTTTTTGCAACTGAGACCCTCAGTCCCCCCCTTAACCAAATCAAGCCCCCTGCCTCCCTCTTGACCATGTTTGTCCATGAGGTTGAGTGCTGACCATTTTACTACAATAGGTGCAATTGGTGTAGTCAGTAATGGTGCAGACAATGAAATCGGCAAGTTTAAACTTCAGTCAAGGCTTTTTGTGTTCACTTTGCACTATTGCCCTTGGTAAAGGCATGGATCCATCTCCTCTCCTCCCGAGCTATGGATGAAATAGCAAGGAAAATCGGGCTCTGTAGCTTTTGGAAAGGAACCAGTCTAGGAGAAAAACAACTCTGATTCAAAACCAGCGAGTGGAGCCTCCTTGAGGCAATTCAACATCCTTTTGGCAGCTCCTGTAGCCAAGCTGATGCCAGACATATTACTCTTTCCTCTGGACTAAATTAGCACGACCAAGACAAGCTTGTTAACTATGGTATATACCTATATACTTGTTTGTATGTGGGACAAGTATTTTGACATCATGTATATCTATTTGCTAATGACTCAGAGATATTTGATTTTTCTAAATCCTTTTTAAAAAAAGACTTAGAATTTGATAACATAGGTAACACAAAACAAATTTTATTTTATAGAGATTTCATAAAATGAAAAAAGTGGGGAGAGTGTATGCTCTTGAGTGCACATCCAGGCTACACCTGGACACACTGTTCGCATGCACATCCCCATGTTGGGCCCACACACGCTCTTCAGCAGACCACAAAGGCCAGCGCCAAACCTCATATAGGCTTATGTAGCGCCCTAAACCTTTTTAAAAAATGTTTTAGAACTGAGAATTCATGTGCTAACTTTTAGCATTAGTAGTTTGCATATCGGATTTAATTTGTGTCAATGTTTTATAGTCGTATTTGGTGTGAGGTCAGGGTGAGGGATAGGATTTTGCTCAAAGAAGAGCATTTCATTCAAAATTACTGCCAAACTAGAGTAAACACTGAATGAAAGAAAAATTTACATCCATGGATTTCCTGCAATGAACAAAATTAACCACTGGATTAGAATTGCTACCTATGATTTTTTTTATAGAAATAAATGAAGCATTCAATAGTAACTTGGGGCAATAAAAAATAGTTTTGACCCTAAATTGACCTATAGGTACCTCAGAGGTCAGTGCCACCTATCCTTTACTAATCCTGGGGCCAAGTTACCATTGTATTCAAATTAGCAGCCTATCTCCCTCAGATTTGAAAATGCCCAAATTGACCTGACCCTAAATTGATCTCTAGGGGTCCCCAGAAGTCAGCACCATTTATCCTAAGTCCATCCTGGGGTCAAGTTAAAATTGTACTCAAATTTTGAACCTGTAGGGTGGTACAGTTTAGGAGTCTATAAAATATCAAATTAATTACAAAGAAACAAACATTTGTTGTCTTCAAAGTATGCTGCATCTTTCGAATATTCTTCACAATGGTTAGTCTCCCACCAACTACTGCGGCAGCTAAGCTGCACTCTTACAGTGTGTATCTACTGGTTCAGCAATGGCTGGATCAATAATAACCTCCCACTGATTTTGGGCGAATGTCTGAAGAAACTAACCAGATTGCGATTATAACAGTCCAACCAGCTGCTCCTCAGACATTGTTGAAGCTTATCAGTTGTGGCTGTAAAACAAGATGTGGGAATGCCTGTGGTTGCAGAAAAGCAGGGATGGTTTGCTCATATATGAGCCACCATTGTATGGGTCAGATGTGTAATAACACTGCAACCGGCTCTATAGTCGATGAAGAAAATTAAATTCATGATTGAATTCCTGATATAAAACTTTGTATTTTAATACATCATGTTTTATTTCATATTCCATATTACATACTACGTATTTTGTTCTGATTTTGACTTTTCAAATAAACTATGATTGGAGTAAAATATACTGATTAGATTTTTTCTAATACAAAAACAAGCTTTAAAACGAGCTCAGAAAAAAGATGAAAATGTGTCTGGATTCAATCTTAGAAAAAAAAGCTTTCCCGTGGTCAGACATCTTGGTCTCCTCCAAAATGCTCCCTTTGGAACCTCACGGAATTATTCTACTTTCCAAAACAGTCAGCAAAGTCCTTGTACAAGATTGCTATCAACGGCCTTTTCATGTTCTCCTTAACTTTGTCGATGGTCTGTAATCTCGACCCTTTCAATGGTGAAAAGCCAGGAGTCGCAGGGAGCCAACTCTGGACCATAGGTGAGGCTTGAAAGACCTGGGTCGATGCAATGATTTGCCAAAAAACTCTGGATGAGACATGGAGGATGGGCAGGATTAGTCATTGTGAATGTGATGGTCACAAGGTACACAATTTCACTCAATAACATCTCACTGCAGACTGAGTAACTCCAAGGGAAAATGTTTGCTCATGCATGTGCAGTAAGGTTCCCTCTGATTGTTTATATCAAGACTGCATAACGGATTCTCAAGATATTCAAAACAGCCGGATACTTTTAAAACAGACATTTTTTTTTAAAACCGTTAACCAAAACTGTCAACATAGGTTTCTTCAGTTTTTAAGTCTGTCTGGCTGACTGACTGGCAATCTATGTAGTACAGGTACAAGCTGTACCAATGGAGCTTGAGGGCTGAAAATTCAAATTTACTTTTTATCATGTATCGAAAAAACATTTTTTGTTTTCGAAAATTTTCTCAATAGGTTTTTAGTTAGGGGGTGTGTCAATTTACAATGCAAGTTTCTGCTAAATTGGTCCCTCAGTTTGTGTAAAGCAACATCACGCTTGTGTCTTTGGACTCTTGTAGTTATTATTGATTTGTAAATATCAAATAATTTTGCATCACACAGAGACATTTAATTTTTGAGCTTGTGTTGTTCATTTAATAAATATATTGTTGATAATTTTATGAGTTTTTCCATTTTTTCCCAAGCATTTGTCAGTGATTTATTTCTTTCAATTTATAAATAAGAACATATTTTTATAACATTACCCTCTACTACCTCATCATCATCATCAGTCAACGTCCGTCATTGGACATAGACCTTCCCCAGGATTTGCCACACTTCTCTATCATGGGCGTCACAGAGCCAGTACTTCCTGAACTTGTCTAGCTCGTCTCTCCATATAATATTCTGCCAGCCTCGGTTGCGCATATGATCTCGGGGGATCCATGTCATGAATCGTGATGTCCATTGGTTGTCCGCCATTCTTGCAACATGGCCAGCCCACCGCCATTTGAGATTTTCAATGGATTCTATGATGTCCCTGACTCTTGTCTTTTCTCAGATGTACTGTGCTGTCTTGTGGTCTCTCCAGGTGAGGCCCAACATAATTCTTTCATGTGCACGTTGCATAGTTCTCAATTTGCGGATCTGTCTCTTGGTTAGGTTCCATGTTTCAGCTCCATAAGTGACTATTGGGAGGATGCATTGGTTAAACACCCTTCTCTTTAGGATTAATAGGATCTTTTTATTTTTGAAGGTTGAGCTTGCTCTACCAAAGGCTTGCCATCCTGGTGTGATTCTTTGCTTGATTTCTTCTTCTTTGCCTCAACTCAGGACGAAGGCAAATAATTAGCATACAACCTCATAATCACAGTTTTAAAAAAGATTCTCCTTCAAAGAGGGATAACTTGCTTCCAAATTAGAGTATTCATTTCTGCTGCATCCATCTTTATGAAAAGTACCGATCCGGTTTGAGCTTTTCTAGTGATCATTGCCCAATAAAAGTCAAGAGAAGTAACTCATTCATTGATAACCCTTTTCCCAAATCTTTCAATTGATCATCCCCAAAAGACATCAGTCATGACAGTTTCTTTTGAGTGACTAACTAGACCTGTCTTTGAGACAATCTCATAGGTAATCAAGATTTTGCTGAAATCAATCTTGTCATCTTCAAAACTTCTATATTTAAATCAACCGTATTCTTCAAGGCCATAGGGAGGGTGTGCCTAAAAATAGAAACCAAAAACCAGAGTTTTGAATAGCAACTGTTTATGTTAACAAAGTCAGCAACCACAAATCTGTAGAGCCAACCTTTCCAATCTATTTTCATTGTTTACACACATTACTCAAGTTTTGTTACCCAAACCAAATACAGGTATAACTTGATTAGTGCTGGAATTTCATTACAAAACTTCCCACACTGTTCAGGGTCTTATTATGGTTTATTTTCAGACAATACTTATGGTTACATTAATTTAAAAAAGCAATCCCTTGACTATATTACATCAAAATCCCCATTAATCAAAACCGCACTATTCAAAATATTCCTGTATGTATCATCCTAGAAGTTCAACAGGCTCAGATAAACTATCAGTCAATAGAAACCATCAAATGACCAACTTTTTTCGGCAGCTTATGTTGGGGGTGATCAATCAAAACATCGGAGAAAGGGGTGATCAATGATAAATTACTTTTCTTGGCTTTTTTTTGGTAGTGATCACAAAGTTTGAATTCTCAAAAAACAAATGTGAATGCTGCTGGACATAAACCATGAGATCAATTAGGTAAAGACTTACATTGTAAATTGAGCACCCTACTAAATCCTAGGGGGGGCACATTTTTTTTCCTAAACATCATAGAGACTAAAAGAGTAAATGTAAAAAATTTCAGCCCCTTAGCTCCATAGGTGTAGCCTGTACACATGATACATGCATAGTCATCCATCCAGACCAACTTAAAAACTGAAGAAACCTATTTCAACAGTTTTCATTGATGGTTTTTAATTATACTTGATTTAGTGACACACCAAGAGATTATTGGTGTCACAACAAAAGTCTTGCAACACACAATCTGGAAAGCTCTGCCAGAGACATGACATCTGATTTTGAAGATCAAGAGAGGGTGCAAATGGCCCAACGGTTAGCAGCACAGAGAATAGAATCAGTAAACAGAGTTCAGATTGTGGCTGAAACAGTTCATTTCAAATTTGGGTAAGGCATGAATCTACTTCTCCCTCCCAGCTATGGGTAATTAGCAGAGCAGACTGGGCGCTTCTAGCTTCAGTCTAAAAACTATGGGTTAAATAGTAGGTTAGGCTCGGATCTCTCGCTCTGACTGGCAACCAGTGTAGGGGATGGACATGATTTCTAACCAGAAGCAGAAACTTTAAGGTAAACTAGAACCACTTTTATATAAAGTCCGGGATTATTCCTTACTACTGGTACAATGTTATCCAGTACAACTTGACGTATGTTACTTCGAGTGGAGATGGGCATTGCCAAGTTTCTCCCATTGCTCTGAGAAATATCATGAAGAATGACACCCTAACAATGTACAACAAATCTTCTCTATTTCTTTATCCCTATAACCTTTTGGTCATTCTATTGCCCTCTGGGGTTGATATTCCCCCCCCCCCCGCTTTGAGAATGACAGCTTCACATTATTGGAAGTCTTTAGCCAAATAAATACTCATATCAAGTAGCTTGATTGTACATCTTCCAAGAGGAACATTGCTTTCAAATATGTAATGGATTATCTTGGCTGAGCCAAGTGAATTTCATTTCATGACCTACTCGTGCTTGCACAATGAAAGAAGGAAACAGAAATTAATAATGAAAACAATTTCAAAAAAATACATATTTGAAATTCACCAAGTGGGAATAGCTCCCTCTTATTTCTTTGACGTTTGTATGTGATAATATATCACCCCCCCACTATCATCTCAATCCCCCATCCCCCTTCAAACTGGATCTTGAATTGAAATCGATTAATAATTGACTCTTCATTGATTAACTGATTATGTCAACTACAACAAAAGGCCAAACGTAATAATAAACAAGTCCCCACCCAACTAACAAAAAAAGAGATACAATATCAATCAATACAGTACAGAGATACATCGGGATAGTCACTTAATAGAAACCATAATGTGACCAACATCTCTGGCAGCATGCTGTGTTGGGGATGATCAATTAAAAATAGTAAAAATGGGTGATTAATGAATAAGTTACTTCTCTTGACTTTTGTTGAGCAGTGACTACTAAAAAGCCCAAACATGGTACTTATAACCCTAACCCTAACTGTAACTAATTCTAACCCTACTTTAAACCTCTAACCTTAACCAATAACGATCTTTACTCAATAGTAACTGTAACTCTTGCTCTCACCTTAACCCTCACCTTAGCCATAACCATGACTATAACTCTAAAATTAGCCCTAACCCTTATTGTACAGCCTTGAACATAGAGTAAGGGCTTGGGTTGAGGCTAACGCTAATCTTAACTCTGACCCTAACCCTCCTCAAATCATTAACCCTAGTTCTAACCCTAACCATACCAAACATTTTCTTGTGAAGTTTGTGAAGCAACATTTTCCAGGAGTTCTTTGATAAAGTTTAATCCATAAATTAGACTCAATAAAAGATTACCAACAATAACTAATGATAAAATGAAACATTGATAACAATATACTGTAATAAAAGTTATGATGGATAGAAGATTTGTTCTTACCATTACCTCAACATAGAATATTTTTTCTTTCTTTCATTTTTTCCTTGAAATGAATCACTTCAGGGCTTCTCTTTGGCATATTTGAAGGGCCAGCTTCACTCTTTCCCTTTGGGACCATTATGAGGTAAAACTTGTGAATAGTTTATAAATGGGGGTGACTGGGGGTAACATAAACAGTAGAAAACAAAATTGTGGATAAAAGTGGACTACTATATTCAGGACATAAAACATGACATTATTTAGTCATAATTTCATTGTTTTTTATGTGAATAAATCTCTATGATACTTGGATTGAAAGCTTTTTATATTTGAAAACATAGCACAGTTATTTTCAATGACAAAAATCGTAGCGATTCAATTGGACTCATGAGTTATTTCCCTTGAATATTCTCGTAGGAGGTTTTTACAAATGGTTCAGTACAAAACATTCAATTGATAAAATAAAAAAATAAAAAAACAACACGAAATGACATTTTTGATTTAATGTCTATCTTAAAAAAAATACTTTTAAACTTTTCATGCTGCCCAGGAAAGTATCAACAGTTTAGATCGGCTGGTAATAATAAAGCATGTATGATAGAAGGTAGATAACTCCTTCCTCCGGAGATTATGTCCCTTATATTGAATCTCGCGGTATAAACTGATTTTCATCTTAGCTTGGCGATATTTTCTGGAACAGGTTTTATGGTAAAATCTTCTTCTCTAGACTCCTGTAATCATTTTAGATTTTCACTTAACTTCCTAATGTTTGTGGGATTATAGTTGAGTAAAATCTTCTGTTAATCCCAATATTAATCAAGTCCGTTCTTGAAAGAATTCACAATTTTGGAATACTATTACATTAGTTAAACTATTCAATATCTACTCTTTGTGGATATTGAAACTATATTTTCGTTTTTCCAGCCTGGCTCTTTGTTGGTACATTTTCTGGTTGTTCCCTGTTCTCTGTGTATTTTCTTCTCACTTTTTGATGAAGCTATTAACCCCCTCGTCATACTTTCCGTTCATGATCTTATATACTCCTATCATGTCTCCTGTTACTCTTCTATAGCCAAGAGTTGGTAGCTACAGTTAACTTGAGTACTCTTCCTGAGTTAGATAGATTTGCTATTCCGGGTACTTGCTCTTGTTGGTTCCAATTGAAACCTTATTAACTCAATGTTTTATTTTGTATGGTGCCCAAATTCTATCTCCAAATTTCTAGGCACTGGGAGCCGGCCTCTTAGCTGAAATTGTCATGATCCGAGGTATGCAACTGAATTTCTAATTCTAGTTTTCCCGGTATTCAATCCCTCACCACTCAAAAAAATTAATCTTTATCAAATCTTTTAATACTATTTCTTTCATCTTAATTTTAGTTGCTTTTCATTTCATTTCAATTATTCTAGCTGTCAACCAGCTTCACTGATCTGTTAAAATCAAAAAAAATTTTATTTTTTCTATTCTCTAGAAAAACTTCCAGTTTGTGCTTATATCATTGATTTAAACGGTCAAATCTTTGTTTGCACAATTCCCAGGCATGTCAATTCCCACCCAATCATATAACTGCTTTAAAAAATACTCTTTCAAGCTAATTTACTACATTTACAATGACAGTTTCATCTCTTTCTCACACTATGTTTGCTATTGAATTTCATATTATACTTGGTGCCTGAGGGAGATGGAGATGCTAGTTGCATTATTCTGTCTGTTTCTATGCTCCTTTATCTTTTACTTGTGCCACTGATTATGATTCACTTTCAGCTTGCAAGGTTCATTGGAGTTCCAACTGAGACCCGTCAACCGTACATTTTGGGAACACATTTCCTACTTTATCTGGTGCATCTTTTAACAGCTTTCAATGAGGAGTTGGATTTTTCCGATTTGGAAAGTTGGTCATTTCCCGAACTGGTTGCCGACTAAGGCTGAAGAGTTGAGTCAATTCATATATAGCAGGAGGGAGAACTGATGGATTCATGCCTTTCTGAAGGGCATTAATGCAAAATGAACTCTCCAACTACCATAGCCCAAGATTGAACACACTTTGTCAATTCCACTCTCTGTACTGGTAACTGCTAGGCCACCCACACTTATTATATTTTTCATTAAAAACTGACAGTTAAGGAAACAGCATTACTCATTGCTTGTTGGCTTTCCATATGTCTATGTTGTATCTGGCTGAAACTTGGTCATAAAAACAACAAAGACAAAGATACTAGTCAGAATAATGCATGGAATGATAAAGAAAAAAAATTATTCTCAAAACTTCAAATAACAGTTAGGGAAACAGTTTTTTTTATTTTGGTTTTTCCTAATTTCATATCGTTAGGGATTTTAGAAGAATACAATTGTACAATTTTGATTGGACCGTGAGAAAAAAGGAGGATGATAACCTCACTGTAAGTTTTTCCAATTTTTTTATTCATTTTTTTTTCAGATTTGTCAATTCAAGAAAGTCAGTGGAAAATAATCCCTCCATTTTTATTTTTTGGACTTTTTGTTTCTTCAAGAAATTTTCAAAATATTTTTTTCCATGAAATATAATAAGAAAGGTAAAATACCTTGAAAATAAGAATGAACAAAAGCTACCACATATGCTGTTAGATAAGACAAACATTTAATTTTCGAACAAAAAAACTATGCGGATATTACACTGCTTCAGTATTATGACCACGGGAAATCTGTTGAAGCTTTATATGGACAGTTATGGGTAGGGCTTGGATGAATAGTAGTAACCTATAATCCTTTAAACATTTGTAGACCATTTGTCTTATAGTACAGCATATACAGTATTTCCAATGTTTGTTGCTTTTTTTTCTCCCTATATATATATATATATATATATATATAGGCACACAAATTATTTTTTTAACCCTTTGGTTACCAAAAATCTAGAAGCAAATAATTTTTTGTAAAAATAAAATGACAAAAAAAAAAATAATGCAAGGGAGGGATCAAATCAAAATCAACCATTAAATTCATCTTTAAAAAATGAATGTCGATACCAAGGGAAAAAGCTGATTGAAATGATTTCCCTGACCATTCACTGATTTCATTTCAAATTTGTCAAAAATTCAATTGACAGATTTTGATTCATAAAATTCTACCCATTGTAGAATTCCACTGAGTTTAAGAGCAGTTTCTAAAGGTTCATGAATTTGAGAGTTAAGCAAATGAAATGAACTTCTAAAATTCAAATCTTTGATACAGGTTTTTTGATGGTGGGTCTCATTTTTACAGCAACTAGATAAGATACAAGATCAAATTCATCAAGCTTCGAATGAGTTTCTCATCAATCTCAGAGTAAGAAAACAAGCCTGGTTGCAGCAGGGTCAAACTCCACTACAACTATTCTGACTGAAGATGATCACTGCAACTTATGTACGATATTCATTCCAAAAATTGTGGTAATAGGGAAGGTGACTCTTCACGTATTGCATTACCAATAACTTCATATTAGAATGCAATCAGTGAAGATTTGCCACCCCTAAAATAGGCAAGAACTGTTGTTATGGTGGGAAAATGAAGTCAATTTCAGCCTCTGACTTTGACTGGAGTTTAACAAAAACAGATTCATTTTAACAAATGAAAGAAAGGAGGGAATTGGTTACAAAATGTTGAGGAAGCCTATTTTGTGCTTATTAAAATAGTTGCTTGCCTTTATAGCAAACAAAGTAATGAGGGCAAATCATAAAGTAAGGTTGCGATACATCCGCGTTTTCCTGATAATGTCCTTGAATGAATTTTTAAAACTTGTCATAAGTCCAGAATTTGAACTTCCAGTTTTTCTCCACAGTAAGGAGGCTTGTATGTTGTTGATAACTCTGCAATTTTAGGGCTAGCATGTTGTGCCATGTACTGCTTTTTCTTGTTTTTCATCCACATGTATTTTTTTTCCCTCATATTACTTTTACAGCCATAAACAAAACATTGAAAATATACTTTTTTTTTTATGGCTATTTAACACTGTTTTTCTTGCCCTGCATTAAAGGCATTTTAGCAATTTTCAACCACAATCTAGCCACTGTGGCTATATATCATTTACGTGTGTTGGCAACTATGATGGTAGCTGGAAACGTCTTCATTTTTTAATGTTCTGATATGTGGTATTTTTATTATCGCTAATATTGATGATTATATTCTTGAGTAAATTCAACTTTTGTTATATTCAAATTGTATTTTATTCCTTTTCCAAGAATGTGACATCACTTGTCAAACAATCTAATAGCCTTATTTGGACGTTGATTTTCTTCCAGTTCAAAGAAGTTATGTAACAGCAGTGTATACAATGAGGAAAATTGGAGTTTTTCCTTCTTCCGAAATAGAGATTCAAGATGGCCATAGCGGAAAGAATACAGCTTTATAAAAAATGAATAGAATTGTTCTTTGAAATTTACTCTTGCACATGCAAAATAAAATCAGTTGTGAACAAAAAAAATCTCATTTGAAATGAATTGATTAATAATTTTTTGCTCAATTAACCTTTTCAAGACTAACCTAATAATGTGCTTGATGTCCATATTAAAATGTCCAAGTAGACTTCTTAAAGAGATCTACAGGATTTATATGTCTCGGCTGTCTTGAAAGGGTTGAAGTGATATCACTTGAAAGTTAAAAAGTCTCTTCGTTACAAAATCAATTTGTGATTTTTTTTTTTACTCTGGGAAAAAAATTTGTATGGCTTGAAAGAGTTTAATGACCTCAACCTCCCAGTAAAAATATTTCATGCAGAAATACAATTTCTGACAAATTCTCTACGCAAAAATCATTTAGATTTATTCATTCATTTATAAAACTGATTTTATTTTGGCCCAGAAAGATGTGTAAAAGATACAATGTGGCCCTCACATGAAAAGAAGTCTTCTGAAGACACTGGAGATGGATTAGTCACACCAATCATAAGCCTGCAACCAGCATTACAAAACATGTCCTCTTCTAGAATTGAAAAGGAGAAGAGGCAGACCAAGGAAAACCTTTGTTGGCAGCCTATATCTAAAACAGATCCACAGGGATAGATAAATCTCATGTTATTTTGCCAGAAAAGACGGGTTAAACAAGTCAACTTCCAGCAGAGCAATCAGTGCTGTTACCCAAGCTTCAGTTTATGGTGTAATTTGTACAACACTTCTCCAGAGACTCCAAAGACTTTACCATAGTTCCTTCTGTGTATGCAACCAGCGCACAAAGGAAATTAATGTGTGTACAAAAGATTTCAAATTCTGTAGATAACTTACCGAGTTTTTTATTGAAAAAATATTGATTCACTAAGTCAAATTCAGAAGTGCGTACATACTTTGGTCACAAAAAAAAAAAATTTGCACAAGATTTTTGCCAACAAAGACACCAAAAAATTAAGGGATACAGGATTCCCTCCATTTTCAGTTCAGGATTGATTTCATTGGTTGCTTTTGTATAATTAAACGGCCAATAGTGAAAATCATTTCTAACAACAACCAATGATCTTGTCTAACATAGCCTTGTGTCTGACATAGGGAGCTTTCCCAAGACTAGTAAAAAATAAGAGCAACAAAATGAATATTTATCAAATTGGACATTCATTCTATAGAATTACAAGTAGTGAAGAAAACAATTTAGGTGATGAAAATTCAGCGCTAATTCTATTTTACAGCTTATCTACTTTGGTAATGACTTTTTTGGTTTGCTGTCTGTAACACTTGACTCTTCCACACAGGAGTAAAAAGTTGGCTGATAAAAATACTTCCTACCCACCATTTCAAACTATACTTTTTGCCAGGCAAATGAATTCAGTATTTTTTTCAAAGACAGAAAACATCTCAATTCAAAAATATTTGCAATTTTTTCACTGGGATTTACTAGTCGATCATATGAAGAGGAAAAAAATAGCTCAGGACACATGTATGGCAATGATAAACAAGCTAATCTTGTAGGCCATTGTTAGTGAGTTTGATCCTCAATGATGGTCTGTCACTAATAAGCATGATATTAACAAACAGAAGACCAACCAGAAAGAATGCATCTCAGAATATTATGCAGTTTTTTCCTTAAAGAAAAAACAAGAAGGTTATATGAAATAAAAAGCAATTTTTACCTTGTTTTTTTCATCAAATAAATACAAAAATAGTAATAAAAATAATTACAAAATGTTTTATTTAAAACTCTTTAACAGCATTAAATCTTTTCTAAATTTTAGATAATAACAAAGAAAAAGATTTTTTCTACAAGAAGAGTTGTAAATAACATTTCTTACAGCTTTGACTTATTTTCTGTGATATATATATATATATATGTATATATATTCAAGAAATAGACATATTTGGTCTGACAGAATTACGTTATATTACACAGAAACTCATTTGAAACAATTTATATGTATGAAACGTTCGATTTAACAGACCCAACTATAAATGATTTCGGATTAAAGGGACCATTTCATGATTATTCTATTTTATATCTATGTACTAGTTATGGTAAAATATCTTTTCGTTATAAAATGACCAATATGTTTTGATTATGTCAAAAATCATATTTATGAGAACATTAGTCTCCAAGACAGATTTTAGATAAGATTTTGGGTCAACAACAGAAAAGGTTAGGAACCAATGATCAATATCAAAATCTAAGTAAATAATACATATTCTTCAATTTGATACTGTAACATAGTAGTATATTGCATTAAAGCTTTTCTTTTCTGAAAAAAAAAAAAACAGCTGAATACAAAGATAAAAAAGATCTCAGAAAAGTAATGTGCTTTGCCCCATCAAATGTCAAGACATCAAATATCAACTCATGTTGGAAAACATTAGTTAATAACTGACATCAAAAGGTACAGTGATCTGGTTATGTACATTCAAGACACGACACTCCAATAAAGGAGACATATTGTACATAAACACATAAGTGGAAAGGTGAATGTATTCCACCGTGTCTTTCTGACTGTCTGCTTGTCCATCCGATATCTCCAAATGTTCTCAAAGAATGACATTTTATGATAGGGTAGATCATAGGGTAAGAAAGAAGTTGTAAAACTTGGGGACGGATCCAGGAATATCTTTTCGATCAGTCATTTTTCCCTTTTTCCATATTTATGTACATAGATCCAGGAATTTTTACACTTACCCCTCCTTAGTTACTTTCGGATCTAATAGACTTTCAGCATTGAGGGACATCCCTTCCATCCTATTAGTCTGTTAAATTGAAGGTTTAATGTATATATATATATATATATATATATATATATTTCTTTTTGTAGACTATATAAAATACATTGATGTGTTATCACACAGGGTTTCTATTGGGATAGTACAGTTAATTACTTGGTAATTCTTTATTTAATTATTAGAATGTTTTTGAGGCAAATTTCATGAGATGTCAATATATAATTGTTAGTAACTGGTTAAAAGCTGGTTTTGCAGAGCAGTAATACCAAGTTCAATCCCCACTGTGTGCAACATGAATGTGACCTTGAGTAAAACTTGGCTTACATCAGATAAATAAATGAATATCAGTGCTGTTAAAAGTTTTAAATAAAGCACAATCTCAGTACACACATCAAACCAAGGTAAAAGATTAATAAATTAATCAAATACTAATAAATTTCCAAAAATAAATAAACTCAAATAAAAACCCACTTCATATGACCTGACAAAAATTCTGAACATTAATTTTGACCGTTAATTAGGAAATTTATAATTACTTACAAGTTACTATATACTGATTCACTCAGACCAGGGTCCTCATCTTGGTTGTTATGGTCACAACGTTTTGGCCGTTGTACCTGCCTGCCACCTCCAGGTCTCTATCGTAGTCGGTAACCTTTCGGGGATTTTGAATCGAACCCTTCATCCAATTCATAGGGCTAGATTGTTCTCATTCCACTATCCATGACAGAGGATATCCTTGCAGTGTTACGTGATGACCTCTTTGACTGTATATAACTCTTTTGCACTACCTTACTCAAAGATTGAACTCATGAGTGCAGGCAGGTTACAAGATATGTTTGACCGAGACAAATGCTTTTATCCACTAGGCCATGTGTCCGAGAAGGTTACCGACTAACACAGACACAAGAAAGAGGACAGGAGGCATAACGGCAAAAACGATAACAACCAAGATGAGGATACTAGTCTGAGTAAATCATTGCATAATGATGATAATTCTTCATCTTAGAAAATTCAGACAAAAATTTGATAATCTGAATCAAAAGAGAGATCAAGATGATCTTTACTCTTTATTTTCTGAGTGTATCTGACCACTTCACAT
The DNA here is from genome assembly GCA_963457665.1 of Thysanoteuthis rhombus. NCBI lineage: Eukaryota > Metazoa > Mollusca > Cephalopoda > Oegopsida > Thysanoteuthidae > Thysanoteuthis > Thysanoteuthis major. The sequence goes on along the minus strand of OY735242.1, from coordinate 24,333,374 downwards.
AATTCTAGCTATTTGACCACTTCACGTAATTCAAGCTAGCATCAAATCAACTTTGGTAGGCAGCATATATACATATAATCAAAGAAGCAAGTCTAGAAAATATCATTTGGTCCATTAAAAATAATCAAGAAACCTTGTTGAAGAACTCTGAAGAATTCAGACAGTATTATGTTTTTTATCAATAATAATTTTGATGAGCTCTTACCTTCATCTTGTTTTTGTTTTTTTCCCACTGACAACATTGACTCAGACCATAATTCTACATGCAAATAAAAGGAAGCACATAGTGAGAATCAAACTGACACCCTCTACCCAGAGGAAGACCAGAGTGGAAAAAAACAACTAACAGTCAAGATGAAGGCAAGAAGTAATCAAAAACATTGTTACAATACTTTATCCAATAATAAGAATAAATTAAAAAATACAAATTAAATCAAATCTCGTGTTGGTAAGAATAACTTATATACATGTAAGTTATTCTAACCAATACCATATTCGATTTTTATATATATATATATATATATATATATATATATATATATATATATATATATATATGTATGTATATAAGTACTGTATTTCCCTGTGTTGAAGACACTTTTTTTTTTAAAATCAGTCTTGAACATCCATCCTGTGTGGTCACAGGCTGAAAGTTACTTTTCTCATTGGCCTATCCTATATTTGTTTTCTTCAGAAATTTGCAAATCATAATTTGTGTGCGTCCATGAGGCTGGAGCGACCTTAACGAGGGGAAATACAGTAATTATTATGCTTGATATACTTGGACTAAGTCTAGTCCTTTTTATTCAATTTGGAAACAAAAGTATTTATGTTTCTGTAAGTGTGTTTTTGGTTTGGTTATAAAAAACAAAGTCTTTTTTAGATCATGATGATGATGATGATAGTGGTGATGATATATAGCAGGAGGTGCCTTTTTGTAAATTTTTTCTTTAAAATGAAATTTCAAAAAATTTGGAGCAATGAAAAGTGAATATTAAATGATAAAAAAAACAACAAAAAAACATGTGGACCAAAACTGAAGTTATTAGCAAAAATTAAGTTAAAAAACTGAAACAAGTTACTGTAACAATGTTTGTTAGTAACTAACTTGTTCCATTCTTTTCTTCTCTGGTGTCAAAATAAATAAAATCTAGCAGCATTTGGAATTGGTTACTGTGAAGATAGTAAAAATAAAATCCATTCCCTTCAGCTTTCTGAAAGAATATAAAAAATAAACCTAATTCAATAAATCCTTTTTGATGATTCTATGTTACATACACGAATCAATGATAAACTTTAAAATTAAACCCAGAAACTTTATGAATCGGTATAATCATAGCCACCTTTAACTCTTGAATTCATTAAAGAATTGAGCATCATTATCCAGGGAAATAACTACTGATTATAGTTATCTCCCTTTGATGAATAACAAAAGATTTCTGTTCGATTTCCTTATCTTCAATTTATTGAAGACTTTCATTGTCAGTTATAAGCGGGTCATGAATTTAAGAGTTAATAAAGTAACTAGAAATTTGCTTTAGATTCCATTCAAAGAAATTGGGGTGGGGGGAATCACCTTTGACCTGAATTTTGGTCCACATGCTCAGTATAACCTCCGAACTCAAGCATGCTGTCAAAAATCACAAAAAGCCTTGTTAGGAGGTTGGATCATTTAAAAAGATTCTTTAATTTGCAAAAAATAAAATTCTTAAAAACTATGACAAATATTTTTTTAATCTCGTTTCAAATTTTTAAATGTTAACTGAAGTGAAAACAAAACAAAAACAGTCACTCATCAGATAACATATTATGAAAAGACCTTTTTAATTAGTATTAATTCTTCAAGTAGTATTTCTCTCATCTTAATTCCATCTACTTTTATTTGCAACTTCTCAAAGCGTCATTCTAGGGGGAACCAGCAAGCAATATCAATCAGAAATAAAGAATAAGCTAGACTTAAATCCTGCTTCCTATTTTCCTTGGGAAGCCTGTCTTAAATGACACCTGCCTTAGAGATTTAGCCAATGGTTCCCAGTCAGGGTGGGTTCCCTCCCCCAAAGTGGGAATTACGTTAATAGGTAAACTTAAAAGACTTGGTGAATGTTTTCTGCTTAAAGGTAGTGGGGATGTGTTTCCCAACTTATAGACACAGAAATTTAACTAGTAGCAAAAAATACAAGTAAAGACATCTTGATGTTTATGTCAGTTATGATAGCAGAATTTTCATTTTTTTTTTTTGTATAAATTGGAATTTCAAATGACCTGTACCTACCTATTTTTGCATGCCTTATTTGAGCAGCAGCTGTACAATTCTAAAATAAACTAATTCTTATAAAGCTATCTAATTATATCCAAAATGAAATAATTATCTGAAATTATTCTTTGTAGCAGCTTACTTGATTGGAAGGAGGAAAACTAGTAATCTTATTGACAAAAGTAGGGAAAAGTGAAAAGATTGGAAACCATTATTTTGGTCATGAAAGCAACTGGTTACAGAAGCTCAAATCAGATAGACTAACTTTTGTTCTTTATTTTCCTTGAATGCCTGACTTTTTCCAGATCTCTGCTGATGGCTATAGAATGAAAGTCTGAGAAGTTGTGATAAAAAGACTGAGATTAAAATGAAAGAAATACAAGTTGAACAATTGATATTAATTGATGATGCTTTGTCTAATAATAAATTGAAAATAATCTGGCTTTAAAAAAAAAAAAAAAAATTCTTTGGCTTTTCAGTAATATAAATAAACAGGCCAAAATCCAGTTACTAGTCCATGACCCATCGCTTCGCTGACGGTTATCATTGGTGTACATCAATAAGCTTGGCTGATGGCTGCTACTGATACTATGAGAGTAGGAAGGGATGAAGGAAAAAAAAACTTGGTAGTTCAATAAGAGGGTAAGTAGGGAGAGAGGAGTGAAAAAAGTTGGGTATTTTGATAAGAGCAAGACAAGAGAGGGAAGTGAAAAAAGGTAGTTTGATAAGTGGAGAGAGTGGGGTTGATGGCTGCTACAGATACTGTAAGCATGACAGACATGGCTCTTATTAAATGTATGATGATTTACTAAAATCAGTTTCAAAACAGAAGTAAAGAAAACAATACAATCCCTCAATCATTCTTCTGCAAGTAGTTCATTGTATCGTACGTTTTGGTTATTTTCTGAGCTTTGTGTAGTATGATACAGTCACAAATCGCTTTTCAACTGTTATCCATCTTACTCATCCGATTCCACACTGCATCATTTTGATGGGAGGATAAGAACCAGTGCTTTCAGTGTGGTTTGATCTCAAGCCATATATGGCCAGATGCCTTTGCCTGTATTCAATATTTAGAGTTCTGGTATCTTATAATATTTCACCAAATGTCCATGACGGTGTCACTCAAAAACAACACAGCAGATCATCAGGAAATTTTAAGTGTACACCAATGACACCCCCAAGCATGTTTCCATTTATCTAATAATGATAGTTTGATTCTGTTTATCTGTTAATGACCTTTACAAAGCCAAAATGTTGCATTGTAGTCAGAAGTACTGAATTGAGGTACCCGGCCCCCAGTTTCAATCTTTTATTAGGGTCAGAAACCTCATTTAGGCCTTCTGTTGGAACTAGCTGAAAATCCAACCCATAGGGTGTATCTGTATTGTTAAATACAATAGGGGTAATGACATTTTTTGCCTAACAAATAACTGATTCATTTTTGGTGTTAAATTAAGTTTATGTATAGATTTTTCGGACCATTGTTTCATCTTTTGAACCCAAGAGCCTTCAGATAAATGTCAGGAATGCTGGGATGAGAACCCCATTGAAGCGTGGTTATTTTCAGTTAGGAAAAGCCAAGGAATGAAGCATAGTGAAGACAGCAGGCCTTGGGAAAATAGACTTTCAATTTTGTTGAACCAATGGCAATTGTTTTTTCCTCAAAAATACCCAAAGGCAACCGTTGTATTAATTTTGACAACTACTGACCATCTTGATATCCAGTTGTTTTTATCATAACTCAACTCGGGTCACCACTCTACAGCAGTAAGCAAACAAAGCTAATTGGAAATCAAGAATGAACTTCCGGTAAAATTTGAATTCATGTCCCCGTTGCCATAGGGAAGCTTGATTTACGCCCAGCTGTTTTGACCATTCAGCCTCAAGAGCTGACTGGCTAGCAGAAGTTCAAATCTAACCTTCAAACCTACCCTTCACTTCCAGTTGAGTTGCGATGAAACGACTGAAAAATGAGATGAACGTAAATAGTAGTCACGATTAGAGCAATGGTTTACAATACTTCACCTAATGAAAAATAAATAATGAAACAATAACCCTAAGGTAAACAATGAAAACAAAAGAGATGGCAAAATAAATTTTCAGTAATATGACAATCTGAAGAGTGGCAAGCTCCAACCCCAAATGTAAAAAAAAAAAAAAAAAAAAAAAAAGAAAAAAAAAAAGGGTACAATGGTATGATACCAATGAAAATTTTAAACGTCCATTGTGTAATAATCACAGAATAGAAGGGGAGTAACCTTTGGAGGGCAGAGTGGGGGTGGGGGGTTCTGAGGACAAGGGTCACAGATATTGATGAAGGGACATCTGGAATGGATCACCTTCATGCTCACAAATCCTTGGGTCGGGCAATCGGAATTCTATTTGGCCTGACCACTGACCAAGTATCATATCATCAGGTATCCAATCGGATAAGTCACTCCAACACCTACTATAAATAAAAAAATATACTAACCCTGTCCCATAATAGTTGTAACATTTGCATATATAAATTGTAACATTTGCATATATAAACGTAACAACTATTATGGAGCAGAAGCAGTATCAAATAATGATTTCTTTGTCTCAAGGGAAAAAGAAGCAATGGAATCCATGAGTTTGTTTGGATTAATATCCCTACCTTTATAATTCCACAAATTATTTAAACTGGTATCCCCATCATGATTGCTTTTATCACAACACTTTTTTTCAACCAATATGTTCTTCAGCCTTCCATATTGACTGAGGGAACATTGTGGTCCAAACAACGTAGATGAGAATATTAATCCAAATAATTTGTAGAATGACAAAAATGATTCTTCTCAGAACTTTCAGACAATAATTATCCTCCTCTTTGTTGTTCACACATCCGATGAAGCGTGTAATGCTTGGGGTGGAGTGGGTAGGGGGAATCATTTTTGGATTACATTAAAGCATTAAAGTGATTCCTCATTCTATGTCCAGCAAAAATATTCAAATCAGGTGCTGAAAGCAGAACACAGATTTTAAAACTGTATTTGTTTTGAATGCTTTCCAAAAGTTTGCCAAGATTAAAAGTTTTTAAAAACGAACACTTGAAAAAATTTAGCAGTGAGAAAAAATGTAAAAATGTAAATCTGCAAATAAAATATAGTCAATGTATTTGGTTCCTCACATGAATACTATATACAGAAAACTCTTGTTGAATCAACACTCATTCTAATGGCACATTTGTTCCCATATTCTCACAAGACTACAGTTGAAAATTAGTTTGCAGCTACAGTACATGCAGATTTCATTGCACTACTCAAAAATCTAAATTAAGTAAACACTAAAAATAATCCCACCTAAAGTAACACAGAAATCTAAAAATAAATTCCTTTATTTTTGCATTTAATTTATACCTGACCAAGGTACTTACGAAAGATTTACAGATACGTTCGAACAATTTATTACATACCACCATGTATATGATCAGCATACTTACTTTTTGGTTCATTTTATTTGCAGACTTGTAACATGTATATAGACAGTGAAAGGGTAATAGAGTCATTTTTGTCTGTACTCTTTGGTTTCTTATTAATACAACTCATATAAAATCCATCTGTTATAATGGGACTTTTAAATCCCTGAAGGTGCTGTAATCATGGGAGTTTACTGATGTGAACTTAGTACTGCAAGAGCAATGTTGAATCTCTTTCTGAATAATCAATAGAGAAACCACCGTTTAGAGAAGCAACAAAAGATGAAGATAGAAATCAAAACAGACTCATGAATGACCAGCAAATTTTAGGGCATCAAGGAGAAATAAGCACAAGAATCCAATCTTTCAGAGAAGTCCAATACTCAAAGTCCATTGATTTACAGGTAACTAATCAAATCTGGCCATCAAAGACATGTTACCTTGAAATCTGCTCATGAAAGAGAAATCTTCAAAAGAACCATTATCAACTTCAAGTCCTCCATCACTGGAGAGATCACCTCAAAGTCTTCAATCACTTGAGAGATTACCTTAAAATCGTCCATCATGGAGGTCATCTCAAAGTTCTCCATCATTAGTAAGATTACCTCTAAGCCCTCCATCACTGGTAAGATCACCTCAGAATTCAGCCACTGAAATAACACCTTACCTTGAATTCCAGCTATCAAAAAACAGTTTCTCATTTGTTTATGAAGCTGGACACACAAAAAACCCAGCCAAATGGAAGGACAAGATACTCCAAAATTCCAACCAGTGGGGAGCAAGGTAACCTTAAATTCCAGCCATCAAAGGTAGGTAACCCCTTAAATAATTCTGGCTCACTTTTTGACATGGAATAAATGAGTAGCAAAAAAAATGAACTGATTTTTTTCCTTGTTTTTATTGACTTATAAAAAAAGCTGATTGCACATTTGAATTTTTTTTTTAATTATCACATGCTTAGGGTATCCTAGAGGGGGAGAGCAGAGAGATGTGCAGGGAGTAAGGAAGGACAGCCTCGGTACATTGGGGGGGGGGATGTGAAATGAACGGGCAGAAAGAAGTTTGGAAAGAAGCAAGTTAGAAGATAAGGATTAAGAATTCACGGTATATGTGGGATGGACAAGAGGCTGTTCAAGAAAAATTGAAAGACTGGGGATTTGACAAGGGTGGGGTTTGCCGCTATAAAAAAGATGTAAATGTCATGAAAAAATGAAGCCGAGAAGATAAAAAAAATAAATAGGAGTTCAATATTATTTGGGCTTTGTATTTGGTAAACTTGATAATTATCCCAGACAATTCCAGGTAACCATGTTATAATAATAATAATAATAATTTGGGGAAAAAAAGAAAGAGAAACTAATCCCTATTCAAACAAATATACATACTTTCTTTCAAATATTCAAATAACCCCTGACCCTTGTTGAATTTGTACAGGCCCTTGCCATCTTCCTTCATTGCACTAGAGTAGTGCGCTGCACCCTTTGGGAACCTATGGTTTAGGGCTCATGCCTACTTTGAAGGTCTGTAAATACAAGCTGTTCAATATTGCAGTCATTACGGTTATTATTATTTGTGGGCTAATGAGATGGCCAGCAATTCATCAGCCTCACCGACCCACCAACTGACTGATCAACCAACAGTTATTTAATGTGAGATAAAGTTGTTTCTGTTATGGTGAGCAACAAAGTTATTTTTGTTTAAGCCATAAACAAAATCATCATCATCATCATCACTGTGTGTGGATGGGAGTAAATGACAGAAAAATACACGAGAAGGTTTTGAAAATTGAATAAGTATAATTTATATATATAAGGGTTTGTGTAAGTATGTTGGTACATAAATAAGTCCATAGCCTAACGATGAAAAAAGCATTTATCATACACAACAAAAATTTTGCAACATAATCTCCTTCCTTGTCAATGTAATTAATCCAACTCATCTCCATTATTCATATAGTTAGAACGTTATACCATAAACATTTCAGATCAAAATTCTGCAAATAACCGTTAAATTATGGACTTATCAATACAACTATACATAAATATATATATATATATATATATATATATATATATATATATATATATATATATATACACATACATATATATATATATATATGTATAAACTTTTATTTGAAATGATCTGTCATTACACATTTAATGTATCACTTGGCCTAGACAATGTAAATAGAATAAACAATTGGATAAAATGGGGCTGCTGCAGTAATCGAACCTGTGACTGATAGGGTAGTCACTTCAACGTAGCGTTGCTCTAACCATTTAGCTAAACAGTCGCAGGTAATGCAGAGGCCAAATAACTGTTTCCTTTCATGATCAGTATTTGGATAATGATATTAATAGTGGACTAACAAAATGTTGATTTTACAATTTGTGATACTTTCCACCTTGTCAATTATATGTAATTGGTGAAATTGCCTAATTAGCAAATAAAACTAAGTATTTACTCATTTTTTGTAATGAAAGTTTGATTTCATTTTGATTACAAGGTTTTGATTGTAAAAAAAAATAGTTGTTCTATCCCTTGATTCAATTGATTAAACTTTTGCTCGAATTAAAACAATGTATTTATTTTTTTGAAGGTCAAAACTATGTATTTTATTTTTTTTGTAGAAAATATACACTTTTAATTTGGTATTATATATATATATATATATATATATAATCTCTCTCAATCAGTACTGACTTTTAACTCTGTTGAGGATCCAGTTTGAGCAGTCAACATTATTTTGAAGAGATCCCTAGGAGGATCCTCTTTTATTGGTTCTCCCTCTTTAGGCCAAAATGTCTTGGGGTGACTTTTAAAATTTTTTATTTGTAATTTCCAAGTGAAATTTCCAAGTTATTACCAGCAAATTAATCAGGGCTTTGGCCCTGAAAACAAAGATTCTGGCAGGTTTTCCACATCTATAATAGGCCTAAAGTTAGTAGAGTCCATGACCTGAGCTTCAACTCATCCAGGTCAGCCATACTGTTAGCATACTCCTTTAGGGCTAGAGCACTCCAAAGCTTAGGAGAAGGAAATTGCAGAAGAAAACTTATGACCTTGGGACCTTGCCCCCATCATGCAACTCAAGTGGACAAAAATATGTAAACCCTTGGTTTAAAGGATGGGATCAGTCACAGGCACAATTTTCTTCACGTTAGAGCTTAGGTAGCACAGCCTGAGGTCTATTCCTGGTAACTGTCACATGACATACTAATATAGTGTATTTTGGAAGCAATTCTCTGTTAATGCATGTTTCGTTAAAACTATACGGCAAGAAATGTATCTTTTTTTAATCATCTAGTTGACTTTTTTCGTTTATATACAACAGAATGCATGTATGAATTCGATGAGAGATAGACACATTCTGCTGAGTGAAGAGTTTCCCTCGTAGGTTGCCTTGCACATAACGTTATCATGATGCACAAACATCAAAATGCTGATTTTGATAATTAAAAATTGGAGAAAAGAAAAGGTTAACATTCAGTTTATTGTCTGGACTTCATAATGGCAAGAAAAATGGTCGAAAGCGCTGGATCCTCTTCTCTTGTACAAAAAACGAAAATGTTAACAAAGAATTAAAAAAAACTTTGTCCTTAGTTTTCAACAAAACATGCACATCTATGTATGTATATATATCCACAAATATATAATACAATATGTGTATGTACATATATATATATATATATATATATATATATATTTTGTGGGTAACACTTTCTATGAGTGCATATAAACTACACTTTGATCCTAGAGTAAAGTGCTAATCTGTACACAGAAATAATTCCGTCATTCTTTATGGGTACTATACTAGTTTACTATGATAATATACTGCATGTATTTGTATATTTATTTTTCATCAGTAACACCCAAAATCAATTAGAATACTAACAACCATAAAGAAATGAAAATGATATTTGCTGTCATTTCTGATGGTACAGGTACATTAGTATGTGTGTGTGTGTGTATATATATATATATATATATAAAGATATATAGTCTAGAAAGCCTTACAGCTTTAAGCACTAAGATTAAAAATTTTTTAAATAGACTTCAGTCACTTATTTCCCAATATCTGTCAATACAATTAGCGTAATTTTCCTAAATGTTTTATTCCCTATTTCCTCTACACTTTGTTATAATCGTACGTGTAGTCTTAGTCAGGATCTCTCTCTCTATCTATATATATATATATATATATATATATATATATATATATATACATGAAATACACAGTTGAAAAAATATCCTTACATATCGATATGTGTGTAAAAACAATTTAGAAGCAAGATATTTTAAAACAGAATTATCAATGGGCCTGTCTGGAGGAGCTTCTTCACAGAGACAAAATTCAAAAAGCTAATCTATATCAGTTTGTTTCTGGATCCTGTTGACCAAACCTTATAAGTCAAAAGCAGACAGCCATTGAAGTGAAAATATCAACAGCCATGGTCTTTTAGAAGAAGGTAACACTAAATAAATAATCTTTCTATGAGGGTGTGTAGCTTTTCAACAAGTCTGAATATCTAAGCTGTTTGTGTTTCTCTGGCACAAAAATCTCAACTGTTAATGTTCAAATTTGAAATTGAACCTCATCATGATAGAAACTTAATTATTTTCTTGAATTGGGATTTTTTCTTGAATTTTAATTCATTTTGAAATTTTCTTCAATTTACAGAAATGAAAGTTGTCAAGAATTTAATTCATTGCTGCCATGTGACAGCATTCCCAATCTAAATTTAACCTACAAATCACTAGTAATTTGATTTCACTAAATAATTTTTACTTATACCAACTCATGAGCATTTTAAGTAATTATAACTCATTTTGATTTCATTACATAATCTTAACTACTAATCACTCAATTTTCTTGCAGTCAGTATCATACTTATGAAGTAAGTAATTGTTCCCAGATCATTTTTATGTAAATTTAAATCATGTATTTTTGTATCAAAATAAAATATCAAACTTTTCTGTATTGTTTGTTTTGAATGAAAAAATAATTCACACAGAAAACAATACAAATCATAACATTTAAATTTGAAAATGGGACATTGACAGGTGAAGAATTTTTTGACTGGCTTATGAATTAGTCAGGGACCCTACTGCTACGATAGTGCTATTTTTTAAATTTTTTCATTTTCAATGATTTAATGGCCAAAAGATGAACAGTAAATTGAACTCTGATAATCAGAATATTGATGATGATAATGATTATGTCAGACAAATTTACAGAAATTTCAAGATAAAGACTTGGATCACTCTAACAACCTCCTCCCCAGACTGGTTTAGCAGGGAGGATGTTTCACTAAAAACAAAGGAGGAGAACTCATAGCTGACAACACATTCCAAGCTGTCATCCTTCCTCTGCTAGTGGAGGACCCATTGCTAGTTATTTGCCGATTAAAACAAAACAGTCTTTTTAGAATATGAAACTGAATGTGATGAGCGAGATGAAATACTGAATTGGACCCGATATGTAAAAAAAGTCCCTACGGGTATGCTTTGTGATATTAAAACAAAAATTGCAAACATTTTGATAACATAACCTCTATAAGAACAACATCTTCAACTTTGTCAATAAAATAAAGCATTTCTTCCTCTTTAAACTGCTCGAAGGTAGATGATTGTTTTATCACCAAAACTAGGGGGGGGTGATGTCCGAATAGGCATACTGCGGAGAGGATCTCAAAGTGATACTTCTTTTTAATTTTGTAGAAAGTTGGCTGTTTGGGACATTCTTCCTTGTTAGAAGTTCAACTGATTATTGTTGAATTTTTTAACTTCATTTATTCATGTGTGAGTCAAGTTGTTTGATATTGAAAAAAAAAAATAGAGGATGCTAAACAGCATCAGTTATTATTCATTTTTCAATTAGTATTTCTTAATTTCAGATAGTTATTTTATGGTCGTCAGAATGCAATGTGGATCAAAAATAAAGAGTAAGCCTCTAGGGAAGCCTGTCTTAACACAACAGCTGTCTTCCTGAAACTGATAGTCAGAGAATGATTATCTCAAGAGTTGCAGTTGAAAGCAATTGAAATTAACTCTTAAATTCATTCTAATAAAAAGATTAGTTCAAGGCTAGAAAAAAAAAAAGATGAATAAAGTCACTTTCAATTTATTGATATTTCCTATATTATTTTAAAAATATATAGCTGGAGAATCTAGATGTTTCTTAAAGTTTTTTGACTCAATTTTAGCTGTAAAAATGAAAATATATTTGGTAATACAGCAGATAACTTTTCTTTTTCCCGGCAGATTACATGGTATTGTTTCATGTTTAGAAATACACATACTTTTTTCTTTATCATCATCATCATTATTATCATTATTATTAATAGATTTTATTTACAAATTCAGAAATGCTCGAAGAGGGACTCAAACCAGAGATTATTCCTTATTTCTGATCTACACAGTTTACTTACTGCCGTAGACTGACGGTCAAATTTGCGATGAAATTAAGATGAAAGAAATACTAGTCAGGAATAACAGTTAGCAATTCACCATCTAATTAAAAAATAAAATCAAAATAATATTACAACTATTGACTGAATTTTTTGTTGTAAAACAAATTTTCAATCCATTTTTTTGAATCACTGAGATTTAAAATAAATATCATTATAGTTTTACAAAAGTCAAATTCACTTTTCATTTGCTTGAGTTCTACGTTGAACCCAAATGAACACCATGAATCTGTCAACTGGAAAATTGCACCTAATAACGAGTGTACAGTCCAAAAAGCTAACTTTCTACCAAGTCTGAAAACATTAATCCCAAAGGTTCATATAAAATATAAATATAATGATGGACATAAAATGAGGGATCAGTTTCATGTTGTTATTAAGTGATAAATGGATCACCTTATCTTATTGTGCAATCCAGATATATAAAACATAATGTATATTCATATATATACATATTTTTTTTTTTTTTTTGGTATGTAACACTCAACATAAAACCTACGTACTGATCCCAGGCAAAGAGCCTGGGAGCAACACTTCAATCTTAGGCAGAGAACATAGACACTTTGATTCTAGGCAGAAGTGCCGATCCCTATGTAAATAACCCCGTCCTGTAAGTATTAAATAGTTAATGTGTATATATAAGACCAGAGCAGAGACATGACTTTTGGTGCTTGCTTACACCATCTGAATTCCACCTCATAACTTGAAAATAGTGGATGGAAATTTCTGCCAACATCAACTTCTTTTTTTTTGCATTTTAAGTATAAAATCAAAGGGTTACACCCTAGAAGAGATAGCCACAAAGGAGATACTTAGAAAAGAGCTAAGGAATACAAAAGCACGGTAAGGGCTCTGCAAGAACTAAGATACGATCAAACTGTTCTAAAAAAGAATCTGGAGTCATCCAGATGTACATGCATATATCTATGTAGGCAATATGGAACCCCCCCCTAAAAAAAACACAAGTTTTACATCATCTTAAATGTAAAGCTGTTTGGAGCCTTAGCATGTCCTTCCTTTTCTATATTTAGCAGAAATAGAGAATTATCAATTGTCACCTTGCTCTTCCTATGTACAGCTCTAAAAAAAAGTATCATCAATTGTCACTTAGCTATTTCTATGTTTAGCTCAAATATTGTATTATCAATTGTCACCTCACTATTTCTATGATTAGCTCAAACATAGTATCAATTGTCACCTAGCTATTTCTATGTTAAGCTCAAATATAGTATTATCAATTCTATGTTTAGCTCAAACATAATATTATCAATTGTCACCTAGCTATTTTTATGTTTAGCTCAAACATAGTATTATCAATTCTACATTTAGCTCAAACATAGTATTATCAATTGTAACCTAGCTTTTTTGTTTAGCTCAAACAAAGTATTATCAATTCTATGTGTAGCTCAAATATAGTATGAATTGTCGCCGAGCTATTTCTTTGTTTAGCTCAAATATAGTATTACCAATTGTCACTTAGCTCTTTTGTCTCAGCTTTTTTGTGGCTAGCCCTTAGCGGGTGCACCAAAATCAAAGATAAAAGCTTGCAGTGAAGGACATAGAGGAAGGAAAGTGGCGTTGAATGGTTGGTCAGTTGGGGGTCAGTGGCCAAAGGTCGAGTATTATGCAGAAAAAAAAAAAAAAAAAAAAAGGAAGGAGAACTAAAGAGGAGGAGGAGGAGGTACAGCGTAGTTGCTTGGAGTCTGTTCCCTTTTTTGGAGATGTGAAAAAAAAAAAAAGAAGAAAAAATATACCTAAAAAATTATAGATAAGCAAAGTGTAGGGCCGGGGAGGGGGAGAATAAGCCACACACACCCCTCCGTAATTAAAAATCTTTTCTTGTTTTCCTTCTTTGAGGGGTGGGTGGGTTTAGTGATTATTATTTTCGTCTGAGTTTTTCAGGAAAGTTTGATGCCATGTTGCTGAAGTCCCGGAAGACATCGTTATAAATCTCATCTCCTGTAAAGAAAAGCGAAAAGAAGAAATGAGAAAAACAGAAAATAGAGGTTTATTGGCAAACTGGATAATACAAATAGCAAGAACCATAAGTTCAACTATGTGTCTACAACAGTGGTGGTAGTAGTAGCAGAAGGAAGAAGAGCAAGTAGTCTTTCTCTGAGTCAATTGATTCTTATACTGTGATATGTAATCTATACATAAAATTGATGCACAAAAAAATTCAACCTTTTACAGTCTTTAAATGTAGTATGGAAATATTCTGAAAGTATTATTTTCAATAAAAAATTGTAAATTGTGTTTTTTTTTTCTGTATTTTTTAATACAAAAATGTAGATCTCCAATATTCTACACTGTCATCATAGCAACTGGTGAAAAATTTAATCACAATAGATCTTTTTTTAATGACATCACACCTTCTCATCTGACATAATAACTGCTGACAAATAAAAACCCAATACCCCCTTCCTTCCTCTTTCAGTTATTAAATGCATTCTAGACTGACTGAAAAGCGACTTATTGAGATATGTTTGGAGATATCAAAAAGAAAAAAAAATGTAAGTTTGAAAGTCAGACCATTCCTGAAGGGGGGGGGGGTGAGCATTTCAGTATGTCAGCCTGACAGTCACTGCTACTAGAGATGCTGTGCATCTAAGAATACATTTGGAACAGACATTTCAGAGAGACAATCTTTTTTTTGACTTATGAATATAAACAAAATAAAGATAACATTGCTGCTACTGATATCATTAGTATGAAAACAATAACAAATATGGTAACAAGAGAGATCAGGGAAGAATATACAGTAGGTGTAAAGGCTTATATTTAATCTTCTATCAACTGTACAATTCTTGTAGTTCAGAGCAGCTGGTACAGAAACAAAGCTGATTTCAAGGCATTAAACCTACTCTGACTACAGTAAAAGCTTGGTTACCTTCAACTCTTTAGAGAAATAAAACTATTTCTACAGAACAAATTTTGCAAGACTAAACAAGTGCAAATCAAAACTTATTATAGACACCACCAGACCTACTCATTAATCAATGTATTTTTTGCTTATCCCTTCATCTGCATGAAGATATTATTGAAATATGTCAAAAAAAAAGCTGCAGATAACCCTGTGTGTAACAATGATGAGAAAAAGTGAAAGCTTTTATGTTAATCTAAAGCACAGAAAGTCAAACCATTGGAGAAACTGGATAGAGGTGTAAGAATGATATCTCATTATGTATATGCAAATATTCCAGCATCCAAAACATAGTATTTTAGAAAAGGAGTAATCCTGGATTATAATTATTAAAAGTGACAATGAAGTTATTCGTTTAATATAACAAATAAAGCTGGATAGATTTGAATACATAGAGTTTAATGCTGTGCATGTCATATATATATATATATATATATATATATATATATATATATATAATGTAATGTGTATTTTCTCTCAAATATATTCCATTTTATACATATATATATATATATATATATATATATATATATATATATATAAAAGCCAGACATTAAATGGGAAAGTTTTTTTATCATTATTGGGTTCATGGGTAGTAAGGAAATTAATGATAGTAGAGTGTTTTGTAAGCATTTCAGAGCGATTAGGAAAATACATACCGTCTGTGTTCATTTCTTCATTCAATCTGGCTAATCTCAATCTGAAAAAATAGAAATAGATAAATAATGAAACATTGATTGTATTATAAAATCTATATACACATAAGCAAAAAGAAAACAAACACTGACCTACAATTAAACAAAATATATTTATAATATTTGCAGAACTGCTACAGATTATATCCTTGTTAGTAAAACACACCAATACCTTGATTTCTGAAATTAATATTCAAATTTTTCATTTTGTAATCAGAAAGGTAAAACAGTTTTCAAGCAGATAAGTTCCTTTAATCACTGGAAGAAATATATACTTATCTAAAATATGGTAAGTGGGGCCCCCTGAGAGGAATTTTATAAGGCAGTGCAATGTGGATTCTCCCCCCACCCTCTAGATACTGTAAAAACATACTCGTCTTTTTACCATCCTGTTTTTATCCAGCATGACATACTATATTCATCCATTGACAAACAATTTAATCAACCCATTTCATTAATAGACATATTGAATCGAATTGAAAGTTTTAATTGACAGTTCTATCCAAGGAACACTTGGGGCCCTCCACATGACCTGTTGCTATGCACTAGCTACCCCAGCCCTCTTGGAGGCCCTGTTGGTAGGCCTGCATATAAAGAAAATCATGTAAAAGCAAATCATACGAAAATCAAAATAAGACAAAAATACTTACAAGGTGACTATGTCAGCATTAGTTTTATCTATTGCAATTGACTCAGCATCCTGAAGAAAAAGAAGATGTAAACAGGTTAGAACTTTTAAAACAAAATCAACGTACAATGACATTGTTGAGACTATAACAACCAAGATGAAAATACCAGTCCAACTAAATTCATCATCAGTCTTTAAATGTCCGTTGCCCTTCTCAGACCTCCATCATAGGTGTTACTGAACCAATACTTTCCGAATTGATCTAGTTTATCTCTCCATCTTGTATTTTGCTGACCTCGGTTACGCACGTGATCTCCAAGGATCCTTGCTGTGAGTCATGGTGTCAAGCAGTTGTCTGCCATTCTTGCAACATGGCCAGCCCATTGCCATTTGAGATTTTACAATGGATTCTATGATGTCCCTGACTCCTGTCTTCTCCCTGATATATGGTACTGTCTTGTGGTCTCTTCATGTGAGGTTGAGCATAATTTATGTGCTCTTTGATTGCTTCTCAGTTTGTGGAAGAGTCTCTTGGTTATGTTCCAGGTTTCAGCTCCATAGGTGACTATCGAGAGGATGCATTGGTTGTAGACACTTCTTTTTAGGATTATTGGGATTTTCTTGTTCTTGAAGGTTGGGCTTATTAGTGTACAACAATTAGCCATGTCTGGTTCAATATTGTATTAACTCAGTCACACTAGGAATTGAACTTAGAACCTGATATTCTGCAGTCAATTCCTATGTCAGGTTTTATGTTCCACTTGCAAAAGAATTGTTCAGTGATCATGATTGGAAGTGAAAGAGGAAAACTGAAAGAATTCACTTACTTTGCCTTCATTATCTTTTGCATGTCTGTCTGCTCCACGCTTCAAAAATTGGCACACTTGGCTAGAAAAACAGATAAAATGAAGGATATCAGATTCAGCAAGAGGAATATCCAGTCGCTGTAGAACACAAGCAGCAAAAGAAATGTAATTTAAAGGAGCTTTTATACAGAGGTTTTGGGGCGATTAATTAAATGATTAAAGGGTCAGTGTTATTCATTGATTAGAGCAATTTTTATTGGTAATGAATGATATCTTTGTCTTGTTTTTTGTTGCTTCTCATACTTCACTAAAACCCAGAAATATCAAATTGAATCGAGAATCATCAATTCAAATGAAAGGTCTTTGTAAATAAATATTTAAAAATGGCAGAAATGAGTGTACTTGAAGAATGTGTATATATATATATATATTACAAATCAGGTGTACAATATAATATAATGCAATATCCAAAGTGTGATGGGTTTATTTCATAAAGAGCTTGATACATTCAACTTAAAACATTAAGTTGAGTTAGAGAAGAGTTTAAAATATGATGAAGTACGTGATTTGCTGCACAAACGTATATGTTTCTGCCCTGTTCGGACTTCTTCAGGCAAAGGATCTTTCGCCAGAAGAAGCCTAAACGGGGCAGAAACATGAACATATTTGTGTAGCAAATCCTTCACTTCATGATAATATACATACATATATATATATATATATATATATATATACCTATATATATCATCTACATACACAATTTCTAGATATGTTATTTTCTGTAATTTAAAAAACGTATGGAATAGTTTAACCATTTTTTTTCATCATTAGTTTTAATCTACTTCTCTTTTCTTTTAGTTTTACTCCATCTTATTACTGTTGCTTTGCCTCACCATAATGATTTGGCAACAGGGGAAAAAAATTAACCAAATTTCTTCCTATTTGCAACCGTCTTCCTCAACAAGGTTTTTGTAACAGCTTGGAAATACAGGTAGCTAATTATCTCGTTATTCAGAACTAAACAGAAACAAAATAAATTAGAAATTTTTTGACAATTGACAAATTACCAGCGACATCCGTCACTACTGCCTAATACAGAATTTCAGAGTGATTTAAGGAACTGGAATAATACAATTTTGAATGAGCATGCAGAAACTACACTCTGATCCTAGGCAGAGGGTCAGTGACTACACTTTGATTCTAGGCAGTGCGCCCAGATACTCCGACTAGGGATAAGTGCCGATCCATACACAAATAATATTGTCATTTTTTATGGGTATTATGCTGGTTTAATATAAACAGATGATTTTCCTTACCCTGTGTGCCCATGTATGGTAGCATGGTGCAATGGAGATCTCCCTTTGTGGTCTCGTCGATCCAGTTTAGCACCATTAAGCAATAAAAATTCACAGGCTGCAATGGAGCCCTGCAATAAAGTTAACATAGAATGGTATGATGACCATGGAGGAAAAAATACCAAATATCAAAGGATAAATATTGGATATAGGAAATAAAAACAAAAATGAAATGTAAGTAGTTCAAACTTTGTATCTTTTACATTCGCAGCAAAGTATATTTTTTGACATTGTAAATCCTGTTTGAGGTTTTTTTTATTGATGCAAACAGAAAGTCTTCTTTACATGTTTATGATGGTTGTATTTCCATACAAATCAACTAATATGTATCACAGAATATCTTCATAAATGTTACCTATACATTAATGTGTTAAGATATTTTAATGATTCAAATGAGTACAAAATAACATGAAACAGGGATCAACATATAAGGTCACTTTACATCCAATATATTTGAACCGATTCTCTGTTTTACATTTTGTAAACATTCTTAATTTTTTCTGGTTGGGTTTTGTTCCTTAGCTATAAGAATAACACACTATTTGAAGACAAGTTATCTTGACCATGACACAGAACTGACCATCCGCCAAAATGAATTATCTTGTTCATGGCTGTGAATAGAATAATGGAGAGGTAAATTAGATTAAATGAAAATACAAAATCTCCAAGATTCTTCAGGGTAGACTTACTGTTTCTACAGCTTTCATAAGCGGTGTTTTTCCTTCATCATCATCATTTACCCAATTAGGGTTGGCCCCGTGGGAGAGGGCTTCCAGCATGACAGGTAAATTACGGGCTTGAGATGCCTTGTACAATAACATGTTGGGATCAAGCTTACTCATATCCTCCCAGGATGTCGTTGACTTGGCGTCCTCTGTATCTTCCGTTTCAGTTGAAGAATCTTCCGAACTTTCAAGGTCCAAATCTACAATGGAGAAGGAAACCGTCTGGTGTAAGAGGTCTACATGGAACAAATACAATGCATTTTTAAAATTTTTTTATTGAACCTCATATCAAGTACAGCTCAAATTGCATTGGAAACACTGGGTCCTGTAGGATCAGTGAAATAGGCAAAGTTGAGTCTAATCAGTACCTAGATGGGTGACCATCTGGGATTACAAAGTGCCCTGGGGATCATGTAGGGATCTCTTTTGCCTGGCCAAGACTTCATAGGCCAGCATGGTAGAGTGAGGCCCATCATCCATAATGTCTTGGAGATCTGTAATGGCCAAAATAGTACCTCAAAGCAGATATAGAAACCTGGAACAGTAGAGAAGACGGAAAATCACGATTTCAAACGCATCCCAGAAAAATGTGAATGACTTGAGTAAAGACACACCAGGATGCATTAAAAGTTGGTCACCAGGCATCTTGGAAAGAATAGGGGCCCTATCAAGGATCATCCCATAGTCAGATGCTGTATATAACCACTATTGATATGTTTACTTTGTATGTATTTCTTTCATCATAGAAGTTGAAGTGGCCTATTGGTTACTGGTCTGGAAAATAGAATCAGTGAAGAGAGTTAAGATTCTGGCTGAGGTTGTTAGCATTCATTTTGCACTAATGCCCCTGGTGAAAGGCATGAACCCATCCTTCCTTTCCCCAGCTATAGGTAAAATAACAAGGCTGACTGGGATGTCTAGCCTTGATTGATAACCAGTCAAGGAGAAGGACAACTGGATTCAAAACTAAGAGTAGAATTCACTCTTCTCCCCATCTACGGGTATATATATATATATATATATATATATATATATATATATATATATATATATAGCAGAGAGAAAAAAAAAGGGTGGGTGGTTCCTTATTGTAGAAACTCACTCGCTGAAGATGATCAGCACGTAAGCTGGAGGAATGATCAAATACAGCATCTCTTTAATCTTATTTCTGTTGGATTTTATTGCAACTCATTATTTGATGACTGTTAATTGGGTAGCATAGATGGGGAGGAGTAGGGGAGGCTTCCAGTGAAATTTTGATAAAGGATGCAAATTCAAATCCTTATCCTTTTCTCACTTGAAGCTTATTTGCAAACCATGCAACTTAACAGTTGTAGAATAACAATAAAATCAACAGAAAAAAATGACAATACTTCATCTAAAAAATTCAAAGAATATAGAACCAGAATTTCTTCATGTTTGTACAAGGGGGTACAGAAAAGTTATGGCATACATGACAAAGTCAATGATTTCTATTTCTATTATTATTCAGACTATCCTCATCTTGGTTGTTTTTTATACAACGTTTCGGCCGTTGTACTCT
Organism: Thysanoteuthis rhombus; assembly: GCA_963457665.1. NCBI lineage: Eukaryota > Metazoa > Mollusca > Cephalopoda > Oegopsida > Thysanoteuthidae > Thysanoteuthis > Thysanoteuthis major. The sequence goes on along the minus strand of OY735242.1, from coordinate 24,312,530 downwards.
ACGGCCTTCATCAGGTATCATCTGGTAGGTGTGGGGAATAGAAATAATAATAATACCTCATCTCAAAACTTCAGAGATATACCAAAGTCAATGATCTAAAACAAACACAAAAATGAGTGCAAAGATCCAGCAAATCGGCACTTGACAATATAAATAAACATTCTTCATGGCTACAATGACAAAATAATGCTTAGATTTTAGCAAGTAGAACAGACTGGGAATTTCCCAGCACCTCTTCGTACAATATCTTTCAACCATCTTGAAAAACTTGAGAATCAGGTCAACTTTTCATCAGATGACGTTTCGTTGAAAATTTGATATATGTGTGTACGTGGCATGTGTGCATAAGCGGTCGATGTGAGTATGTGGTATGTGTGTAGTACGCATCTACGTGCATTTTTAATTTTTGATGAGATGTTTGAGGAAAAGTCATGGTACCCTTGAGAACAGATTGAGTGGCCTTGATGTAACTTAGTAACTAATCAGAAAGAACCTTACTGCATATGAATGAACAGATACTCTCCTGTCAGGTTACATTGGATGCTTTGAAAATTTGATGTTTAACTCCACTGAAGTCCACCTGTTGTAACGCACATCACTAAGTAGGCATAAAGTATGCTCAAATTTTGATGCAATGTTCACAGACTACTGAGAGATAAAAAGTGTTGATATTTTTCCCAACCATATCTTGTATTCTCAAAACGGTCACTCATCTAATGTTTTCAATTCATTGTATGGTTTAACATTTCATAAATCAACAATAAATCTTATTAGATATCTTTGATTTTCAAGCACTGTGTAAATATATGAATATTTATTTATATATATGAATGAATGGCTTTGTGAACGAGGATTTGAGGACTGCTTTCCATGACAGCAGGACCTTAGATGACCGAGCCTGATATATATCAAAGAGAGAGAGAAAGAAACAAGCTGAAAAAATTAGGATAAAAGGAAAGAAAAAATACTGACAGGCTTCCTATTCAAAAAAATAAATTGTGGTGGGAGGAGTGGGTGTCTGAATGACATCTTGTTAACAGGTTTGTACAACGATTTCGTAACTCTAATATATACTTAAATACGCATTCAATACCACACACACACACATACACACACATATATATATATATATATATATATATATATATATAGGCATAAATGCATTTATATGTTACATTGAATTGATGAAATGGCCTAATTTTGTTTGATTTCACTCCAATTACATAAACATTTGATCATAAAAAATGCTTGTTTTGATTAAATGAACTTTTAATCAAATTGGAGCTACATATTTATTTGTTTTTTTCCTTACGAACTTTTGATCAAATTAGAACTAAGTATCTTTTGCAAAAAAAAAAAAATGTTGAAATTTCGCCAATTAGGCTATTTCACAGATTGTAACATAAATATACAAACAGCAAGCGTTCGTCTGAATAAGTTTTCAGGTCAACAAGATTTTTGGTAGAAACAAAAACAAAAAAACCAATACCTACCCAATAATTTATTTGGTTCGATATCTGGCAACTGGACATCGGAACCAAACACGAGTACCTCAGAATTTCTACGTCCATTTCCGTTGTCTTTGGCTGATGCAGAGGACACTGAAAGCACAGCTGTAACCATAGAAACGGTACATCAGGTATACAAGCCAGGCTCTGGACATTAAGCACGAGGTCATGCAGGTAGGTTTAAGAAAAGGTGGTACATGATCCATGAAGTCATAGATGTTGGGTCAGAATGAGCAAGTCAATAAGGGAGGGTGGGGGGTATGAGTCAAGTTGGATTAGGGTACAAAGAATTTCGGTATAGAATTGGATAGCTGAAGAGGATTTTGCGGAACAATCCAAGTGTCCATCATAGCCTTTAAACAATTTGAAAAAAAAAAATGCATTTCAGCAGGTTTTTCAGGATGGAAGCCTTTTGATACATAGACACCTATATGGGCTATGTAATGTTGAGGGGTTTTCCAGAGAGGTTAAAAGGAATCAAAGCAGAATTTTTGGAGAGATTTTTTATTTAAAATATTGATTTATAAATCATCCTTTTGTAGGTAAAGCAGAATTAGAAGGTCTAAGATTCAATTCCTAAAGTAAACTTCTTTACCAAGAAGAAAACTTCCTGGATTTAAATAGAATAGTATTTCTTACTGTACAATAATCTAATACTTTGAAAGTGCACAATATCTACAATGGCCAGCTAACTGGAGATGGTGTTCTGCTAAAAACACTGAAAACGAGAAACCATGCCACCATCGCACCCCAAAACAGACATGGCAATTGCTCAGTTTGATAGTAAGCAGTGGAGTCTTGGAGAGATATGGCATATTTTTCTATTTTTTTCTGCTTGCCAGGACAGTTCAATCAGTCTATAATGATGGCTCAATTTTTTAGCAGTCAAACTTATATTAATGAATCCCTTCCTGAGAATATACATGGCTCAAAAAGAATCAGATTCTCCTTCAGTGGGTAGAGCATTGGACTAGAAATCTCAGCATTCAAATTTTTTATCTAATAGCTAGAAAACCCTCCCTAGGGTAGGTTTCTCTGCTAGCTCCTACGGAAGGCCTAAATTAGGCCTTTGGCCCCAATAAGAGATCAATGCTGTTTTTTTTTTCTTTTCTCAAGGGGGTTCCTCACTTTGATACCTCTGGCCACAAATCACTTCTGTTTTTTGGCTACTTAGAGGTCACCTACAGATTAAAAGAATCAGTCTTGTACAAGATAGATGGATAGATCAAATCATTATTATCAGGGTGAGCATGAACGCAGACCCTACACTATTATTTGGGGAGAATTTACAAAAATTACTTGCCAATAATATTCCTGGGGTCCCATTAATACACACAGAAAATTTCATGGGGATATGTTAAGTGGTTCCTGACTTATTGTATTATAGATAGACAAATATTCATCATTATGTATCAATAAATCAAAATTCACGTTGGTTCTCTACACGGGAAGAGATAATAGAATACTCAGTGTGAACTGCTCAAGTTGGAGGAAAAAAAAAAAGATTTTAGGTCAACAAGTGTATACTGCATCTAAGCTCAGGCCGGCACTGATGACCTCAAAGGTCAGTTTGGTCATTGGATGAATTGTGACCAATGTGAGTAATCAGTGGTGGGGGACATTCCAGGGAAAGGCATTACCCTCAGAGAGAAGACATGATGCACAAATAATGGATGAATGTCAGCCAAGGAAGTCAATGATCAGGATGGAAGCATTTATATCAAGATACAAATCAAGTAATGTAGACAATTGAATGAAAGGCATAAAACAATACATTAGTTCTGTCCCATTATAGTTGTTACATTTTGTACATGAAAATATATGCAAATGTAATGACTATTATGAGACAGAGTTTGTATAAAAATTTTGATTTTAATGAAAAGTCTGAGGCTCTCAAGCAGAGTGTCATCGATCCTTTTCAAGACTAAGTAAGGTAGTTGATTTTTAAAAGGACATAAAAAAAAGACTGAAATCATGCTATTTTGTATTCAATGGTTTATGAAAATTATTTTTGGCTTAATCTAGCACAAGGCCATGTAATTGGGGGTCAAACTCCATTCACAAGTAATGGTCTGCTCAACTACCTTGCTAACCATCACATTGCAGCATAGGATCCTAATGTTTACATAGATTTGCCTGCTTTCGTACCCCAAATTATTGATCCAGCTTGTTACCTACCAGTGAAACATACTCAAACTGCTGCAAAGGGGCTAGAGCGTAATATACAAATGTACACAAATAGATATATGAACATCTATGGACATTGAAAGTCAGATGATGCCAAGTGGGGCACTGAGTAAAACATTCACAAGGTTTTGTTTATTATAAACAAAGTTTATTACTTATGAAAGTTTGGCTTGGATCCAATGTTGAGCTATATCAAACCGTTGAATACAAGAGCAAGGGAATAGAAATTCTAAGGTGTAGAGTTGAGTCGCTGTGTCCACTCTATCAGTAGAGATATTCAACTTGGATAAATGATTACCAGTCTCAATAAACAAGTAAAGAATGAATAGTTTGATATTTAACAATTCAATCATACAGAAATAATAATAGAGCTATTGTGCAAAGAACAGCACGTATTAATGATAGTCTCATTATGTAAAACTATAATATGAATAAGTGAGCAATGTTAGCTTGTTTCCTAAATAGACAACAAAATAAACAGAATTGTGCACTCAGTGAGGACCAATGATTGCTCATCTCACAGATAGACAACAAATGTGGATAATTGTTTGCCGAGAACAGTTATAGCTAAGCTGGGTTTTCCTCTGAGCTACAAGTCAGAAAAAAATTGGGGGGGAAAAAACAAAACAAAACAAAATCAAAAGTATTGATACTTATGAATTGTGAAAGAAAAAAGTCAAAATTGGAATTTTTTTCTCTTAAAGAATTTAAATTCTCAAATCTCAAGATTTCATCTGTTATGATGATTTTTTTAAAGTAATTAAAAAAAAAATGTTTTTATGCCTTATAACAAATGTGTACACCACTTAGTAGGTATTGAAAACAATGAAATAAAGAAATAAAAAATTGAAAGCATAAAACCTGAAAAAGATCATAAAGAGATATTAGTAGCAATCATCACAAAGATAATAAGAATGCTTATCATGAATATACAATGAACTTAAGTAGTTACCTTGAAGCAGTAGAAGTCCAGTATAAAATAAATAGACATTAGTTTACAAGGTGACAAAAAATATGTAAGACTGAAAATATTCGGTTGTTACATATGAAATGTCGTTTTTTGGATAGTAAGATAAAGAATGATATAAACAACAAAAAAGTAAATGTTTAATTCAAATATGATTCATTTGAAACCATGACCTTTTCCTAACGAACCTCTAATGATAATATGCCATCTCTATGAGATTTGTCAGGTTTAGTGCTCGCCAATTTAATAAAAACACGAATTATGGCTACCCTATCAGTGAACATATTTTTTATTTAAATGGGATATGTAGCTTGAAAAAATGATATTTTGCACAAACAATGTCAAGTGAATATGGACGATTTTACAAGACTTCAAATTCTAATTCTTCAAACTTAAACACTGTAAGATGAGAGGTGTGGGTCTAGCACTGCCATGGAGCATTTCATTCATGTAGGACCCATTTTCCAACTTTTTAATCTTTTTATTTCCCTGAAATGATGTGATATAGTCATAACTGAACTCTTAGAATCTCCAGAAAATGTTTGAAGCATTGTTGATGGAACATTGGCCACTGCCATTGATCATTCTTCATTATTAAGAATAAGTTTCGGCCTTTCTCACAAGATTCAATATTGGTATTAATATTTCCAGATCTAAACATATTGAACCAATGCTGAACAGTTTGTGCTGTAGTAGTACTCATTGCAAATGCATTTTTGATGTTATCAGTAGCTTGAGCATCATTGTATCCAAATTTGAACAATCCTCAAAGACAGGTCTATTTAGTCACTCAATAGAAAACGTCATACAACCAATGTTTTTTCGCAGCATATCACATTGGAAGCTGATCCATTAAAAAATTAGAAAACTGGGTGAACAATCAATAAGCTAGTTCTCTTGCCTTTTGTTGGGCAGTGATCACTAAAGAAGTCAGAATTTAAAGGAACAAATATGAATGCTGCCGAACACAAACTAAGGCAGAAATTTGGCATAAAATCGTATTGCAAATCAACTGAAAACCAATTTAGGGGGAAAATTTAGAAAAAGAACAGAAAAACAGAGAAACTTTTCCCCCACCAAACATAAGGAGTGACTATTCGAATTTCCATCCCTCTAGTTCCATGGGTGTGGCCACTATGCATAATACATAACCAGCCAACCAAACTTAAAAACTGAAGAAACCAATTTTGACAGTTGATGATTTCTAATTATTTTAACTTATTAGGTAGACCCCATTGCCATGAAGGGCTCAAAGACTGCACTGTAAAAATATTTCACTTTTAGTAATATCCTCAGAGTGGGAAAGAAAATGTCATTTTATATGTAACAATTTTGTAGCTTTTATTTAATAAAACAAGAATCAGTGAATTTCGGTATTTTTCAAAATACAAAAAGAGTGAATTTCAAAACAAAAAAAACAGTCTTGTATTGAAATTATACCTTTCATCAAGTCACTTGTATTTTCCAATTTTTCATCCGATTCGGAGGGCGAGTTGTCGTCCTTAACAAAGAATCTCCCCGGAGACCGCTTTGTCCTTTTACGTACACTCCAGCTTTGTATTTTGCCACTACCACTACCTTTAATTCCTGGAAGTTTGCTAACAAACGCTTTTTGAATGTATTTTGATCTGATCCAGGCTTCTCGGATAGTCCTGAAAAAACAGAGAAAGATGTAGCACTGAGGAGAATACTTGGTTTTTTTAATTTTGATATTTACAGGAATACACCTTGTGACCTGTTGGTTAATCCTTTAAAAAAAAAATAGTGCAATCTCATGTGACCAGAATGAAGCTAAATTTTTTTTACACATTTGCAAATAAATAAATGAACAGGTCTTGTTAGTCACTCAATAGAAATTGTCACATGAACAACGTCTTTTGGCAGTATGGTAATGAATTGAAAAAAATTTGAAAAAGTGGCGAAGTTACTTCTCTGGTCTTTTGCTATGCAGTGATCACTAAAAGAAGAGTCTTAAAAAAAAAAGAAAAGAAAAGTGGACACCAATTAAGGATCTATTTAGTATAAACTTACATGGTGAATTAATCTCCCCATAAAAACATACCAGAGGGGACGGTGTGAAAAAACAAAAAGCAGTTTTTGTAGATGCACTAAGGAGTAAATGTTGAAATCTTCAGCCCTCTAGCTCCATTGCTGCAGCCTGTATGCATAATATATGCATAGCCAGCCAGCCAGACCGACTTGAAAACTGAAGAAACTCATCCAGACAGTTTTGGTTGATGATTTTTAAAAAGTAAAGGATACTACTATATAATTAGCATTCGACATTTATCTCCCTTGACCAAACGGTCAGCTGGGATTAAACATGAACACAGATCCAAAACTAATATTCATTATTAAGTTTCATATCACCAGGTTTTTTTTTGGTCCCCCCCCCCATTCTAGGGGTATCTTAAATAAACACATCTGGCTACGATGCACCATTTTGGCTACACAAAATGATAAATAAAAATCATATTTTTAGGATTGTATAAACTTTTTGAAAGGTTTTCTTTATCAATTTTTGGTTTGTCTTTCTCTTATTGTTGCTTTTCTTCAGCAGTTGGGGGTGATCAATTAAAAGATTGAAAAAAGGGGTGATCAATGAAATTCACTTCTCTTGACTTTTGATGGACTGTGATCACTAAGAAGTTTGAATTTCCAAAGAAAAAGCATAAATGTAGACAGACATTAACTAAAGCACCAGTTTAGTATGAATTTACAAAGTAAATAGGACAACCCATTAAAATTGATGGGGAAGGGGATTGAAAAAAAAAACAAAAACAAACAACTCTGTTTTCCCAACGAATTTGAGGGGAGTGCATGTGCAAAATTTCAAGTCTCTACTATGAATGGTTAGGGCTTGGCAAAGTTGGGATACGAAGATTAAATTAAACCCAGCAACAGTGTTTAAACTGGTCTGTTGAGGGTAGCGATAATTAAGAAAGAAAAAAAAAACACAGCAAGAACTGTCATTATTGCTGTATAGAATAATAAGACAGTATTTTAAGAATGTATTTCACTTACCGATTGCACTCAGGCGTGGCTCGTACTGCTACGGAATCCTCCACATTGCTTTCGTAAGTTCTATTGATGACATCATTCCCCAGTTCAGACATGACCTTCAATAATTCAGGTTCCCAGGCATCAAGAGTTATTGAACGAACTTTGGACATGTGAACTCCAAAACTCCTGAAAAGAGTAAAAAAAAAGAAAAAAAAAAAATTTTGAATTTTTTTTTTCTACGAGAAGCATAGACAATCATCGTTAATTTTTTGAATATTTTATAATCAGCACTTCTTAATTTCAATTGCTTTTCATTGCAATTATTCAGACTGTTAATCTATGGCCATAAATAAAGAACTAAGATCAGAAACAAAGGATAACCTCTCAGCGAGACTTGAACTGACATCCCTTTTGCTATAGAAAGCCGGGTTATCTGTACCAGTTGCTCTTACCGCTCAAGCTACAAGAACCCTATAGCTTGGCAGAAAAATCAAAATCTAACCTTTAAACCTACCCTTCATATTTCTCTAATCTCTTGGTGCTATAGTTATTGTTTATACATTAGTAGTATAAGTAGCAGCAATATTATCTTGATTTTATTTTGTTGATTTTTTCTTTTAAGCATTGTCAACCATTATCAATTTTTGACTAGTATTTCTTTCATCTTAATTTTAGTGGCTTTTCATCTAGTAGTATTAGTAGTAATAATATCTCAATTTCATTTTTATTACAAGAAGCATTGTCAACCAATATCAATTTTTGACTAGTATTTCTTTCATCTTTATTTTAGTTACTTTTTATCTAGAACACTCTTATTGTCAGTTGATGACTGTTAGTAAACAGTGTAGCTCGGACATAAATGTAGAAATATCTAGGTATATAAAATACATTATGTTATCTATATACTTCATATATGCCATCATTTTTAATGATACAAGTAAACTAGTAATGAAAATATTTTGCAATAAAAGGTATGGTACATTACAATAGAGACAATAGAACATTTTAAATCTAAATGTTTTATCCAAGCCATGTGACAGGGAGAATGCAGGCTCCCAAGCAATGGGGCAGTTAAAAAATGAGGGGGTAAGTAGTGCCCACATGCTGGCTATGGCTTCAGACGTCTCTGCTTTGGCTCTACACATCACATTAACATTTACTCAGTCTGTTTGCAATATTTAAATTAGATTTAAATGTGACAAGCACCTGAAGTGGAGCTACTCACTTAAACCTGCGCTGTTTTATTCATGGGTTGGGGAGAGATGGATTCAGTCTTATCTCAAAGGCATTAGTCAAAGGGAACATAAACAATCTCAGCTGGATTCTGATCATGACTCACTGAGTTTATTCTGTGCAGTTAAGCGCTTGGCCTCCCGGCACCTCCAGGCTACAAAAAATGGGGCAGTAAAAAGATGATTTTTCAAAAAAAGAGTGAAAACACAGGGGAGATAATTGAACCTACCTGTGGATTCCTGAGCACTCAATACAAAGTGTGATACCAAGGTTGATACTGGCCCAACGAGGCTCAGGAGAGCTGCAGTCACAACACCGGTCATTGCCCGGAATTGCCAGCAGTGTTTCCATACGGCTGTAAAAAGAAAAAAACGTATTCAAATAAATAAAAACAAATAAACATTTTTGTCATTTCCGTTATCCATATTTTAAAAGCAACTACAGCCTAATCAATCCATTAACCCTTCAAGTGCCAAATTTTCGAGGACTATATCATAAATTTGATTTGAATTTTCATCTAGGGCTACAGAGGGAGAATGGTTCATGGAGAAATGAATGGTTATAAAAAAATAAAATGATCAGTAAGGCACAAGGTTTATGTTGGAAAAAATATTTGGATATGATTTTACAATCCTTTAATTGTTACTTCAAAATTTCAGAAAAAATTAGAATACAGCCATTACAGTATCTTACTTCAGAATTATACTGATATATATGTGCCAACTATTGGTCATATGTGAATTTCTAGCCATATTTTTGTATATTTCATCTACTGACTGAGTGGGGTTGTGTGGTCCCATTTTGGTGACAGCTGCGCTCAAAGTATCAACAGTGGAAGATAAAAACCCTGACTCACAGATAAACTGAGTCGCCATCAATCATGATAAAACAGAAATCTTAATGAATTAGCCTCAGAGCTGCAATGACTGAAATTTCCATGATTCACAGTTAATGAGCCAATATTAAATAAAGGTAGGACATTTGCATGGAACTGTGGTTAGCAAGCTATGAAGACCTAATGAGATCATTGGCTAGTGGTCTTTGGGAGCCTTTTATTTTCATACACTGTCATCATACCATTAGAAAAACTTCATAGTATAAATTTGAGGTACCTTTCACTGAATAGTTTCTTCAACTCACACCCCAGGCAGCCTTTTTTATCCTTTAAAAATAATTCTTGTCTCTCTAGACATAGAAACTACAACAGCTCAAAAGTTATCGTCTTTGCTGAATTTTAATAACATTGGATAAATATTAAACAGAGATTTATTCAACAGTTAAGCATCAAAGAAGAACATGGGGAAGTCCTCATAACCACCTGACAGCTCTTTTAGTTACTCATAACAAAACAACAAAGTTCTGTAACCTTGAAAAGGAATCTGTCAAGTGACTATTAGTAAAATTATCAAAATTTTCAACTAAGAATGCTTCAAAGAGGGAATCATTAGATACACTGAATATGAATAAAAGTCATTTCTGTGGTGGACAAAAGTAAAAATACTTACGGTTTTGATCTGTTTTGTTTCTGAGGTATAGAAGCTGGAGAGTTATCGTTATGACTACCAAGATCCGGACTATGGCCACCCAGAGAATTTTCATTCTCTTGCTAAATAAAAAGAAGAAAATTACACTTGTAATCTGACTGCAAGAGATAGTACAATGTTCACTTTTACATGAAAGTACTTGAAATCAATTCAAAAGTACTGTATTTGTTGCTGCATAAGACGGAATTAGTACCTTAAAAAAAATCATCTCCAAACCAGGGGTCATCTTACATACCAAGTATAAAATCCAAACCATAACATAATGTGGTTTAGAGTATTACAAAAGACAATGGAGAACAGTGTTAGACACTACATTTTAAATGGAAATACTGGGAATTGTCTTATCCCCCAACATATACAGTATATTTCTTTTGGTTAAAGTATAGATGTTCAAAAATAGAAAATAAAGGATTTACAATGCCTGTTAAATGCGTCATTCTATAAGAAAAAAAATCTGGAGCATGAACCAAAATATGAAAAATAACTTATCCCAATACCCAATAGTTTCCACTGTATCCTTCAAAGTAGTCTCCTTGAGCATGTATACAATGATCTCACAAAAGGCTAACACCTATCCTACATTTAGTTTGAATGCATTTTTCAGATTCCCTGAACTTTTGGATGGCATACACAAAGATATATAACTAAAAAGATCTCCCTGGAAACTATAAATTCATGTATCCATTCACATATGTACATATCTACAAGGTGCTACACAAAATTTCAGGAAATTTAACCATGAAAAAAAAATTACTCACCCTAACACTCAGTTTCCACTGTCTCCTTCCAAGTAGTCTTCAAAATCCCCAAACTATTGGATAGCACCTTGTATATGTAAATACATCGATCTCACAAAGTGTAGCAGCAAAAGTTGGCATTACATTCTGTTTGCAAACTGTTCAAATTCCAAAACTTAAGTAGCACCTTATCTTACACTGGGCTACCTTAGACAATAGCACCGAGTTGTATTAGTAATAGAACATACAAATTAATTTTGGTATTGTGGAAAGATTCACTCAATACTAATTCCCTTCACTCTAGCTATATGGGTATCCTCTTACATTAGCGCTACACCTGAAGGTGTAAAGCAAGAAGAAATTACCATTAATAAATAAAGGAAAAATGTTTGAGTACTCCCAGACTAAAAAAATAAACTTTTATGTCTGCCTGCCACAATATCGAAGGTCGAAATTTGTTGACTGCTGTGGAAGGCTTGAAATACAACAGTATATTTGATTGTCTATGCTCTATACAATTTTTCCTACCGTACAGTTCTTTGTAGGCAAACATGCCCCAAAGCTATTTGCCCATTCAAAATTAAAGTCAATACTTTCCTGCATTTATTGTATGATCAGTTATAGCGAAAATTGCACGCAAGGTTAATTAATGGGTGCAGGAAAAGTCAAAAAAAACTCTTTCTTATATGAATTAATGGTAATTGCTTCTTTGCTCAATGCCATTCCACCTTACAAAAAGTTTAGTAGGTAAACTATTTTTTGATAGCAAGGAAGACCAGTACTCATTACCCTAAATAACTAACTGATGGCAATTGAGCCTTCTACCACCCCGGGATTGTAATAGATCAAACTCACATAATATCTATCAAAGCTTGTATCACACAAAACCATTGAAACATTAACAATCATTGCATAAATGAGAAAGGTCAAATTCTTGAATTTATGATCATACACCGGTGGAAACCGCTCCTGAGCTTTTCTATAGTGGAAACCATGTTTTTTGATTATTATGTCAAAAAAAAAAAAAAAAGAAAAAAAAAAAAACTAACCTTAAGTTAAAGAGAAGATAACTGCAATTTAAACCTAAAATTTCTTGGATGAAACTAAGGGTTAAATTTCAAATTAAAGAGTGAAAAAGAGGGCAAGATGAACAAAGATTTTGGTCCGGCATCTATTTCTCAAAGAACTTACAATTATCTTCATACTCACTTCATCAAGATTGTTCCTGTCAGCACTGTAGGCTTTGGACACTCCTGCTTGGATGGCACTAATCCATTTCTGGCAGAGTTGTTCAGAATCAGCTTGCAAAATATGATTTCTATAAAGAAATTAAAAATTAATGTAGAATCACAAAACATTAACTGAAGCAAAACATTATGATTGAAACCATAAAGATGAGAATAATAGTGTGAATAATTCATAGAATAATGAAGATATACTATTCAATAACTTCATCCAAGTTTCCAGTTTTCTTCATTGTAATAAACTTTTAGGCATGGCAGAAAGATTGTTGTTGACCAATGAGTAACCGTAATTCAAAATTTAATACGTCCTTTGAGGCAATTTAAAGAAAATATCAAAACGAATTAGGATATTTTTAAAAAGAAAGTCAATCGAGACATTGGGATTCATTCAACACCCCATAATTTGACACGTGGCCACTTTTTGGCAAGGAGATTTTATACCCGCTCAACACAGCAAACAACCTAATGTCGCCTTTTATGATGAGTCATCAAGAAATTGCCTGGTTCCTAAGGCCATTGCCAGGGTGCACTTCTGACCCTACCCTTCTTAGTACAATGGGGAAGTGTTGACTGGAAGACAGGTTTCAGTTAATTATTAGTCTCCAGCTATATATAACTGGAGCCCAGGTTTATTAAGCAGAGGATATACTGTAAATTGTTATATAAATTGTGAAACTCAGTCAACCTTTTCACTGGAAAACTGAAAGAACAAAATAACAAAAATTTTCAAAGTTTTTCCAATGGGATTAAATAAATTCAAAAAAGAAAAAAAAAATGCCTAGCAGCTGCAGGGTCTAACTCCATTCCTGCTTTTACTTCCTTGCGTATTTACAACCTAAATGTAGACATGTAAGTTAGTAAGTTTGGCTCAGTTGTAAAGAGAGCTGCCTACCGAACACTTGGTTGTGATTTCAAATCAAGGTGGGGCAATGCTGGATGAGGATTGTTCTTGCTGTTGTTATAGGGGAAAATAGAATCTAGCATTGGACTTCACTTTAACATAGACCTTCCCCAGGATTCGCCACCCTTCTCTATCAAGGGCGTCGTGGAGCCAGTACTTTCTGAATTTGTCTAGCTCATCTCTCCATCTAATATTCTGCCTGCCTCGGTTGCGCATGTGATCTCAGGGGATCCATGTTGTGAGTTGCGATGTCCATTGGTTGTCCACCATTCTTGCAACATGGCCAGCCCACTGCTATTTGAGATTTTTAAAGGATTCTGTGATGTCGTTGACTCTTGTCTTCTTCTAGATGTACTGTGCTGTCTTGTGGTCTCTCCATGTGAGGCTGAACATAATTCTTTCATGTGCACGTTGCATGGTTCTCAGTTTGCGGGTCTGACTCTTGGTTAGGTTCCATGTTTCAGCTCCTTAAGTGACTATAGGGAGGATGCATTGGTTATACACCCTTCTTTTTAGGATTAATAGGATCTTCTTGTTTTTTAAGGTTGAGCTAGCTCTGCCAAAGGCTTGCCATCCTAGTGTGATTCTTCGCTTGATTTCTTCTTCTTTTGAAGGTCTCATTGAGATTCGTTGTCTTAGGTAGATGGAGTGATCTACTTTCTCCAGTTCTGTGACCTCGATTTTGATCTTAGTGTTTTTATCTCCGATATGGTTGTTGCACATGATTTTTGTCTTGCTGAAGTCCATGTATAGGCTGACTTTCTTGCTCTCTTCATTTAGTTCATTTATCATTAGTTGTGTAGGTTCTCTGCTAAAAGGGCAATGTCGTCTGCAAATCTGAGGTTGCTCAGATACTCGCTATCTACTCTAATTCCTTTACTCTCCCAGTCCAGTCTTCTGAAGGTGTTTTTCTACAGTTGTGTTTCTCAGAGTCCCAGGTTAAATTCATCCCCTTGCGATTTTAGGTTCCTCCCCAATATAGAAATGTCATCGAGAAATTTCTTTACCATAAAAAGTTCCATAATATTTTTCCTCCCTTTACTGAAATCCCTCCCCAGTTCCTCAACTGGCTGAGATTCCTCCCTTTAGGATATTACCCCTCTTGAGGGCTAAATGCCTCCCATTTGAGAATCGCTGTTCCACTACAATTGTCACAATAACCAAGTAATGCGTTTTAATGTTTAAAGGGAGGTAATTTTATCTAGGCCACTGGTGAATAGAATATTTCAATGCAAAATCCTTCTCTGCTGGACGTTAATGAAATATTTTGATGCAAAAAAAAAAAAAAAAAAAAAAAAAAAAAAAAAAAATAATAATAATAATAATAATAATAATGATAAAAATTTCATTGTGTGGCAAGGATAAAAAGTACAAATAAAAGTGTGTCAGTGTGTGTACCCATTGAAGGATAAAGCTTTAGTTAAAGTGATTGATATCTTCATAAAAAGGTTTTGTTTAACTTTTAATGCATTTCAACATAATGCCCATACTAAAAAAAAAACAAAATTGTTTATAATAATCAATTTGAGATTCTATTAAAAACAGATTTTGATTAAATTAAACCATTGATATAATGTTCACAGTGAATTGGTGTTAATGCATGTTGTTTTTGTTATTTTCAATAGGAGTTTTTATAGATTAATCTCATTGCTTTAAAACATGCATTAAATCATAATCCAGAGATAATCTTAATTAGGAGGATAAATAAAAGCTGGGAGTATTTTAATCTTAAGGGGATAAAGGGAAGAATAATCCTAACTAGAAATTGGAAAATTTGGGTAGAAAAAATAATTAAAAGAGAGTGACAGTTGGAGATAAATAAAATTTACTAAAACCTTTTCTTTCTTTGATAAGTGAATGAATTACAAATACTTTTTAGCTTTTTATTGCTTTGAAGGATCCAGATTTACTGGCACTCATTAATTTATTGCACTATCCTTGATTCAACACAATCTATACGGCGTAAAATTCTTACAACCAAACAATTCTATTTCTTAACTTTCTGTTGAATTTTTTAATTTTATAATTGGATAGACTAACCGAATTTTCATGTCCCATATGAAATTTCATATAATTTTTTTTAAAAATTAAAAAAATACATACACAAGATAGTTTGGGAAGGGTATCTATTTATGTAAAAATGAAAATAAAGAGCGAAAGATAAGTATAGCTTCGAAAAAAAAAAAAAGAAAGATCAATGATTTTTTAATTTGATTCAAGCAGTTCTTAAAGCAGCGTAAAAAATTTGCAGTCCCAAGGGAACAATGTAAATTAATTTTGATGCAATCAATTTTATTCATTGACATTTTTGTTTAGTTTTGCAAATTAAATAGACTAACCAACCTTTCATTTCCCATATGAATTTTAATTTTTTTTTTATTTTGAAATATCTGTATAGAAACCATTTTTTTTTTTTTTTCAACTGCCATAATCATAAACTTTCATCATCCCACAAATTTTCAAAGTTTTGGGATGATGATAATTGATGATTGAGATTGCATATCTTTCTTTTTTAAAAATCTCCATCGGGACAATATCAAGTTAGAAAAACATACAGAAATAAGTTTGATTTATTTCAAAATTTTAAACAAATTCAAGTTTATATGGGGAAACGAAACATCAGTTAATCTATTTAATTTCAAAGACTAAACAAAATGTAAATAAATCAAAAATAATTTACATTGTTCCATTCTAACTGCAAATATATGAATGCTGCCAATTTATTTAAAATTCAATTTAATTAGAATTCAATTTAATTTATTCAAAACAAAAATGTCAGATTGAAAGATTGAAATCGAAATAAGGATGAAATGTAGAATTCAGACCCCTTAAACAGCATAAATAGAATATTGTGAAGAAATAGTGAAGTAAAATTGAAAAAACTTTAATCGAAACAAAGATTGTGCAATCACGGGTGAAGACGGAAAAAAATGAATCTTCTGGATCGATATTTGAGTACCTCAGTTTAAATCTTAAATATGAAAAGTAAAAAAAATTCAAGTCTGGTTAGTTACTCAATAGAAACTGTAACTAGCTGATGTCTTTTGGCACAATGACATGTTGAGGGAAATCAATGAAAAAAATTAAAAAAAGAGATGATCAATAAATGTTTCTTTTTCTTATTTTTCAATTGATCACTCCCAAGATGGGATGCTGCCAAAAGAGGTTGATCATGTGACAGTTTTTACAGAGCAACTAACCAGACTTGTCCACTTTTCATTTATGATTTTTGTATCCTAGCAAAACTCAACACTTCAGGATGAGAATTTTCCAATCAGATAATAAATTGGTCATGGCATCATCAGAAGATATTAATAATCCTTTCATTATCGCATTGTCCACAGTCAGAATAATAAAACCATTTTTCACTAACAATGCGTGACTGAAGCAACCCAGACTAAGAATGAAACAGCACCGAGAGGATTGATGAGTTTTGTGTGTCAACACACATACATCATTTAAGCTGAACAGAGACATAAGATGGAAGTCTTTGTTTAACAAAGAAACGAACGGAGAACATTTCCATGTTTAAAATTATGGAATAAGTTGTAAAGCAGGCATTGCTAAAGATAGAATAACTTATATCACAAGCATTGATTTAGAAGTTTGAATTTTCTGTTTAATACTGTTTTTTAGTTCGACGCTACTAGAGAAAGAAACCAGAAAAAGAAAGACTCTTTCCAGATGGCAAAGGTTTTATTTTATTTTATTTTTTGTTAGGGCAATTGTCGTAGCTTCTCCATAAATCACATTTATTAAACATTATACAGTGAAAATTTCAGATCAATATTCAGCTATTTTAATTTTCAGCATAAAAAATGCATCTCAATTTTTGAAGACATATTCTTGGAAAAATGAAAATAGACCATTCTTTTTCTCGGATCTTCATAGCCTGCCACACTATCGGGTTATTCTAATTCTCTTATCTATTCAAATCTATTATTAACTCCCGTGGTGGTAGACTGTTTACATTAATTGTATAGCACAGTAACGTTAGTAAACAACTGATAAAGTGTTCACCCTCAGTTCTTAGAAAAAAAGCCCATATTATATGACATAAAATATGGTAACTGCTACCTCCTCTGTGTATATATATATGAATCATAGATTGTGTTATATTATATAGAAACTTATTTGAGATAATCTCCTGTTGTTACATGGTTAATATATCACTCGTCTGAGACAAAATAAACAGAAGAAAGAAAATGGTGCAGCTGCTGGAAATTTCTCCAATTGTTCATTCTATTTATGTTGTCTAGAACGAGTGATACATTAACTGTGTATTGTTGGGAGATCATCTCAAATAGGTTTCTGAATAATATCACGCAATTTATAATTTCTTACGTTGGACCAAATATGTCCATTTCTTATTACACACACACACACACATATATATATTACTTGAGGAAAAAGTGAAAAAAAAGAAAGCCCAACATTTTAGATATGGTGGTTTTTGTTCAGGAGGCCAATGTAATTCGGTTTCTGGACTCATATCAGCCTTCTGAAGACACGTACGAAACTGGATAAGGCTTATTGAAAATTATTATACCTTAAAACCATAACTAAAAAGTTTGGCTTTCCTTTTCTAACAGATTCATTCAGCGCTTATAACGGAATTTATCTATCTATCTCTCTCTCTATATATCTACATATATATATATATATACATACACACAGACACATTCTGGTGGATGGGGAATTTAAGCTAAATAAATATATCGCTTAAATTCAGCCTTATTGACCGCCCAATTCTCTAGCGCAGAGGTAGGATATCGGTCTCCATGTCTGAATCCTGCCTCGTGGTACTAGATGGGATAATGGGAAGTCTATAGCCACACTGAAGAGTTGTAATACAACGAAACAGCTGTCTGCGGATGACACAATAAATATATATATATATATACATACACGCACTAAAATTCATGTAGATATTTATGGATTGAGATTTATTAAGTATGGAGCATCCAGAATTACTAGAATAAAATTGTTCCACAGAAAGATTCACTATAACATGATTATCCACATGGCCAGCCCAAAGATTCTCGGTGTACAGGGCAAGATGAACTTTAGCATGCTGGAATAAATTTAACTGTCAGATATTCCTGAAAAATTTGACTTCACAGCAGGAAATTTTCTCATTTTGACTGTTCTTATTCGATTTAATTTCCCCATCGAAAAGTCCAACTTTATTTATCCACAAACAATACATTATGATAATATCCGATATAAAATAAACTATGAGTATGATTAATGCTAAATACTGAAATCATAGCTAAAACGGAGGAGGTGTTGATCAACACTGCTACGGTGCCATGTTAATATAACAGTTTTATTTCTAAAATCCCTGAAACAGTTACATGGTTATCGACTGATGATCTGAACAAAAAAAATTTATACATATTACCATGATAACCAAATATAAGTAAAACAGCCAAAAAAAACAAAGAAAAAAAAAAAAAAACAGGAAAAAAACACCAAAGAAAATCATATAAATTACATTAATAGGTATTGGGAAATAAGTGACTGAAATGATACAAAAAATTTTGAAAAAGATTTTCAAATGTTCATTTGTATAAAGCTGTAAAGCTTTCTAGACACACACAGATATATATATATATATATATATGTATGTGTGTGTGTGTGTGCATATATATGTATCACACTCACAGAATATCATCTTCATAAAAAATACATTCAGCAAACTCTGGACAACCAATAAATCAAGCAAGGATCATAAATTTCTTCCTTGATATTCACTCCAAGATTGCCTTGCAAGAATGCGACTATTTGGTATTGTTTACAGTTTGAATAGTGTCCAACTATACCAGGTCCTATGGCCTGGATTCCTGCCAATAAGTGGGAGGCACCTTTTGTATGTATGTGTGATTGAGTGAGAGAGAGTTATCTGCTCATAGACATGAGGATAGGAATATTACTAAACAGACATTCCCTGACAGCCAACTGTGTTATAACCAAAGCACAATAACCAGTTGAAAATTTATCTCTTTTGGAGCTATATTAATATTTTGGGTCCACCATCCAACCACGAACTGAGTTATAATGAGGAAGACCTGTATAAACGTACGTTTTGTGCTTATGAACATTAAAATATATAATGCTTCTAAATAAAAAAGGAAACTCAAAAGACCTCTACAACTACAGGCCTATAAGCCAACTCAACTGCATATACAAACTTTTCACAGAAATCATCAGCAATTGGATCACTAAAACACTAGATGAAAACCAACCACAGGAACAAGCTGGATTTAGAAGAAGCTACTTGACCATGGACCATCTCCATTCAATCAGTTGAAAGAGAAGGCAGCAGAATGCAAAATGCCACTAGCAACATTTATAGATTTCAAAAAGGCATTAGACTCTGTAGAAATTCCCATGGTCATGAAGGCCATCATCTTACAAGGTGTAGACCCTGTACATGTCAAAGTACTGCAACATATATACAATTACAGAAACTCCTTCATCAGGCAACATAAAGAGTAAGGCAAAGTGATACCAGCTCACCCAAACTCTTTACAGCCTGCCTCAGGATGATCTTCTGAAACCTAGACTGGGAGAATAGAGGAATCAAAACAGACAGCAAATATCTGAGCAACCTCAGATTTACAGATGATATCTTCTTTTTCAAAGAGAACCTACATAACCTCCAACTAATGCTGGACAAACTAAATGAAGAAAGCAAAAATGTCGGCCTACACATAAACTTTAATAAAATGAAAATCATGTGCAATAATCACATTGGGAATAAGAACATAACAGTTTTTAAATGGTTGAGAATGATTCATCGAATTAAAATAAAAATCAAGATAATATTACTGCTATAAATACAACTAGCATTTGATATACCTGGGATTATCTCCTTTGAAAAATCAGATCTGGATGGTTGCTAACGCAGACCCCACACTATCATTATCAAACTGGACTGAATATTGCTCTATTTTCCAAGTTGGCACATTTTAACAGCATTGCACTAACAAAATCATACTACGGTGTGCCTTTTGTGTTCTTGCAGCAAAAACATTCAGGAATCAGATTACTATAGTCCCAGTCATACTCATCTTGCTTTGTGACTGACACAATACTTCATGAAAAAGTGAACCACTCACAATGTAATCAGAAACATCTGCATGCCTCCATTTGCATAGAAGAGGTGAGAGTGACACAACAGTTTCTGGCGTGTAATACAGATTAGGCAGACCAAGTTCAATTCTGGCAGAGGTTTATATTTACTTCTCACTAATGTCTTCGGAAAAGACGTGAATTCACTTTTTCCCTTAAACTATGGGTAAACAGCAGAGCAGATAGAACCCTGCAAGCTAATCCATCTACATACAGTCAAGATAGCTGGTCCCAAGTCTGGATAAAGAAGACAGGTTGGGCGTGAGACAAGCAAATCCAGCCCGTAGAGTCTACTGTAGCTGCAGCAGAGTGCTTGCAGCCCGATGTTCCACAAAGAGTGTGCAGGATGAAAAAATCTGTATTAAAAGGTATTAAAGGTTCTCAGTGCCCTTGTCAGTATTATCTTATTACATCTGCTATTGAAGATGGAGAAGTATACGTAAAGAGCTCTATGGATTTCAGTGAAATTTTGTCGGCAGTAGGGTAAGGAAGAAGTGGTCAAAACTTGAAGCAGATCCAGGAACATTTTTCTTATTGAGAGATATTTTTCTGTTTTTTTCCCATACATTTATATCTGTCCATACGATATCTCCCAAAATTCTCGGGTCTGCTCACAAATAAAAGGATCTTGCTCATCTTGTCTGATTTTCTTAAAACTTATCGTTTATCTATAGGTATATAGATGTATGGAGGTATGATTGACGCAGTCAGTAACGATGCAAAAAATGGAATCCGTGAACCAAATTCAATTACTAGTTGATGGCTATTTAAGTTCATTTCACACTAAAGTCCTTGGAGAAGGCATGAATCTATCTCTTCTCCCACCAGCTATGGGCTGAATAGATTTGGCTCTCCAGCCTTGGAAAAGCAATCGGTCCAAGAGAAGAACAACTCTGAATCAAAACCATGGATTAGAGCCCCCGGGATACAGTTTGATGCCCAATTTGACGTCCACCCTGCAGCCATACTGATGTCAGATTTATCACTCTTAGCTTCCCCAAGGGCTATAACAGTGGAGCTGAGAGGGGGATTCAGATGATTAAGCGTCCAAGGATCTCCATATACTTTACCCAGGCATCATGCACCCTGGTAGGGACATTCAATTGTCTGTAGAGACAGAACCATTCATACATATACATGTAGTGTATATAAAGCCCAGCTATTGTAAGCCAACTCCTGGGCCCAAGCTGATTGCACACACTCCTGCTGGACTTTGCTGCACATGAAGTCTTTAGGAATAAACATATTCACAGAAGGTTCATTCACAAACAAAAGACCTTGCTTATCTTGTCCGATTTTCTTAAGATTGATTCTCTCTTTGGATACCTAGTCATTGTATTGTATCTGGTTTATTTCCAACTTATTATTCATTAGTCATACAGTCTATTGTTTCCTCTTCATCCAATACCATTAGATGACTAACAGAAATGAAAATCAGGTCTGACAGGGAAAATATCACTTAGCAACAAGGCCTGTCAGCTAGAGAGAGATTCATTGAGAAATGGTAATTTTCTAGACATTCTGCAGTAATTTCCTTGAATTTCTACATAGATGAGCTGGCATCTCTAGCATCAATTGCTGTCACTGTCTGACATACCAAAATGTGAGTAAGATCCCAACACAGTACTGCCAATTTAGACATTCTTCATCTAAATCTAGAGGTTTTTGGTAGCGCCTAAATGTCAGAAATTGCTATTTTCATGATTTTTGATAAAATAAATAACAGTCTTTTTCGATCTATTGTAATAAAATAAATAATATAAAATAAATGTTGAAGATTGAAGTCAAGTTTGATTTCTCATCAACATGTGAGGTTTTATATACCGGGAGAATCTAGATATTTTAAAATTTCTTAGATGTACACTTGAAAATAAAGTTGGCAACATTGCTGTGGCTAGATCATCACACAAGAAAAGATCTAGCACATCTATGAACCAACTTTCAGGCTTATAACTACAGCTAAAAGTTTACACTTGCATTGTTAGCTTAGAAATAGAGTAAGGGACTGGGGTGTTTATTTGCTGTCCCATTACAGCAAAATATGACACAAGGTCGAGGCTTAACGTGGGAAGAATAAGAACCAGCCGTCCAAAAATGGCTCCAGCCGATGCGGCTTCGGTTTGCTAAGCAACCAAAGCAACCTCTGCCACAAAAGCATCCACTTGGCGACCTGCTCTGTTAAGTGCAATGGAGCAGGGCTGCTCCGGGGAAACTGACCCCCCACAGCTGGGCCAAGTAATAACAGGAAAGCCCAAGTATGAGTCCAAAGGCCTCCAATGCGCCTAGCAGTAGCAGCCTCATTAAAACCTCATTGGCTGACACACTGTACCAGCGCACTCAGTCTTGACACCATCCACAGCACTCACTCTCTGGCTCATTCGATGGGCAAGTGTCAGTAGCTCTGCCGTGGAACAGGTACTACACTTTGATCCCGAAGAAGAGGAAAAAAAAAAAAAAAAGGCTTGAGGACAAGGTTTTTAACCAGTTTGGCGCCTAGTATACTTTTTAATGGTGTAACTCCTGTACTGGGTCCTTGTGATTGATGAATGTAGTAAGTCTTCATTCACTAGTTGTCAGGTCACTAAATTAATATACAAATTTCCTTTGTAGTGCAAGGACATGCTACCATCTTGTGAAGGAAAAAGAAAACTTACCTCTTCTGTTGTGGCTCAGGACTGAATAATACACTATTTTAAACGAGTTATCTTGTCTGTGCACTGGACTGACAGCATGCAAGACAGGTTATCTCCTCTGTGACAGCAGACAGATTAGAAGACAGTACAAGCCTAGCTGCAGCAGGGGCAAACACAATTCCTACCGTAGACCGTAGAGTGCAACGGCCGAAACGTTGTATCAAAAACAACCAAGATGAGGATGGTCCGAATATCAATAGAAATAATGATTACTGCAGTTTTTGTATTGTATACATAATAAATGAAAATTTATGAGAATACATTTTTTTAGTATTAATCTCTCTCTTTCTATACATAAATATTAGAATGAAATGAGCCCTTGTATATTTGTCAGATGAATTTTGTAGATATGTAAGATGTTTGGCACAGTCGGTAAGAGAGCCGGCTACCACTCACTTGATTGTGATTTCAAATCACCAGAGGGAAATGTTAATTTTAAAGATGTATTCATTTATTAGAATGAAATAAGCCCTTGCATATTCCAACTATGCATTTTGGGAGATAACGAGACTTGTAGCTCAGTCAGTATGAGACAACTATCTATCAGCTGGTCGTAATTTCAAATCATGGTAGTGAATCTTAATTTTCATTCCCCTAAATTTGGTGAGCATTGTTCTTGTTATGGTAGAAAAACGAAGTCGACTCCAGGTTTTGATAAGAGTTTGACAAAAAACTATGCTTTCGTGAGAATCACATTGATCTTTTTGGAAAAAATATCTCACAACAGATTAAAAAGCTTATCCTTAACACTAGTATTAAAGAAAACAAGAAGTGATGTTGCTATGTTACTGAGGCTTGTGACTACTGTTTCACATAGAAAAGTCAAAGACATAGTTCAATCAATCAGCCTACATTGTGTATATGGACATAAATAATTGAACAAAGGAATATGATTTGTATTAAGTGGTAGGCCATTTGCAATAGTGAAACACAGATCCACAGTAAATATTCATTATAATATAATTGATTTATTGAATCAAGTAACTGTATGAATCTTAATGGTCTATGGTGAAATAGCTCTAGTCATTTGCTAATGATGTCAATGCATCACAGTTATGTACTTGCTTTTATATAATTTATCACTACTTTGAGCTTTTAAAATCAATTGAAGGAATAATTTACCTTGCAGGAGAGACAACTTCAAAACAAAAGCGTCGGTCAATCTCAAAGGCCGGTTTCACAGTGCACAAACGTAGGTCCTCTTCCATAATAGTCTGGCTGTCTTTGGAACGTTTCCGGTAGACGAGTTGGTTATCTTGTATAGCAAACCAACGTCTGCAAATAAAAAAGACAAAATGGCTCATGAACAGCTGAGAGTGTGAGTATGTGTGTGTGTGTGTGGGGGGGGGGGTTGCAAAATTAAGGAGGGTCATCTAAATGATATTTGAGTCTCCCAGACAAAGAAATATACTGGAACCCCAGACATTAAAATCAAGTTTTTATTTTTCAAATTTCAGGACCTCTAAAATCACAGACCCCCAACTTAATTGCCCAGTGAGCCCATGCGATCAGACGGTCTTGCACTAAGGAACATTGCGCAATTCCATATTAGCTTGGCTTATAAGATCCCCCTCATTTCAGCAGGAAATATGGAGAAAAAAAAATGCATTTCCCTGAATTCCTCTCATTTATTAGGTAGAATTTGATTTGAAAAAAATTGGGTAATGAGAGGCTGGACAATGAAGGTTATGCTTACCTTTTGAAACATTTCTGCCGGAAAGAAGGGAGGGGTCTTATATGCCATCAAATACAGTATATATTTATTATTCTTTCTGTGGTTTTGTTTTTTCTATATGTACAGTTAAATTGGAAAAAAATCTGGAAATCTCAACTGTCTGTTCTAATAAGACTAAAAATGCATGTAAAAAGATTCCAGTGCTTAGCACAGAATCTTATTGAAGTAACTAACAGAACTTACACAAATGCTTCCTTTTTTTCAATTATTCTTTCATTATAGACACTTGAATTGTATACAAAACAATAAAATTAAAAAGAACTATTTTATATACAAAAATAGTAAAATGAAGATATGCTAGGTAATGAAAAAGTGCAATAGAAAATGAATATTTAAAAAGGTGGAAATAAACCATTATAGGTTAATAGAGAGGTAAATGTCACAGATAAATGAATGCAACAAGATAGACAAATTTAGACTATTGACAGAATGAGTAAAAAATAAAGAAGGCCGAAGATCAACAACTGACCAACCACCAAGTGGGAGAGATTCCCAAAGCCAAACAGCAAGCAGAAAAAGGGAAGTGAAGTTTGAATGAGTCTGTTATGATACACTGATACACCCATCAAAATACACCATGTGTCCGTCTTGATACACTGATACACCCATCAAAATACACCATGTGTCCGTCTTGATACACTGATACACCCACCAAAATACACCATGTGTCCGTCTTGATACACTGATACACCCACCAAAATACACTACACATACAGCTTCTTGACTGCGAAATCAACATTTGATGTAAGAGCAACAGAGTAAGTTGAAAGAAAAACTAGCCATGAATTAATAATAATGATAGGTTTGGTTAGACACACAATAGAAACCGTCACAGGATCAATGTTGGGAGTGATCAATTGAAAAATTGGAAAAAGTGTGTTCAATGAGTGAGTTACTTCTCTTGCCTTTCGTTGGACAGTGATCACTGAAAAGGTCAGAATTCAAAAAAAAAAGATGGAGCGAATCCTGCCAGATACAAACTTAGAGACCAATTTAGCATAAACCCACAACTAAAAACATTCAGTAGGAGAAAAAACAAAAACTTATTTTTGGTCATAAGGAGTAAATGTTCAAATCTTCAGCCCTCTAGTTCCATTGTTGTGGCCTGTCTGTGTGAGACCAAAGAATTGTGGTAAAAAACAACCAAAATAGAATGAAAGATTGCCAAATCAAAAATTAATTTTATACTACAAGTCCAGTGAGTAGACACTCTCCCTTGGAATTACTCAGTCAGCAGTGGGTGTACTGTGTAGCTGTCTCATTCAAAACAGCCAAAACGAGTCTTTCTGAAGCAGATTTTTTTTGTTTTTTTTTTGCAAAACATTGCATTATCTAGATCTGTCAGTCCCCCAGATTTGGCCCCCTTGACTTCTGGCTTTTTCCAAATGGATTTTAGACTAGAGAGAATGCAACAAGCTGATGGTGATCCCAAAAGAGGATTTTGCAGGCTGTTTTGAAAAGTGAAAGTGACTCTGGGATAAGTGCATAGGTCCTAAAATGAAATACTTTGACTAAGGTGCCATCGTCCTAGGTAGGCTATTTTTTTTTGTTCACATTGAATGACTGGATACTTTGCGGAGAGATCTTGTACATTTTGATCATGAAGTTTTCCCTTTAATTGTACAATTTGAAGATTCTCCTTAAAACCGAGCAAAAAGAAAACCGCTAGTTTCATGCAGTGGTCATTGATACATGATTATTCATTGGTGTATAAAAACCATTGATAAACAAGTCTACTAGCTTGCCACTGACCTATACTCACAGGTGCAGTACTTAGTGAGAGCACACTAGATTCTTCCTGGCAAAGTTTAACATAAGTGTTGCATTTAACTTTTAACAGACAAATTAAATTCTCTTTGATGTTTTTTCGTGTCTTGTCTCAGTTACAGAGAACAAAGTGGATGCTGTAAGCTGAAAATCTATTTCTCATTCTCTCTTCTTTCAAAGGATGACAAAATTCAAGAAACTGGCAAAAGAAAGGTTTAAATGTCTAATAAAATTTTTAATGAGAGCCTCAAGTTAACAACATATGCCAGTGCACATGGCAGAGAACAAAATTGGAAGATTTTTATTGGGTAGAGGAATAAAAACTCTGTTTAATGCTAGGACATTAAAATTTCATCTGTTATAGTCACAGGCTGTGCATGTGACTTGTTCGGCACTAAATGATATTAGCTTGGCAGTTGAACATGGGATCAATAACTTATAGGTCTAGGACTGATTGATAGTTATCCACTTCCCATGGACGCTAGAGTAGGTGTTCAAGTCCATGTAAGAGTCAGGACTTTGGATGTTGATTTTCTAGACAGCAAGTTTTCCCCATTTCATAGATCAGTCAACACAATTTTTCTGCTCACACTTGGCTTTGTGTTATACTAAACTGAGCTTAGTAAATATTGATAATAACCTTTTGGATTCTTTTTCAAGGGTGCCAAGATTTTGTGCACTTATTAAATCATTAACTTGTGTGACAGTTCATTCAAGACTTGAATTGACAAGACAACAGAACGATGAAATTTAAACACACTATTGTTTTGTCTACAAAGTGTAAAAGATTAAAAAATATATGTATTATAATTTTTTTTTCCTTAATAGAAATAGAATTTGCATGGGTTCTGCAAGTTAAGTTCTGAATTATAAATCTTTAGAAAGAGAAAAAAACCAAGCTTAGTAAATACCAATAACTTAAGGGTTTAATATACAATAGAAACCATCACATAACCAATGTCTTTTGGCAGTATCTCATATTGGGGGTGATCAACCCGACCAACCTGAAAACTGAAAAAAACCCAGGTAGGCAGTTTTGGTTGTTGGTTTCTAAAACCTTAACACTTGTTGAAGTTATGAAATGACAAGTTTTATTTCTGACAACACTTTAATTTTGCAGACCACAAATGATTGGTTATCATTAATTTCAGCTTCAGATATGATTCTGGCATTTTTGTATAGCTATGGTACCAATATATGGTACCAATATATCAATAAGCCTACTGGATGTTGAAAGCAACGTACTATCCCTTTCTTATAGTAGAAGTTTTGAACTAAAATTCAGGTAGGTATAGCCCTGTGCATGTTAATTCTCAATATTTACAAGTCCTAAAAATATTTCAAGGTAAGTGGCATAGCTTTTGGTCCCTTCGACTGATCTCCTTCCAACCAAGTGTCAGGTTCATTCCATTTTGTGAACTTGTCACATGATTACAAAATGTAAACAGCACCAACACCAAAAGAGGTCACTTTTTCCCTCCCTAAATCTAAAGTGAATGCAGAAAAATTAAAACATACCCACTCTAACCTTACTTGCAATCTGTTGAATATTCTAATTTTAATTGCTAAGTTTTAGGAATGAAGGTAATGTAATTTAGTACAAATGAGTTTGATGATAGCAGACAAAATTACTTAACGGTATATATTTTTTGGAAGTGAAGGTGCAATTTTTAGGAGGTGCAATTTTCAAAATTTTACTTCCCTTCATGTATTATTTATTGTGGTATGTGTATCATCATCATCATCATCAGTCTTTCAACGTCCATCGTTGGACATAGACCTTCCCCATGATTCGCCACCCTTCTCTATCATGGGCGTCGCAGAACCAGTACTGTCTGAATTTGTCTAGCTGTCGCTTCATCTGATATTCTGCCAGCCTTGGTTGCGTGAGTGATCTTGGAGGATCCATGTCATGAGTCGCGATGTCCATTGATTGTCTGCCATTCTTGCAACATGACCAGCCCACTACCATTTGAGATTTTTGATGGATTCCATGATGTCCCTGACTCCTATCATTTTCCAGATGTACTGTGCTGTCTTTTGATCTCTCTGTGTAAGGTTGAGCATGATTCTCTTATGTGCACGATGCATGGTTCTCAATTTGCGGGTCTGTCTCTTGGTTAGGTTCCATGTTTCAGCTCCCTAAGTGACTATTGGGAGGATGCATTGGTTATACACCTTTCTTTTTAGGATTAATGCAATCTTCTTATTTTTGAAGGTTAAGCTTGCTCTGCTAAAGGCTTGCCATCCTAGAGTGATTCTTTGCTTGATTTTTTTTACGATGTTAATAAATCAGTGAGGAGAAAGCTGATTATGCATTGACCTAATTTGTTTGTTACTTTTGTGACCCAAGCATAGATGAAGTTTCACCTCATAGCAAAGGAATTAGTCCACCAATTTTCAAAGAGCATCACATTGAATTTGGTCTATAAAGTTTTATCTTTCATGTGGAAAATATACATACATGCACACTTGAACACATCTACACATACAGTACAACAATACACCACATCTTTCATATATAGGACACTCACACAAGCATGTATCATATAATTTATAATAGAAATTTTTAAAAAATGTCAAATAGAACATATATTGCAGATAATCCACATTATAATTAGCACTTGTCGCCTGCCAAGCTTACATCATCAACAATAACATCTGGTGATGTAACTCAGATATAAAATTTCAAGTTACGTTAATCTTAATAAAAAACGTTTTGATCATTAGAAGAGAAAAACAACCCGAAACACGCGTCTATGTTAACTTCTCATTGGAACTAAACTTAAATCATTCTTTCCTTTTTCAACTTTCTCTTTTCAAACAAGAGTCAGGGACATCATGGAATCCATTAAAAATCTCAAATGGCAGTGGGTTGGCCATGTTGCAAGAATGACGGACAACTGATAGACAACACGACACACAACATGGATCGCCCGGGATCACATGCGCAACTGAGGCCAGTTATTAGATGAAGCGACAGCTAGACAAATTCAGAAAGTACTGGCTCCGCGACGCCCATGATAGAGAAGGGTGGCGAATCCTGGGGAAGGTCTATATCCAACGATGGACGTTAAAAAACTGATGATGATCTTCATGATCTTCAATTCTACCTTTAGTTTAATATTCAAAAAAATATTGAATTGAACAAGAAAATGTTGTGCAACATAATGATTTTAACAAATAATAGAAATTATTTTTTGCATAAAGACAATGGAGGGAGGATAAGAAGAACAAAACACTGTGATGAGATGTGAGTTGGTACTGTCATCATAAACCAGAAGACAGGAACAGTGGAAATATTGTCATTATGGGGTGTGTAGCAACTCTGTAAGGCTGGTTTTGTACTTCTCAAATCTAATAAACTCTCCCTCCCCATCTTATATAAAGGGATATTTATGAGCATATATTGCTCTTAGAGAAGACAAGTTTTACTTCTTTTCTTCCATTAGAAGTTTTAAACTTGTGACAAAGTTCAGTATTCAATGGCATATAAAATCATTCTTATTTTTTATAAGGAAAAAATGCTTTTTCATTCCTTTCATTTATCACCTACGTTTTGTTTTTTTTTAAGACTCTTTGAGGAATTTTATCTGGACAATGAAGATAATGTTCACCATTTTTGACATTTTTTTCTGGGGGGGGGGACAAAAAAGGGGTCATATGATGTCAAATACAGCAGGTATTTGAATAGACTTTGCAAGACTGATACCAGTGATCTTACATAGGTACATCAATAAATCTGCAGCTTAATGATGAGTAGAGCATTTATCTTAGATGATAAATATACATTTTTCAACAGAATCTCCTTCCTTTTCAATGCACTTAATTCAGTGTTGAAAGTTAATCACCTAGATTCAACATTATTTAGCCAAAATTCAGCTAATGCCAATACATCAGGCTACAGACTTATTGAGCCACCCTTGTAGATAAGAGTGGAAATATTGTCACTAGCAACATCACGAGGTTGTTTTGTAACAAAAATACACATATACACACACAGATTCTTATAGGAAACTTATGATGGTAAGTTTGCTGACAGTAAGAAATTCTTTCACTGATATCACTTACAGTATTCTACCATTTTATGTAAAGAGTAGCCTATGTCTGGAGATGGACTTTATTTTTATTTTGTTTACCATGTCCTTTCTATGTTATGCGGAGGATGGCAATTAATTCTGACAAGTTTCAAAAACTGATCAGGAAAAAACTAACATATGTGAACGACCAAAATTTGGCAAAGAGCTTGTCCCTGGAGAAAATGGGTGTGTATGTAAACATTTGGTTATGCCCTTTGCCTCAGAAGTTGATTCTATTTAACAAGGCTGGGAAAGTTTGCAAAGAAACAGGGACAAGAAACAAGGAAGTGCGAAGAAGAAAAAGAAAAAGAATTAAATGAAGGAGGGTCGGAGGAAAAAGAAAAAAAATCTCTTCAAAGCAGTGGTTATCAAACTGTGTGCCGCAACTATTTCCCAAGCGTGCCATGAAAATTTTCCCAAATATGCAAACATGTATTTTGAGTCTTCAACATGTTCACTGTGAATATTATGTTTGTTCCACATCCGTGTCTCAAATATATAAGATAAGATAAGATAAATAGCAAGTAAAATTTTCTGCAGATATTTGTGTTTGTATCTCACTTTCTGTTCGGAAGTTTAGTCTTTTTTCAGAAGTTTTCATTTTGTTGTTTTTTTTTATTAATTGTGTAATTGTCACAGTTTTAGCTTCTATCATTCTTGAGCCATTGATTCGTTTCTATTGTTGACAAACTCTTTGGGAGAAGAATCTCCATCTTGAATTTGTTCTGCAATATTCTTCTAATTATTTTTCATGTTTGTGTCATCGTCTCCTCTAATTATATTTTCTTCTAATGATGTTAGTTTTAATTTTCTAAGTCTTTCTTGTAGGGAAGGCTTTTTAGTCCTGGAACAAGTTTTGTTGCTCTTCTCTAGATGTTTTTCTTCTATGATTGTACCTATATATATATATATATATATATATATATATATATATATATACACACACACACACATATATATATATTTTCATACATACTAGTTCAAAAATGTGATTATGGCCTAATACATACCCAAGCAAATTTCATATTTCAATGGAGTAAAGAGTTGGTGTGTCATGTAAGCTGAATATATAACCTACTGTGCAGTCAGACAATCAATTTTAAGGGCCACTGCTTTAAGGATATTTCATTATGGAGCAGAGACGAGCAAGCTCATCTTGCAGACCATTACCACTATCTAATTTAGTCCCTACTAAGTGCTCCAAACAGAAAAAATAAAATCAGTCAATTATCTTAGAAGGGTAAACCCATTAACTGTGAATGATGCAAATTTCTGTCATAGAAATTTCATTGAATTAGCCACAGAACTGCTATTTTACTGTGATTGATAGCAGCTGTGAGCCAGGGGTTTTATCTTGCGATGGATACATATTGCTTTTCACCAACCTTTGGCAGTTAATATGCTAATGAAAAAATTATAATATTACTACCACTACAGGCACCTTACTGTGATGTAATGGTTAGCAAGTGATCCTAGCATATCATTACCACTGTAATGAGTTTGACCAACACTAGTCGAGCTGAGCTTGGTAAATATCAATTCTCCCACTAACTAAAAATAATAATTTATATATCAATATACTAGATTGTACCAATATATCTGCATACTTGAGTGATACTGCTTCAAAACACTTCGCCATTTGTAAGATATCTAGTTATTGTAGAGCCAAAGTTATAAGTAATCCTGTTGAAATGCAAAAAGCTGCCCCATTCAGTCATGATAAATAAAGTCTGTAGCTAAACTCTTAGCAATGTTGGATTATACTCCTTAATCATTATTCTTTTAAAGTCTGGTATTGGACAGACCTTCCCAAGATGCATCAGTTCTCTCATTCTCGATTGTCATAGTACCAATTCCATCTGAAATTGTATCATCTAGCCATCTTGATTTTTTTTCATCCACAAATTTTATATGATCTCAGGGTATCCACAATGTCCAGCAGCTGTCTACTATTCTTCCTACATGGCCTGCCCATTGCCATTTGACCTAACCAGTATCAAACACTAATTTGCAAAATCTAAGACTAGGAAACAGCAAAGCATGGAAACAAAGGAGAAGTATGTCTTTCGCAAGAAATGCATAGGAGGTAAGAGTGGCGTGAGGGTTAACAATTTGGATAATAAAATCGGTGAGCTGAGTTCGAACTCCAGTTATAGCTGTTTACATTCACTTTGCACGAATGCACTTAGGCATGGATCCATCTCTTCTCCCCCCACCCTCCAGCAATAAGTAAGATAGCAGACAAGACTGAGGTCTGGGACCTTGGAAAGGTAACCCATTTAAGAGAAGTCAATATTGATTCCAAGCCTCAGAGTGAAGTACGTACGATACATAGACAGTTAGCCAGACCAAATTAAGAACTAAAAAAACTCATGTTGATAGTTTTGGCTGACAGGCTCTGAAATAAATGGATTACTTCAGGCTCTTTTCCTGAATTGCAAGCATGTTTTGGTATTTCCATGGATCTTGCTATTCAAAGTAATAACAGAAGATTTTTAAGCAAACAAGCCTGCCTTGTCAACTACTATAAACCAAGAGATTGGGTAGAAAAATATATATTCAACCATCACCTTACAAGAAACTAATGATATTGAAGCCAGAATGGTGGTTAATTATATAAAAAAAATAAATACCGTATTTCCTGGTTTCGGGAACGCTCCAGCCTGAAGGACGCACCCCAATTTTGAAAAAAAAAAAAAAATTAACACAAAATTAAGGTCTCAGCACTTTCATGTACTTTACCAAGATGTTTTGTGGGTGACTTAGAGAAATGATGATCCTCTTGAACACTTATAGTCTTTTTTTCTTTTTCTTTTCCTCCTACAACACTAAGTCATGGTAAGTTTATAACAAAAGTTCATACCTAGCGATTAGCAAGTACCTATGGTAAGGCTGCAAGTACATTATGATGGACCACTTCCACAATGCAGTTTTCAGCCACTTTGTCACCTAATAATGTTCTTTCAAAGGCAAGGTCATTTGAGGAGCATGTAAATACTGGTAATGTTGATATAAAACATCAAAATTACTACTAGTCCATTGGCTCATCTACATAACACTAATATGAGAATGAATCTTTATGATTACGTATATTTTTGCAAAAATTTAATTCTTTTATTTATTTACTATTTTATACTAGATATAATTTATACTCAACATTCAGTTCATATATGATAGCTCAGATTATAGTTTAGTATAGATTACCTCAGTCTGCGGTAAGGATAGATATATGGAAAAAGTAACCTCCTGCCTGAAGAATGTAAGGTACATTTTTTAGACTTATTTTTGGATAAAAAATAATGTCTTTGATATTGAGATATACAGTAAATAAAAGTGAGAAATCTGCAAAATCATGTTCTTTTGTCCTTTTTCATTAATCAAAAATGCATTACTCCAAGACAGGCAAGATAAACTTAGCAGCTATTTTTTTGAGATAATTTGAACTTTTCATCGATGTTCTGAACAATTCATTTCTAGGACCCTTTTTAGGTGTAAAATGTGTTATCCATCTTACGATCAAAATGTGATCACATCAAAGATGAAAAAGTTAAAATTGCACCCTCCCCCGACGTCAATATGTTAATGACTCTTCTCAAAGTTAGAGACTAAACTTCAATTCAGATTTTAAAAATCAATGATTTTTCATAATAAAGGGAGAACATTAAAAAACTTAAACTGGTAGATTTTTCAGACAAAAAGACGCAAAAGAATAACTAATCATGGCTCTTGTCAAAACAATGATTATCTCTTAATCTCATGGACCTCTTGATACCACTCGTAATTGACAGTCAAACTCTTTTGTGAACAGGATGAAAATGGTGCAACCATTCAGTGAGAAGAATGAGCAGATTTTTTCCCTGAAGGTGGGAGGGAAGTAACTTTAATAAGTAGTTATTCTTCTTAATGATATTCAAATATTTCAATATGAATTCAAGA
The DNA here is from genome assembly GCA_963457665.1 of Thysanoteuthis rhombus. NCBI lineage: Eukaryota > Metazoa > Mollusca > Cephalopoda > Oegopsida > Thysanoteuthidae > Thysanoteuthis > Thysanoteuthis major. Next base: position 24,277,859 of record OY735242.1, on the reverse strand, counting down.
GTTAAAAATTAAAGCCAAAGTTTTAAAAAGATTAAAATAAAATGTCTCAGATTTCATCTTCCGTTCTGCTGCAAACCTAATTAATAGTGTTCATGTGTCATTGCTAAGACACGATTCTATGGGTGTTCTTCGTCCATGCTAGACGATCCGACAGATTTCCTAACCCACTATCAACTTCCCTCCCTTAAGAATAAAATTAACTTAGTTTCGTAGTAGTGCCTTTAGGTTTTTATCTAACTTCTCAAGAGCTAAGGAATGTTGCATATGGCTTTTTTAATGGTGACATTTACAAAAACTACAGAGGCACTTCAGTATCGACTGTAGACATCAGGAAATAACTTATATCAACTTCCTCCCTTAAGAACAAAATCGACTTGTAATGCTTTTAGATGTTTCCAAGTTTTAAAGAATGTGTCACATGACCTGTTTAATGTGGGTACTTGAAGTATTTATTGCAAACTTATTTCCAAACCATGCTACTAGCTAAACAGACTTGGAGGAAAAAAAATTTCTGTGTTGCAATGAAAAGTAATTATAAAATGAAAGAATGATTAGTCAAAGTTTGATAATAATGTCAGCATTACATCTGGGATGTTTAATGCTACTACTAATACTACCAGACAAAGAAGAAAGTAGCCTATTAGGTGTTCATAGATAGTAAACAATGAGAGCTATATCATCATCATCAGTCTTTTAACGTCCATCGTTGGACATAGACTTTCCCCAGGATTTGCCACACTTCTCTATCATGGGTGTCGCAGAGCCAGTACTTCCTGAATTTGTCGAGCTCGTCTCTCCTTCTAATATTCTGCCGGCCTCGGTTGTGCATGTGATCTTGGGGGATCCATGTCGTGAGTCGGGATGTCCATCGGTTGTCTGCCATTCTTGCAACATGGCCAGCCCACCGCCATTTGAGATTTTTAATGGATCCTAAATCTCTATAACTGGTTTATAGCATAATAAGAAGGGCTGGCTTCCCAAGGATAGGGGATGCAAGTTTAAAAACAAGCATGACATGATTTAAAGGAACAATTTAGTATAAACCTACATTGCAAATCGGATCATGACAAAAAAATATTTTGGGGTGTGAATTTGAAAAAAAAAAAAAAGAAAAAGAATCATTTTTTCTAGACGTAAGTAATAATGTTTCAATTTTCAGCCCTCGAGCCCCATTAGTGTGGCCTGTATGTGTCATTCATACATACATACACATCCAACCAGACTTACTTGAAAACTCGAAAAACCTATGTTGACAGTTTCAAATAAAATGAAAGAAAGACTAATGAGAAATTAATAATCTTAATAATGCTTCATCTAATAGATTTGGACAACTTAAAGACTTATGTCAAATCCTAAAAGATGCAAACAAGCAATAAAAATGAGATGAAAGATAAACTAGTCAAAAATAATGACAATGCTTTAAACAAGAAATTTGCATGGCTCAAAGCTATCATGCCTACTACTATTTAGACGATAAACATATGATGAAAGACTTGAAAAAAAAATTAATAGAAATGACAATATGTCATACAAGAAATTCAGATAACTCAAGAATATTATGTCAATCAAGAGTAAACTATCAATAGAAATAAGATGAAAGAAATACTTGTCAAAAATTGATAATATAATAATGCTTCATCTGGGAAGTTTGGGTGGCTTAGAATTATGTTTGCGATTTGTTTTATAATTATATAAATTACAATTTATTTATACCAAACTGTTTTAGTTACAAGACATTATCATGTCATCAAGCTAGCAGTGTAATTGTGATATTTGGGTCCAAGGCAAAACAAGATCAAAAGAAAAGGGTGTTGCCCATAAACCAGTACATCCAAATAAGCTTTCATCCTGGATAATTTCAAATTCATTTTATGATTCTTAATCACTATAAACAGCTTTACCAATTTTTGTCAAAATTTCTCAGACAAGATGTTGTTATTATTATACATTGATTCTTTCCAATCAATCTTTACCGACATATCTAACCAAAGAATTCAACAATTATTTTCCACTAAGCTTATATATAAGAAACCCCATTAAGCATTCCTTTTGACACTAACAGGACATTACCAATTGTGACTGGCACCAGAAGAAAGCTGAAGGGTACAGTTGCCAAATATTTTGATAAAAATGCATAAATGTATATTTGTATGTCAGTATAAATTTTCCAAGTTTCAAGTCATAGTATTGCACCAAGGAAGATGAAATTTGGTATATATCTTTTTCATGCGAAGTTCATAAGCTATATGACAGTGTACATGAGTGGATCAAAATGTCTTCGCTTTTCTTTCAAATTTATTAGATTTTTGTTCATTTTAATATTATTTTCAAATTGATTTGTTTATTTACATTAACCTATGCACGGCAGGTTACTTCTGAAAGCCTATAATGTAAAAATCTTTGGGGATTGGGTAAGAATTTTGGGCTCTTCAGGAGGCAATACAAGGAATGGCATCTGACAATTAGTCAAATAGGATAACAAACTAGAATTATATTTCAAATAAAATACTTCAGAAAAGAGAATGTGGTGGGGAAGGATTCGTACTGCACTTGAAGTCCGACAAGATGGCCACATACTGCCCAAAAGGCATTAGACTTGATGGCGTGAGAGATATATGAGGAAATAGATAGACAACAGTTTTTACACTCTTATTGCTAACATTACTGGCAGAAGGAGACAGTAGAATTTATTAATAACAGAATTGTCTTTTTACATATATATGTAATACTGTATGGGTTAGGTTTGCCCCCAGCTGGATGCAAAACTAAATAATTTTCAAGATTTCCATTTTATATAATTGTTTTGATTAATGACACTTATGAATATGAGGATATAATTATGAATATATACATGAGGAATTTCAGCATACTGACTGACATCAACAGAAATGATGTCAAAACAAACCGTTTCTCAAGCAAAGATTGAAAAATAAGTAAAAACTTATGAAGAGGCAGTCATTACTAAAAATGGACAATAGAGACATTTTGATTCCTATGTACATATTTGTTCTGAAAAGTAATGAGATCTTTCAGTAATATGGCTTGACCAAAGGCTGTAGTGGAATGATCAAGGAATACATCTCCCATGTTGAGTAGTATGGTAATTAAATGAAAACAGCGCACTTTGCTAGTTATGTGGCTTTGGCCAGGGAATTTATACAAAGTGATCAGTAGGTCTTCCCTATCAAACAGATAAACAGAGGAAGAAGAGACAATATTTATGCTCAGTCCTGGTCTTTCGAACCCAAGCATCTTCAAAGCACTGGGTGGGGCACTACAATCACATTGTTGAAATAAAGAAAACTCATCCTTCATTCGACCTCTCATTCTCTTTCCATTCCATATACAAATAGAGTGAGAACTCTCAATTATAACCAAAGCAAATTGAGTTGTAACTTTTCTACCATCCTAATACTTGACTAGAGATCACTGGCTGTTCTATGACTTTAAAAAAAAAAAAATACTACAATAATCAAAGAAGATTTTTGTTCTTCTCGGCCAGTCATAATGATTGTGTCACATCATCATTAGAATATCTAAAAAAAGTGATGAAGATTCTTAATTGTTTTACTGAAAACTAGCCAACAGAAATTCCACAGGTGTTGACAACTGAGATTATCCATTATCACATGCCTCTATTCTTCTCTCAACCTTTTGTATCTCCTTATTCCCTTATCCTTTCCAATCTTCATTTCCTGTCAATGAGTTTATCTAGATGTTATACAAACATGGATTAGTTTCATATGTAAAAGAAAAGAATAAGGGATACACAAATATATTCTACTGCATCCCTTTCTTCTTTTGCTCTAATACTTCATAAAGAATTTCAACGTGCAGTAAACCCTCGCTTTAACAAACCCTGATATGACAGATTTTAGCTTTAATGAACTCGTGGATCCATAGTGACTGATTTTGAGTTAATTGAACAAAGTTCAATAAATGTGAGAACCAATTGATTGTTTATTTGATATTTAACAGATCTGTACATAACATTAATCACTTTCATGAAGAGGTTGAAAATAGATGGATGGGCAACTGAACTGCCTTTGGATTCACCAAACAATATTCGTTTAATATGACAAACTACCAGACTGACTTTTTACACCTTTCCATCCCTACTGCTTCAATGTCTTTTGAAATCCAGTCGGCCAGCCGGTTTCTCTTTCATATCCATTTCTTCTCCCTCTCAAAATATGAGTATATATTTGGTTTCCTTTTTCACCTGTTTGTCTCCAGTTTTCTTACCTTCTACCTTTCCTCCATTACAGCCTCTTCTGTTGCATCATCCCATGGGTGTTTGCTGGAGGGTGCAAATGGGGCATTTGCCAACCCATGGATCAAGCCTTCTCACAGAGTGCAAGGGGGTTTGAATGTTGGAATCTTATAGAGAGATCATTGGATTACTATGAACATTGAGAGCTAAGTACATCCAGATAAGATACTCTCAAGTCTTTTACCTGATAACCAACACCTGGATATATCTTTTCATTTGCAAGCGTAATGGTTGAACATACAACCAAGCCAAATAATAATATCAATTTTGTTGGTATTAAATATCTCTCAGTCCATTTTAAAATATAAAGGATCAAAAAAATTACTGAACTTGCTTGCTTTCAATCGAAAAATGCAAAAGGCCTATTTAGGGGAGGAATTTCCAGGCACGGCATGAGGGTTCTGTTAGAGAAAGACGCAGCATGGGTTTTTTCGCTAGGAAAAGATTTTTTTCATGATATGAATGCATTAGTAATACTGTTAAATATCAATGATACAGAAAGTGGAGTATCAGTTAAACATTTGAGAAATAACAGGCTTGAACCTCCGCATTGTGACAAATCTCAGCTGAGATTACAAGTCAAGGCTAAAAGATGTTAATCTTGAACTTTAGTTTTATCATGTAAAGAACAAAATCCTGACCCTAATCTATATTTAGTTCCTAATAGACAACCCTGTGACCCATTGGGTCACTAAACAGCGTGAGTGCAAACTCAGTCCTCACAATATTATTTTTCTGTTGCAAATCACAGACTTGCATTCTCAAAGTTGGTACATTAAAGGAAAATTTTACTACAATACATCTGGACATAACACACCGTTTTGGCTTTGAGGTCATATACAGATGAACAGAAACAGACTTTTTTTTCCATACATAGATAATTTGGAATATCAGTCACAGTCACTTTCACCTTTGATGTAGAATCGATCCAAAAAAAAAAAAAAAAGGAAAAAATCAAGAGCTTGTTAGAGAAATGGCTTCAATTATAAATTTTTTGTTTCCAATGATGACGCACAACTTCCATCATCTTGAATGTCAATGTTGTATTAAAATCATGTGAAATAACATTAAGATGGCCTGCAGTGTAAACAAACTGACATTACTCATTCTCAGTACTAAAGGCCCTAAAAAGTATACTGTGGGTGAGTGGACATATATATATATATATATATATATATATATATATATATATACCTACATTTGACCCAGATGCAAAGTGTGTAGGAAGAAATCAAGTTCATTTGCCAAGTGGGTCACATGGGCAGCCTTCCATGACTTTTGTCTTATCTAATCTTCTTTTGAGTCGTCTCTACTCGGAGATCTGTAGAAGTTGCACGCTGTTAACTCTATTCTTAATATCTTAAGTAATCAAACTAGTATCAGGGCTGGATTAGGGCAAATTGATACCCGTAATACAGCCCCCAAATAGCATTTTATATTTGTGGATAATAGAAATTTGCATTGCAGTGATCTTGGAGAATAGTGTTCTGTTGACCACAAGTGAATTTTTTTCTTATTTTTTGGTTTTTGCTTTTATTTCTTTATAATGTCATCAGAACATGAAATTCTATTTTACCAAATTCGTTGCATCCATCAGCATGATTGAGTACAAACATACACTGCTAATTATCAGAGACTGTCACCAAATTGCAAATATAGGTTTCTTCAGTGAGCAAGTTGGTCTGGCTGACTGGCTAACTAAGTATTTTTGTGTCACACATCAGGAGGGCTGAAATTTTAAACATTTACTTTTTATTATGTCAGGAAAAATTTTTTTTTTCTGTTTTCTGATAATTCCCCCATAAAAACCTATTCAGGGGGCTCAATTTGCAATGTAAGTTTATGCTAATTTGATCCCCTAATTTATGACTGGGGTTGTTTTCGGAAATTCAAATTTTTTAGTGATTATGGCCAAACAAAAAGTAAGAGACATAACTTATGCATTGATTGCCCCTTTTCCCCAATCTTTTAATGGATTATACCCAACACGACAAGCAACCAAAAATCGTTGGTCACGAAATGGTTTTTATTGGGTTACTAGATAGTGTGTGAATTATTTGACTAGTATTTCTTTCATCTGAATTATAATAATTGAAAAATGAATAACAATAGACAACGCTTCATATAAAGAGATTGAAAAAAATATTACAATCCCGACAAATACCAAGTTTTTCTAAGCAGCATTGGAAACCAAAAATAAATGAGAAATGAAAGATAAAGAGAGAAAAAAAGATGAGGAATTGTTTTCCCGCATAATTACTATGACAACAGCAGTAGTAGTGATGATGTAGATGTGGACACAGAGTAAAACCTTGCATAACCCCCTTCCTCTCTTTCTGTTTGCTTGAGCATGACAAAAACCAACCATCAAACTGATAAAAAAGAGACATGAGCTTTTAAATTGCAAGATTATTCATCTATTTTTTTCTTTCATCTGGGCAAAAACAAAGAGCAAAGAGGAGAGAGGGACAGAGCAAAGAGGGTGGGAAAAAGGTTTAGTTACTCACCTGACCCATGACTTGAATGCATTACTTGTTCTTTTGAAGAGGTAACCTTCCATTTTGTTATCACTGTCATCCGCCTGGAAGGGAGCATTGAGAGCCGATTCCTGATAAAAGACCAGCAGAAAAAAAAAAATATTATAAGACTTGTGTGGATTTGTGTTTCAACAAGCCATGAGGCAAGGGGAGTAGATATCTTCAAGGTAAAACCCTTATCAATATGTACATTTAAGAGAAAGGTGAGACATGAAAGCTGGAAGTAAGAAGAGAATAATGTGTTTACAGACAATATACATCGTGATCCGACACAAACTATGTTCCAAAGACATAGATTGCTAATAAGCAAACAATATTTCTAACCCAAGATTGTCAGGAGAACCTTTCTCTGGTCCCCGTAAATAGGAGAAACAATGAGAAGCAAAGGGAATGTTGTTTGAAAAGCCTTAATACAGAGGTTTGCAGTGATTAATTAAATCATTTAGAGTTAGGGGTAAGGTTAGTGCAATTCATTGATTAGAGCAATTGTCACTGGTAATAAATAACAGCTTTTCTTTACTTCCCATTGTTTCACATATTTTAATTTTTTTACCACAACCCCTTTTTCTAGCATTAGTTATTGAATCTGAAAATAAGATGCAAACATAACTTGGTTTTGTTTTTGGGTTGCATTCTCAATATTTTTTTTACTTATTCAGCATTTTAATTACTTGAAACGCGCAAGTAAAAATATGAAGTAAAAGAAATCATTATCATGATACAACATAAAACCTAACGGAATACATCACACCTTCAGAGGTACCAAATTGAAATATTATTTTTTAAAAATGAATCACAAATATTTAGTATCTTCATTGTAAAATGAATTTTTATATATTTTAATCACTCATATATATATATATATATATATATATGTTTTTCATATTAGTAGGGAATACATAGTGCTCCATATTTTAGAAATGGTTCATGGAAAGTAATTGATTATTCAATAAAACAGAGCCTGAAATAATTAATAATTTTATCATATGAGCTAGCTGCACACTATAACTTGGCCTATAGTATGCTACTCAAGTAATAAAATTGTTATATATATATATATATATATATATATATATATATATATATATATATATTTATTTATACTCACACATATAAAGAGATTTAACTTTATCAAAAGGTGGAAATCAGTCACAAAATCATACCCAAATTTAAATTTTCAAATATATATATGCATCAGTGTATGCATGTACATGGAGCTACCCAAAAGTTTAGGGAAATTGAAAGGTGTCTGAACAGGAGGGAGCACAGATTTTAGACACTTCTTTGTGAGATTGGTGTATAAATGGGGGGCAATTTTGAAAGAAACAATGGAAACTAAGTGTAGGGGAAACTAATTTTTCCTGGGTCAAGTTCCCTGAACTTTTGGGTAGAACCTTGTACATCTGTCACTAATATGTTCTAACAACTCATCCTAATACACAAGATATATAACAATATCTGCATGAAAGTTGTGTCAGATGCCTGTGCCATTTAGAGAAAACAGCTGCACCGTAAAGAGGAAAACAAAATATGATATAATAAAAAAAAAATCATGATTTTACACTCCTGGGAGATGATTAATTCACAGAGCAACAGACTGGTGTAGATTCTCTACCACGGTGGTTCTCATAGTCCCAGATAACATTCCTACTCTCGCGATCCCAGGTTTCCTCAATTCTTTGAATTGTTATCTAGTAATTTTTTTTAACATTCTCCCCCTGGCTAAAATTCCTCTGTTGGGAGCCAAGCTCCTCTAGTTTGTGAATCACTGTTCCAACAGACCCTCCACTCAATTATGACTAGGAAAATAAGATACTCTTTTTCCTCAAAGTCGATCTCATACAATCAAAAATAAATGTTTTGTATGAATTGGATATAACTTCTGGTATTAAATAGACAATATGGAAAGCAAAATTTGTTAAAAATGAAACAATTTATTACATAAACAGGTTTTGTCATGTTACCGACTTCATCAGAATGCAAGGAAACTACAAGTTATTCTTACAGTGTTCAAGCTATCAAGAGGTTATCAACTTGGGGAGGTCATTAATCTAAATCATCCAAAATGGTTTTAAGGATGACAAGAAAATCCGGGATGAAGTAAAACATGCTAATGTTATCAACCTCCATTTTTAAGAGGTAGTTTTGCTTTCCACACAATTTTTAAAAATTTAAATCCATCCTTTCAGATAGATTGAATCATATCCAAACACTGATCTGGGTACCATTTTCAAGAAATTAAATGAATTCCATCCAGATAAACTATTTCAAAATTGCTCCCTGAATGATATATCATGGAAAAATTTGCTGGGCGAAAAAAAAAAAAAAAAAGAAAAGAAAAAGACAACCCCCTACCCCCTCTCTGTTTATGAACAAAGTATTTATACATTTCTTCACAAGGACAATCTGACACAAGGTCAGGTTTAATGTAGGACCCCCACATGAGTACATGTGGGTGGCAATAGAGATTGTATAGTTCTCTCAGCACTTATCCTTTGGCATATCTCAGGGCACTGACTGACACTACCCTACATTGGGGGCAGTTCCCTGAATGAAAGAGAAGGGGAACAATGTCTTATGTCTGAATTCAAAGCCGAAATGGAGAGGAGTTTGCTCAACGAACAAGTAATATTTTGACAATTTTGTTCACTTGTATCAACAAAGCAAAAAACACCACATACAGAGGTCCCACTCGAAAAGGTTTTTTCTCATAAATGGCCAACCTGCATATACAACTGATTTTGCTTGGTTAGAACAACTTGCCATGTTGATTCCTCATGAATGGCAACCCTTTCATACAGGGAAAGTGAATACTTTTTCAGAGCAGAAACCCTCATTTTGAGCTACTTAGAAGGTAAAGATATCTAAGTCTTGCTTCTAATATCCTCATTATGACATAATGTGTCACACAAACTGATCATTTACCACCTCCAATGCATGTATAATGCAAGTTGTGATTGCATTGTACACAAAAATAAAATATATTCATGCTTTTTTTCATACACAAAAACACAAATTAAACTGTATAGATATAAGTCTAGTAGAATCCATTAACCTACAAAGAAGTTTGCTGGTTAAACATCAATAATTGTCATGGTGCAACATGAGAGTCAAAACTGTGTGCAATCATTGACAGGGGTTGGATACAGCAAAGTGATTCAATCAGAAATAGGTCAGAATCCTCCCCCCCAACTACCATTTTGAATTTGAATGGGTGGGCTGGGGGGCATCCTTTCAAATTCAAAATGTTATGTAGAAGATAAAAACCAAACCAGGTCATGATGGTAGATCATTGACACAAGAGAAGAGACTGGGTCTTGTGAATGGTATGAGAAAACAGGATGTATATGTGGGGGTGGGCTCTGTAAGTTTCTCCTTGCCTGACCCACAACATCTATGACTCACCAAGATTTGGGCTTATTAACCTATTCACTGTCACTGATGAGATAACTCTGGCTTATAATAGTGCGTTATTCTTTCACAAAGATAGTGGCATCTCCTTGTAAAAATGAAGGAAACATGCCTTCTTGGTGACATGACAACTAGTGAATGTCTGCACAACTTTTCACTTATGCACAGATTACAATTCTGTATGAATTGTCCTTAACTTGTTTGCTGCCATGGACAATATAACTTTGTCTCAGTAGGTTGCCAGTCCAATGATATGGATGAGAAAAACCATTACAGAAGTTATATTAAATAATATAGGATATGGATTAATTGAAGAATCATTATTACAGTTATTTGAAAATGTCAACACAAGTTTCTTTATTTCTATTATTATTCGGACAATCCTCATCTTGGTTGTTTTTCATACAACGTTTTGGCCGTTGTACTCTACGGCCTTCATCAGGTATCATCAGGTCGGTGTGGGGAAGTAACGAATAATAATAGAAATAATAATAATACCTCATCTCAAAAATTCAGAGATATACTAACAAGTTTCTTTATTTTCTAAGTTGGTCTAGCTGGCTATGTATGTATGTATGTATGTATGTAACACACATCCAGACCACATTTACTTATTATGTCTAGAAAAAACTTGTTATTCGAAAATTCCCCACACCCAATTAGATTTTTTTGTGATGGGTTGAATTTGCAATGTAAGTTTATGCTCAATTGGTCCATCAGCATTTGCATTTGTTTCTTTTGAAAATTTAGATTTTATCAAGTGATCACACTGCCCAACAGATGTTGAGAGAGGTAACTTATTCATGGATCACCCCCTTTTCTAATTTTTCAATTGATCACCCGAACAAGAGATTTTGGTCATATGACAGTTCCCATTGAGTGACTAACCTGACACATGATTATCTTCATCAGAGAGCCGATCATTATCCATCTGGATTTTTACGGGAAAATTGTTATATGCAACCAAGACATGCAAGTTTCATGAAAGTGATCAGTCTTCAAGAAACTAGTAGAGTTATACAGGCAATTAGCAGTACTGGACTTTAAGGTGTGTGGAGCAGCCTGCGATGATTGCATGTAAAATGAATTCCCGTCAGTTGTACAAAACTATGGCTTTGATCTATATCAAAAATTTTTATCATAAAAGGTATGCCAGACTTCTTGATTGTGAGCATTGTGGAGACAGTACTTGTCTAGTTTGTTGCACCATCTTATTTTTTGCCGGTCACTATTTCACATATGATCTCTGGGACCCAAGTTGTGATGTTAAGTGCTTGTCAGACATTTTTGCAATATGACCATCCCATTGCCATTTGAGTTTTCCAATGGTTTCTATGATATCACTGATCTGTATTTGTTTTCTATTATCCTGTGTTGTCTTGTGATCTCCCCAAGTGATGTTGAGAAATATTCTCTCCTGGTCATGTTGCATAGCTCTGTTTGAGGGCCCATCTTTTGATTGAGTCCATGTTTCACTGGCTTAAATACCAACCAATTTACAGTGAGACATACATAATTACCTCAGCTACCACAGCAGGATTTACCAAGTTCAACTATGGCTTTAAAGTGGTGCACTCAGTAAGGACTGAACTCAGTACACTGGTGAATTGATCAGAAAGACAAGTTTACTAACCAACATGCTACCATAGGCACTCTAAAGAGTTATTTACAAAGCTTAACTTAGTCTGGCAGAAGGTCACAATAGCAAAACACTTAGTGAGGATTTAGCTTGAATTTTTATTAGATCAAGCATTAATTATAACTACTATAATTTTTTTGTCTACTATTTCTTTTCTTTTAATTTTAGTTGTTTTACATGGTAATTACTCAGACAAACTCTACGAACACTGGTATTATACAATAGACCCGAAGAAGAAATTGAGATTTCCTAGTATAAATCTTGTCGGATGTTTATTCTTTATTCCTGATTTGTACTACTTATTCAACTGGGAGTTGCTATAAAAAGCAATAGGAATAAGTTAAAAGAAATACTAATAAAAAATTGATATTGATTGACAATGATTTATCAAAGAAATTCCAATACTAATACAGAGAACAGTAGTTTTGCAATACTGTATATGCCGGACTATAAGACAAATGGTATACAATGATACTTGGAGAGTATAGCAACCTTTCATTTTGTTTTATGGTGAAATCTGTGTCATTTAAAAAGGTGAAATGCACTTGTAATTTTGCAAACATTGGAAGAGAATTGTAGGGTTACTCAAGTCGGCAAACTAACCCCCAACCTATACAAACCCCTCCCTCCAAACTATTCTGTCAGATAATCTTTCACTTCCTCAATATCACCGAAGTATTGGGCTCTTGTACTTCTCAAATTTATCACTGAGTGTCCTTCAATTTCTGTGGGAACTAACGGGTACCTATCTCTACCCACCGAGGGAGTCCTGTTCAGGACGTTGCCACCCACTCAAATGCATCATATCCTTAACCTTGAAAAAACAAGAGGAAAGTGCCCCACTCCAAAGAGTAAAATCTTTCCAACCACCCTAAAAAACAAAGGAAGAAAATGAAAATGAAAAAGAAAAAGAAAAAATTAGATATAGAAAAGACGAGAGAAAAAAAAAAGAGAAAGAAATGTCATGTCACCTATATATCGGTTAAAGAGGAAAGAGAGTCTTGTCTCAAACAAAACCTTTTTAGGACAAGTGATTTTGCTGTTTTCATTTATTTTTCTTACAGGGAGGCTAATAAACATTCACACATAAGAAGGCAGTCTTTAAAAATAACAAAATTAGATTAGAGTCAAACTAGTGAAAAATTAATACAAGTATACCTTGATTAGTGCGGTTTCTACATTCCAAAATTTTCTGTAATGCTCAACATCTAATTATAATTTTTTGTTTTTTTTAGCATTTACTTACATTAATTAGTACAGCGATACCCAAACCGTACTACATGAAAACACACACTAATCAAAACTGCAATATTCAAGGTAATAATAATAATAATAATATTTTAAGTAGCGTTCAGTCAAGAGAGATCATTGGTCAAGGGTGGGGTAGCTGTTGAAAGCATTGGTGCAGGAAGGAAAGAAAGCATGAAAGTGAAGGCGTTTATGTTTGAATGTGTAAGTTTTTGGGTGATGATAAGGATGAATAAACAAATAACATCTGCTGAAATACTGGCAGAAAGCACGCTAAGAATTTTCAAGGTTGCAGAAAATGTAGAAAGAAAATGTGTCCACCCACAAACAGCTCCTCAAAGGTTTCTAAAGTTCTCATGACAAAAAGGAGGAAAAAACCTTGAAAATAACGACAATGACACATTTCATTTTTCTGTTTCATGAGGACAGTGTTGCCAAAATGCTTTATACACTGAACTAAGTGCATTTCTTGTCTTGGCAGCTCAAAGATTCAACATTTAGCACTATTTTAGCCATTTTAGCTATTGAAAATAGCCACAACAAAGCTAATTGTGCTTTTTAGTTTTTTTTGCACTTTTTGAGATCAATTTAGCGTGAAAAAATTTTTTGAGTTGGCTACACTGCTCCAGTACCTAAGGTTTTTCTCTAGAGCTGGCTATCTTTCTTATAAATACTTTGTTTGCAAATAGAGCAATAAAATGAAATACTGTCAGCATGACACCAATATCTGCATTATGCTTGGATGTTTAAATGAATGATCATCGATATATAGTAATATGGAAAAGGTATCTGGCTATTTTGAATATCTTGTAAAGCAGTTTTGATGTAGTTTGGTAACCAATAAAAGGAGACCTTACTGCACATTAATGAACATAAACTATCCCATGAGTTGACTCAGTCTGCAATGAGACTCCACTGAATGAGTTTGTGTACTGAGGGACAGTTGCATTCATAATGACCAAGCCTGTCACATTCTTCATATCTCATGCAGGCTTGGGGGGGGGGGCAAAAATTGTATCACCCAGATTTGCCTCCTTGCGACTTCTGATAAGAGGTTTCCAAACTATGGACAATATTAAAGAGAATGCAGCAAATGGTGATACCAAAAGAGGACTTCGCAGACTGAAAAATGGAAGGGATGCTAGGATAATCCCTGAGGTAGTACTTTGAAGTGAACTAAGGCAGCATTGCCCTAGGTAGGCCATTTATTCATTTATAGTAAATGGCATGATACTTTCCAGACACCTCATAAAGATTATTACATTTGCACTAAAAATGATGCATCAAGTATCTCAGAAGTCTGATAAAGGGCACATACATTTTTCCAGATGCTCTGTACATTATATTTGGATTGATCAATAACTTAATTAAACTAAGATGAAATCAGTCAGCAATGGTCTTCAGAAAAGTCCTATGATTCCATGATTATATTTCATAGTGTACAGAATAACTGAGAAAAAAAAATCTCCCTGTTTTCTATTTGTGAAGATGTGACTCTATTTTGAGCCAATATTTAGCCTTTACTACCATAGACAATAGTTATTCGATAGATATTCCCTACAAAAATGTAGGGATATTTTTTTGACCGTGTTTTCTCATGAAATATTTTTAATGACATTAAATTTTTTTAAGAACAAAATCAATCTTATTGTATGCTTCTAAAATATTGAGTATAACACCAGAACCTCATAGAAACCAAACAGTAGCTGAAATGTAGTGTCTCAGGAGACTGCTGATAATATCATAAAGAGATAAGGACATGAATGAGGCAGTACTCCAACACACACATAAAAAGATCATTATTGAGAGCATTAAATGAGAGAAAACTCACTGGACCATGCCATCAGAAAGGGAAAAATAGAATTCTTTACATTGCAAAGCCGTATGGGTTGGAAGCGTGGAAGAGGAAGACAAAGAAGAAAATACACGGATGACGTGAAAGAATAAACAAAACTAAGTATATGAGACATAATTGACGCTAAGAGGAACCATTGACGAGGACAGCCATGATTGCCCAAGTGTACAATGCACAAGACACTTGAAGAATTCTTATGTCACCAAATACAGTATAAGAGTAATTATTATTATATATGTCAGTTCTATGTTGTTATTCAACACCAATAAGAATTCATGATTCATGTACACAATTAGTGTGTGCACCAATACTTCAATTAACAAAATTAATGTCCCTTAGTCTTATTTTCGTTTTTTTTCACCTTACATTGTTAAAGAATTCATCGGTCACCCCAATGGAGCTAAAACATGGAACCTAACCAAGAGAAAGGCCTGCAAACTGAGAAATATGCAATGTGCGCATGAGAGAATCATGCTCAACCTTACATGGAGAGATCACAAGACAGCACAGTATATAAGGAAGAAAACAGGTGTTCGTGACATCATAGAAACTATTAAAAAACTCAAATGGCAATGGGCAGGCAATGTTGCAAGAATAAAAGACAACCGATAGACATCACGTCTCACAACATGGATCCCCAGAGATCACATAAGAAACCGAGGCCGACAGAACACAAGAAGATGGAGAGATGAACTTGATAGATTCAGGAAATACTGGCAATGCCCATGATAGGGAATTGTGGCAAATCCTGGGGAAGGTCTATGTCCAACGACAGACATTAAAAGACTGATGATGATGATGAGTCTTATTTTGCTATCAGAAACTTTGTTATAAGAGGAAGGTAAAACAGTTTTTATGCAGATATGATTTTAATCATTGAAAAAAAACCTACTTTTAAATGAAAATACGGCCTCTGAATATGGAAAACACCTTTTAAGAAAATCATACATAATTCTATCACCAAATATACACTTTCTTTAGCTTATGAAACAATAAAAAATGAACATAATACCACTGGTTCAATTTGATTTTTACTTTTCCATAAAAAAAAGCACTGAGGGTTGAGTGCCTTGCCTTCTTACTAACCTCTAATTCTCCCCCACAATTCAGTACTGCCATTACAGATCTTTCAATTTTCATACTTTGTTCAAAATTTAGATAATTTCTGAAAGTTGCTCTAAAGCACAAGTTATTCAACTGAGGCTTTTAGATAAGATCTTTGTTGTTAAAACCAGTTGTGTCAGTTGTAAAGCTTTACGCTCACTTGAATTTTGCAATGCAACTTTCATTTCATCAGATGATTCATTTAGGTTTTCACAGTTGACAGTGCAAGTCCAACAACACTTTTCTCTCCTCTTACTTTCTAATGATGTTGCTTTACGCTTACATGACAAGAGCAATGGTTTGAAAGAAGAAATATACTGTACTATTGTACAATGTAGCTGAGGCAAACATTCCTGAGCTCAAAAGCAAACCAATTGTGACTGTTTGACAAATTACTTTTCTCAGTGGATGAACATTGAGCAACAAGATGGTTTCTTAGAAGGAGGTTCAAATCTGATTAAGAAATTCCAGGTATGGGAAAGGAACAGGACTATTTTTTTTGTGACTTTGTCTCTAAAGCGGCTACAATCTTAAAATTTGTTACAACAGGGTTTCGTTCATAGAGAAAATGTAAAACGAGGTATTGGGGTGTATAATATAACTTTTCTGGGTCTAGCAACTTTGCATACACTTCTCATCGTCTTGGAATCTAAAACTCTTCTTTAAAAGAAATTATCACTATTGAAGACAAAGCTGGCAATAATGTCACATCTCATTTTTGACTTATGCAGAGTACTTGCGAACAAAAGGAGACACTTCCTCTCACTTCACCAAAATGACTAAAAAGATGCCTATCATATATGAAGATGAGAGTCTTCCTCAAACCAATAATTAACCTTCGTTACCGCAGAGTAAGAATGGCAACTGACCAACCAACTAGGAAGCTACAATGTCAGAAGTTCAGACGTCTGGTCAAGGGGATGACTTCACAGATAATGGATCAAGGGTGCGACAGAAAAGCCCAAGTCCTACAACCTGTCTGTCACAGAGGTGACCCACCCAGCCATCAACCGACACCTCCACCTTCCCAAAGCCATCTCACAGTACATATAGAAGATGAAATGAATTAAACAAAATACTACCATGGACTTGTAATAGCCTTCCTTATAATTCTTTTGGATACGACAGTGCTTTTCTTCTTTTTACCTCCTATGATATACTGTTTAATTGAAAAGTCCCCTCTACAATACCCATCTGGAAATTATTATGCTGTCCTGAATATATCGAGAATCATGCAGCCATGACATAACTTGGCAATTAATCAGCAGGGACCTTACTGCACATGCATGAACAGATACCAAGCTAGCAGATATCAGGATATGAGATATTGAAGAATGTTTTAATACAGCTTTCTATCTATTTTGATTACTTCAATCAACCAAGTCAGAGACGCACATGTATTTATTGTATCTGTCTGTCTGTCCACTGCATACACCCAAAAGTACTGAATGGATTTTAATTAAATTTGGAGGAAGGAATAGCAATGGGAAAAAGAAGAAATCGTTAAATTTTGGTGAGGAAAATTTTTAGATTGAGAGATATTCTTCCATATTTTCCCCCATATACTTATGCCTGTCTACACGATATCTCCAAAAGTCCCGACAGTGGCATTGGTAGAGGTACGTGTTCCAAGAGCTTTCTACTTTGAAATTGTAATGGTGTCAGACAGTTATTCTGTGACACCAATTGCACATGGTACTCTTTGTAAAGTATAGTATCATGTAAGGATTGATCTCAATTCCTTCAGTTCAGGTTTTATCAAAAACAAGGAATGTCAGGATAAAATTCTGTTCAACTGGTTTATTAAGTAGCACACTTATTTCTATAGTATTGTTCCTTTCTTTAGGGAAACCTTAATTGAAATATTGAAAAGAACGAGTTAAAGGAAAAAACATATCCTATCATACAGACAAAATGGTATAAAGGAGAGAAAAATGAAAGAACAGACAACATTTAAATCCAATCATTGTTTCTCACATTCTCAACAGAACTGAGTCATCTACAAACATACAAGATATTCAAAAGATTTTTCCTCTTAGCTTCACAGATTTTGTTAATTTCAATTTTTGATAAGGAACTGTTCCTAAAACCCACACGTACTCACAAACAGGATCAGTGCTATCATAATGGCAATGAGGCAGCCGCCTAAACGGCAGAAACTGACCTTTCAAAAAAAAAATTTCCAAGAAATAAAACAACTTAGACATAAATTTCAAGTCTCATCTAGGATGCATAAAACCCTTGTGCAAATGTTAAGTCTCATGCAGGGCACATGAAACCCTTGCGCCAGCACTGGTTTAACCGATTGATTTTGATAACATTATCTGTGATTATAATAAGCATTGTATTTGCTTGTTTTCTCAATGTCACTGTTTTTGTTTTTACCCAAACTTTGTTTGAATAAAAACTCGCTCAAATGGTTGCCTCCAGTACCCATTAATTTTAATGTCAAAGCATTTGTTATTTATAGAATTTAAGTTATAATTATTTGAATTTTGTAAGATGGGGTGTATTAATCATTATGCATGATATGGTTGCACTATTTTCTTCGTCTGGGTTAATTTATTCATAAAGTTTCATCTATGTACCCACTGGCCTTCATCAGGTATGGTTGGAATCACAGCTCAGAGAGCATGCGTGATTGGACTGGACAAGTTTTTCGTATTATTGGGATACTTTGAGTTGCCTCCTGTTCATTGGTTAATCTGTTTTGCTTTTTTTTCTAGTTTCTTATAAAGAGAGGTTCCTAATGTTGTTGATATCAATGTTCAGTCAGCTAATTGGTTCTTAGTTCAACAGAAGAAAGTACAAGCATTGTTTCTGTCAATAATCATAATCTCAAGTTATTCTCTGACAATAATTTGTACTTCATCCCATAAGGGCCCAGTGCCCACCCTGCTCCCTTCAAGTGAGGTCAGCCATGCCAGATTTGTATTTATTCACACATGGTGATACGAAACACATAGACGAGGAAAACATTCCGACCATATCATACATAATGATTACATTATGATTGTTTGTAAATAGGAAGAGAAAGAGATGTGAATGGAGAGCTGTTCTCAGGTCTCCTTTCCATAGCTGGTAAACCAGAATTAAAAAATTCAAATCAAAGTATGAAAGAGAAAGTCCTTCATTAAAAAAAAAAAAAGCTACACACAGAAGAAGCTGCTAATTATGATCTCTTCGGGATAGGGTCTTTCAGATAGCAATCACTGTCTGATAACATTAGGCAAAAGATCAGAACAATTTACAGTCATTGTTATTAGCAAAAAATAAAATATCAATATAAAATTTTCAATTCATTTTTTAAAAAGTATTCAGGACTGACAGATTTTGATAACATTATCAGTGAGAGTAATGAACTACCTCCACTGTGAATTGAAAAATTAAGCCCCGACTCTCCTGCCCCACAGGCAGCAGCTTTTCTTCACTATCTTTTCCTCTGCCTTTTGAAAAGTCACCACCCACTTTTCAACTGGTTGAGGCACAGTCAAAGCACCCACTCTAAAAGTAGGCTGGGGTAGGAGACGGAGGAGAGTGGCTGGAACTGGATTTTAGTATTTATATACCCGCAGATCTGCAATCACCACTTGAGTAGTTTCGTGGACAGAGAGACACTGAGGGCCCCAGCAGCTGATGAATAACAGAACAAACCTTTGGCTGAAGCCAAGATTCCGTTAAGAAAGTTGCCGGACACCTTAAAAAGAACAAAAAAAACTCATCCTGATTTTTCTGAGGCTTAAGCAGGGCCTCTCAAGCTGCTATCTTTTCAGATAGAATTTACAGAGAAATATATGTAACAGGTATGTGTAATTTATCAAATATCTTCTAAGGTTTACAGTTTTCTAGCTGTTTTTACTGTGCAAGAAAGCATGGCTTGGTCAACTAGTTACCACTTGGATTTTATTTTTTCATTAGATGAAGCACTGTCAGCAATTATTAATTTTTGACTTGTATTTCTTTCATCTTGATCATTGCAAATTACTTGGATGGTCAGTGTACAGCAACAAGTACACAGAAAGGGGTACATTAAAGGGTTAAATTGGATCTTCTGCCAGACATGAAAATTCTTGTAGCCCAAGTGTCAGAGCAGTTTTATGGAAAACAAGGCTTCGCAAGACAAAAATGATGCTAGTTCGAGTCTTACCGAGGGCTTATCCTTTAATTCCGATCCATGCTTTTCACTTATTGCCATATGATAAGCAACAAAAATGATGAAAGAAATGCTTGTGAAAAAATTAATAACTATTTTTATCTACCAATCAATCCAAACATTGTACCTATCTTTTCAATCTAGTCAAACAATCATATTACATACACACAGAGTAAGGGAATGTACACAGCTCAACCATAGAATTTATAATATTCGGTCCATTGTATGTTTTTATCTGTTACGGTGTCGTCATATCTTATGCATCTCAACTATTCATCTTTTGTCTTGTCTTATCTAGCTCTCCTTTTCAGTAAAAAAAATTGTTTCCCTCTTTATCTCCAATATTATAGATCAGTATGCAATTCAAAGCAATTAAGCACAATATATAAAAAAAAAAACCCCAAAAAACAGTTTGAAGATCATTCATTAAATATCTTGTTTGTTTTACATCAGCAAAATGCCTAAATTAATGCCAGATGAAAGTAATTACTGTATATGCTGGTATATGGTCATCTAATTTCACAAAAAAAGCTATGTAAATACAACAATGTGTCCAATGTGCTGGTACTATGACTAAAGGACTTTGATGAATTGCAGGGAGCGCCAGTTCTCGGTATACCCCTGTAAACCATTGGTCTTATAGTTCTGCATATATGGTAGATAGATATCAAGCATAAATCCATACAAAATATATTTATTTGCATGTATGCATGGTAGATAATGACTAAAATTATTTGAGCAAAAGTGGGGGAAATGGAAGAAGATTGTGTTGCACTAACCCTCCAATTGGGAAAGCCTTCTCAACTTGAAAATCAGCATTCAAAATCAAAAGCTCTTCACAGGGCTAAAACCTTAATCGCATATGTTAGTGTGAAATATGCCCCAATCTCTATGAGGCAGACTATTGTATATGTATATAATTCATAGACACATAAGGAAACATACATAATATATATGAATATGCATGCCCACATCATCAGCCGAATGATGTAGGCTCACACCCTACAGAAGGTCTGAGAATAAATACCTCTTCACCCAATCTGTGTTTTCCTCATTGTCTAGAAAAATTACGTCAGATATAAACTATCCTTCCATAATCATTATATATGTGGATACGACACACTTCTATACATATAAAAGTATTTGAATCATAAACGTGTATAACACAGATGCACATAGACACACACATATATATTAGCAGCAACCACTATAAGTCCACTGCTGGACAAAGGCCTTTCCCATCTCCTTTCATGATGATCGTGCAACCTCATCTCTCTCCCTTGTGTCTCGTCTTTTCCTCGTTAACCTCTTGCTCCACCTGTTGACCTTTCTTTTTGCTAAGTGCCCTGACCATCACCATTTTTATTGCTTGATTACTGGATATTCTTCACCCTCTCCTGGAATCATGTTGATATTTTTCTACTGATAAGAGTCATTCCTGTCATTGCTCCCTGTGTGGTACGAAGTTTGTTTTTGAGTGTTTTTTCAAGTTTGCAAGTCTTGCACCCCAACGTCATAAGTGGTATTATGCATTAACTGTATACTTGAAGTTTTAAGCATATTGGCAATTTACTTTCCAGTACGTCTTCATTTATACCAAAAGCTTTCAAACCAGTCATATGTGCCATCTTCATGTCTGTGGTCTTTCTTTAGGTTTATCACCTGATCTCGGTAGATGTATTCTTTAATCTCTTCACCCTTTCAGGCTTCATCCTCATGGTCTTTTTTGAGATTTTATCATAAAACATTACTTTGTTCTGTTCACCTTTAATCTTGTTTTTTATTTCTCTCTATCAAGATCACACAACATATTTTCTGCAGTTTCTGATATTAATGCAATATCATCAAAGTGCATTGAATTGTTCAAATATCTTCCGTCTATGTATTTTTATATCCATGTTTTCCTAGCCTGTTTTACAGAAGATGCTTTCAAGGCTTGCTGTAATGAGTTTTGGTGATATTATATACTTTTGTTTTTCTCTTTTTCCTATCATCTTTTTTGTGTCTTTAGGAATCCAATTATTGCAGTGCCATATTTATACATATTCTCAATTACTTTTGTATAATTTTTATTTGTACCTTGTTCTCACATTGTGTTAAAGACTGCAGTATGTTCTATTGAAGCCATAGCATTTTTATAGTCTACATAAGCCAAACAAAATGGTTGGTAGTATTTTGATATGTAATATAGATATTACCCCTTTAATTGCTATGATGTGGATTTCCATTATGGCATTCCCACAGTAAACTCAATGAAATTCCATTTCATTATGATTGATGGCAACTCAGTTCTATCTGTGAGTCAGGGCTTTCATCTTACAATGGATAAATTGCAATGGATTATCTTGCAATAGACAAGAGCTTTCATCTTGCAATAGACAAGAGCTTTCATCTTGCAATGGATAACTATTATTTTTCACAACCTTGGAAAGTTATTGAATCAATTGAGCCAAGCAGAGTTTGACACAACTGACATGATAGTGAAGAACTTGATGAAAACTTGTTATATTAGCAATGGTCTGTGAGATATGCTTGCTGACCATTAATCTATAGTAAGCAGTGTATACAACTTTTCTTTGCAAGAGAATATCCAATGGGCCAAATGAGAGAAAATTGGGAAAATAACATCTAAAATGTAAATGTGAAGGGAAAATGGCTAGAAATGTAATGTATTTCTTGTTGAAATTGTAGGTTGTGGTTTACTAGTCATTTCAACATCAACATATTTGAGGATTTTAATAAACCAGATAAGAGATATATAACTAAGTTCACAAATCCTGCATTGACTGAATCCACCAGGATGTGGCAAGCTTATCATATGCTACATGATTGATCGTACGGTGGTATTGAGAGATATTGCAAGGGTGACTTGGGAATAATGTTCCAGCTTGAGTCCCAAGTTATCATCTGATGAAAACTTTGTTCAGAGCAGTGTGTGTGGCCAAAATATACAACATAGCTCACCAGAAAATAGTGGCAATTGGTGAGCTATAATTATCTACTACTGTCCCCCCTAAAAAACAACATGACAATACAATTGTCATGGAAGGAGTTGGGAAAGGTCTTAATCTAGAAGTGGACCTGAAATGGCTGATAATGATAATATATTACATGTACATACGGGCAAAAATACGCAAATAAAATAGACGTAACACATAAAACAGACAAGATTTTTATCAAGTTTTTGCATAAATAAATAAAATCTTTCTTCTCTACCAAAAATCCAAGTAATATAACACACACACGACGCATAAACATGGTTAGATGCAGTGATTAATAAGGTGACCTCAAAAGCCATTGTTAGAGAATTTAATGGACCAGTGGGTGTTTGTGACAGACTAACAACAACATAGCAAATATCTATCTTTGCTTAAATCTTTTTATGTCTATAGTTTATTTATCCACCCAGAAAGTGTGCTGAGCCTTGTCAAATATATACAAAAAAACAAACAAAGACGCATTGCTATCAGCCCTGACCACCCTCCATCAGCCTCAACACTAATTACGTCATTCTTTCTTTGGGAAACAAAAGACAAGAAAATTGAGTCAAGCCATTTTTTCAGCAGCCGCCTCAAAAATGAAAAAATTTTTCAAGTTGTTTTTAAAAGAATTTTTGAAGGACAGATACTGATGGGAAATTGGCATTCTTCAAAGGAACCAAAATCCGATGTGAGGCATCATGAGAATTGTTTTGTAGTCAGGTTTTGCTTGTTCTACTTTTGCCCATTCAGTTGCTGTGTAAGATATATCTATATACTAACTTGCATATACACATCTTGATTAGACGTACACAAAAATTATATATGAATAAATTCAGATACGCACACAAGCATATATATGAGAGAGAGTAGGCCTTTGTATACATTAATTTATATACATGTTATCATTTTATTCTAGTGAGTGCTTTACCTTAAGTATGAGAACAACCACATATACAAGATTTGCATTTGTATATTGATTACATATGTATGTGTGTGTGTGTGTGTGTGTGTATATATACATATACATACATACACACACATACAAAACAATATATAGCACAAATTTTTTTGGTGTCATGTTTCTGACTGTAACAATGTGAATGTATATACTCACACAACTATATACATACACTAATATATAACAAACTTTTTATGCTATACATTGTTGTTATATATATATATATATATATATATATATATATAAGCTGTGTATGAGTACAAAAAAAGTATTATGTTCCTGATTATAACTGGGTGATGTCCTCAAGAACAAATTGTGTCATTTATTGTTTCTCAACTGAAAGAAATTATATTATGCTCTAAAGAGTCATAATAGTAATATATTTTCATGGATTGCCACCTTCTAACTGTCCCCAGAGATAAAATGTCTCACTTTACAGGTTAAAAAATTTTGATGGGCCTTTGTACTTTTGCAGTTTTGATAATTCTGATTGCTTTCAGATTATTTGATGTTTAAACTTAATCTAACTTGATGGGAACAAATTTTGAAATAATCATGTGTACGAAAATATCTTTCTTAATACATAGATATATATGTATATACAATACATAGATATATATGTATATATGTCTAGAAAGCTTTACAGCTTTGAACACTAACATCAAAAAAACTTTTTCAGTAGATTTTTTGTGTCACTTCAGTCACCCATTTCTCAATATCTGTCAACGCAATTTATGTAATCTCCAAAAGTCTTTTTTTTTCCCCTTTGTTTTCCTTATAATTTGTTATTATTGTACATTGTATAAATTGTCTCGTTGGGATCATCCGCTGTTTACTGTATATATATATATATATATATATATATATATATATATATATATATATATTTATGTGTGTGTGTGCATGAGGTCTGTCTGGAAAGTATCCAAACATTTTGAATATCTCAAGAACTGGTTGTGCAGCCTTGACAAAACTTGGCCACCAATCAGGACACTTCACTGAGCATGCATGAATATAATTTTCTATGCAGTTACTCATTTGGCTGCACACTCCATTTAGTGAGCTTGTGTACAGAGTGACTTTTGCATTCATAACAATTGAAGAAGTCATTTTTTTTACATCTCATGTAGGTTTTCTTGGAGAAGCATTGCATCACTAAGGTCCTTTAGCCCCATCCCACAACTCACAAGATATGGATCCCTATGACTTCTTGCTTTTCACCTTTGAAGGTGGGGGGGCATTTTTGGACTGTGGACGAGATTAAGGAGAACACAACAAAACAGCTGATTGCAATCCTGAAAGAGGACTTTATAGACTGTTTTGTGCAGTGGGAAGGTGGCTGGGATTTGCATGCTACTATCAAATGGCTGGATACATATTTTCGTTACATATTTTGTCTGAAGGTATAAATAGCTTGGATATAACATAACTGTTAGGAAATAGAAATGGCAAATAGAGTTTAATTTTCAACCAATGACATTCATGTTCACCTTGAGCAAATACCCTAAGTAAAAAGCATGAATCAAGTTCTCCCTGCCATTCATCTCATTGCCAGATATCTTGAGAAAATATCTCGTCACTGGCATTCCATGATGGTGGATTGGAAAAGAGAGCAGGTGATTGAACACCTGGGTGAACCACTCTGCCATAACTACATTACCCTTCCAAGCAGAAGAAATAAAAAAAATTACTTTACAGTTAACTTAGAGAGGAACCAATAAGATAATAGTCGTATTGTTTCAAGTGGAGAATTTTTGTACGGTTTATCACTTTTTGATTAGAATGGAAACTATTTTAGAAATGGTCTGTAATTTTGAGAAGAGTCATTATCATTCCAACATTTGTTTGGACTCTTGATCTCATTATTTGTATTGCTTTTGTTGTTACCAAAATGTTTTGGACAATCGATTCTACAGCTACCTTCTAGAATTCTGAGACAAGTCATCATTATTCCATGGATTGTTCAGGACTATTGATCTTATTTGAGATGTTGTTACTACACTGTTTCAGATGATTCTGCAGCTTTCTTCCGTGTACAATAAGTATAGAAAGTATGTGACAGGGGTCTCCTTTGCATAACACGTGGGTTCAATAAGTATTTTTGTCAGCATGCTTTTTTTTTTTTCTTGTTGGTTACATTTTCTGTTTTGCCCAACAAAAAAAGTGTTGTAACCATAAATGCAACAAGAAGAATGAGATTGATGATGTCAACAATATATTAGATAATGACGGCTCTTTTCAAAATTATAGGAGGTAACTGTAGAATGGAGTGGCCAAAATATTGTATTAACAACAAAAGCAGCAAAAACACTGAGATCAATAGTCACAATCAGTTAGTCACTCAAGAGAAACCATCATGGGACCAACATCTTTTGGCAGCATGCTGCGTTGAGGGTGATCAATTGAAAAATTGTTGAATATGGCAGATCAATGAAATAATTACTTCTTTTGCCTCTTGTGGAGCAGTAATCACACAAGAGTCTGATTTTTCAAAAAACAAGTGTGAATGCTGCTGGACACAAACTAAGGGATCATTTTGGCATGAATTTACATTGCCAACTGATCCATCAATTTTTTTTTGAGGGGGGGGGCAAAAAGAGAAAGTTTTTTCTACACATAATAAGTAAATGTTTAGATTCCTAGTCCTCTAGATCCAGAAGTGCAGCCCCAATGTGTGTACGTATATACATACATACATAGCCAGCAAGCCATCCATACCATCATAAAAACTGAAGAAAACTATGTTGATAGTTTCTCTTGCAAAGGCGATTGTTTATTTTTATTTTTTTGCCCTTGTTTTTTTCTGAATGCCACGTTTTCCTCACTATTTTGTGACAATTGCCCTTCTTAGACTGAGAAATGAAAGTCAGATGACCTTCAAATATTTTCAAGTATAAACAGGAAGTAAACAAAATGTCAGTTTACATTCCCTCTAGAATTTTTGCCCTCATCACTCGTAAATCTCCAATATACAGAGAATTTTTTTCTTCATCCTAATTTAAAAAATATTCTCAACACCTCCAAGCTCCCGATCCCCACCCCTAAAAAAAAAACTCCTACTGCTTCCTGGCTGATGGAGCTTCTAATAAAAAAAATCTTATCAGAGTGAACCACAAGCACAAGGCACTAATTCACTAAAGTTAAAAAGTTAAAATCAACAAGAAAAAAAAATTATAACAAAAACAAAGTCCAACAAATAAAATTGAAACTGATAACAGAGAGTAAAGCTGAAATTCATCCTAGAGCAGGGAGTGACTATTATCTGTATTGTATCACTTTTATAACTTCTATACTCACTAAATAGTGTTACATACACCCACACACTATATATATATATATATATATATATATATATATATATATGTTAATAAATAATAGGCATACATACATATGTATATTAAAATCATTAGTCCACTGGTTCACATTGCATTTTATGCAGATTTTTTATGTAGCTTTTCAATGAGCGCACTGATACTGCACACTGATCAGAGGCAGAGGTGCCAGAGAGCAACACTTTGATCCTAGGCAGTGCACAGATACTATACAGATCCTAAAATGAGGCCCAAAGAGTGCACAGGTACTCTGATCTTAGTCAGAAGTGTCGATCCATACACAATCTCATCATTCCTAATGGGTACTATGCTAGTAATTGATTAATATTAATAGAGTGAATGATACATAATCCAGGAAACTGAAGCACTGAGGTGTTCTGGATTTTACAAGAACAATAATTTACAGTCAGAGTATTGTTAATGCCTATAGATTCTTACCAAAACTATATTCTCTCGTTTCAGGAACAAAAGACAAAGACAAGGAAGGAGTTAAGAGAGAAAACCAGGCAGGATGATCATCAAACTGGTATTGTGGACAATATGTACAGCAAATCTCTTAGCCCTGGGGTTTGGGTCTGAATGCCCAACGGGCTGCAAGTGTGAAATAAACAAAGTTGACTGTTCAAATATCAACCTTAAAAAATTCCCTGACCAAATTCCAGCAAATGCCACAGTCCTCAATCTGGTTGGCAATGGCCTGCGAGAACTAGACCGCAGTGCTCTTGAGAAACTCAGTTCGGTTCAGCAGATGTGTCTTCAGTTGAATAACATCACAAAACTCAACTCTGAGATATTTAAATTGATGACAAGTCTAAGCAGACTGGACATGAGTTATAATCAGATATCAGAAGTGCACAAACGGGCATTCACTGGACTATCCAAACTTAGTGGCTTGGTCTTAATGTCTAATGAAATTGAAAAACTTAATGGTGCTCTCTCCAGAACACATGAGCTGACCCTCCTAAATCTGGCTGAAAACAAGCTTACAGAAATTGACGAAGGAGAATTTGCTAAATTGACCAAGTTGAAGTACTTAGATCTAGGTTCAAACCTGATTACTACCATTCATCCAAAAGCATTTGAGAACCTTAAGGAATTGCGTTACCTTATCCTGCAGAATAACAAAATCACCTCATTAGGCGTTATGAGTTTCAGCTCCAGATTGCTGTCTGTGGTTGATTTCACAAAAAATGCCCTTGTTCGTATGCCGAGAGGGTTACCTGAGGGTGTGACAGATCTTCGTGCAGGGCACAACAATATTGGAAGCATTGAAGAAGATGACCTCAGTAACATGACAAGGCTGCAGTTGCTGACCCTTAATGATAACAGCATTACTCAAATCCATGATGATGCCTTCAAAGGTTCCAGAAACCTCAAAGAGATCTGGTTGACTTCAAACAAACTGACATCGTTGCCCAAGACATGGCCTGCAGGACTCGTCAAGCTTTTTGTCAACTCAAACAAAATTAAAAAGATCGAGAAGGATGCTTTCAAAAGAAACCGCCATCTGGAATATTTAACCCTGGAAATGAATGAACTGATAGAGATTGCAGCTAAAACCCTTAACCAGTTGAAGAGTTTGACATATCTAAACCTCCAAGGAAACCAGCTTTCACAATTATCCAGAGATGTTTTTGTAGGTATGAACAGTTTGCAAGTATTGACCTTAGCCAATAACCCGATTGGGAGCGTTGAAGCAAAGGCATTAGGAAATCTCGATGCACTCACAAAACTTGACATGTCTTACAACGAATTGCACGACATTAAACTTAACATGGACATTTTCAAAACGATGCCAAATCTTGAAGAACTAAATTTGATGAACAGTCCTGGGTTTGCTAAGAGCCTTCTAGAACAAATCAGGAAATCTAAAATGAATCCAGCCCCATTGGTACGAATAATTGACTTCCAATACAACAACCTCCTCAATCTGCCAGAAGAATTCCTAACGATTTTCCCAAATTTAACCATGCTTAAACTGACTCATAATGCTTGGCACTGTGATTCAAAAATGTTATGGATGAAGAAATATTTGGAAACACCCAAGATTAGGTTTTCTGAGAACATCGAAAGGCGCCCAGCTTGTTGTACACCAAACAATCTAAAGGGCAAAGCAATAACGGAAGTGCCGGATGAAGATTTTCTGTCGGCTCCTTCCGATAACGATGAAGGGGAGAGAAAAGAAGGTCGAGATGATGTAGTCAAAGGGGAGAAAACAGATCAATTGACAGTGGGATATGACGCAGATGCAGGAAAGACCAGTCTAAGTCTTGTTGGGGTTGAATTGAAGACGCCCAAAGAGGACAATGAGGATGAACCAAAGTCAAGGAAGAAAAGAAGGAAGGGAAGTCGAAAGAATCATAGTAAGAAAAGCAGAAAAGACCGAAAGAAGCAAAGGGATTCGAACAAAAAAAGGAGGAGGAGAAGGCATGGGGTGAAGGCATGAGAAGGTGATTATTTGAAAATGGAGTGAGTAAATACACAACAAAAAACTGCTATTTGATGTAGAGCTTTTGGATCCCAAATTCCATTTGATTATTTATATAAGGCTTTTCCAAAAAGCTGTTGTAGTAATTTTACTATAAAGTTACCGCTTGTTTGCTTCCTCACCCTTATTAACAATGAAGAATAAAAACAGAACAGTAACAATTTGTACCTTAAAAAAATCATACCAATGGGACTATATGAAGTCTGTCCAAAAGGTATCAAGCCATTTATCAATAATGAAAAATAGCCTACTTAGGGCAATGACGCCTTAGTCCATTCAAAGTACTCCTCACAGACTTATCCCAGCATTCCTTCCACATTTCAAAACAGTCTGCAAAGTCCCCGTAAGGATAGCCTCATCTCCTTAATCTTGCCTATGGTATGGAATTTCCACCCTATCTAGGGTAAGTTTAGCTTTATGGAATGCCAGAAGTTGCAGGGAGCCAAATCTTGACTGCAGGGGAGATGAAAGACTCGACTAATGCAAAATTTTGAAAAAAAAAAAAAAAAAAAAAAAACTTGCATGAGCCTTGAAGAGTGGCCTGACACATTGTCATATCAGTCATTAGGATTGGTTGCAAAGATATGTTAAAGCCACACAACTGGTTCTTGAGACGTAAAAAAAATTTTGGACAGTTTCCTGATAGACCTTAAATATAATTTTCCAATACTGACTTGAAAAAAAATTATTATAAAAGAATATAATCTATTCATTATAGGATAGAACTACAACAGTCATTCACCATTCTTTACTCCACACACATTTTTGTCTACTCACTCAAGGACATTGTTCCTATACTCAATGTTCCTCATATTAACATATGTAGCCTTCATATCTAAAAGGAAAAAATGTCATTTGAAGATATAATAAATTCATGATTTAAAATATTGCATTAAAAAATATTTGCTGATCAATAGAAGACTTTCATAGTACCAGAGACAATATAAATTTATTTTTAAAGAAATCATGATTGTATATAATCAACTCTTTTTGAATTTCAAGAAGACATATTGTAAATAAAATATTTTAAATGATACTGACGAATCTTATTCTTTTTTTTTAAGGTTTTGAAATTTGTATTGATTGAAAGATAATGAATTGGCTGCTTAAATTTCCATTAGAAAATAAATGCATCTCTTACAATCTCTTTCAAAAGAAAATGAATCTCTTACATTGAAAATTTATGCAAATTGTTTCATAAAAGGTACATATTTTTATCATGGAAGTACAGCAAAGACACAATTTAGTTATGAAAGTATAACAATGAATTGATACAATAGTCTCAAGTAGTCTAAATTTCTCAGATAAAGCCTTATCATCATAAATGACTACATTAGAAAATTAGGAGAAAATTACTAGAAAATTAATTCAAAATTTTTTCAAATTCATTTTAGATAAAATGTTTAGGACCAACTGATTCTGATGATAATGTCTGTCTGATTACATTATCCATGATTATGATAAACTGCTCCCTTTTATGGTACCGAAAGTTATTTTGTTTTTGTTTGTTATCATTAACTTTAAAAGGACTATGCTGCTCAAAATTAATGAAAAAGGAATATTTGTACTATGAAATTTCAAGTATTAATTTATAGCAAAAAAAAAAAAAAAAAAAAAAAAAGATTATATGATCCACTAAAAAACTCTGCTTAAATAAAAAGATGAATATGAATTAATCCTGACACTAGAAATTGGGCAAGAAATAAATGCTAAAATTTCTGTGACATAAACAGGGAAATTTTCCAAACTATCATGCCATAAAAGATGCTAAAGATAGCAAAGAAATTTTAGAGATCACAAAAATCAGAGACCAAAAAATCTATTTATAATTAGATATAAGGGAGGAGTGAAAATAAAGTTTTTCCAGAATATTTAAAAAAAAGAGAAAAAAGTGTACTGCTTGAACCCAAGCAAATTGAGGTAGAATCTTCTATCCTGGCTATTGACCCAAATCTGTCGGGTCGATTCACAATGCTGGACACCAACTAGGAGACCAATTTACTATAAACTTCAATTGTAAAAATTTCTATCTCAATTTTGACAAAATTATCAAGTGTTGAACCCCACACTTCTTTCGATATATGTAACAATTCATCCTACATTTTTAAGCATACAATTTGCAAACCAATACATGCCAATGTATAAACAAGTATATTATACATGTGGTCTAAATGAAAAATGTGGTTCTAATTAAAACTTTTCATTTTGATATGGAGTCAAAAGCAGGAATTAAATAATCGAGGAAACAAATTAAGGTTTATGCTGACTTAAGCTACGTAAAAAGAGTCCTCACAACACAGGAAACTGAGCCAAAAAGAGCATAGGGATTGTAACTATAACAGCATCCAAATATTCCTCTTTTCAAAGATCATCAACAATATATTTTTGTTCAGAAATGTTAAATATCAATTGAAGAAAGGAGAAGTTAGTTTATTGAGGTTTATATGAGCTAAACACTTCATTGGAAACTGTCAACATATGTTTCTTAGTTTTTATACAAGTCTGGCTAGGTATATATAAGCTCATGCAAGGCTCTTCTAACATGGAATGGAGCACTCTGGTGGATGGGGAATATATGCATAAATATATAGAACCGTCCAGTCCCATGGAGCAGAGGGAGGATTCCAGCCTCTGGATCCGAAGCTACGGTTTTGATCCTACCTCGTGGTGATAGATAGGATAATGGAGAGTCTATAGCCACACTGAAGAGTTGTAATACAACAAAACAGCAGTCTGTGGATGGCTTAATAATATATATATATATATAAAAATCATCATCGTCAGTCTTAACATCCATCGTTGGACATAGACCATTTCCAGGATACATTTCTCTATCGCGGACGTTGAGGAGCCAGTATTTCCTGAATATATTTAGTTCATCCCTCCATCTTGTGTTCTGTCGGCCTCGGTTTCTCATGTGATCTCTGGGAATCCATGATGTGAGTTGTGATGTTCATCAGTTGTCTTCCATTCTTGGAACATGGCCAGCCCATTGCCATTTGAGTTTTTTAATACTTTCTATGATGTCTCAGACTCCTGTTTACTTCCTGATATACTGTGGTGTCTTGTGATCTCTCCATGTAAGGTTAAGCATGATTCTCTCATGCGCCTGTTGCATGCTTATCAGTTTGTAGGTCTGTGTCTTGGTTGGGTTCCATGTTTAAGTGACTATCGGGAGAACGCAATTGGTTTATACTCTTCTTTTTAGAATCATTGGGATCATCTGGATTGTCTGATTTTTGAAAGTTGAGCTTGCTCTGCCAAAGGCTTGCCATCCCAGAGTGATTCTTTATTTGATTTTCTCCTCTTTTGAGGGTCTCATGGAGATTCGTTACCCTAGGAAGATGTAGTTGTCTACCTTGCCGAGTTTTGCATTTTCTATCTTGACAGTTATATTCATATTCTCAACATGATTGTTGCACATGATTTTTATTTTACTGAAGTTCATGTGTAGACCGACTTTTTTGCTTTCTTTGTTTAGTTCATCTAGCATTAGTTGGAGGTCGTGTAGGTTCTCTGCGAAAAGGACGATGTCGTCTGAAAATTTAAGGTTGCTCAGATATTCGCCGTCTATTTTGATTCCTCTATTTCCCAGTCCAGGTCTCGGAAAAGTTTGTGTGAGCCGGTATCATCTTGTCCTACTCCATTTTGGAGCTGGAATGGTTCTAAGTACTTGTGTAGCCTAATGAAGGAATTGCTGTGATTGTATCTATGTTGCAGTACTTTGACATGTACAGGTTCTACACCTTGTAGGATGATGGCCTTCATGACCATGGGAATTTCTAGAGTCAAATGCCTTCTAGAAGTCTATAAATGTTACAGCAAGTGGCATTTTGTATTCTGCTGCCTTCTCTTTCAGCGGATTTATTGAATGAAGATGGTCCATGGTTGAGTAAATTCTAAATCCAGCCTGTTCTGGTGGTTGATTTTCTTCTAGTGTTTTAGTAATCTGGTTGTTGTTGATTTTTGTGAAAAGTTTGTATATGCAGTTGAGTAGGCTTATAGGTCTGTAGTTGTTGAGGTCTTTGGGATTTCCTTTTTTATGTAGAAGCATTATGAGTGTTCCAATCTTTCAGAACTTCACTGTTTTAGACACAAGTTGAATAGAATAGCTAGCTCTCAGTTGACTCTCTTACCAGCTTTTTTGAGTAGATCGATGGTGATGTTATCTGGTCCAGGGGCTTATCCTCTTATCTGTTTGATGGCTTGCTTTACTTCCCATGGTGTAACTTAGGGAAAGTCCTTGAACTGATTGTTGGCATCTTGTGAATTCTGGTCGTTGTTGTATTGTCCGTGTATTGAAGAGTACAGTTCCTGGTTATGTCTCCGTTTGCTTCGAGCATGGTTTGCACACACACACACATATATATTATATATATACACACACACATCTATTCATATACATCCACATACGCACATATGTATACTTACATACATAAATACATATATATACATATATATATATATATATATATATATATAATCTTTATAGTGATGGATATTCACGGCAGGCTTGTTTCATGATCATGAGATCTATCAAGTTTTTTATATTCACATATATCACAAATACATACACACACACTCTCAGAAATATTTAAAATTCTAAGTGTGAGTATATATTGTATATTAGTGTGCAGAATCAAATCAGGTTCAAAACAGATACTTGACTATGATATATACTTAAAATTCAGGCTCGGAAAAGCCTCAGGGTATACAGAAATAACAAAAAATATTTCTGACCAAAGTAATATACAATAAAACATCATGTATGAGTATGAAAAGATCAGATTCAGACCGTCTATTGATCAATCAATCCACTTCTCACTACACTGACCGATTTATCCATTATTAAACATTATTGATCAATACCACACAAGTGTTTATCAGCCTGTCTGTAATCCAAGCCTCGAGGCCCATTTCAATAACATTATAGACACAGACTGCCCCAAAGGTCATGATGGCACTCAACAATCTTTCTATATAATGAAGAACGTGACTGTTTATTTGTTTCTCTGTCTATAACTCCTATTACTAATAAGAAAAATATCAAATAAAAGACAGGTTTGCTTAGTCATTTGACCAATGTCTCTATGTACATGCTGCGTTGAGGGTGAAAAGGAGTGATCAATGAATTAATTCCCTCTCTCGCTTTTGTTGAGCAATGATCACAAAAAATGAAATTTCTAAAGAAACTAACAGGTGTGAATGCTGTCAGGTACAAAACCAAGGGGCCAATTAGCATAAACTTAAATTGCTAATTGACCCCTCGCCTCCCCCAGTGTACTTAGTAGGGAAATTTAGAAAATATATCCCCAAAGTTCTCTCCTATACATAATATAGTGAATAATGAAAGTTTCAGCCCTATAGCTCTTTCGGTGCCGCCTGTACATGCCATACATACATACATAAGCAGCCAGGCCAACTTTTAAACTGAAAAAACTTATGTTGGCAGTTTCTAATAAATTGAAATTTAAAATAATCATCTGTACATTTTTGTGTCTGGTTTTTCTTATTTTGAATTTAGTTTCAAGGAAGTATCAAATCTTATACACTCAAAATAATAACTGTTTTTCTCTGCATATTTTTCTTCTTGTTTTTAAAATAACCATGGGATTTCCATAGGTATCAACAGTCAAATAATATTTGTTAGTTGTTCATTTACATTCATTTTCTAAATGATATTTATATAACTGTATAAAAAATCTGAAGAAAAACAAGGTGGATCAATAAGACCGATAGCCTGATATAAAGTCATAAGCTAGATTTTGATTTTAAATTTTCACTGAATAATGTTGTGTCTATCTGATTGATATTCACCACTGAATTAAATGCAATGCCAAATAAAGAGATTATATTGAAAAATGAATATTTGGTTAACTCTAAAAGTTAACCTTCTATTTAACTGGTCAAAGATACAGCTGGGCTCAAATTAATAAACAGGCTGCAAGGCACAGATATTCCCACTAGTATACACCAAATAGTCACGAACAATACAAGTATACTATATAACATTAATTGTGAAATAGGCTTCAGATTCTTGGAGCCTTTATCAAATCAAGAGACCCAAAACTAAAGATCTTTTTCGGTTTAACAAGTTCAGTGAAGAATTTTGCTTGTATGTTGCTTTGTGCGTGGTATCAACGGTGAACACAGACTTGATTAGTATTTAAAAATTGATAAATGAATAACATCCGCAGTTTTTTTTTCTGACCTTGATACGGCGAAAAGTATGGTTGAGAGCGCTGAATTGCCAACATCTGGACAATAATAACATTGGTTGGATCCAAAGTTCAGACATACATTCTCTTGTGCGTAAACGAGAAATCTTGACTAAAAAACTAAGAAAAACATTCATTGTTTATTGCCTCTATTCAAACTTATAAATACACCCGCACACCCTTATTTATTCTCTTTCATGAGTCTGAAAAGTGATAAAATAAAACAAGCTGCCTTTCAGAATAACGATTATCTGAAAGCAGATACATGAAGTAATAGCTTGTTCTATTCTTGTAGCAGAATGGCCATCAAACCAGACACATCAACCTTATCAGGAAAGTGAATAACTGTAGTCTCGAAAGTTATTGTTAAGATGCCCTAAAATTCAAAAATAAACTATTTCCTTCAATTTTCAAATCATTCAAATAAGGTTTTTTTAAAGTAAGAATGTTTGTTTTCATAAATACAAAACAATGTTCTGAAGATTGATTTTGATAATAAATTTCAGGAAAAGTTGCAAAACTTATTTGATATCATTTAATGAAATTGTATTTAATGATCAACAAAAATAATAATTATTGTATCAGTTCTTTCCATAATCGTCAAATAAACTGTGAATGTGTGACAGAAGATCTATCACCTGGGCCCATAGACTAAGCTTTAATAAGGCACCCCCTACCCTAATCTTTGTCAAAAAAGATAAAGTGATGTTAGAAAACCTGCATCATTGTATATATATATATCATACAGGTAATATTTCAGAGAAAAATACTGAAATATCATCCAAAATACTCAGGTGTACACTCAATTGAGTCATTTTTCTCATCCCCTTCTTTTCTGGACTCCTAGGCATAATCCTATTTAGCATACTGGTTAATCCCCCCTGCTTAGAATGTATCCAAGACCACTCTTAAAGAAAAACATATCATGGACACTGAGAAAATTGTTTAGGAGGTGTGAGTGGCAAAACAGTTTACAGCAAGGAGAAGGGAATTGGCAAGCTGAGGTCAAACCCTGGCTGAGAAGGTTTGCATTCACTTTGCACTATGTCCTTATGAAAGCAATGGATCTATCCCTTCCTCTTTCCAGCTGGGTAGGCTGGGCTCTCAAGTCTTGGGAGGCATCCAGTCTAGGAGAAAATAATGGCAACCCAGTGAGTTCAATTAACCACTACCTTTCCAAAACCAATAAAACCATACAATCATTATGGGATGAGTTGGGAAAGGCCTTTCTCCAGCAGTGGACCTGAAAAGGCTGATGATGATGAATAAAAATTGTTTGTGTAATTTTATTAGATAGGTAAGTGAAATACATTGCA
The DNA here is from genome assembly GCA_963457665.1 of Thysanoteuthis rhombus. Classification (NCBI taxonomy): domain Eukaryota; kingdom Metazoa; phylum Mollusca; class Cephalopoda; order Oegopsida; family Thysanoteuthidae; genus Thysanoteuthis; species Thysanoteuthis major. Next base: position 24,240,346 of record OY735242.1, on the reverse strand, counting down.
GCATTACATTTAACTAAAAATAATTATGATAGTACACGAATATGAAGTACAATATATGAAACATATTTATGATGCTGCGCTAAGATATTTTTATCAAGTCAAAACAAGTTCAGCTTGGGTATTTCCAATATTCGGGACTAAAAGACAAATAAAGCATTAACTTACATTGTAAATTGAACCCACCAATAAAAACCTGATTTTTTAGGGGAATTTTTTAAAAAAAAAGCAAAAGATTTTTTCTAGACAAAAAGAGTAAACATTGAAAATTTCTACCCTCTAACTCCATTGGTTCAGCCTGTACATGTGGTTGGACAGACTAACTTGAAAAATGAAGAAACCTATTTTGATGGGTTTAGTTGATGTTTTTTTAAAGCCTTCCCAAATGTTTCTCTGAATTTTTTAGATGAGGTATTATTATTATTATTTCTATTATTTTTTGGGCTATCCTCATCTTGGTTGTTTTTCATACAACGTTTTGGCTGTTGCACTCTACGGCCTTCATCAGATATCATCTGGTAGGTGTGGGGGAAGTAACGAACCAAACCCTTTATTTAACCGACGGGGGTATATAGACCGCACTCCCCTCTTAGCAGTAGTAGTATTTTTGAATTATTATTGTCTTACACTGGGATTGAACCTAAAACCATTAGATTACTTGCGTCTGATTCTCTAACCCCTACGCTATGTGTCCATGTCCTAATGGTTACAAATATCCACTAGGCAAAAAGTCATTCAGTATCAAATCTTTATTACCATTATCCTCCACTTTATTTTGCAGCAAACTGTTGTAGAGGCAGTGCACAACTTCTTCCTCTTTCTCCTTCATTCTCCTCTACCTCCCATCATCCCAACTCAGCCTGATATACCATCATAACCATTTTTTTAGGTCTGGGAACGCTAAAAAAATTTCCATATAAATCAATGTTATTGCCTCTTTTTCTCTCCGCCATTTTGGCTTAAGAGAAAGGTTTTTATATTTTCAGATAGCCATGGAAACCTGTATTTGAAAACCAGGAAGTCTGTTTTTATGTACAAACAAAAGTCAATAAAAATCATCAAATATAATCACAGACCTTTTGAGAAATGGTAAAAGTGAGAAATAAATTTAGGAGTCAAAGTGCAGTGAATAACAATGAAATAAGTGTCCGAGGATTCTTTTTTTTTTTTTGCTTCTAAAATCTCAATCCACAAAATGCCAGAAAATCCTCGCATGCCCATAAACAGTAAGTGCAGACAATTTGATAAAGCTAGTGTGTGTTTGAACATGCTCAAAAGGGGAGATAACTCAGCATTACCACCAGCACACAAAAAAACCCGAAGCTCAACACTGACCAAGATTATTATTAGTTGGAGGTGGGGAAATTTTTTTTAAAAAGCAGTACAAATAATTCAATGCTCAAAATACTAAAAATCATCATATTACGAAAAAAAAAACTCATTACAACATTATTTCTGATAACAGCCATTATGTGAATAACCTCAATCTTCTATTGCAATGGGATAGAGCTATCGGTAGGGTGATTTTTGAACTGCACTCATCTTAATTTGAAAGTGAAATTAATGTTTCAGTCATTACTGGTATGTAAGAACAAAACCTATAATCCACTAACTTCATTGCTATTATGTATGTTTATACTTAATAGTCTAATATCAATCATTTGATACTAGGCCATCTATATTATTTGCAGAATATAAAATTCTCAGTTCAAGATGATCAATAAGTCCGTAGCCTGACACATAGTTATTAGCTGAATTTTGATCTGAAATTTTCACTGTATAATGTTCACTTGATGTGATTAATATTCACCTCTGAATTAGGTGCATTGACAAGAAAGGAGATAATTTTGAAAAATGAATATTTTTGTATGAAATAAGCGCTTTTTTCATCATTAGCTGTGGACTTATTGATGTACCCACAAACATTTTTCAAACAAGTTGAAAAAAAAAACCTTTATATCACTGACTGAAACACTGGAAACACAACTTTGAATTTAAGTACAGTTCAATTTTATTACAAAATTTACCACAAAGACCAAAATAAATACTAACGGCAAAAATTAATTACAAAATGTTACATATTGCACAACCTTCCACAAAAGCAGAGTTTACTTATAAGATCAGTTAAAATCATTTCTTACCTGGATGCTTAGAAAAAAAAAATAAATAAAAAAAAAAAAACAACAAAAAATCCCACCGATCTGATACCCATGTCATAAAAGACCTTGGCACTCAGTACGAGTGTTGATTCTCCTGCCTTTTCAACCTGTTTGCTGCATTAGACAAAATCATTCATCTTAACAAGTCGTCAATCAAGTGCCATGGATGTGATAACTTGTCAACCATAGTGTGTTATTCTATTTTTTTCTCACATACATTTATGCATATATCGTATTTACTAAGTATTTTGTATACGATTTGTATGAATATAAAATTGTTTTTAACATGAAATAAAGACTTTCTTTTCTCAATTTTTAATGAGAAAACCCTGGCACAGAAATTATGTTAAAACATGCCATGGACGATATGACTTGTTTCACAATAGTGCGTTATTTTTTTGTCTTACTTCTTGTCTTTATATAACTACATATTACCTTTATTAGATATTCTGTTGTACATATCAGTAGTTTTGTGTGATAATAAAACTGTTTAACACAATGCAATGGAGACCTTCTATTTTCATCATTTTTTAATGAGAAAAAAGCTGGCTCGATAGTCATGTTACTATAAAAATGAATCTTGCAGCAAACAGATTGAAGATATTTGCATAGAAGTTTGATTATTATTTTCTGGGTAAATTCTATCGTCACAACTGCAGATATTGACAATTGCGATCTGCGTACATCAACATGGTAGCAAAAAAAATTTCTATGATGCAAATAAAATATCAAATTTAATTGTTAACATCTATTTTGGTCTGCGTGGTCAGATCATTTTCTTCAGGAATGGTATTAGGAATGAAGGAGTGACATATTGGATTCAAAGGAGTGACACGAATATTACCGTAACAAAGTAACAATGTTAAATGCTTATGAAATAATTTTACTGCTTTAGAAGTTCATCCGAAATATAAAATCAAACACTGATCAATTCCTCCTGAAGCATACAATGCCTTTCCCGAACCATAAACAAGTTGTCAGCTTTCAGTCAGAGTGGTGGCAGCTCTCCAAATTCTCAGCACACAGGTAAAATTCAATTTTCGAAATTTTGTGGCCCATAATTTGATAAAATATAAATAATTGCACTAATTATGTCACCCATTTGATACAGTATTTATGTCACTCCTTTGAACAGGACTGTCAGAATGTTATCAGAAACAATTTTTCAGAGAAAGGGAAAAAAAAAATTTTTTTTTCAGTATGTGCTAATGTTCAAATAATGGCACGAAAATACCATCCCAGGTAGGTTAGAAAATGGTAAAAATTTACAAAAACAAAAATGAAAATGTTGTTTAAAAAAATTGAAAGGAACGAGAAATAAATATACGAAAAGGGTTTTAAATTGAATAAAAGAAATTAATCAGTCTTTGGCCTTTTATAATTTTGACTAGTATTTCATCTTCTTTCTAGTGCAAATCTCAGACCATTATTCTACATTCATTAATGAGCAGCATAGATTAAAAATCAATAGGCTTTCAATCCTAGTTTATTATGTTCTAGAAATGGCGGCAGAGTTCATTACTTATTAATTTATCCATGTCATAAAAAATGACAGCATGAAATATGAAATATTTGGAGGCATTTTATACGTAGGTGGATAATAGCGATTTGCATTGCATTTGGAGAATAGCATTGTTGACCACAAACAGATTTTTGAAATTTTTCCTTTTTATTACTTATTGTATTTTTACATAATCCTTGAAATCAGCATTTTTATTGTCATTAAAATATGAATGAAATTCTATTCTACTATGCCAGTTGCATGAATAAAATTCTGTCAGTTCTATGAATGAAATTCTATTTTACTACGTCAGCTGCAGCCCTAAACAAGACAGAAGACATTTGCGAATTGCGAATTATTATGTGTGTGAATTATAACTTTTTTTACTAGTACATCTTACATTTGTTGCTTTTTATTGTAACTCTTGAACATCATTGTATGATGGTGGGTAAGCAGTGCAGATTGGAAATAGAGAATAAGCCTCCAGTGAAATTTCAATTTGCATACCTTCTCTTAGGAAGCCTGCCTGTTTGGTAGACTAGCTGCCTTACCAATTGTAGAATGATAATTCAAGAGTTATGATATATATATGTATATATATAAAAAGCAAAAGAAATAATATGAAACAAATACTAGTCAAAATCAATAATTGGCAATGCTTCACCTACAAAATTCAAAGAATATTACTAAGAGTTTTTAGCCCGGTTTGCAAAAGAGTCTTTACAAATCATAATTTCTGATATCTTTATTTGATAATTTTTATGTTTATTTATCAATAATCCAAAATTTTGAGTAATAAAATTTGCTACAACTAAAAAGTGAGGTCAATTACGAAGCAAGTTATAAGTAAAGAAAGAAGATTTCTTGTAATTTTTTTTAACACATTCATTCAAGTCCAAGTCGGTTATTATACACTATACTCATTAGTACTATTGTGTCAAACTAGCTGTTTGAAAAAAAAAAAAGGATTTTTTAAAGAAAATAAATTAAAAGTAGTTATACTAACAAAATGTAGGATATGTGTGTTTATACTAATGAAAAACATCAGTTACATATCACCATACAAATAAAGAATATTGGTTACGTGTAGTCATACCAATAAGAAACACCGGTTATGTGTAGTTATGCCAATAAAAAAAAATGTTGGTTATGTATAGTTATACCAGTAAGAAAAATATTGGTGATGCGTAGTTATTGGTATAACTATGCATAACCAAAATATGATATTGGTTACACGTAGTTATGCCAATGAGAAATATTAAAAGATTATGTGAAGAGAATATCCGTTATGCGGAGTTTTACAAAAAGATTATCAGTTACGCTGAGTTTTACCAGGGAGAATGTCAGTTACGCGGAATTTTACTGGGGAAGATATCAGTTACATAGAGTTTTACCGGGGGGGGGGGGATATCAGTTACGCTGAGTTTTACTGGGGGGGGGGATCAGTTATGCATAGTTTTACTGGGGGATACATAGGTTATGCAGAGTTTTACCGGGGGAATATATCGGTTACGCAGAGTTTTACTGGGGGAATATATCGGTTACACAGAGTTTTACAGGGGGGTGTATCGGTTACGCAGAGTTTCACCGGGGGTACATTGGTTAGGCGGAGTTTTACTGGGGGGGATTCATTGGTTACACGGAATTTTACCGGGGAGGGGGTATATAAGTTACGCTGAGTTTTACCATGGGGGATATCTGTTATGCTGAGTTTTACTGGGGGGATATATCGTTTATGTGGAGTTATTCCAGGGGAATGTCGGTTACGTGGAGTTATACCAGGAAAAATGTTGGTTACACAGAGTTTTACCAGGAAAAATATCGTTTATGCCTAGTTGTACTAGAGAAACTATTGGTTTTGTGTAGATAAATGAAAAAAAATATTGGTTACATATAGTTATATAAAAAAATATTGATTAGGAGTAGTTGAATAAAAAAAATAAAATTGGTTGAGTGTAATTATATAGAAAAATAAACATAGAACTTGATGCATGTTAGATAATCGTCTTTTAATCCTAATAAACATTTCAGCAAAGGACTAGCCATATAATCTTTTCAAGCCGTAAAAAAAATAATGATGAAGGCTTAATAAGGTTTGAGCAGATAGATATATTCATACTATTTTTTAAAAGGGTTTGTAGTTAATATAGTCTGTGATATCACGGATAGGATTTATGAAACAAATATGTCCTAATTTACATTCACTCTCATCACTGACTGCATTTGAAACTATTATATACAGGTGAGGTTTGGCCTTTTACCATGGTCCACTGACTTTACTGTAACTCCACTGCTTTCCCTACTTACCAAATGAAAGTGAATCGTCGGGAGTTTCCCACTTCTTGATAAATATCTAAATACCCACAAATCATCTTTTATCTTATTGTTTATTCTTTATCACAATGTTTAGTTCATTGTTTCATAACTGCTTTTCAAGCAAGCAGCCATGTATCAGAAATAATGAAGTAACCTCCAATGAGGTCTGAACTCTCATCCAACATCCCGAGAGCCTGCCTAACTTAGAGGTCAACAACAGATCCAGCCACAGCAATCAACCAGTGAAGTGGAGTTAAATCTATTGTCATATAACCACTTCCTCATCCAATTATCAATGCTATATTGTTTGTTCACAATCTAGTAATAGATTTGATGACAGGAGACCAACATTTTCACCCCCATAATCAAAAAATATCCCATATGTCTTACATATTGCTAAGCTACATGCATATTACAGCAGCATTAGAAAAAATTGAACCACAGCCATTGGAAATTTTGACTTCTATCATTTTTTATGTGCCTGTGTATGCTTGATATTGTTCCAGTGCATCTGACCATACCATTTCATCTACAGACTTGAAATTTGGCATCAGTACTTGTCTAGACCCCTTCTACAAATGTTTTTTTCTCCATCTTTGGAAAAAAACTTTTTTGATCTTTTGGGGGCCTCATTTTGTTTGAGTGCTCCAATGCACCTGGCCATACTGTTTTGTCTACAGACTGGAAAATAGGCATCATTTTTTCTAATTGAACCCCTTCTGAAAAAATCATTTTTCTTTTGATTTTGGGGGAAAAAAAGAAGCTTTTTTTTGAAGTTTATTCTGACAGGTCTATATTTAACACCTGCATCCTGGAGAATCAGGATGTTTTGGGTTATTTTTTTTACTCTATCTTAGATGTTTTCCAAGTGGAAAACACTAGTGAAGTCATAAATAGAGTTTATTCTGACCATATTTATTCTATGATGGAAATTTTTTCACAAGACAACAAATTTTAACACTATGATTGTTCAACTATTGACTGCGAAGGAGAGTTATTATTATCATCATTATTATAAGTGGCAATTTTTCTGCTATATTCTAGTTACATATTTCAATATTAAACGCATATCTGTAAATGCAAAATTTTTCTTTTTGATATTCTCTGGGGAATGGGATGGGGGTTTGATATACGCCATCAAATATGGTAGTAACAATGGTCTAAAATTGTCTGTATTTCGTAGATCAAGTATTTTTAAAATGAATTTTTGGCAACTTTTTCCTTTGTTGCTACAACTACTAATAAAACCATTTGTTTTTTTTTTTCAGTTGATAAATAATTTTTTTTTGAAAGTCAGATTTTCAAAAAGTGAGAGGGGCAGATCAAGTTTACTTGAAAAATAAAAAATAGGAAGCCATTTTGAACTCCAAACTGTTGAAAATTATTCTCATAGCAGAATTCATCAATCTAGAGAAGTTACCTGTCATGCAATTCACTTTCTTTTCAGAGGGGAAAAAAAGCGCTTCTTTCCCAACTTTAGAGAGATTCTACATAGTCTCCTCAGTGTCACTTTGTCGAAATTGAATATGGTATCTTAACTTTGTATAAAACCTTCATTTTTTAAATATAAGTGGCACAACTGATCCTATAATTTTAATCCTATCCAAGCAGTCTATTAAACTATCAACTGTAGAAGACAAAGATTTCTGTCATTACATTTCAATGGTTAATTCAATAAAATTTCTGTTTCATTGCAATTGATAGCAACTCAGTTCTGTGAGTCGGGGCTTTCATCAATTATCTTGAAATGCACAAGGGCTTTTACACTCGCCAACTTCTGCAGTTGATGTCAAGGCAGATTACAGCCCTATACCTGTCTTAAATTATGATCAAACTTGTCTTGTTTGTCACACTTTCATTATAATAAATCATTATTGACTGACCTGAATTTGTTGTTTGATGACCACAGCTGTATTGTGGGGACAAAGTAAAGCATACAATAAAAATGAACATATACAATAAACTGTTCAAAATATTATAGAATTATTGACACTAACTAATTTGGACACTAACTAGATTAGTCTATCATAGTTATTATTCTATAAAAACCATTTCCCAATGTTGTTTTGCTAGTGTGATGAACTAATGAAGCTTGCACCATTAGTTTTTATTAAAATATTTTTTGTCCTGAAAAGAAGGCAACAAATAGTATCAATCAATTTTGACTTCATATTTTTGCTTAGCCTCATATTGGGATACATTTAAAAGAATAATAGCATTGATAATCTTCAACAGAAAGTATAATACTTGGTAATGAAACCATCATGATTATAACACATAGATAAAAATTTTTTTAAGGTGCTGTTCGCCTAATGATTAGGGGCACAGAGAAAGAAATTGGAGTAATGAAACACAATTGCTCACTGAACAAGGGAAAAAAACTCGCCTGACCAATCAGTAGACGGCTCTAACGTAGCTCTCTTCTCATTGGTTGACTCTTGAATCTGAGACGCCATGATGACTGAGCGGGAGAGGAGAGAGATTTGGATGATAGAATCAGTTTTACAGAAATACAGACACCCCTCTCAGCAGCCAACTGGTGAAGCAGTAGGGTAGTGGTAGAGGATCTAACTATGAAGTTAGTGTCCATATGGTTCAACATTTCTACTCCAATGTAATTTGAACCTTATATTTCCATTGTTGAATCTTTGTCCGGCTCTTATTGTATATGTCGTTTTCATCTTTGTTTCTCGGAGGCCTTGTGACTTCAATAAAATTGTTCAAATCACAATGTCTTTACTTCAATTTTTGCACTTGGTGCAAACACGTTTGCATGTATTTATACTACATAGGCAAACAGAGTTCAAAATCTGGCCAGGACAGTTTGCATTCATTTTGCACTAACACCCATGAGAAAGACATGAATCCACATATCACACCAACTATTGGTAAATACCTGGAGCCCTGGAACCCTGTATGACAGTTATCCCCAGTATCAGGCTAGAAACCCTAGCACAGAAATCCTCACTATTGCTATAAACAATAATTGGGTCTATCAATTGTTTGAGAAATGGAGACAAAAAATCATAGCGAGATTTTTTAACCAGCAGAAGGTGGTTGCCAATAATTGCTCTGTAAGAAAGATAGCAAATATTTTCTCCAATTGCTTATCTATTTTTATTGTGAGAATCATTCAATTTAGTTGTGTGAGGTTCTGAAGTGAAATCAACAATGCTGTTAAAAACTCAAATATACACCATGATATGAGGCCAAATAAAGATATGTCATTCAACTTTAATGCTGAGTCTTGTTAGTGTGTGAGAATATGGATACATGTTAGCTGTAAGGTTTATATACTACATGGTTTGAATTTAGTGGTTGTACAGTTAGAGAATTTGAATAAAAAGCTGCTGCTTGGTTATTATGGAGTTTTTTAGGGTGGGTAGCATTTGTGGAGTCATAAGATTTTTCCTCAAAGATTACTCACTTAAAAGTAGCCTTTGGCTGTCTTTAAGCTCAATGTCAAGTCACTTCCCATTTCAAGGACAGCCTCGGTTAAAAAAATTTTTTCTCTCATTGTTGAAAATACTTTCATGAATGTGTATATTTTCAGTTGATTCCAAGTTTTTTAGTCAATTTTCACTAACCCCTCAAATTAGCTTTATTTCTAACCCCTAACTCGCACAAATATGAAAACTTTTGAAGTTATGTCACTCTTCAACTACAATCGAATATATCTCAGGAACAATACAGTCTAGATTCACAAACTTCTAAATGCATTTTTTGAAAAAAAGTTTTTTGATGTTTTCATTTCTATTTTTGACAAATGTACTGATTACACTTCAAAAGATATTTGGCTGATTTTAACACAGACTAATTTATAGGTACCTTCTGTGACTCAACTCGAACAAAACATGGTATTATGCCTAAATAATACTTTATGCTATTTTGCATATTTACACTCCATTCCTCTTTCAAGAAAACAGTCAAAGTCTGATCGTCTATTTTGTAACTTTCCCCATCAATCAACAAATTTGCATATTTTGGGAAGTTTCTCCCAATGTTGATTGATATCCAATTCCTATTTTTGAGATCTAAAAATTCCTATAGGCAAGCACTGAGAGATCCTGAACAATATCCAAATTAGAGCATTTTTATGGTATTGTGCTACAATGAGTCATTTTACTGTGTTTAGTAACAAACCCACCAACAAGCATATAAAATTCAGATCATTAAAATACTATAGATTGATCTTGATCTGATGTTATAATCTATTTCTCTTCATAATTATTTAGTATCAGTGGTACATAATATAAATTGAAGGTTTAGAAACTGATCAAAAGTAAAGAATACATATTTACTTTATATATATATACACACACACACAAGTGAGTGTGTGTTCTTATCTACTGCAGTGAATTCAGCTATCACTTAACAAGATTAAAAAATAAAACATTTTTTAGTTGTAGATTGATATGTTAAGTTTATTTATCAATAATCATAATATATCTCCACTTGGATGTCAGTTAATTGGGTTGTTATCAATTGAAGTTAAATGTTTTTAAAAAAAGCAAGGATGAATATATTAAAGGAACAAATGCTTTTATTATTTTGATTTAATGTTAAAATTTCAAAAAGCAATAAAAGTTGAAAATGTGTACCTCATGAGATTTTTCATGTTTTAATTTCAAAAAAACATGCTTTGAAAAAATAAGAAAAAGGGGAGAAAGAGATTTGAGTTATAAAAAATGAAACATTTAGAAAGAAATGAACTAAAATCCTCTTTACATGCAAAAAAACTTGAAAATGAAGAAACTCAAACAAAAATGATGGTGAGTGTTTCAAAGAAACAATTTTTTTCTCGAATTGTTAGTTTGAAGAAGAAAATAGAAATCAAATAAGAATAACAAAAATAACTTGGTTTTTCACGTGAAAAAAAAAAAAAAAATCAAAGAAAATTATTAGAAAAAACAAAAAGATTACATTGATGAAAATTTCATGACACAAAATGCAAAATAAAAATTTTTTTTAAATTATGTTTTAAAGATGTTATTTAAAAAAAATAAAAACCCTCAAATAAAACTAAGAGAAAAAAACCTTTTTCACCCGCTGTTAATAAATTAAGGGATAACACCGAATTATGGTGTAATGTTATGTTATGAATGTATATATAACTTGAGTTGTAAGTATATAAAATAGGGTGTAATATAATTATACTACCTCTCATATTCATACTTATAATAGTGGAAACAAGTAAAAATTAATCATAGGCAAAATTGCTTATATTTTGTTAATAAAGTCTATGTTTAACCCTTTCGTGACTCCTGGGGCATATGCAGGGAGTCCATATAGTCCATATTTCATGATAATGTTAAAATAAAGATAGATACAGACTTCATGGACCCAGTGCAAACCACGGTTTCTATGTTTGTCGGGACATATATGTCCCACAGATCTCTTTTAGAAGTCTACTGGAGTACCTCAGTAGGTTAGTCTTGAAAGAATTGAAAGATGTTTGAAAACTTTTAGATTAATTACCCCATCTTTGCAAAATAAAATTCCATAAAGATTTCAATTCTCTATAGAAGTATCTTAGCTTTTAGTGTTCACACACAATTAACAGTAACTTCATAACATTACGTCTTTTACCGATCCAAATTTAACACAATTGCTTCAAAATAAATATATATTTTTCAGCAATCAAACTATTTGGATCAGCAGCAGGTATCTTGTTCCTGAAATGCTCTTAAGGATAAAGGATACCTGATGCAGCTTCAAATCTGATCATAGACTACTTCTTTTTTTTTTTTATCCATGCTACTCAACTGATATTGGGTGCATGCAAAAGTTCCCAATGAGAACTGTTTTTCAACTCTAATTTTCAAAAACAAAGCCCAATAAACATTTGCACAAACCCAATAGTTATAGGATGTAAAACAACCAGTGATAAAAGCAACAAGAATAAAATGGAAGATACACTAGTCTGAAATTCATAATAATGAAAATACTTCAAAGAAATTCTGACAATTTAAGTTAATCAATTTTATCATGATAGTAGGATAAGCCGGAGTTATAAATATTGCTATCAAAGAATGAAAACGAGAGTGCAAATGATTTATGATTATCATATTTGATAGCATACAAGACTCCACTCCATTTCAGCAGGAAATCTTGAAATCCTCCCATTTATTATCCACTTTTCAACTCCCTAAGTTTTTGCAAATGTGGATTCTGGACAAAGAAGTCGTTCAAATTTTGAATCATTTTGGGTGCAAAAAAAGGAAGGGCCTTATATATAATCAAATACAGTATTTTTGCCAATATTAATGATTTCATGAATGCAAATCATAGTACAGATGAGCAGGTACGTCTTTTAAGCCATTGATAGTAAGTCTGATTCTTAATTTATATACTCTGAATGAGAGAAAAGAAATACCTGGCCTTATGCCAACAAAGCTAAGTTTTGCAAAAAATGGTTCTAAGAATAAATATTTTTTTTCAGTGTAAGGTTTCCTGTGAATTAAAACTGAAGAAACCAATTTGAATGAATTAATATCTGCCATTCAATAAGTTTTCTTGTCAGAGAAAGACTGTTTGAAATATTCTAAGAAAATTTATCCAGCAAAGATGAGTAAATTGACAGGCAAAACATGAATTTTTATGTCTAATCGTAAAATGATAATGATTCACTAATTTATTTGAACTGTCCTTATCTTGGTTGTTATAGACACATTCCAGACTTTGTGCCCCACCCTTTAGCCTTCATCTGGTTCCTGTTATATTTGATAACTTTTAACTGAACCTTTTATCCAATCTGCAGGGCTAAGATTATTCTCATTCCACTATCCATACAAGAAGAGATCATGTGCGAATTAATCTGTTACTAAAAATAACAGGCACCAGAAGGAAGCCATAGGACAATGGTCAAAGTGTTGTGTCTATAACAAAAATGGGCACAACAGCTGAAATAGGTCAGTATAAAATAATAATCAAAAATTCATACAGATATTGATAAAATAAGTATATCTATAGAATTTTATCAATTGATAAACCTGTGATTACATGTGTATACAGTTTGGTTCAAAATTCTCCTGACATAAGGAACAATCACAAAATGTTCTACTTGGTCACCATAATACTGAGAACATTTGAATACACATCTCTCACTCAACACATCTGGTGTTATGTGTATAATTGCATTCCAAATGCATTTTATGAGGTAATGCAGGTTTCATATTTTTCCCTGGTACAGCATGGCCTTCAAGTACTCCCCACAAGTGGGTTGAGATCTGGGCACCATGGAGACCACTCCATAGTACCATGGCAACCAATCCAGCAATCAAGAAACTGCTGCTCTCACCATAGGCGTATGTGGAGTCAATTTCTGTGAGAGATAGATTTGAAGTAGGACAAAGAAAACAGACATCAATTTCAAATCTCTTACAAAACAGCAGTTTTAATTGATGTAATCAAAATATGATTTGTGTTTATCTATTATTTATTTGAAGCTGATTATGTCTTACAATCAAGGAAAGTGGATGTCATTTTCAAAACTCCAAGAAGACTTTCATACAGATGGAAGCAGAAAGCTTGTATGTAGTGAAGGAGTCTAGGACTGTACAGAGTACGTTCTACCTTGTCAGGTAGACTAGAGTAAGATCACTCCACTCTTTCCAACACGTCAAGGGCCAATGGCAATGTAAGGCCCATTATTCTCCATGTCTTTCACTAACAACAATAGACCTTGGGAAAGATCTATTTAAAGCAATTGACTTTGAAAGCTGATTATGATGATTATGATGGAAAGAGACTTTTGGATTATCTTGTACATACATATATTAATTTCTTTTGAATTGAAACAAATTTAGTAATAAGATATTTTTTTTGGAAATGAATTTATTTCTGATAGAGAAATTTATGAGACGGCTTATTCATGTTTACAATACAAAATATAAACCTTGTTTGGGAATTATTTTTATGATTTGAAAGTTTAGATTTTCAATGTTGAGAAGTTCATTATATTTTATTTTTGAATTTTGATGATTTAAGCAAAAATCTTCAATTCTTCAAGACTGAAGACTTAAGGTTTCTATGACTGCTGAGATATACATATCCCATGGGTCTTTTCTAAAATTCTACAAAGGCATTTATATTCAGGTAGTAAGCACCTTGATAGGTTAGTCTTGAAAGGGTTAAACATTTAATTCTCTAAGTAATTAACCACTTGTGACCAAGCTATTATTTCTTACTCTTTTTGCAAGACAAAGGACTTTTGAACGAAAAAAAAAAAAAAAGGTCATCTACCGGTCCCAAGTGGTTGAATATACTACAAAATGTTTCACTTATGTAACAAACTATGGAAAAAAAATTTAGTAGTAGCATAAATATAAAAAAATATTTTGTTTACACAGGTTTTTTTAGTCTACTTCGAACGGAAATCATTGAATTATTTTTCTTGAATGAAAATAATTTTTTTTCAGGAGCCAAATTGTTTTTAGAACAAAATGTTTCAAAATATTTAAAGCAATATTTTCTTAAATGCCTCTCTGCCAGAAAATATATTTTTTAAATTCAAGAGAAAGAAATCATATGTGAATTCAAATAAAATTAGAAAATAATTTTTTCAGAAAAAGAGAAATAATTGGTAAGGAAATGAGAAGAAAAACTTTAATAAAAAAACTTACATTTCAATTTCTTGGGAGAAAAACACATTGAAATAAATGTTTTTTGAAGGAAATAAATGTTTTTTGAAAGAAATAAATGTTTTTTGAAAGAAATAAATGTTTTTTGAAAGAAATAAATGTTTTTTGAAAAGTATGCTCAAGAACATTTCTCAAAGAAAAGTATATTACAAGAAATATTTGGAGAAAAAAACAAATCTTGAAATCAATTTTTCCCCTGCTAAAGAGCAGGGTTGCCTGATTGGTCTACAAAGGGGAATAATCCAAATTATTTCTCCTAAACTTATGCAACACATGCATTGGAATAGCATTGAATACGGAAATCAAGCGAGTCTGGATGCAAGGATTCAATATCAATCTATGAACCTCTGTCTCCAGACTCACACGATTTCCAGATTCGATACAATTGTAATGCCAGTGTTGGATGAGTCTGAGAGGAAAAATTTGGATTACTTCCCCTTGTAACTCAAACCGTCAATTCTGCTAAAGAGCAAAAAATTATATGCAGTAGCAAAAATTCTAGCAACCTATGCAAAAGACAAACACAGCAGCAACAGCGGCAGCAGCATGGTGGTAAGGGTTAGGGATGGGGAGGTTGTGGATAATTAATAAATTAATAAATTAAGGAAGATAAGTAAATAAAGTGAGTAAAAAAAAAACAACAAAAAAATAACCAGGTAAGTAAGTGAAATGAATATGTAAGTAATAGATAAATAGTATAAAATAAGGAATATTGTTGCTGAGAGAGGGCGCTTACATAGTCTCCGTAGATGTCAGAGGCCAAGCCGTTGGGGGCCAAATCGCTGCTAAGGACATAGTCAGAGTCCAGGGAGAAACGCCTGTCAAATACCTTGCCACTGCTGGAGCTATCACCACAGTCTTTGCTTGACCGTTTTTTCATCCACCGTTTTTTGGACACTTTCACCAACTGGATCTGAATATTTCAAGGAAGCAAGCAGTGATAACACTAAGTGACTAGAGAAGAAGAAGAACATGATGATGATAATGATGATGATGATTTTTGAATGCTTACTTGGAGAGAGAAAAAGGGGGGATGTAGAGAGAAAGGGGAGAATGTAGAAGAAGAGAAAGAGGGGGGAATGTAGAAGAAAGGAAGACAAAGAGAAAGAGAGAGAGATAAGACAAATAGAAAGAGAGAGATAGGAGGACAAATAGAGAGAGAGAGATAGGAGGACAAATAGAGAGAGAGAGATAGGAGGACAAATAGAGAGAGAGAGATAGGAGGACAAATAGAGAGAGAGAGATAGGAAGACAAATAGAGAGAGAGAGATAGGAAGACAAATAGAGAGAGAGAGATAGGAAGACAAATAGAGAGAGAGAGATAGGAAGACAAATAGAGAGAGATAGATAGGAAGACAAATAGAGAGAGATAGATAGGAAGACAAATAGAGAGAGATAGATAGGAAGACAAATAGAGAGAGATAGATAGGAAGACAAATAGAGAGAGATAGATAGGAAGACAAATAGAGAGAGATAGATAGGAAGACAAATAGAGAGAGATAGATAGGAAGACAAATAGAGAGAGATAGATAGGAAGACAAATAGAGAGAGATAGATAGGAAGACAAATAGAGAGAGATAGATAGGAAGACAAATAGAGAGAGATAGATAGGAAGACAAATAGAGAGAGATAGATAGGAAGACAAATAGAGAGAGATAGATAGGAAGACAAATAGAGAGAGATAGATAGGAAGACAAATAGAGAGAGAGAGAGAGATAAGAAGACAAATAGAGAGAGAGAGAGAGATAAGAAGACAAATAGAGAGAGAGAGAGAGATAAGAAGACAAATAGAGAGAGAGAGAGAGATAAGAAGACAAATAGAGAGAGAGAGAGAGATAAGAAGACAAATAGAGAGAGAGAGAGAGATAAGAAGACAAATAGAGAGAGAGAGAGATAAGAAGACAAATAGAGAGAGAGAGAGATAAGAAGACAAATAGAGAGAGAGAGAGAGATAAGAAGACAAATAGAGAGAGAGAGAGAGATAAGAAGACAAATAGAGAGAGAGAGAGAGATAAGAAGACAAATAGAGAGAGAGAGAGAGATAAGAAGACAAATAGAGAGAGAGAGAGAGAGATAAGAAGACAAATAGAGAGAGAGAGAGAGATAAGAAGACAAATAGAGAGAGAGAGAGATAAGAAGACAAAGAGAGAGAGAGAGATAAGAAGACAAATAGAGAGAGAGAGAGAGATAAGAAGACAAATAGAGAGAGAGAGAGAGATAAGAAGACAAATAGAGAGAGAGAGAGAGATAAGAAGACAAATAGAGAGAGAGAGAGAGATAAGAAGACAAATAGAGAGAGAGAGAGAGATAAGAAGACAAATAGAGAGAGAGAGAGAGAGATAAGAAGACAAATAGAGAGAGAGAGATAAGAAGACAAATAGAGAGAGAGAGAGAGATAAGAAGACAAATAGAGAGAGAGAGAGATAAGAAGACAAATAGAGAGAGAGAGAGAGATAAGAAGACAAATAGAGAGAGAGATAAGAGAACAAACAGAGAGAGAGAGGATATAAAGAGAGAGAGAGAAGGGGGGACATAGAGTGAGTGAGTTGGACAAACTGAGAGAGAGAGGAATGGAGAAAAAGGAATCTTTCTTTCTCCATAACGAATGGAGAAAAAGAGAGAGAAAGAAGACGCGATGGACACACACACAGAAGGCGCGATGGACACACACACACAGAAGACGCGATGGGGACACACACACAGAAGACGCGATGGGGACACACACACAGAAGACGCGATGGGGACACACACACAGAAGACGCGATGGGGACACACACACAGAAGACGCGATGGGGACACACGGAGAGAGAAAGAGATAAGACACGATGGGGACACACGGAAAGAGAAAGAGAGAAGACGCGATGGGGACACACGGAAAGAGAAAGAGAGAAGACGCGATGGGGACACACGGAGAGAGAAAGAGAGAAGACGTGATGGACACACGGAGAGAGAAAGAGAGAAGACGCGATGGACACACGGAGAGAGAAAGAGAGAAGACGCGATGGACACACGGAGAGAGAAAGAGAGAAGACGCGATTGGCACAGAGAGAGAGAGAAGACGCGATGGGCACAGAGAGAGAGAGAAGACGCGATGCACGCAGAGAGAGAGAGAAGACGCGATGCACGCAGAGAGAGAGAGAAGACGCGATGCACGCAGAGAGAGAGAAGACGCGATGCACACAGAGAGAGAGAAGACACGATGCACACAGAGAGAGAGAAGACGCGATGGGCACAGAGAGAGAGAAGACGCGATGGGCACAGAGAGAGAGAGAGAAGTTGCGATGGGCACAGAGAGAGAAAGAAGTTGCGATGGGCAGAGAGAGAGAGAGAGAAGACACGATGGGCAGAGAGAGAGAGAGAGAAGACGCGATGAGCACAGAGAGAGAGAGAGAGAGAGAGAAGACGCGATGGGCAGAGAGAGAGAGAGAGAGAGAAGACGCGATGGGCAGAGATAGAGAGAGAGGGGGATGTTAGGAGAGGGAGAAATAAAAGTATAAATGTGAAATGATTTACTTTCCCCGTTTTTTTTCTCCTAATACTTAGAATTCTGATGGCATCAAATAAGACCAGACTAGACCAGTTGTGTTCTGCCATAACCTCCAGAGATGTGAGTTACTCAGGTTAATTGATGGAGTCAAGAGATAGAAAGGAGATAGTAAAAGAATGGTTATTTAAGTTTTTGTCATCTTTTTACTCAGATGCTTAGTGACTGGGATCGACCAGTGTAGGAATAATTCACTGGTTTGCAAAGACAGATTGTGAAGACAGAGACAGAAACACATAAATGAGCTGGAATAGAGGAATGGGGTGCAAAGGAAAAAAGGGGATGAAGCGGGGCGCAAAGAGAGAGAGAAGGAGATGAAGCAGGGCGCAAAGAGAGAGGAGGAGGATGAAGGGGAGAAGGGGAGGGGATAAAAGGGCACAAAGAAAGAGAAGAGGAATAAAAAGGGACAAAAGAAAGAGAGAAATGGGATGAATGGAGAGGCAGAGAGAGAGATGAAAGAGAAGCCAAGGTATAGACGGGGATCAAAGGAGAGTCAAAGAGAGAGGGAGTATGAAAGGGAAGAGCAGGAGAGAGAAAGGTGGGTATGAAAGGAAAGACTAAGAAGAGAGAGAGAGAGGAGTATGAAAGGTAAGACCAAGAGACAGAGGGGGTGAAAGGAGAAGCAAAGAGAGAGAGACAGATGGATGAGGCAGAAAGAAGGATGAGGGGGCAGAGAGAGAGAAGGGGATATAAGGGGGCAAAGGGGCAAGGAAGAAGAGTGCGGATGAGGGGGATAAGGGGTAGGGATAAAGGTGAGGTGAAGAGTGTGGGGGATAAAGGATAGAGAGCGGGGATAAAGAGGGAAAAACAGAGAGAAGGTTGGGAGAAAGACGGGGCAAAGAGAGAAGGTTGGGGGAGAAAGACGGGGCAAAGAGAGAAGGTTGGGGGAGAAAGACGGGGCAAAGAGAGAAGGTTGGGGGAGAAAGACGGGGCAAAGAGAGAAGGTTGGGGGAGAAAGACGGGGCAAAGAGAGAAGGTTGGGAGAGAAAGACGGGGCAAAGAGAGAAGGTTGGGGGAGAAAGACGGGGCAAAGAGAGAAGGTTGGGGGAGAAAGACAGGGCAAAGAGAGAAGGTTGGGGGAGAAAGACGGGGCAAAGAGAGAAGGTTGGGGGAGAAAGACGGGGCAAAGAGAGAAGGTTGGGGGAGAAAGACGGGGCAAAGAGAGAAGGTTGGGGGAGAAAGACGGGGCAAAGAGAGAAGGTTGGGGGAGAAAGACGGGGCAAAGAGAGAAGGTTGGGGGAGAAAGACGGGGCAAAGAGAGAAGGTTGGGGGAGAAAGACCGGGCAAAGAGAGAGGGTTGGGAGAAAGAGGGAACACAGAGAGAGGGTTGGGAGAAAGAGGGAACACAGAGAGAGGGCTGGGAGAAAGAGGGAACACAGAGAGAGGGTTGGGAGAAAGAGGGAACACAGAGAGAGGGTTGGGAGAAAGAGGGAACACAGAGAGAGGGCTGGGAGAAAGAGGGAACACAGAGAGAGGGTTGGGAGAAAGAGGGAACACAGAGAGAGGGTTGGGAGAAAGAGGGAACACAGAGAGAGGGTTGGGAGAAAGAGGGAACACAGAGAGAGGGTTGGGAGAAAGAGGGAACACAGAGAGAAGGTTGGGAGAAAGAGGGAACACAGAGAGAGGGTTGGGAGAAAGAGGGAACACAGAGAGAGGGTTGGGAGAAAGAAGGAACACAGAGAGAGGGTTGAGAGAAAGAAGGAACACAGAGAGAGGGTTGGGAGAAAGAAGGAACACAGAGAGAGGGTTGGGAGAAAGAGGAGGCTAACTGAGAGTGAGAAGGAAGGGGATAGAAGAGGCTGATAGAGAGTGGGGAGATGGCAGGACTGGGAGATGAAAAAGAGAGGCAGACAGATGAACGAAGAGAGAAAATAACGGATGCATTCAATAGGGAAGTAGAAATGTGCCAAGTGAATGGGATTTCAAGGCAGTTGAAATAGACTACGTAGTATATGTCCTACAACATCATGAGAAAGATTTATCAAATAATTACATCAAAGCTTTCGTTTATTCTAATACAGGAACTAATTCTGATGGTAGGGGAAGAAAAATCAAATGATAACCAAGGTACCATCTAAAGATCCATTGTGTTGTTGGGGGAAACAGTAAGAAAGGATGATAGGCAGAACCTCTACAAATTTGGCTTTCTGCCCACCCTATTTACTAGCCTCTTCTTCAATTGGAGTTGCATTTTGGTGGATTTCAGCCTGGAAGAATTTTGATCTTCAGGGAATTTCACATTCAGAGATTCTGATCTTTAGGGACTATGGACTTCAGGATTGTATCACAATTATGATTGAAAGATAGATTGAAATGTTTAGACATAATTTTAAATTAGAGATTCAGCTAAATTATCAAGTGAATGAAAGGGACTGTCAAAAATTTCTCCTTCACTCATAGGTCATGTAAACATACAAAAAGAATAAAGAGTGATGAAATATTTTTTTTGTTTTCTAAAAAAAAAAGGAGGGGGGTGGGGAACATAGATATGGTTTGGTTGAAAATTAAAAAACTTATACATAAAAACAACATTTGCACATAATCTTTTGTACTTTCAATCCATAATACCTTTTTTCCCCTCCCAAAATTTGTTAGTTTTGGGAAAATTTATTTTGGAGGTGGAGGAGGGTTTTTTTTATTTCTAATTACAATGTAACTATGATTTCCAGAAAAAAACAGAAACAAGGGTTTATGGATTGCAAGCACAAAAACTTGTGAAGAATGTTTTTCTATTTTTTCTAAAATTTTCAACAAGACTAAATCTTTCCAAAAAAAAAAAAAAAAGAAGTTTTATAAGGTAGAAAAATACTAAAAAGAACTATCCAAAAAAGAAAAAAAGAAAGGCATTTGATTCATGAGTGCATGACATACTCTTGATAATGAAAACAATTTAACAATCTGCACTACAAACAAACTGGGAAATTGGCTTCTCCAAGTTAGAACAAGTAATTTGGAGGCAAGTGTGAAAATCAAAACAGTAAGCACCTTTATGAACATTTTGTAGGTTATAACTCAACAGGAGATAACCACTTGATTTTGTTTAATGAGCTGCTCAGAGCTCCAAATCCCTCCTTCAAATATAAATCCATACCATCAACCATGCATCAGTCACATGTTTACTACATCATTTGATGTAAAACAGGTAAACATTCACAGATTTTTCATTCATAGAAACAGTCAACCAAAACTGTCAACATAGGTTTGTTCAGTTTTCAAGTTGGTCAGGCTGGCTGGCTATGTATCCATCAAGTGTACAGACCACACCAGTGAAAATTTCAACATTTATTCCTTATTATAATGTTTTTTTGGTTTTTTTTTTTCAAATTCTCACCTAAATAGGTTTTTAGTGGGTAGGGAGGTCAATTTTCAATGTAAATTCATGCTAAATTGATCCCTTAGTTTGTGTCATGCTCTTTTTCTGAAAATTCAGATTTCCAAAGTTAATATTCCAGTCATGCTACAATGATATATAATTACATAAAAAGTCTTAAATGATTATTATACACTGATTTACTCTGACTAGTGTCCTCATCTTGGTTGTTACAGTCAATGTTTCAGCCATTGCAGATGAATTTATGAAAATTTCCCTCAATTCCAAATCAGAATCTAAGTTAAATATCAATATGTTAT
The DNA here is from genome assembly GCA_963457665.1 of Thysanoteuthis rhombus. Classification (NCBI taxonomy): domain Eukaryota; kingdom Metazoa; phylum Mollusca; class Cephalopoda; order Oegopsida; family Thysanoteuthidae; genus Thysanoteuthis; species Thysanoteuthis major. The sequence continues at coordinate 24,218,557 of OY735242.1, read as the reverse complement.
CTGTTTTGTGTGAAACCTAGGTATTCCATAGAACTTCTAGCATTTTTTGGCAAAGTATGAAATAAGCTCATTTCATTTTGACCTTTCTGACATTCTACAGAATGCGTACCAAATATGGTGGTATATAAGTCAACCTCAAAATTGGAGTGTTAATCAAGTTTAATCTAATATTTGCCAGGTAAATCAAATCTCCAATATGAGGCAGCATTGTATCCTCAATGTCAAGTCCTCAAGGTCTAAACAGACAAATATGATCCATTAACGGAAGTAATCGATACTTAATAAGTCGGCATATGCAAATGTACACCATACACTTTTAGGTAAAATATAGTATAATAGACAAGGATTGGATATTAAAAAATTGAAATCCGTGAAGCCTAAACTAAGTAATAATACAACAGAAAACAGAGATGAGAAAATGTTATCATTGAACTGGTATCTGAAAGTCAAACTAAATAAAAATATTCTGATTAACATTGCATCATTTTAGTATTCATTTAAGGTGTTAATAAAATTTTCTCATCCCTATTGTCAACTATATTATGAGAAAATTTTCTCTGGGTAACTCGATAGAAGAACTGATTGGACAATCTGTTCAGATACCCCTAAACTTTTGGGTAAGCACTTAGTACAAACAGTAAACCCTTGATATAACAAATTTCAGCCTCAACAAACTAGTGGATCTATCTGAACTGACTTCAGATTTACCAAAGTTCGATAAAAGCAGCAAACACATGAACTATAAAAAATATGTTGCTATCCAAAAATGGGTACACTCCTACAAAAAACATTCTTGGCAATAGAGTGCTGTAGAGTTTTTGGACATAAATAATACTTGATAATGTTTCGATTGTATAATATTCCACTAGAAATAATAGAATTCTTCTGCATTTAGTTCAGAAAAAATTAACTTCATAGAAAAAAGTGGTATGAGGGGTACTCATTCATAGGTAATACTGAGACAGTGAAAAAGAACAACAAAAAAAACAAAAAACCAACAATGGAATGATAACAATCTCAGAATTTCCAAACCCAAAACAGAGAAATATTAGTTTGTTACACATGAAATGTCATTTTTTTTTCTTTTTCTACATCATAGATAATAATGCTAAAATTAGAAGATTTACTAATTTAATTGTATTTATCTGCAGATTCAACATAAATACAGATATAATTCATTATTATTGAAGGTTTTTGTGCCCTTCATAGCAATAGTGTCTCCAAGAAGTTTGTCTAATTTTCAAGTAAAAGTTGAAAATAGAACATAATGCTGCTCAAGTTGCTGATAACATCAAAGCATTTGGAGTGAACATTACTACAATGCGAACTGTTCAGCATTGGTTCAATAGGTTTAGGTCTGAAAATATAGATACCAATAAGAAACCTTTACAGAGGCCCAAACCCTCTTCATAATGATGAATTATCGACAACAGTGGCCAACCTAAGAACTTAATGGAGACTTCAGGACTTTAAAACTGACCATATCATGTCATCTCAGTATGGAAGGAAAGGTTAAAAAGTTGGAAAAATGGGCCCCTATATGAACTGAATGAAATACTCGATCACAGTACTGAGCTTGAAAAATTAGGAGAGGAATTTGAGCAGCATCCTCTATACATACATGATATTTCTTTGACAAATTATCATCTTTTCAAGCATTTTGAACTTAATTCTCATAATAAAAGGTTCAATAAATGAGAAGCCATAATTTGTGCTTTTACTGAATTTGACCACTAAACCTAAAGAATTTTATAGAAATGGCATATTATCATTTGAGGAGCATTGGAAAGGTATTGCTCCAAATGGGTCTTATTTTGATTAAATATTTACTGTTTATTGTTGTTTGCATCATCCTTTGTATTACTATTCAAAAACAACATTTCATACGTAAAAAGCTAATATTAATACTATTTCAGTATTTCCATTTGGAAAAAATCTTGATAATGGGTGAAAACTGTTTGAAACGTCAACAAAGATTATTTTTGTTTGACATGAATTAAAAACTAATGATGCAATCATAACCAACCATACATGTGGAAACCATGCTTGAAACCCATTTTCACAGGGAGATACAAAGTGATCGAAAGGAACATTTATGAAAGAAATGCAAACATACAGGCAACAAGATTTGGGTTTTAGTGAGAAAGTAGTGGTGAATGCTTTGAAACGTAAATTGATGCTTCAGATCAATAAGTGAATGTTAGAGAAAATAGAGTAAAAAAACCAAGGTTTTAGAGTGAAGTGAATATTTAAGGGAAAAGTGAGTGTTTATGGGCAACAGTCAATTTCAAGTAGTCATTGATTTATTTGGACAAGTGTTCCTATCATAGTTGTTATTGTCACAATGTTTCAGCTACCATAACCTCCTAACTACTTCAGGTATCAGTTATACTCCGTAACATTCTGGGAATTTCAAACTGAACTCTTCATTCATTCTCTAGAAGGAGGGCGGGGTAAATTGTTCACGTTTTGTTGTCCATGCCAGGGGTGAGGCATATCTCGTATCAAGTCTTTTTAGTTAATTTATCCTTGCAGTGTCACTTGTTAGCCTCTTCCACTGAGCTACCACTATGGAGTGAGAACCTGTGAACCCTGAGAATGAATAAGGGGTCAAGTTTTAAATTCCCAGACGGTTGAGTACTACAGACATATAAAGAAGATTGGAGGGTATAGAGGCCAGAACGTTGTGACTATGACATCCAGGATGAAGACATTGATTCAAATAAATAAATGAATAATGATAATTTCTCAAGTCAAAAATTCAGAATGAAAGTCAACGTTAGTTATAAAAATTAGTATTTTCAGGCAAAAGTGGAGGTTCTGAATCTATAGTGAAAATGAAAATGAATAATTAGGAGCTTCGTTAATATATAACATAAAAATGATTGCAAAAGATATACTTGTAGTTGATATCTTGACTTAGAAACAAGGAAAGATAGAATGGGCTTGAAATGGAATATACATTTAGCATTATAATTAAAAAAGAAAGTGGTCAGGAATTAATGCAAGTGTCAATGATAGAATAGTGCTATTATATGTATCATGTAAATGATTTGCAAATGATTTTACTATAGATATGCATTCAAGAATGGTTTCGCACTGAAGATGAATTTTTCCTATGGGAAATACATTAGAAAATGATCTTTCAATACAAAATGTATTGGAGAATGATTTTACTATAGGAAATGCATTAGAAAATGATTTTATAATAGGAATGCATTGGAAAATGATTTTTCAATACAAAATGCATTGGAAAATGATTTTGCTATAGGAATGCATTGGAAAATGATTTTATTATAAGAATGCATTGGAAAATGATTTTATTATAAGAATGCATTGGAAAATGATTTTATTATAGGAATGCATTGGAAAATGATTTTATTATAGGAATGCATTGGAAAATGATTTTATTATAGGAATGCATTGGAAAATGATTTTACTATAGGAATGCATTGGAAAATGATTTTACTATAGGAATGCATTGGAAAATGATTTTACTATAGGAATGCATTGGAAAATGATTTTACTATAGGAATGCATTGGAAAATGATTTTACTATAGGAATGCATTGGAAAATGATTTTACTATAGGAATGCATTGGAAAATGATTTTACTATAGGAATGCATTGGAAAATGATTTTACTATAGGAATGCATTGGAAAATGATTTTACTATAGGAATGAATTGGGAAATGGTTTTACTATAGGAATGCACTGGAAATAGTTTTGCAATGGGAATATGATAAATTTTACCGATGAGAATGCGTGTGAAAATGATTTTACTGATGGGAATGCGTGTGAAAATGATTTTACCGATGGGAATGCGTGTGAAAATGATTTTACCGATGGGAATGCGTGTGAAAATGATTTTACCGATGGGAATGCGTGTGAAAATGATTTTACCGATGGGAATGAGTGTGAAAATGATTTTACCGATGGGAATGCGTGTGAAAATGATTTTACCGATGGGAATGCGTGTGAAAATGATTTTACCGATGGGAATGCGTGTGAAAATGATTTTACCGGGGGGAAGGCGTGCGAAAATAATTTTATCTAGAGGAAGGTGAGTGAAAATGATTTTACCGAGGGGAAGGTGAGTGAAAATGATTTTACCGAGGGGAAGGTGAGTGAAAATGATTTTACAGAGGGGAATGCCGGGGAAAAGGATTTTATCAATTTTGCTATGGGAAGACATCGGAAACAATTTTGCTATGGGGATACGTTGGAAACAACCCTACTATAGAAAATCAAGAAGAAAGAGATTGACAGTGGTCATGAATCAATGCAATCATTACAGACAGAATTGAATAATCATACACATAATTTCTGTCTGTTTGTATCATCAATTTTATATAACCATAATGCCATGAACATTCCAGTTAACATATCTGGTTGCCCATCTTTTTACAGACTTGGTTATCTGTTTATACATGTGTCAACTTACGTCTGAGTTACACTCTGAAAGCTTGTGACTCAACCTGAGCCCAAGTTGACCATTACAGGGTGAAGAGAAATATACACACTGCACAACAAAAGATACCATGATACATACATATATCTAAATACCATAGTTGATAAATTGTAAATACTTGTCTTCCAAAGAGTGACATAAAACCTTTCCGTCTTCAATTCCACAATAGGCTTGCTTTGAGGGGACTTTGGATCATGATACACTATATTTTCAGATCTTAGCCAACAAAATACACAAACAAAAGACTGCAAGGAATTTGATTTCATGCTTGATGCTGGTGCCTCATATATTATTTAGACAAGGGAAATGCTATTACAGTGTTCTTTTTCAATTTTAAACTTTTTATTAAACCTTTATAAGGATCTTTGATGTTTCTATGATCCGATTTTAGTTGGTCAGGAGTAACCTGATGAATGAATGTATCAATCACTTTGTATCTACCTTATGTTAACTCATGCAAAATTTTCCTTCTTGATTTGAACCTATGAAAGATTACTATTTTAATACAATTTTTAAAAAAATATATATTTCCCGAAACCCTCCCATGAAATATCGGAGCAGTTAAACATGCAACTATCAAACTTTCTATCCGCCTATCACTAAAAACTTGATATATCTAGCTACACGATCAACAGTTTGATTTTTTTTATTTGTTTCCCTATCTATAACAGTGGATTCTTCCACTTGAAGGTAACAATTCTGCAATTTAAAATATCTATCTACCATTTGAAACAATGGACTCTTCCACTTTTCAATAGAACTTCAGATGAAATCGAGAATTTATAAACATTTATTTATACTATTACCAAGTTTGAAGTAGTGAATTATTAAGCCTGAAAGTAAGAAAGAAAATGGGGAAACTTCTTGAACTCTACAGAAACATAGGTATATATCTCACATATGTCTGCTCAGATGACGCAATAGTCACACACAGAATGATCGAAATTTGATTAACACTTCTGAGTGAAGAGTGTGAGAAACTCTTCATTAAGACAAAAGCAGCTGAGTCCACCCTAAGCTGTGTGATTATAGTGGAATAAATTGGAAATAGAGTTGCACACTCCTTATCAGAAGGATAGTACTGAGCCTTCATGTCACCGCCAGCTGCCAGTGCAGTATGATGGTCTTTGACTTGACTATATATATATATATATATATATATATATATATATATCATACATAGTCTACAAAGCTTTATAGCTTTAAACACCAAACAATAAAAAACTTTTTCAAAAGATTTTTTGTATCACTTCAGTCACCTATATCCCAATATCTGTCAATGCAAATTATGTAATTTTCCAGTATTTTAAAAACAAAACTGTTATATTAATATGGCACCCCCAGTAGTATTGATCAAACACCGCCTCCCTTTTTCATTATATATATATATATATATATATATATATATATATATATATATATATATATATAGTTTCTCTTCTAAAAGAATGATCTCAAAAGAATTCAAATATATCTGGGAATTTTTTCATAGATAACCTATAATATATATATATATATATATATATATATATATATATATATCTCAAGCATCATTATAGAGAAGGTGAACAGATTTTTCATTTTGATAGTTATTTAACCTTTTCATCACTAATGCATTGTTCAAAACCAGAGACCCCTCTACCCCTACCAATTTTGATTTGGTCAATATGAACCAATATTGTAATGATCTGATTTCTGTTTGTTTGTTACTATAACACAGCAAAAATAAAACATTGTAGTGCAAATTTTGTTAGTACGATACCATTAAAATGCTCTAACTTGGAGAATGAAGCAATTTCCAGTCCAATTGGATTCCTGATTTCCGAGTCATTTTTAATTAAGTATAAATTGAAAAAATGTTGGCCCAAGGGAGATAACTCTAGGCATATTAATGAGTTCTCTTATTTTCTAATTAAAAGTAATAAGCAAGAAAAAATCCTCGACTCGTCTGCACTCTTCTTTGTGGGCCATAGTGGAATACCAGTGATGATGATTTAGTGATAATTAGCTGTTGCAAATAATAATAAAATAAATTCTATAAATTGGGAATGACTTGACAACGTGCAGATGCTACAGAAATGAGTCGTACTTAAGCCACAAAGAGCAAGATCATATATCGACTTTGGAGTGAAAACTAAAAGAATCTGATATAACTTCATCTACTTCTGTGTTCAAGCTGACAAACTGCTCTCATCATTCCAAGAAATATTTGGACTTGTGAACTTGTTTTTTGTGCTGCTTTTGTTGTTACAACAATGTGTCAGATGATCTTTTCTACAGCCTTCTTCAGAGGTACAATCTATAAAGAAAGAGTGGTGTCTCTTTTCTACAGAAATAGATGTCGACCAGAAAAGAAATATTAGCAAATATACCAACTACTTTACCTATTCTCAGAAGCCACACAGATGATACCATTTTCATCAACCCTTCTAATGCAGGTGAGTTTATATTTACATGTGATGATGGGATCATCCATGCTGAGAATGAACCAAACCAGTTGATATGATTGCCACAATTTCTTTTCTGCATGCTATCTATTCCTGTTGTGAAGAGAGACCCTCATTCTCTTGGAAGAGAGTATACCCAAGAAAGGATGTAAAAGTTCAAAGAACTTTTAGAAAGGTGATGGCAAACCTTTTTAACACGGTATGTTGAAATTTTAATTCTTTTCCACTAATCCTTGTTATCAATTGGTCACTTAAATGTGTACACGTATTTCATCTTAGGTAAATGCTATCTATTTTTCATATATATCTATAAAACTAGGAGCTTAATAAAATATAACTAGAAATTTAAAAATATACGAACAAAACCAGGATAATGAAAAGAAATTATTCTTCAAAGTCAATTGCATGTCACCTGAAAACCTACAGCATGTCAATGTTCACCTTATCTCAGAATGATAATGTCTCCTTTGAAAATTATAGATAAAACCCATTACTATATCTTATAGCAAGAGAAGGATGACTTGTCATTTGCTAAAACAATATTAATTGTTGTAATCTGCAGTATTTTTATACTATTACAAAGAGTATTTTCAGAAACAATATACAGAGGATGCCGTTTATTATAAATCACAGATAATGTTATCAAATGGTTATTCTTATTATCAGGATCATTTACTTAATTGAATTAGAAATCATGTCAAAATATTTACATCAATTATATCAATTTTTTATGATATCAAGTTTAATCATTATGCATTCAATAACAATGAATTTATAACAATGAAGTTAAATTGTTCCAATTTTGATAGCCTTTCAATGGAACAGTTTTTTGGGTTTTTTTTTTTGCTTTTTTCGAGCGTTTCATTTTGGGTCACATTTTTCTCACAATAACACTCCAGGGGGATCGACACTTCAATCCTAAAAATGGATTTCTTTTTCGTGCTTCTGTTAACACATGATGCACTGAAACAGCAGTAAGAGTGAAAATGAATATATTCAGGATAATCATTCAAGGGATTATTGTTATCAATTGATTAGTGTCACCTTTAACACCCTGTTCCAAAGTGATCACAATAAGTGGCTTCCTTTGTATTAACATTCCCAACTTTCGTAATGACTCAACAAAGTAGGTTTTTCAGATATTGAATTTCAAGACACCGGAAAGTACTATTCTTGTCCCAAAATAGTTGTTACGCTAAGTGAATGAATAAAATATGAAAATGTAACAGCTATAATGGGATAGAGGTAGAAAAATTTTTCAACAATATGAGATGATTTTTCTCTGTATGGCTTTCTTTTCTTATTTATTCTTGGCTGCATGGCAGGATTAGGACACATATTAGGCAAAATGAAGTTAAACACATTTTTGGTAAATCACACAAATTTGGGGGTTAAAAATGCAAATTACACAGGGAGGACAAAATAAAAACAAAACAAAAAAAAAATTCAAAATTCAAGCAAACACGTGAAGCTTGACCCCTTGTCCCTACCCCTTATTTCACATTCACTTTAACATTCACAAAACCTTTTACATCTACCTGGGATGTGTGATATACATACCAATGTTTTTTCCCAACCCTTATGTGGAAAAGAAAAAAAAATGGAAAGAGAGAGAAAGAAAAAAGTTTAATAATAAAGTTGTAAACATTCACTTTTGTTTTTATCCATGTTCATAATGCAAAAATGTTTTATTTGAACTTCTGACAGCATCGATATTGTATAAATCTGTTAAAATATTGTAACTGAGAAATGGTTTCCCCCGCTATCCGAAAGTGGAACATTCCTATGAACTAAAACGACACGGAGTAGAGAAGCAATGATTATAAATTTATAATTAAAACATTTTTGATTGCTCTTACACCCCAGAAATGACAGTATGTAAGGCTGAATTCTCAGATGTTGTGGTGGAAGATACACAACACTAGGGTGTGGGAAAGAGAGGGAGAGAGAGAAAGAGAGTGCGCGCTGCCGCTAAAACGGCTCGCTGCGGAACAAACGCTATTTTCGCTCGTTGACTTTTTTTGCGGAAGCGAAAAAAGGGTGCAGAGTAAACTTCCGAAAAGCGGGGGATACCTGTATCATAATATCAGATTTCAAAATGATTGACAAGGACTAAAGGAAGTCTATAAGCCAATTTCAATTAATTTATGAAAATTTAGACAAAAAATATGATTCCTCCTCTCATAGTTAGAGTTGAGCTCTCTATTATATAGATGGAAGTACTTGAAGTAATATTCCAATGAGTGTGTGCATGTGTATATATATAATAGGCACACAATCGCTTATCCAAAACCCTTGAGATCAGATAATTTTTTAGAATTTCTTAGATTTCAGAATGGTAGTACAGATGCCATACTGATAATGACATGCTGTCTTTTCTGTTTTTTTTTAGCCTATAGAGTACTTTGCAGCTCTTTATAACGTTTTTGCGGTCTTCTGTGAGAAGACCATCTCAGAATAATAACGGTTACACTTGATAGAGCACAGCAGAAATAAGCAAGACAACCCTGGTTGAGTATGGGTCAAGTCAGGTCATGTTTAGTACCCAACATAAGCTTTGGTTTACAAATGACATCCACAGGAAACAAAATTTTGTTCTTAAAAGGTTTACTTTTTTTTCAAAACATTGGATAAGAGATAGTGTACTTGTATAAAACTCAATTTTAAAAATCAATGCAATCACAAGTTCAGATAAAGTATGCACTAAAGCCTTGATGTACAAATATTTGAGTAATTTTCAGTGCTATGAATATTGTAAAAATATTGAAAATAAAATGAAAAACCAAATAACCTATGATAAAGTCTATTGAACAAATACATCAAAACTTTAATTCAATCTTGTATTTACATATTTAGTAATTCAAGAGATACTCAATGCATATATAAGAAGTATAAAACGTATTGAATGCTTCTTTCCTTAGGAAACCTCAAGCATGATCGAGAGGGAGGAAAGAAGAACTTGAGCACAACACTTCCCCCCTACCAAGCACCAAGACATAGCAGCTGAAAGCTGTTCACGATCGGTCAACGTTCGGCATCTGCTTACTTCTTACATCTATCTAAGAAGTAAGCGGATTTTCCAAAATACTTATTTCTATTATTATTCGGACTATCCTCATCTTGGTTGTTTTTCATACAATGTTTCGGCCGTTATACTCAACGGCCTTCAACAGGTATCATCTGGTAGGTGTGGGGAAGTAACGAACCGAACCCTTTATTTAACCGACGGGGGTATATTGACTGCACTCCCCTCTTAGCATTAGTAGTATTATTATTGTCTCACACTGGGATTGAACCTACCACACCTACCAGATGATACCTGATGAAGGCCGTAGAGTGCAACGGCCGAAACGTTGTATGAAAAACAACCAAGATGAGGATGGTCCGAATAATAATAGAAATAATAATAATACCTCATCTCAAAAATTCAGAGATATACTTTCCAAAATACGTTTAGTGTGTGAACAGATAACTGCAGAAAAATACATAGAGAGTACAAAGATTATATCATTAGCCCATTTTTCGTGAGCGTTGATCTTGGTTCAAAAAGTTGAAAGTTGTTCAGAAGTCTATCAATGGAAATCCCCATAGTAACATAGGTGTTTAAAAAAAGCAGCTTGATGAGTTGACCACTGAATTTCTTTTTGAGCTAAAACTTGTTTAACCAGTTCATTGCCAAGCCTTTCTCCTTTTTTTTTTTTGTTGTAATTCCTGTGTTTGGTCTTTCTCATCAAAAATTTATAAAAATGGAAATTCTTCATCACATGGTTAAGAATTATTTTCATACAAATCAACTAATATGTACAGCAGAATATCTAATAAATGTGAGATATATATACACGTTAAAATAATACATTTCAATAATTTAAACCAGCATGACATATCATAAAACAAGGTTACATTACATTTAGTACATTTGTATCTACTTTTTCACCATTCTAACATACTTCATACTTTCTTTCAAGGTTTTCCAATCTTGCAAATGAATAATACACTATTGTTAGACAGATAACTCCATCCATAGCACTGGACGGATGACTTGCTAAAATAATTTGACTAGTCCATGGCATTGAATAGGTTGAGCAAGTTTCTGCACTCAATCTGTATGTTATGCATTGAAAATTGGTAAGAATGGGATTGTCAGTGGTCAAAGATAAATGCTAGCGTTACTGTTAATAGATTTTTCATGGAAATACTTATGAATCAACAATAGATGTCCTCTTACTTTGGATGCTCTGCTTGCTTCAGATTATTCTAATATTATGTGAAGGAATGGTCAGTGTTGTACGAAGACACTCTCTCCACCTGTCAAAATCACAGTAGGAGTGAAGTAAGGATGCATCCTTTCACTAACAATCTTCTCCCTTGCAGCAATGAACAGACAATCTGCTGTTGCCTTAGAATCTTGCTATGACAGAAGTTTATTCAATCTCAGAAGACTGCGATCACAAATGAAAACTCAAAAATCCAACATACTTGAATTACAACAATACTTTTCTCTGAGAATTTATTTTCACTTTGACATTTTTACAGATGCCAATGAAACCTTCAGCCTATAAGTGGATAACACCAAGACAAGGACCTTTGCCCAAGTACCACCGGGGGAAGCCTCTGAACCTATGAGAATTTCTTTTCATTTGCTTGACAGGCTGATGTGGTACATCGTGATTGTGTTTAGCATTCTCAAATACAATTTTTCTATCAAAAAGATACAGTGAAAATCTAATTTTGAACAGCAAGAAAACTTCCTGCAAACGAAGTATAAGTACGAAGATTCAACAACAAAAAAGTAGGATTTAAAGATTTCTTTGTCTTCCTGTTTATAAACAAATCCTTTACTAATCTGTATAGCCACCAGATTTATCTACTGCCGACCCTTATTGTTGGTTTCATAAGCTATTTTCTAATTCAAGTCAAATACAGTAGTCAAGGCTTTAGTATATTTGTAATAGAAGTAATGGTGTGGAGAGAAAGTTCTTCTTTTGTAAGCAAATTTTCTATTCAATTTCATTTTTTTCTTCAATTCTTTAAATTTACAGGCATCCTTCAATGTAAATGAGCTCCAATAGAGAAAATTCACAGAAGTTGAAGTATAAAAATCAGTAAATATGGCAAAAGATGTTCTATTACAAATGGGTGCGCGCGCACATACACACGCATAAGTGTTTCAATAAGTCCATACTCTGACATGTAGATATTAGGAGAATTTTGATCTGGGATTTTCACTGTATAAGGATAGACTTATATGATTAATATTCACCATTAAATCAAGTAAATTGACAAGGAACGAGATCATGTACAAAAATGAAAGCTTTTTTCCATCATTAGGCCACAAACATACACACACACTATATATATATATATATATATATATATATATATATATATATATATATATATGCACACACACACACAAAGATGCATATACTGAGAGAGAGGGTTAGTCAGTGAATCTGTATTTCACAACAGATATTTTTCAACATAATCCCATCTTTGTAAATCCACTTAACCCGCTGCTTCTCAATCACAGAGAGTGAACATAATACAGTGAAACTTTCAGATACAAATTCAACTAATAACTGTATCAGCCTACAGACATATGTATACACTTAAAAGTGGATCAATATGTAGAAAGTCACATTTTACAATGTCTCATATTGTAAGTATTCTTACTTGAATCTTTTGGCCGTATTACAACTAATCTTTTTTAAAGTTACATGAAAAATATTCAAGGGGAAGAATAATAGGCAAAACATGGTAACTAAATAGTCAAAATTCAAACTACTACCATTGAATAACAAAGATATTTCTCTTTAATGCTGTGACATGAAATTATGTGACCAGATGGACTTGGAGATAAATCTTCAAAACTTTTGCATCGTTTTCTCCATGTTTTTAATTTTGCTTTTTATAATTTCCACTGGAAATATCATGGATAAACATTTTTTAAACGTACATATTCAGAATATGAGACTAGGTAAAATACGACCAAAAATATTTAAACCTGTCCAATGACAAGTTTGTATAACTTAATAGGAACAAAAAATGTTTTGCAGAAAATCAAGATATAGAAACTTTTCTCTCATAAGAGATATTTTGCAAAAAATTACATAGTATGTTAACTCAGAAGTTATAAACTCTAAAATTAATTTTAAACTTAACATGACCGTTATATATTTCTGATTGTTCTTGGATAGTACAAGACTTCCGAGAAGAAGTAATATCACTTGCAATGATCCCATAGTCTAGAGCTGTTCCAGCGATATTACCAATCATATGACTAGGTAGCAAAACAATCTTACAGAGAACAAAATCGAAGCAACCAATACTTGAGTGGGCCTCATGATAAATGCCTCAACAAACCATTTTTATAAAGTTGATATTTTATTTTCAAAGCTACGATGCCTGTTTTTTTCAAAGCTTGAGCACTCCGCATTATGATTCAAAGGGTGTTCAAGCTTCAAAATGAAATCAAAGACAAACATTGTAGCTCTGAAGATAACGAAAATATCAACTTTAAAAAAATTGGTCTTTGGGCACTTCTGTTTGGCCTCTCACTTATTTTTTGTTTTCACACATGAACAAACATAAAAATACATCACTTGAAGAGGAGCAGGGATTACGGATCAAAACTAGGTTTTAAATTGGTTTTCAGCTGTATCTAAAGTCATGCTAATCATTAAAAAATGAAGGAAATAAAACCTATTCAGGAATCCGCTAGAGCATGCTCAACAGATACTTTTTCTATAGAGGTTAGATTTTCAAAACACACAAACAAAATTTTTTAAATGATATATCCGGTCGTTACACATGAAATGTCGTTTTTAGAATAAGATGAAAAGATAATATAAACAGTGAAAAAGGTGAATATTTAATCAAAATATAATCCATTAGAAACAATGATGTTTTCTCAACAACCCGAAAATGATATGTCACCTCTATAAATTATTTTTAAACTTAGTAGTTGCAAATTTAGTAAAAGCACAAATTATGGCTTCCCTTTTATTGAACCTTTCATTATGGATATGAAGTTGAAAATGCTTGAAAAAATTCTGACCCAAAGGAGAAATGTCAAGTGAATATGGCAGATACCGCAAGACTTCATACCTCCGTTCGCTTAAAATAGACACAGTCAGGAGGGAGATGTGGGGGTGAAGCAATGTCAGAGTTCAATTTCATTCGGTCCAAGTGAGACCCATCTTTCCAACTTTTTACCTTTTCTATTGCTTTGATATGATGTGAAATGGTAGTAGTTTAAGTCAAAGTTTTCAAAAAATGTTTGAATAGTTTTTTGGATCATTAGCCACTGCTGCTAATAATTCTTCATCATTAGTGGCTTATCATTGAACCGATACAGAACAGTTCACACTGTAGTAGTGTTCACTCCAAATGCTTTGTTGACATTATCAGCTGCTTGAGCAGCATTATGTCCTAATTTGGGATCGTATTTAAAAATTAGTTCAACTTCTTGGGTAGCAACCATTAGTATCAAGCGCATGAAAATCCCCATTAATAACAAATTGTACCTCTAATTACATTGAATCTGCAAAAACATGCAATTACATGAGTAAATCTTTCACTTATAGTATTATTCCCAATGATATAAAAGAAAACAACATTTCATGTATAACAACCTATTATTTCTGTTTTAATATTTTTCTCTGTTTGAATCCTGAAAAAGAAAGCTGTATCTAATAACTAGTTATATCAATGACATCAAAAAAAAAAAAAAGATGATTTTACCACTTTTGAAGTGTACATTTAAATGGAGAATACTATGTTCATATATCTTGGACGATTTTTAAAAGGTGTAACTATTCTTTGGACTGTATATTGGATCACAATAGGTCAGGAATAGTGCATATCAACTACATCTAAAGTTATCAGAGCCACAAAACAGGAGAAAAAAAATAGAACAAAACTTAATAATAAATAAATAAATGAGTGATCACTCATTTTGATTAACAATTAAAGCAACTTCAATTCTAAATTATATGAGTTCCCATGTTCTATTCACTAAGCACTATCGATTCCCAGATAAGTGTAAAGAGTGAAGCATGAAAATTCATTTCAGTGTGGTCGTTTTGTATTCATTGAATTGGGATATGACGTGATTGAATGTAATTTTAAGCCTGGTGGAAATGGTGAAACAAATTTTGATGAGTACATGTTTAGCATGAATCTTCAAATCCCATAATTCGCAGGATATAAAAGACTCAATTAGAACACGCATTGGAAACCTTTTTCATTTTAAAGGTTTCCCTTGAGAGAGGCAACTACGGGTGAATTGCGGGGAAATTCCATCCAAGAGAAGGTTACGCTGACAGAAAAAAAAAATCTTTTTTTCACTCATTCAAAAATATTAAAAAGCCTAAATTATCAGAGAAAAAGTTCATGTAGAATTTTTTAATTTTTTAAAATAAGAAATTTTACCAGTTGAACTGGATTTGTTTTTCTCCTATGTTGAATTCTAAAATAGTTGAAAAATCTTCAGACCTTCACAATATGACATTATCAAAAGAGTGACCATATACTTATTTGATATTTGCCATTAATAGTATTATGAGAAGTATAATCTGCTTATAAAGTAGCTGCATACCTATGTTTATCTTTGGTGACATGAAAGAAAAAAAGAGATTGAGGAAATTTCTTTCAAACCTTCATCAAATACATTCTATGAATTTGATTTGTTCTGTGACTTAAGGAACCTAAAAGTCAGTAAACATAATTGAAAATCTGTCTAACCTTTGCAAAACTCTTGATTAAAAAAATACAATTACCATTTTTTTTTCTTTAGTTCATTTTTGTTGAAAACTATGCATTTGAGGACTGACAAATAGATGTGGTCAAGTTCGTACACTGTCAGTCAACTACGTTTTTGTCCAAATCCTATCAAAAAAGGCCATTTAAGGTAAAATGTGTACTTCAATTATCCAAATGAGTGTCCCAAACAGATTTGACTATATCCCATTCAGACAGTTCTTAGACAGTTTCGAAATGACCAATTCTGGTTGACAGACCCCAAAATATGAGTAACAGCCTTATTTTATCAACTAATTAGTAGAACCCTTACCCTAAAGCAAAATAATATAATACTAAGAGGATTTTTCTTTGGAAAATGTATGGAACTTTCCAGCCTTCTCCAGTCAAGTGAGATTAGAGGTAGTATTCTCATGATAATATATATAAATTGCTGTCACTTATTTGTTGGCGGGTTGGTTGGTTTCTGTCACACTTAAGAAAACATATTTAGAATTACCTAACCCCTACCAATATCCTAACGTCTGACTTGGTGGTAGGCAAGCAAATGATGTATCCATGAGGCCAATTTTATGTTGCTTGAAAATTAAGTGGAATTGAGTTACAAGTTAGCAAGCAACCAAACAAGCAGCACATGCAAGTAGAACCATTGCTGCATATAAAGGTTTCGATCACTTGCCTGCCTTCGATTTTGTTTACATCTAGCACATAGTACTCAGAAAGCCCTATGGAAGGATATGGGGGTCAGAAGAGTGTGTTGCACCAATCGATAATCTATCCATACATAACACAAATAATTCCATCATTTTTGATGGTGCGAGTTATAAATTCTTTGCACTGTCTTACAAATCAGAGAGATAAGAATGTGAAAATCTACTGAGATGGATAGGAAACGATTCATGATATTGTCTAGAGTTTTGACAAAGGTCATTCAAAGAGTTTTTCAGACGATAGAACTCCTCACATTTGGATAGTACACCTGGAAAAGGCCGTAGAATGGATCAGCCAAAACACCCTGTTAACAGCACAAACAACAAAAAAGGGTTCTATCCTCTGAAAAGAACTCTTTAAAGATTAATTATACTTTAATTACAAAATAGTCATAAGAACTGAACCATCAACCTGTTTACTAAATAAACTTGATATTATATTGATTTTTTTTCATTAGATTATCGACCATTTACATATTTTTAGCTAATATTTCTCTCTTCTGCCAGGCACAGAGTTATCTTAGCTCAAAAAGCAGAGCAGCTGATACAACGTATACTGTTTTCATATATTTTATCAAAAATTATCAGTGCATTCATGCACCCCCAACCCCTGTGAATGACAAGGGTTAACTCTCCAAGAACGGTTAACTCTTTAATCTTCAATATATGTATGCATATATATATATATATATATATATATATATATATATATATATATATATATATATATATACACAGGCAGTGAATATACAATATGGAAGCACAAAAGTCTGCAAACTGGATTGTACTTATTCAATGTTATTACATGTTTTAAAAGTCCGTTTACTTTCGTTATCAAAAAAATGTTGGGTAAAATGATGAAATTTTATGGATGGCAAGGTTTCTAGAGGGGGTAGGGAGATGATGCGAAGTTATTGTTTTTCTAGAATTGTCATTTTCATTGGCGAAAAAAGAGATTTCTTTGTGTCAAAATTAAAATCATTTGCGTATAGGTGAAATTGGGAAGGGTTTAGAGTTAGTGTACGTAGTTTGGTCGGGTGACTGTTATCGAGAAAATAATAATTTTATGGGCATGTATGAGAGAGAGAGAGAGAGAAAGAATATAGATGTAGAAACAAACCAAGGTTTATTGATATGGATAGAATAGATCAGAAAAATAAGGAGTTGATCTTATATATAGAGAGAGAAAGAGATGGATTGCCATGTATAACTAAACATCAAAATTTGTGATGTACAAATATATTTGAGTGTGTGTGTGTATAAGAGAGAGAATATGAAGAAAAACAGAGTGATAGATAAACACATAATAATATTCATAATGAAAATATGAAGTTGAGATTGAGAAACATTTTCTTTTAATTGTTATTGAGTTTATCACACAGTGAAGCAGGAACCAATGTTCATTATGAAAAGATGAAGATGTGGACAAATCGGGAAGTAGGTAGGAAGAAAAAAAAAAAAACAGGTACAATGGAAGGAAGTTTGATATAAGAAAGTAATTGTTACCTTCAAATGATAGGTATGGATATATAATGATCAGTAGATCAGATAAATAGATTGATACTGAATGGAATAAAAAACAGGTATAACGCATTATACATAGATACATATATATATAGGGAGAGAGAGAAGGGATATATATATATATATATATATATATATATATATATATATAGGGAATGGATAGATGATACATATATATTTACATAGAATGAATAGGTGAATATATTTACATATATATATAGAGAGAGAGAGAGAGAAAATGGATAGACGGATGTATACACATATACAATGGATAGATAGGATATATACATATATACATAGTGAGAGAGATAGAATGGATATATATATATATATATATATATATATATATATATATATATATATATATATAGAGAGAGAGAGAGAGAGAAAAAGAACATATATATAGATAGATAGATAGAGATTGGACAGATATACATATATAGAGAGATCAAACAGATATATATATATATATAAATAAATGAATACAGATAGAATAGATATAGATAAGATATGTAGATAGTGTGTATGTATGTATATATAACACATATATACATCGAGCCAGAGAGAGAGACATGAATGGAGTCAGAGAGAGATAGAAATTTACAGAGATATTATAAGTAAAGATAAGATATAAAGAACTAGATACTTTGATTTAATCAGACAACCATATCAAAAATAGTCATAAATCGTGAAGAAGAATAGATGCAGGCAAATAGGTAGCCAGTTGGTGAAATTAGGATTTTGATAGATACATCCATAGATAAGTATTGATGTAAATTCAAAGAAAATTTGAATAAAAAAACGTACAAAAGAAAAAAGAAAAAATGAAAGATCAATAAGGAGGGAATTGGACATCTCATTCAAATGTTCTTTTTCAAAACAATATTAGAGAAAGAGATAGAGAGATAAAGTAGAAAAATCTCTGACAAACAAAGGAAGGTGAGCAAGAGCTTGTAACAAAAGTAAGAAGTGCCCTTATGCTAGCTATGGCTTCAGCTGTGCCTGCTTGGGCTTCACATATCACATTACTCGGCTTGTTTGTAAACACAAGCACCCATAGTGGCATCATTCACTTCACCCTGTGCTATTTTACCCATGACTAAGGGAAGAGATTCATGCATTTCCCAAGGGCATTAGTGTGAAGTGAATGCAAACTGTCTGAGCTATGGTTCAAGAGCAAGAGATGACAAGAGATTTTTGTCCAACAAAGGCAAGTAAGCAAGAATACGGATTCTTATAAATTGACATTTTGAATGACACAACGGCGTTGCTTGCCTATTTAATAAAAGAAGCTCTACAACATTAATAGATACAGAAGTTCATTTTTGAGAGTGAAGGGGGGTAGAATTTTTGTCATATCAACAAAGGCTTCTGACTGATATAATTACAGAAACTAAAATTAGCTCCTCCAGTGATTTTAATTATACATTAACCTGTTCACTGACAAGTATATTTTTTTAATGTTATAACTCCTGTGTTAGGTCTTTCTCGTGAAAAAATTGATGAAAATAGAAATTCTTCTTTTACTAGTTGTCATTTTACTAAAGTAATATGCAAACTCCCTTTGTATATAGAAGGAGATGCAGCCATCTTGCTAATGAATAACACATTATTGTAAGAAAGAGTTATCTTGTTTGGCAGTGGACAAGACAATATTATTGTAAGACAAATCATCTCATCCACAGTGCTGGACTGACAACTTGTCAAGACAAATTATCTCCTCTAACGGATTGAATCCTTCGTATTTGAAAAATTCTGGCTATGTAAAAGAATACCCATTATTACAACACTAGTGTTGTTCTAAGCTTCAAAACTTTCACATTGATAACTTTAAAGGAAACTGAATTTCTCTTCTACTCAAGGTCTTAGCTTACCCTTAATATTTCATACCCTGATCAAATGACAAAGCTGTTTTTCTCTAACAGGATTTTCTTATTCATCAGAAATAAACAATCCAATACCTTCAATATGAACATTTTTCCTCTAACCTTTAGAATGAAGTGACAGAAAGCAAAAGATTAATTTGTCTTTTATTTAAGGGTCTGACTTGATCCCTGGTATTTTATCTATTGTTCAAGTGATTTCGGCAAATCTAAAGTTGCCAATCTCAATAAAGATTGGAAGTTGTGCTCACAAGTAAAGTTCTTGAATGATGGGCAAGAGGAGACTCCAAACAAAACCCCATTGCCTATTTTGGGGTTGGCGGTCCTTTGGCTACTGTCTTTGGCATCTAGATATTATGAGCTATCACCTTGGGTGACAACCATGAAAAATCTGGCAGTCAACAGGGCCCAATGGAATCAGTGCATCAGGAACTTATGGGAAGATGTCAGCAATGACCGACTAGGGCTAAGCTGTTGACCAGAATGGCAAGTGACCTTCCAATAGGGTCCCGTTGATTCAGTTAAAGAATTTTTCCGAACCAAAAGCATTCACAAACTCGTGTAGTTTTTTGATTGTATCACTATCAAATGAGGAAGAATCAATTTTCACTTATACCTACATGGAAATTGTATTACATAAGATTTTCTGTTTAATAACTATCAATGCCATCTAAATAAATAAGCTATTACGGCATACTGTCTCTATTGGTCATATCGATCCACACAATATTTCAAAAAGATTTTTAATCACAAATCTAAAGGTTCTAGTTCTGACTAATCACCAGCCACCTCTGCATAAAAGCTTTTCTAGACTACATTTCCTTTACTTCTTGTATTTTACAGGGACCATTTTCATTAGCAAGTTTCAGTGAATCACAGAAAGCAAAAAACCTAATGTAACTTTAATGTAACACAATATTTGCTTATTATACATCTACAGAAATGTGCTGTAAATGATTTAGTAAAGATGAATTTAAAACACTGAACATTTTTATCAATGCTCATTAGACTAAAAATTTGGATCTGTTCAAGTCAAAGATACTTTCTATTGTCTAGGCAACCAGAAAGGCTGCTAATGTTATTTAATACATTATGGTCTTTTCTTGAAATTCTGATTAGTGATGGTTCAAGTAAAAATTAAAAGTTAAAGTAGAACTTTTCCACTTCACTAAACAAGGATTTATATCCTTCAGCTTTTATCCAGTTACAACCTATTTAATCCATTGTACCTAAGAAATCACCAAGATTTTTTTTTTCAAATAACAGAGAAGAATTATACTTAAAAAATTTGAAGCTTATTGTTTATCAGTGGTATAATGTCAATAGCTGCTCTTGTTTTACCTAAAGCTGTTTTTATTATCTATTCACTGCAATCATGTCATATTTTAGTCACAGTATTGTGGCACTTGGATCCATGTGATTACATAGCTTTATTATTCCCTCCTAAATTATTCCTTATCGAGTTTCCCCTCACTCACTGGTCTACTTTTGCATCGGCAATTTGTTACCATCATCTATTATTGGAGTATTGGATTTTTCAAAACAAAATAATTCAGCCTCTTTTTTACAGCTCTTCAATCTTAGCTTTTCTTCCTCTTTCTTGGTAACACATGAATCATTTATGATGAATTCAATTCTATAACCTGTTAGCTGACACAAACAAGACAACGTATCTAAGCAAGTCGTTAGTCCAGTACCACAGAAGATATAACTTACGATAGTGATATTTTTTTCTTCTCACATACATTTAAGCATATATTATATTTATTAGATATTTTGTAGAACATATTAGTTGTATTGTATGAAAATAAAAACATTTTGAACATACAATGAAAACTTTCTATTTCCATCAATTACTTATGAGAAAAACTTGATACAGGAGTCAAATTGAAAAAAATACTTGGTAGCGAACAAGTTAACAGGGGCAAAATTCAAAAATCAACTTTTAGGGCAAGAGCCATGAAATAATTTGTCCAGTAGCACTGCAGATTGGCAAGGTATATCTGATGTTGAATAGGACGGTTAGAAAATTTGGTCTTAGAAAGTTTAGTTTGGAAGTTTCTCATTAAATAATATAAAGATAAAATTTTGTTTTTCAAAATTACCATTTTCAAATATCATGATGGTCTTTCATTAATTCCTCAGTATCATGGTGGTGTTTCACTAATTCCTACCTTCTTGATTTCAATTTTTTCACCATCAATATTTCCTTTAATTTTTACTTTTCAATTTCCTTATCTTGAAATGATATTTCCATAATTTTTGAGACCAAATTTTCAAGGACCGATTCTTCCTAGCACTTAACTGGTTGGCTAATTCAATAGTTACCATAGTGGAGCTAACAGTTCTCTTCCAAGACAAGATCCAATAGGCCTAAGAACAAAAAACATGAAAAAATACAAAGATCTGAAAAGCGAGTGTTGAGGAAATGGCTGATGGTTTGATGCATTTCCTATGTGAGAATCTGGTTTCATAGTCACCCAAACTGTGAAATATCTGAGATTCCTAGAAATAAATAACTCAGATAAAAGAAAATATCATAAAGCTCCAGAACCTGGTAGATACTGTATCTGGTTTGGTATGACAAGCCACAGGATTAAAAATTTTCAGGCAACAAGCTGAGTGATATTGTAAGATACCCCTGGGTGGCATGGATTTGAGGTAATGATGTTCCTATCTCAGAACAAAACCAGATACCTAACCCCAGGGTTATCACCTTGTTGGAAGAACTGATGTAAATGAATTTTCAAGTACGTAGGAGTATGTCTATATATATATATATATATATATATATATCATATGAATAAAAGAGAGAGAGATATTCACCCGTGTGAAGAATTTTGTACAAACTGCAAGCGATATAATACAGAGATTTAAAATATATAAAAATCAATAACAAATAGTTTTTCCATGATCTTGATAATGGCCAGAAGCATGGTTGAAAGTGCTTGCACAATATTTAAATTCATCAGTTCCTCACACGTGCTCTCTTGAACAAGTTGAGTAGAAAAATTATAGAAAAATTCATTGACTATGGTCTTAAATTAAACTTGTATTAAAGAAAGACAGCTGCCTGAATGCCCACATAGAATAATATTAGAAAAAATTAGAGATCTTTATACTGTGTTTCTTGCAAAACACAGTGAGAGGATCTCTCTGGGGTTTTTTCTTATAAATATATATATATGTATATATATATATAGACATTCTTGAAAATAGTTTCTCTCCACTGTTTGGGAACCTCATTTTATAGGATTTGCTGATATATCTTTCAAATTTTGATTTAAGACATCTTTGATGGTATGTCTGACCATGCTTGGAGGGTGAAAGGTCTACACTGACCGTTATAAAATGGTCAAAATAATATTCAGGGAGAAGCAGTGGCAAATGAGATGACTGAAGAAATGTGCTCGTATACTATGCTCAGATAATTCAATCAGCAGACCAAGTATTGACATGAACAGCTTGTGGAAACCATTGACCAGGCAGAAGTGGACTATGAACTTGAGATTCCATTGGCATAGTCTGAGGGAAGCAAGCGCTGCAAAGCATAATAGGCCAGCGCATAGGTCAGTAGGAGACAATGCCAAAAACACAGAGATGCAAAAACCAGATGTGATGTGTATGTAACGGGATGAGCATGCTCCCCCAGAACCAGATTTAACATTCCAAAACACAAAAGACACCCGAGGAAGGCCAGAGGGCACACATCTGAAATGTTGTGAAAAATACACAACAAAAATGAGGAAATTAGTCCGGATAAGCCACACGCATTGATTAAAACAACCCGCCGCCAAAAAAAATTTTAAAAGAGCATTTCTGATGACTTAAGACAGTTCTCAACTCAAGTGCCTACATATAGAGATTCAAAATTCTCTATCTGCTTAGTAATTTGAAAAAAGCAGAGAGCCAAAAGACGATATTTATCTTTAGACAATATTTGACTAAGTTCGAATACTCCATCAGAAGAGCTTCATATCAAGGACCATAATACAGGTATCCTCGCATTATGAAAGTTTGTTCAATACAACTTCATTTTTACAGAAGTCCAAGTCATCTCAGCCTTTAACTGTGTGAGCATCTGTGCTTTATCTTGCAGCTGTTAACAAGATAGATCCTAAAGTTTTAGAAAAAACCAAGAGAGTTTATGAATGTTACACTTAGCATAAAATTGGCTGATATAGAAAATTCTTGGGGGTCTAGCAACACTGAAAAAAATTTCTTATACATATTAATGATAATTTGGCACTTGTATGGTTCATAGCTCCTTGGCAAATGGTCTATTTATAAGTTGGGCTGGATTATTTCTAATGTCATAACATCTTTAAAAATTAATGAATAAGCCTGCTCAATTAGTGCTTATCGTCTTTACTAAGGCACAATGGGTTAATGTGAAGAAAAAGAAGCATTTTGTTTTTTCACGACCACACTGAATGAACAAGTAGAAGCAGTTTAATGATTCAAGATATGGAAGGCGGGAACAAAAACGCAAATTCAGGATACAAATGAAGAATGATATTCATTTAGATGGAGTCACGTTTAAATCCAAATCCTTATTATTATTATTATTATTAATATTATCCAGAAATGTAAAGGATAGAGTTAAATCAATTTTTCTAAAACATAACCCTCAAGTTCCTTAAAGTTAAAATCTTCCTTCCCACATCTCTCTAGTCCTCCCACAAAAAGTTCAGGAGTTCCCAACCTTTTTATTCCTCTGTACCCCTTTTGGCATTCTGGCAAGTTCCCATGTACCCTTAAAAATTATTTGTCAGTGAAATATCCTTCAAGTTCTTAGATTGCAAGATGGTTGAGCCTGTTTTATGGCAACAAGGGGGAACCTTAACAAGTGCACAACGAAGATCACGTTCAGGTGTTTTGAGATTTGATCCGCGATTTGATTTTATCCCCAACAACACTGAAAA
This sequence comes from Thysanoteuthis rhombus, assembly GCA_963457665.1. Classification (NCBI taxonomy): domain Eukaryota; kingdom Metazoa; phylum Mollusca; class Cephalopoda; order Oegopsida; family Thysanoteuthidae; genus Thysanoteuthis; species Thysanoteuthis major. Next base: position 24,193,838 of record OY735242.1, on the reverse strand, counting down.
TGTTGACTCACAAAGCCACGCTGATGGAAATTAGATAACAGTGATGCTCGAATAGCAAGTTCAGCAATCCATTTGTATGAGTTTATTCTCTCATATCCCAATGTACCCTATTGAAAAGTGCAAATGCACCCCTCAGTACATGTAACCTAGGTTGGGAACCTCTGAGCTGGAAGATAGGAAAGTATCATTTATACCGAGACCCTCCTGACAAGAATGAGATTGAAGAATGTCAAAAAAAAGTACCAATAGCTAAAACTAACACAGGTGGGTGAGAGTGTTGAATGACGGAGGGGGAAAGAATGGAAAGATAAGGTGAGCAGTGAGGAAGGAGGAGATTTAAAAACGGACCAGAAATGTCGAGGGGGAGAGGGATCTGGAATCAGAATTTGGGGTGAGATGGAGAAAAAAAAAAAAAAGAATACATAAAAGGAAAGTAGAAAGGCAGCAAAAAAAGCATCAGAAAAAAATACAGACCCTTTCCTGAACCAAGTGATGTCGTTCCTCCATCTCTTTCCTCTCAATTGTAGCCTTGTTATTAAGGTCTTCCACCTGGAATTTAAAAAAAAACAGGAACAATTGAAGTATTATATCAACAAACAAGACTGGCTGCTGCAGGGTAAAACGCCACTCTAACTTTGATTCTGACAGGAGATGATTAGTATATATCTGAATTTTTTAAACGAGGCATTATTATTTCTATTATTATTCGGACTATCCTCATCTTGGTTGTTTTTCATACAATTTTTCGGCCATTGTACTCTACAGCCTTCATCAGGTTCGTTACTTTCCCACACCTACCAGATAATACCTGATGAAGGCCGTAGAGTACAATGGCCGAAATGATGTATGGAAAACAACCAAGATGAGGATAGTCCGAATAATAATAGAAATAAATAGATGATTACTGAAACTTTTGTATTGTACAATAAATGAAAACTTATAAAACCTGCAATCACGGTCAATAACTGAACAACGTCAAAATTTGAAGTTATGTAAAAAAAATTCTACCGAAGAATAAATATGGTCAGAATAAATTCTATTCATAACATCGCTGGCATTTTCCACCAGAAAACATCTAGAATAGAGTGAAGAAATATTTAGATGCTGGAGGATCTGGATATTATTGATAAACTTGTAAAAATATGACCCCAAAAGGATCAAAAACATTTTGTTTTTTCCCAAAATCCAAAAAACGCATAACAGTATGGCCAGGAACACATATTCAAGCACCCTTACATGTAAGGAAAATGAAAAAAAAAAAAAAAGATAGAATCCTTTGCCATCTTTGATGGCCACAGTTGTTTAATTTTTTTTTATATAAACATTTTTATTTATTAGAATGAAATGAACCCTTGCATATCTGTATCATGATTTTTTAAATTATATCCAAGACTTGTCAATTTAGTTCAGTCATTAAGTTAGCCTCCTGGTAATCAGTTGGACATAAGTTCAAATCACTGTACAGGATGTGAATTTTACATATCAGTGGACAACCCAAAATTGGTGAGGATTGTTTTTGTTATTGTTACAAAATGAAAACTAAACTCCAGTTTGACAATGGACACCTGTAAGTATATAGAAACCAGCAGAGTATCCATTTGAAATGATTATTATCAATGACCGCAGTTCTGTTCCATTCATTTTGCATAGACCTGCAGTCGTTTCCCCATTTTTACAATCACAGTTAATTGAAAAAGGTTGGTTTTTTTTCAAAGTTCTTTGCTCAAGTAAATCTTCCCATACGTCCAACTGATTTACCTCTTTGTTAAACTGATCAAGATTATACAAAGAAAATTCAAGACTGAACATATCTTGTTTAATTTCATGGTTTAATTTTTTTTTTCTTCTCTGATTCTAAATACCAATAGAGGCATGGGAGACTGATTTCAAAATCTTGTTGAAATTGTTTGCATTCACTTTGTACCAATGCCCTTGGGATAGACATGAATCTATCTCTTCTACCAACCCGCCCCATAGCAGTGGATGGATAACAGGGCAGACTGGGCTCTTTAGCCTAGGTTAACAAGCAGTCCAAGAAACAGACAATGCTGAATTCAAAACGGGAAAGTTTAAGCTCTTGTCCAGCATTGTGAGAGGCTGGCAATGGACTGAGAAGAGAATGCACAGACACAATGTATGGTTAATGCAGCTCTGATAAACTTTAACAGGCTTGGCAATCTTGAAGTGGGTTATAAAAAATTGCTTAAGTAAAAATAAAGAGAATAAAAATAGACAGACAGAATAACGCAACCACTGTGTCTACCTCCATTAGAGAGAAAAAAAAGAAGTTATCCCTGCCATAAAAACTAGATACATATAGCACATCTGATATTTAGACGCCTTCTACTAGGTTTGAGCACAAGACTACTGGTTACAGTTACAATACCAACCTTTATTCCTCATTCTACCAAAAGTAATTATTTATACAGATCACAAAGCAAATGAAAGACTGAACAATGGCCAACCACATATGGATTAGGAGGGACATGAACTAGGGAGTCCAACAAATGAAGAAACTTATTGAGCTGGGTTATATGACTTCTAAAATAAAGGATATCACATTAAGTACATGACATTTTTAAAGTCTATCTAACCTATCAAATTAAAACAACTGAGAGAAATTATTCATACACAGGTTTTTATATATATATATGTAGTATCCCATCTTATGTATTTATGGAACTATATCATCAGAATATTTAAGGATAATACAAGCTACACTTAGATTTATTGATTTTACACCGAAAACTGTTTCTTTAGTTGTAAAAATGGTCAATCATGACAGCACAAGTTAGTAAGATTTTTAGACAATTTAATTAAGCCATGATTCGACATCCTGATCCCTTTGAAACTTATCAGCTTGTCCATAATGAAACAACAAAAATTAAAGAATATGTTCAACAGAGTATAAGAAATAGAATAAATGAATAATGTATATTAAATTGAATAAATTTGTATTGATGTTAGGAGAATTACGTAACCAAAAGAGATGGATCCAGTCTTTGTCTATATGAAAGATCATTGTATAGACTGGAAACTGGGAAAGGGGAAAACATTTGGCTCTGGTCCATTTGTTTGACTGATAGGTAGTTGGGTGGGTTGGGAGATAGAACATATACCAAGTAATAAATTGTCTAACTATATTAATGGAGTAGCCCATTGAAGTGTTACAACCAGCTAGAATATCGTTGGTTTTGTTCTATCATGTATATAAGGCTAATTTATTTGACAATTTAAAGAAAAAAAACAAAATTGATGGAAGTAAGATGGTTTATGACACAGAAAGATTAATTTTAAGGCTAGTGAAAAAAAAAAATGCATAATTCTCCAGTTGAATATGCTGGTAGAAAATCAACTCAAAGTTTTTCTGTGTAATAAGCATTTTTAGAGATGATATCATAAGTTTGGTTTGCATTGCAGTTCGAGATTAAAACCGACACAACAGATTTAATATTCACATGAGTGAACACTCAATAGAAGTGATACGAACAACAAGTCACTTCTGTTGTCATATTTACTGATCCCTCATCAATAAATTTTGGGGTAACCTACACATGTAAGCCCTGCTTCAAAAAAATTAGATGATGTGTACTATGAAATAACATCCATGTACAATAGATCATGATAATACCCTATATAAAATAATTAACTCCATGTTGGATGACATGAGCTATATATCAAAATCATAGCTGAAAGGGAGGTGGTGTATGATCAATATTGCTGGGGTGTCATGTTAATAGAACTGTTTCGTTTTTAAATACCCAGAATTGTTACATGGTAAACTGTTCATGATCCCAGCAATAAATTCACATATAGTACCATAATCAAAGTCTACATGAAGCATAAAAAGAACACTGAAGAAAATTACACAAACAGATTTTGGGAAATAAATGACTGAAGTGACTCAAAGAGTCTTTTTAATGTTTAGTGTTTAAAGCTGTAAAGCTTTCTAGAATATATATATATGAATATATATATATATATATATATATATATATATATATATATATATATATATATATTACAACCTGCATTAATTAATCCATAGATATAATACTAAGATGTGAACTTCACTGGGAAAATATATTTTTAGCTTCAATGTCAAATTCTCTATGAATAGGTGTGTATCAATGGTGATGTATAATTCTTTTTCCTGCTTCTCTATCTTTTAAATCCTAAAAGCACAATTTTGAAGCACCTGGTCCAATTTTTTTTCCTTCCAAACTTAGCATTTGTTCTATAAACAAGTAATACTTCTGTGGCCCATAGGTTGGGAACCATTGATTCTCCCAGTGTTCTCTCACTCTCTTTTTTCTTCGTTTTTTCACCTTTGTAATTTGAATAGTATAATGAACAGGTAGTTGATAAGATATTTGATATTTTTTCTCCTGAGCCAACAATTTACTCTTCTTTTCCTCCATAATTCTTTGTATATAGTGATTCTATCAGATAAGAAAACTTATTACAGAGGAAGACATTTGTTTCAATAATGTTATCAAATGGTTATCACAACCAAAATTGGTCCCAACACTTCATTTAGAACAAACGAGTAATTCATTTGAAAAGACAATAAATTTCATAATAATTTTTCGTAACGTAAAATTACTTGAATTTAATAACATAACAAGGAATTTAAAACAATGAATGTAAAATATTCCAATTTTTAATATTTTTTCCATCATTTACATAATTTCATCAGCTGGTTATCAATAAGACCCTGTCACAAAGTGATCATAATAAGTGGCTTCCTCTATATAAGCTAATCACGATTAGTGACTTCCTCTATATTAACTAAATCACTGTGTGTCTGCATACGTGCATACATACTAAAACAGGACGTATGGATGAAGTCTAAAGAAGTTCTCTAAAAAGAATGTATATAAACCTTATGAAATATTCTAATATAACCTATCAAGCTTTTATACTTAATCTTTATTGTAACGTTTATTTTTTAGAGATAGCAAAAGAAATTATATTCTACACTTCAATACAAAAATTAAAAATACTGTATAATCGAAAAAAATCTTTGTGCTTCATTTATTTTGGCAAGCTTTGAACATGGGAGGAAATTTGATTTCTATGTGTATGTGTATATCCATGTGTTTTTGATGAATGTATTTACATATATACCTGTACTTTATATTTTAGGATATACAAAGAAATAATTGTAGGTGGTAATTAGAAATGAAAGCAAACTTGGATTGAGGTATAAACTGGTTTCACAAATGATATCACATTCTTTTCAAGGTATATATATATATGTGAAACAGACAGACAGAATCTTTATACATGACAGAATATCTTTTTTGATATGGGGCAATCCCTGCATACACCTGAACACATGAATCAAATTCACAATTAAGGATGGGTCATCCAGGCAGATTCACTTGTTCATAGCCACAGAGGTCAGGGTGTGCTCCTGACTCTAATTCGCTTAATCATTCAATATATCAAGAGTTGGGGCCAGGGAACCAAAGCTATATTTGAAGCAATGCAAACTAAGCAGTTGCAGAGGGCCCCAAGATTTTAGGGACCCCTTCAAAAATATGTTTGACAAATCTCAATATTATTCAGTTTTTGTAGGTAAAAAGCAAAATATCTCAAATTTGTTTGAGGATTTATTTAGTTACATAGAGATAAATTAAACATTATTATTAATAAATTAAATCAAGTATCATAATTCTATGAATATTTCATTTTTGTTTTGATTTGTTTGGAAATAATAGCTGAATACAAAGATAGTTGGGTCCCCAAGCAATTTTATGTACCAGGCCACATCAATTTTGATTTTAGCCCTGCTGGGAATAGATCCCTGGTCATTAGACCTTGGTTTCAGATCAAGAAGCGCCAGAAACAAATTGACATTGAAAGAAATGATCCCTAAGGAGCTAAAGATTTTTATTTGAAGGAGGAAGTTACCAAGTAACTTCCAGGATATTTTTTGTTTTTCGATCTTTCCACTTTCCTCTCAGTTAAAAACACGGAGATAATCATCACTCTTTCTTACATCTATGTTTTATATATATATATATATATATATATATATATATATATATATATATATATATATATATATATATATATATACAGTATTTGCTTGCATATAAGATACACATAATTATTTTAAAAAAAACAAAAACAAACTGTATAACTAAATATTTAACTGCATCCAATACGCTTGTGTTATGACTAGGGAGCCGTCTACCTACTTACTAAATGAACTGCTATAGGGCTTAAATAAATTACAATGAGCAGTAGTCCCCCGAATACCATTCATAAACCATGTGTTTTTTAGGCCAGCAAATACAATAATTACAATTACTTCGAAACATTTTAGCTTCTATCATCCAAATTTCTTCCTGTGATGATCCCTGTCATTCCTTTGAAGAGGAGGCCAATCTCTACACCATGCTAAATAATGCAAGCCATAGGGCTTGGGGGGGTGACCATCCAGAACAATTTGACTTGCTTGGCTATGTTATTAGAGTGACACGATATGAATGAATGAACCCGAATTCTGAATTAAAAGAAGAAAATTAACATCCTTTCCACACAAAAACATGAAGACTAAATCCCCGATTTACTTACTTGGTATCGCACCCATCCTTTAAAAGAGGGCAGCAACATTGTTTGTTATGGACAGCTTTAGTGTCACTAATCAATCGGTCCGCATGTATTCTCTCGCCTGCCAACTCTTTCTGTTTCTCCCGCATGCACCAAGCAACCACCTATCACCTATTTCATACCTACAACTAATTGCAGTAGTGTTACAATTACTTGACTCACACTAACAAGTCACATGGAAGGGGGGGGCGACTGACGGATATTTAGAAAAGTATGAGGAAAATGATCGCATTGGCAAGGGAACACATATTTCAAGATTGTTGTATATATATACACATACTGTATATACCTGTATATAAGTTAACATTTTACAAATAAATAGATCATATTTGTCTATTTAGACCCTATGAACTTGACACTAATGGACACAATGCTGCTTTATTTTGCAGAGTTATCTTACCCAGCAAATATTGGACTGAACTTTAATTGATATCCCAGTTTTGGAGGACTTGAACACCAGCATATATGGTAAGTTGACATATCTATACATACATACATGACAAATACATTATTCATACATATTCAAGTATCTGTGTGCGTACATATGTATACACACACCACATGCATTTTTTATGTATCTAGATCAAATGAATATATATCTCATATAAATACAAAAAATACATACGGATCACATACAGGTGTGTGTATATATTATGCACACTTGTACCTATGAATACATGTGTATACATATTAGATAAACATGCACGTGACTAAGCTCCCGATAGATATTTACACAAAAATACATATGTGTAAATACCGTGCACACACTAACACATTACATAGATATGCCCATAAATACGTGTTTTGTCTAGGCCAAATGATACATCCACCATGTAATTACAGTAGATCCTTTCAAATAGAGTTTCAATATAATATAACTCAATTTATCATCATGCTAGTGTGTATAAATACAGTTATAAAGACCAACACATAATCACATCCTGGCAGTGAGACTCACGCGGACAGGTGCGTAAAAATGCCTCCTTACTTTTATAGCCAATTCAGCTTTATTTATCCTGATCCAACCCTATCTCATACATATATAACAAAAATTGCACCTCGTGCAGTCATTGGTCAGTCCAGTTCGACATGGAAGTAATTTATAATCTAATGCAGCTGACATTTTTGCCACTGTCTGGATAGCAGTTGCTATAATTGGTATTAGATGGATAAAAAAATAAAAATAAAGGACTACCAGGAAGTGTGAGGTGGTGAGCTGTTAAGAGTGCACAGAATAGGATCAGAAAGTTCAAACTCTAGCTGAGACATTGTTCACTTTGGGAAATGCCTATATCCATCACTCCCCTCTGCCAACATGTCAAGGGACATATAAAGTCCATCAGCCCCCCATTCGTTAGTTAATCAATTGGGGAAGGTGTATGTCCAACCCCAGACCTGAAAGAAGGCTGATTAAAAAAAAAAAAAGATGGAATATATATATCAAGAGAAAGCTGAAGAATATATTGCCCTAAATATGATAAAAACAACAAAGTTTCCCCATATTTTTGACTCTTCAAAGAGAAAGAAAGTTACTCTGTATTTTTGACTCCTAAAAGATTTATAGATATATATGTATAAGTGTAAATTGAGAGGAAAGTGAAGGTCAACTTTAAAATCATAACATTGTAAATAGAACCCCCTTCTGATATTTGAAATTTTTTACTCTCAAAACCTCTTACATTAAAATCTTCCCTTATGTCCATTGAGTACCCATGTCTGATTTAGTTCAGTTCAGCCGATCTCTAGATGGTTTTCTATAGCAAAGCAGATGGACAGACAATCTGAAACATCTCCATAAAATTGCATAAAGTTAGAAGCTCATAAAAAGGTAGAAATGCCATTTCTGTGTACTGTTGTTGTATGTATGACTGTTTTCCTACAGAAAAGAAAGGAAAAATCCTGCAAAATTTCTGGATTATTCACACAACTGTATGCATGTATTGTTATGAAATAAGTTAGTAATTTTCATTTTTTTTTTTTCAGGAAATAAATTGAAATTCTCCCAAGATTTTATAGACACTATATTTATGTGAGAGTATGAAAATATATCAAGTGACTTTCCTGATGAATAAATTGAAAATCACCCTAGTTATAGCCATCATTTACATATGTGAGAGTATGTAGACATGAAGCACTTCTGAAATGTAATGAGAATCTGACGAATGTACGTGGCCCAAACATACATACTTTTCTCAGTTAGTGAGTCAGTGTGCAAACGGTAGGCAAGAGACCTCTTCAAAGGAGACAGTGGAAACTAGGAAGTAAGGTAAATAACCTTTTTCATAGTTGAATTCCCAAAACTTGAGTCGTACTTGGTAAATTGAATCGTATTTACAACTGTCAAAGACAATACTTTTTCTGCCCAAATAATGTACTTTCTTCATAGACCTATACTAGCCGCAGAGGAAGTAACCCAAGTTATATAGAATTTTTGAATATAACCTGAATGAAGTATATTAATTAGATTTAGAATAGAATAATAAAAGTATCATAAATAGAAGAATATATGTAATCACAAAAATTCATTCCACTATATATATATATATATCATGGCAGAAGAGCCAATAGACTAGTAGTAATTTGAATATTCTCAACTCATGTCTCCTTATAGCAGAAAAAAAAAAGATTAAATGCAAACTATAAGTGGTCAAGAAGATCTACATTTCACAAAGATACCCATAAAACATCTTGGTGCAATAGATGAAAGTGATGAGACTTTAATTTTATGTTTATTCTTGTTTGTTTTTTTTAAATCTTGTATTTGCAAAACTGGAGAGAGTCCTGGGAAATGTGATAATTTTCTACCAGTGATGAAATCCAAAATCTTTATGGACATTATTTGCCTCTATGTGTAAGGATATAAAATAATAGAGTGATTTTTTTTTTCCGGAGTGGGCAGATTAATAATCTTCCAAAACTAGATATTATTTACATCATCATGTGTGAGATAAGATAAAAAGTGCAATAACAAGTTTCCCTATCTTGGCTAGACTTCAAAATATTTTTCAAGGTTTGTGATATGCAAAATAAACTCAGAGGCGACAAGCAGCCAGATTCATCACTCACTTGATCCTGCATCTTTTACCCATACCCGTGTAAGAGATGGATTCATGCTTTCCCCAAGGGCATTAGCTTGAAGTGAATATAGATCTGAGTCTGAACTCACCTATTCCATTTTCTATATCACTCAGCATATCACTTGGTGTGCAGTGGAGTGAATTTAGTGCTTTTTGTTTGGGCGGTGCAAAAGGGGCTGAATTAAGCGGATGCACTTCAACATTTTGGCCATTTCTTGGTACGATTTTTAACTTTTTTAGCATCTTTTCAGTGTATTTTGGCCATTTATTTTCTAAATTAGCACTTTTTGGCAGTCAAAGTAGCATGAAAATATTTTTCTGAGTATGCAACACTCTGTGAGTGTGTGTGTGTGTATATATAAGACCAAATGACAATGTTGACAGTCACAAAACCAAGACGACTAAAGGATGACATGGATTTTGTTAACTATGAAGATTTAAGACAGCTAATCTATAAGGGGATTATCATAGGGAAGATGAAGTGTCACCTGGTGTTGTGGGTAGAGCAGTCAGATGTTCACGAGGGATTTGGAACACTATAGATCTGTGGTTCTCAAATAGGGTGGGGTGGGGGAATTGAGGTAGTCAAAAGGAGGAATAAGGCTATTAGGTAGAAATAAAAGATGTGGTGAATGTTTTTGGCTTGAGGTTAGTTGGGATATGTGATGCAAGAGAGTGTAACTGAGCGACCAAAGGTCTGGATTTTTTAGTTTTGCTTACAAAATTATTATTTCAAATTTAGTTTTAGTGCAGGCTTTTTGTTGTTGTTTAAATATCTTCAATATATGGAATGGTGGAAAACTAGTTTTTAAATCGACAAAAGTGGGGAATGATCTTGAAAAGGTTGGGAACCACTGCTACAGATTGATAATGGGGAGAGGTTGACAACAGGAAGTTAAAATTACAAAAAAAAAAGAAAAAAAAAAAGAAAAAAATTTACAAGGCTATTCGGAGGGACTGTCACTGCCTACAATTCATCAAAGTCCCATAACTGTCTAGATTGAGCTCTGGTGTATGGCTCCCCAGTCAGAATACTAGTCCATCGGACTAAATGTTATATTTACATAGATTTTGAAAGAAATCTCCTAAACTGGCACATGCAAAACAGATCTTATTATTATACTACCAACTCATAGAAGGTAGAAGTCATAAAATCCAAGTCTCTCTCTCTCTATATATATATATATATATATATATATATATATATATATATATATACCCACACTCACATACATATGTATATATATATATACTCTCTCTCTCTCACACACACACACACACCAATAAGTCTTCAGCTGCTGCTCTCCGCAATGAAATTTAAATCATTGTTCTTGATTCACTGACAGTGATTATTGATATACACTGTGAAAAAACAATTCTTATAATAGGAAAAAAAATCTTAAATGTAAAAATGTCTTCGACACAAAGCAATTGCAATACAGAGGGAGTGGCGATTAGTTGTTCATTATGGACATTAAAATCATTATATATTTCCAATAATTAGAAGCACAAGAACCTGTACAACAATTTTCAAATTAATCATTCCAAATTTTTTTGCATGTAAACATTTGATTATTTCAATGTAAACAATCAAATCAATCCTAACTCATCATTTTTCAAGTCCTAGGATTTTGTCAACATAACATAATCAATTTAGGCTGAAATTTGGCTAAGTTGAGAGAGAATTTTCCCAATTGTAAACAAAAACATTTTTGCTTATAAAATGTGAACAATAGAATCGATCATAATTAATCACCACCTAGGTAGAATCATTTGACAAGCCTAGATACAAAATTTCATTGAAATCTGATAGGGGATTACAAAATCATCCAATTAAGAAAAAAGAAATGACAATCACAACAGACACCTGAAGTGGATGATGCCAGGCTTTTTTTCTTGCCGAGGAGAAATTCTATTAATTCAGTGTTGAATACCAAGAAAATAGACAATTTCAGATCAAAACTCGGCAAATAGCAACAAATCAGGCTCTGGACTTACTGGTATACCAATTATATATATATGATTATGTATAACACTTCTATAAAAATGACTATGAAAGAATTTGATATGGTTCAGTAATTATGATTAGGAGTGTTCATTTGATATTTTTGTTTGTTCAGTTCTGTGTCTTTTTTGCACACAGCAATTGTTAAATCAGCTCTTCCGGTTTAATTTTCAACTTACATATGTATGAATATTGTTTACTGTATGGAAAGAAAAAAATAATAATATCTAAATTAAAATTAATTCCACTATCTTGTTTCACCTTTCAGCTTTATCAAAATGATTCGTTTAAATGAATGAATATACTTTGAAAAGCAAAACCTGTTTATATGTAAATTGACATTTATCCAACTATTTTTTTCCTTTCCTTATTGTCAACTGAATCCATACTGTCGGATACATTGTATTCACAAACTGATCCCATATATCACACAGACACACACACTCATATCTACTTTCAAAATTGCCATTTGAAATGGGTGAATGATATTGTTTATATAGACTAAGAATATAGAAACTTTAGTCAGTCTTACATGAAGAGGAATCAAGAAATTTTACTAAAAATGAACTCATTTATTCCTTGTGAATATTCTGTCAAGATTCAAAACTCTTTGTAACAAAACTGATGCAACAGTTTTATCTCGATAATAAGAATTTCAAAGCTATCATTCAGATATACAGATGTTTATACATAGATATAATTTTCCTCCATTTTATATATACATATATATATATATACACATAAATGAAAGAGTTATGCAGTCATATCCTTAAATGATAATAGGATAAAGCAAAAAGTTGACCTATTAGTGCCCATGGGACAGTAAACATAGTAGGAAAAGACTAGACACAAGATAGGGCGACGAGATAGACAAGTTTGCCGGTAAAACATGGCAGAGGTCTGTACAGTCACATTGATCATGGAATGAGATGGGAAAGGCCTTTGTCCAGCAGTGGACTTCTATTGTTTATATACACACATACACAAGTAGGGCTACCCCAAAGTATAAGCAATTTAAACAGATTGATTGATCTGATAATCTGTGAAGTTACCCTGGGTTTCTCCTGGTCTTGTCAGATATATCATGCCTTCACCAAATTTAAGGGTAGCACCTCATATATACATACACAAACCAAAAGTATACAGACTAAAGACTCTGCTTTACATGTCTAAGTTATCAGAAATTTCTCCCTGAATGAGCTGCTAATAATATTTTTATTTTATTTAATATTTCAAGTTTTAGAAATCATTTGATAAATATAGAAGTGTTGAGTCAAGTGTATTGACTACAGAGTATATAAATTTTTTCATCATTAGGCTTTGTACTTACTGACATATATAAATATATGAATAGAAAGATATCTGTTCATAACTTGAGCATATATTTATTCTCAATGAAATTTTACTAATAGGGGTATTAAAAATTTTTTACCACATATCAACTGTTTTTGTTTTCTTATGGTAGTTTTAATATTCAAGTTTAGATATTTATACACTAAAAGAAATTCTTAACATAGATCCTCACACTCACAGGTGAATAAAGAAGAAAAAATAAAACAAAAAATAAAAACAATCCAGAAAAATCTTAGTACAGTATGTTTGGCATGAACATAATTAACACCTTCGTTAAATCACTTTTATGATTTATTTTCAATCAAGTGCAGTTTCAAGAGCCTTCAATATTAATTAAGTAAATGATCATAAAAAGTTATTTCAATCACAGCAATAATAGTCACAAGTGCAGGTTTCATGACCCTGAAAAATTTTACACATGAGAGAAAAGCAAATATGACCTTGTGTTATAAGTTATAAAAATAGCGTGATTACCTGCCATAACGAGGTGAATAGGACCCTAATCACGCAAGCCATTGTAAGTATATATAATCCTTATAGGCACCTCCAGAACTCTATCCCTTTTCCAAAAGTGACTTAATCCAATAAGTGCCCAGAATGTAAACAGGGTATAAATACACAAGAAAAACTTTCAATAAAGGAAAGGTAATCCATTTGTAGGAAGTTCACTCATTACTAAGTACTTTGATAATCCATGAACAACTAAAAGTGGGCTTCTCCTCATAGGCTTTACTGAAGTCACGTGCCTGTGGTTTTATTTTAATAAACTATGTCAGATATCTGCCTGATACGTCATGAACCATTTTTACTTATTACATCCTTTTCATTTTTTCCAATACAGCCATTCATCTACCAGCTGATCTAAATGACACGTGTAAATTTAATATGTCATTAAAAAATGATAAGGTAACAAAATTAAGCTTATATAGATTCATAAACACGTTATATACGTGATGTGATAAATGATATAAATAACACATGAGAATTTACAAGGTCACTAAAAATGACAAAGTGACAAAAATAAGCTTATATCTTTTTATATAAAAGCTGTTGTTAATCATCATTACACACAACAGACCAGTTTAAATACAGTCCTTGGATTTAGGTTATTCATTTCTTCTAACATTCATATATATCTGGACTTCAATCAGTCTAAACTGGTTACAGTAGAAACTGCACATTCCCCTGATGAGAGGGGAAAACTTTTTTTCCCCCCAATACACCTCTTAACAGGGTTTGGGGGAGGGGGGGTCAATTTGCCATGTGAGTTTATCCTAAACTGATGTTTCCAGCCACTGCATTCACGCTCATTCTTTGAAAATTCAGACCTTTTCAGACATAAGTCAAGAGAAGTAATTTATCCATTGATCATTCCTTTCTCCGATTTTTTCATCGATCATCCCCAACACGGCATGCTACTAAAAGATATTGGTCACATAACGGTTCCTCTAAGGAGACTAACCAGGCGCATTTATTTTTTCTTTTCCCAATCATTAAATCATGGTACAAACTATACTGATAGCATTATCATCAAGGTAACCTAATTATACCACCATAACGTTAAAAAAAAGCATACATGTGTGCCAGTGATTCATGATTTCCCTCGGAGTGCTAGTCACTTTTTGTCTACAGGTTTATTGGTTTTCTGTCACACTAAAGCAATCAGAAAGAGATCAACTGATGAAGCTCTAACATGTGTTTGCATCTACATCACTGTAGCAGCTGATGTTTCAGTAGCAGAGACCAACTCCGCTAAATATAGGCATCTCTGATTTTTCACGGATGAAACTGATATTTTTCCCATGTTGGGAAAAGAAATTAGTTTCTGTTGTCGTATTGTTTCAAAATCATTGAAAAAACAGAAAATAGAGCTGGACAAATTGACAGAAAAATATTTTGAGGGTCACTTTTTTCCTTTTTTTTCAATACATATCTTTATAGGAATATATTTGTATAATTTATTCATATGTAAATAATTCCATCTTTTTTATGGATACTATGCAAGTAGATACATAATATATGATTATACATTATAGGATAAATAATCTGAATAACACAAGCAAATTTATGAAGTCACTAAAAAATGATAGGATGACCAAAATAGGCTTATATAATGGTATATTATTAAATTTTCCATGTCTACCTTGTGTGGATAATTCTCAATATTTTTTTCTAAACCTAGAAAGACTAAAAAGAGTCCAGAGTAGGCTTTCTGAGCATGGGTTTTGCACAATCCTAGGGTTCCACAAGAGGTTAATTGTTATAAAAATCTCTTGTCTCAAACACTTTATTTGAAATATATTAAATACTTGAGAAAAGTAAAGAATGAATTTCATATTATACTATTGAATTCATAGCAATGATATAAATTTCCAGTTTTTATACCATTTGCTTAATGTCATCTAAGGAAAAAAAAAAAACTCTCGAAGTGATCACAATATGCAGCTTCCACTTCACACATGCACACATATGAACAAAAATATATCCAGTAATAAATTTAAACCTGTCACATGTTCAACACTTGGACTGATATATAACACACACACAAACATGAGGTAATACCCAAAAATTTGGGGAACTAAGGCATAAAATGATTTCCTTAATTGTTGAGGGTTCTACAAAAATATTAAACTTGAATTTTTGTACACAATGCTTAGAATTTCCTGACTCTTGATTTCTTGAATTTTCTTTTTCTATAACCATATAAAGTTTATGAAAAATATTAAATTTTTGAAAGGCAAAAGATGGTGATCAATATTTTTCTTAGGAAACTGACTTCCATTACATTTCTTTTTCATTAAATGTCTTCCAAGTGAGAAGGAATTGAAAAAATGAAGTACCTTAGGTTTCTACATATTAGTTCTTTCTGGTGAACATACTATCTTTCTGTATACTCTAGAATACTGATAATTACTTTTAGGTATACATTTTTGATCACACATATAGTTACCTATACATATATATGTTTTTCATAATGGGGTTCCTTGAGATATGAAAATCATTTCAGGGCTCCTTCAGTCTTAAAAGGTTGAGAATATCTGTACCTCACATAAATGAATCACCCAAGTCCGATTTTGTACCAGAAAAAATTATCTAAAAAATTATCTCAAATTTCATTGGGGGGGGGGGGAGAAAAAAAAAATTAAAAAAAAAAAAAAATATATCAGCACAAGATTTGGACAGTTGTTCTAAAATGACCCCAAAAAGCACTTTTTTGAAAAAAAAAAAAAAAAAAAAATACAAAAAATAAGAACAAAGCAAAACATTCTTAAATGGTACCAGTGACATGCACACATAGATAGACACTCAAAGAGAAGAAACCCAAGCCCACTCGGCTGGTTGATAGGGCCATTTGTAGGGCTATGGTGATTTGATAGCTGGTATACAATTATCTTACAGAATTGCCAGAGCTACTCAAAATTTTTCCATTCAAAATCCCTTATGATTGGATGAAATTTTTCACAAAACCTCACTCCTATTATAAAAGCAATAGGTTTTAAAACTATTGAGCAGTGATCTGACAGTGACTAAACATAGAAACAAATAACTACCAAGAAATCGCGACGTGTTCATAATCTATATCAAGTTTCATGGTGTCCACTAATATGTAACGAAAATGAATTTTTTTTTCCAAAAATTACTGAATAGCATTCAGCCATTTTTACAATGAGTATCAGACGGAATATGTTTTTGTAAAAATTTAAAAGTTATTTTAAAAAATGATACATAATTATTCTTGAAAAAAGATTTAGATATTTCTGCAACTCCAAATAATTTTCATGCCACCCATGGAGCAGTCCCGACCCCTATTCGAGAAGCCCTAGCCCAGACAATGATTTTTTTTAAATCTAAAGAGAAAATAAGTAAAGCATCAATGTGCACCACCATTTATATTTATAATAGACAACCTTCTTCATGTACAACAGGTAAATTTTCCAAGTTATTACTAGATGTAATCACCGAGTCATTAATGAGGATTTACAAAATCATGAATTATGTAAGAGAGAGAGATAGTGCAATTAAATCAACATTGGATTACTCACCCTGGTCCATTACATACCAACCATACCTTCAGCCCTACTTCAAGTCCCAATACATTACGTCCCACTCTCATTTCATTACGTGACAGTCCCCACAGCACGTTGCTTCTCCAATCATCCCAGCTCTGACATAATACAATTTACCCCCCACCTGCATTTACCCCATCAGAATTCCTCTTCCTCGGAGTTGAACCTCCCTTAAAGAAAACACGGAGATTCACAAGACTGCAGCAAAAAAATCAATCCCTAGACTATTATGAGGATGTCTGCCATAGCATTAATATTTTGGACCCCCTGCTAGTGGAACCCCACCACGAGAATTAACCGACACAAGATCACGACTCAATCCTTCCTCTTTCTGTCTCATTGTCTGTTTAGCAACAATAATCCCTCTCCAGCAAAGGAATCGGGAAATCAATTTCCATGCCAAACTCTTTGGTTCCCTGATAATGACCAGCAGGTGGCGTTCGGCATAATGGTAATTCTATAGAAGACAGAATGAAATACTGTGGCATTACCAGCCATTCGTCCAGGGTTTTCAGAACTCCTTTTAGAGCATTATATAACCAACTATATCCCTTACATTCAAAAAGCATAAGCAAATGTTGATTTATTTTGGTACAGAGCATTAGAAAATATTTTATCACCAGACTATTGCTTGTCATATGGAGTTTTTATGTTGGGGATATACTTTTGCTATCATGGGTAAAATCAGATTTTGTCACTTTTGCTTATCCATACTTCAGCTATACAATGAGACATTTTGGAATTTAAGCAGACTTCTATCACCTATGGGAAAGGAAAGGTGATTCCTTTTCACTATAAAACCATTTGACTATGTAACAGATACCCACCGTATACATACGTATTTTTCACTATATTCCAAGTACCAAGTAAGAAATATTTGTTCATATTAAGTCAAATAATCATAAAATCAACCAATTTTCACCAAATCCTTTATTTTCATAACGTCTACTTTATTTTTGAAAGATATTTAATTACAGACTTTGAATTTTACTGTCAGCAGAGTTCATTTTGAATGATAAAACTTACATAAAAAACAGTCTAAAATCCACTTCAAGTATGCAAAAGTAATTTTCTTTTCTTTAAAACTAACTTAGTGCAATTTTCTTGAAATTAAAACCAAAATTAGAACTTCAAAGAAAATATTTAGATTTTTGCAATACATATTCAAATTTTTATAAAAATGATCTATAATTTTGGTACCTACCTAATTGAGATATGTAACATATGTGTATACTATTTTGGGTTATGCAACCAAAATATGAGAACCTGCATCTGGTCTACTCTCTTAGATATGAACAAAAACATAGAATGACAAGTTCTGTACATTGCTAAGCAAGAAACTGGCATATATATATATATATATATATATATATATATATATATATATATATATATATGGTGTTTGTATTGTAAACTTAATGGAAATAAGTCTTTTAAAAATAAACTTTTCGAGTTGCCTCCTTTAAATTTTCAGATAATCAGCTGATTGGCTAATATGATCAACTGTATTCTCAGCTAGTCAGCAAACTGTAAATTTAAGTGAGAGAGAGAAGGAAAGATACATTTAATACTGATTATATTTATCTCTGCAAAGTAAGTTAGAGAGATATATATATTTGGTAGCATCTTTCCATCTGCCAACAAGATATCTTCTAGAGTGATCGATGGAATTTAATGAAAATTTGTCGAAGAGCATTGGTATAAAGAACAAGTGGTTTAAGGAAGATTCCTGAAATGTTTTTTTCATTGAGAGCTATTTCACCATTTTTTTCTTCATACAGTTATGTATACATTAATGTCTGTCCACACAATATCTCCAGAAGTTCCCAATGAATTTTGATTGAATTCAATGAGAGGGCGGGCAATGGATCATGGGAGAAGTGATCAAATTCTTGGGTGGATCCATGCATATTTACCTCCCCTACATCGTAGTTGTATGCCTGAACCTAATAATATCACCAAAATTTCATGTCCACACAATATCTCCAAAAGTTCCCAATAAATTTGAATTAAATTTTAGGGAAGGGTGGGCAATGATCCATGGAAGGAGTAATTGAATTTTTTTTTGTGGATCAATGACGATGACAGAAGTATGCAATTTCTGGGTGCTTTGTAGTTTTTTAAAAAAATACTATAAAAATTTGAAATCTCAAGCAACCGAGTTTTTATCTATTCAAATCCTAAACTTTTGAAAATAAATTTCTTTCTTTCCATCCACAACTAAAAGGCGTGGGAGTCAGTTTGAAGATCAGTTATTATCAACAAACCAATGCTTTTCCTTTTTATTTTTTTTTTCTAAAACAGTAAAGCAACTCTGCACCCTGTAGACCTTGGTTTAGATCACTCATCTCTCACCCCACACACTCACATTTCCTTTCTTCCGTTCCTCAGACTCCTTCCGGCAGAATCCATGCCATCACAGATTAACAAGTTTGCAAGTTGTCAAACATTCATTTGTCATGCATTAACAAGGCTCGGATCAAATTAAATCAAATAAAGATTCTATGATGCCATCCTTCTTTCTGTCCCGCTAAGTAGCTAGTCCCCCACCAACAACCTTTTTCCATCAACCCCACCCACACCAAAAATGACTTGCCTCACTGACTGCTCCCCATCCATATTTTTCTTCCCGATTTTTATTTTATTTTATTTTATTTCTTTTGTTTTTAAAGGAAAAAAAAATTTAATTTTTGGAAATGGGAATGTTCCTTCAGGATAGACGTTTTTTGTTTTTTTTTTAGAGCCTCATTACAAAACATTGTTTGCAGACAAATATCCTTTTTTTTTCTCTCTCACTAAAACAAGCCTGAAAGTCAGAGCATAGATGCGCTTGTTGTTTTCTTGTGTGAAGATCTATTGAGAGCCGTGTTGCAAACTTATTTTAAAGTTTACATTTACAATTGAGTAAAAAAAAAAAAAGCCTCTAAAAACATCTAGATTCTCCAGACATACATCTAAAATCTGTGAAATATTACATGTTATTAAAAATCAAATCAGACTTATATCTTCAATATTTATTTCATCGAAAGATTACTTAATTTCAAGAACATTACCAATTTTATTTTTAGATTTAAAAGTATTACTCATTTCATCAAAAATCATCTGTATAGCAATTTGTAACACCTAGATGCAACCAAAAAGCATCAAAATTGGCAATACTGAGCAAGGGATGTAACTCATATGTCAGTAAGTCAGTAATGGCAATCACTGTGAAAGATGCTAAAAAGAAAACTTTGCTATTTATAAAGAAAACCAAGAATTTGAAGAAGAGGATACTTCATCTATTTCCTCTAGTGCAAGTAATGCAATAATGAATAGGGAGAGGGGAGGTAAATTCGACAAAAAAAAAAAAAAAAAAAAATAGCCTACCTAGGGCATTGGCATCTTGCTCCCCTTCAATAAAGTCCTGTTTGGACCTCACAAACTTATCCCAACATCTATTCCATTTTTCAAAACAGTCCGTAAAGTCTCTTTTCTGGATCAACGTCAGTTGTGTAGTCACATCCATATTCTGAAATCTCTTTGGAAAAAGCCAGAAGTTGCAGGAAGTCACATCTTGACTTGTCAGGGGGCTGAGAGACCTGGGTGTTGTGATGTTTTGCCAAAAATCTCTGCATGAGATGTTAAGAATGATTCACTCCATCATCGTGTGAACGATGATCACAGTGCACAAGCTCACTCAATGGCGTTTCACTGGTGACTGGGTAATCCCAAGGGGAAATCTCTATTCATGCATGCACAGCAAGGTCTCCTCTGATCGATAGCCAAGTTACATCGAATCCATGCAACTAGTCCTCAAGATATTCAAAATGTCTGGATACTTTCTGGATAGACCTTGTCACTGCACCTTATTTTTCATGGTTTATAAAAAGTGAATATAGTTTTAAATTATTGGCAGAAATCACTTGAACGATGAGTTCTGTATTGAATCCAACCCAATCACTAACCAATCACTAATTACATATACTCTCTAAACCTACATGGTAAAAAGTGACAGATTCTATAAGTCATTTGTAGATAAAGTAACTTTAAAAAAATCCCCCAAAACTTGACACTCTATTATGTAATTTTTAGAGGAGTTATCAATCAGATTTCATTTTTTGTTTTTGTTGTACAACTGAGGGAAGCCAGAGAATGAACTGGCTGAAATATAACAACAACAAAAGCAACAAAAAGGAGGAATTCAATAGCCCAAACAATTTTAGGAATAATAAAAGTCTCTTCTCAAAATTCTAGATCTTAGTCGTAGAATGGATTGGCAGTGATAATAATAAGAAAGATAAAATCTGTAGTCTGAACAAGACATAGAATATTCAACACATCATATTTTTTCCACTGTTCTTATAATTGCATAAAGTAAACAGTTTAATAAGAATTCATAGTTTTGTAAAATTGTAGCATTGGTGTGTGTATTTGTGCGATGAATGATACTTGAGAGAGTAATCAGTAGAAATTCAAATGATATTACATGGATAAAAATAATGAAAGAAAAACTGTGCAGTTTCTTGAAGAAAGAATGAAAAGAGAAAAGAGGAGAAAAAAGAGGAAACTCAATGGAAATAGAAAGAAAAGAAATAGAAAGATAAAAAACAAATGAAAAGTGAGATGGAAAAAACAAATGAAAGAAGAAAAGAGATGAGAGAAGAAAAGAGATGAGAGAAGAAAAGAGATGAGAGAAGAAAAGAGATGAGAGAAGAAAAGAGATGAGAGAAGAAAAGAGATATAAGATACAAGATGAAAGATAAAGGAAAAAGGAAAAAAGAAAGGGAAAAAAAGAAGAAAGAATAAAAGGAGAAAAAATGAAAAAGGAGAAGAAACAAAGAAAGAGGAAAAGAAAAAATTAAACTGTAAAAAAAGAAATAAAAGACAATAAAGAATTTAAAAGAGATTAAGTGAGTATGAATGGTGAATCAGTGTGGATCTCCACCCCCTTTCCAGTAAAGTTGATTTGGGTCAGGTCCAGGAATCATCTTCCAACAATCCACCCCTTTCCCTTCCCCATGACTGCTGCATCTCTCAAAGTGCATTGACCCCCACCACAACCCCCCAATGTAGATGCACACAAAGGAAGTAGATGCATGTCAATAACAAGATTTATTTATCTTCCCATGACACAAGGTCGGTTTAACGTAGAGCCCCACAGACTTACGTAAAAGCAAAGATACAAAATGCCCAGTCCCTGTGTCAAAGGTCACACAGGAGTCAGAAATGTCCATCTGACCCCCCATTTCAAGTGCAATGTGAAGGTGCTGCTGCAAAGTTGGAATCCCCTAGACTGGACACTATATACTTTTTGAGGTCAAAGGACAAATCTTGGTCTGGGTGAGTATTTGCATGGTATTTCAGTGCATTGACAAGATACATCAAAAACAGAGGGCAAGAGCAATTTGGTGAATACGGAAGAAGAATTTTCAAAAGCCTTATAGGGGAGAAAGAGAGAGATAAAGAGGGTAAAATAAATGAAAGAGGGTAAAATAAATGAAAGAGGGTAAAATATATGAAAGAGGGTAAAATATATGAAAGAGGGAAAAATATATGAAAGAGGGAAAAATATATGAAAGAGGGAAAAATATATGAAAGAGGGAAAAATATATGAAAGAGGGAAAAATATATGAAAGAGGGAAAAATATATGAAAGAGGGAAAAATATATGAAAGAGGGAAAAATATATGAAAGAGGGAAAAAATATGAAAGACGGGAAAAAACAAAAATAATAGAGCAAAGACAAAAAAAAGAGTTTGAGTGATAAAAGAGATGAGGATAAGAGTTTCTATCACTAACTTTCCAGGATGGAAAGAGGTGTACCAGCTATAAAGAAAGAAGAGGGTTGGGTTAATTTTTATACCATATAACATGGTTTGAGCACACACCCCAATTTTCAAAATGTTAAATTTGTCTGTCAAAATAATAGCTTCTTACAAAAATAGAAAGACCCCCACTGAATTAGGTTTCACCAACCGTAAAACTAAAAAAAAGGAAATGAATTAAACAAAAAAACGATTAAGTCAAGAATGAAACTCATCACCCCTTTACCTTCCATCTATCACTAAAATATTATCTAACATATTGCCAAACTCCTAGTCTCAACAATCCCTACATATGTATATAAGTTTTGTAAAAATGTAACATGATGAGGTGCCATGATTTCTTAAGGATGTTTTTTATACCTATTTCTGTGTTCCTACCAGACCAGCTTCACCCTACCCCAACAGTTATCTCTTCATTTCTGGGCAAATTACGAGGGTCAGTCTAGAATAAGTTAGATGGGGGGAAATGTGGATCAAAGTTAGTAAAGATGGAAAATCCATTACGACGCAGACTCGCTTATAACATGGTAGTAAATTATGAACTCTAACTTCTGCTTTATGATGGTAATACATGTAAGACAGGCAATCCTCTATTTTACATGCAGAGTGGCTCTTTTCTTTGCCAAGTGAAGAAATCCACACTCACCTGACACACATGTGTTCATTAAAGTAATACATGCAACTTCTTTCAATTTTCTCACCTTCCAGCAATGCTTCCCATGTATGATTTGGACCACACAGAGGAGGGAGTGTGAGCTCTTCTCCCTCCAGATATGGTCTGTCTTTTGAACACTTTTCTACGTGACTTCAGTCTGACTTTCAGGGGATTGGCTGGTTTACCCGAAATATATATTTTCTTTACATATTTGTATGGGATGTTATATATGCAATTTTTAGTCATACACTTCTTGAAAGACCAAAAGTTAGTCAAAAGGTTGTGCAATTGAATATCACCATGATGTTGTGATGTCTACGAATACTTTGGATTCATTCAATCACTCTTCTTACACATGGTAAGCTTTCTGTAGTTACATATTGTGCATGTCTGAATATGTTAATATTTCTATTTCTTGTTACAGAACTTATAGGAGTCCCAGCTTCTTTCCATATGGATTATACACCTAAGGAAGGCTGTAAAATGAATTGGACAAAAACGACAAAAGCATTAAAAAAAATTTTTTTAAAAAGCATACAGTCCAAATAACACTTAATATAATAATTGATCTCACAATAGCAGAAGGTATATCATAAATATATTTTATAAGATGAGCATTTTATTTTTTATTTTGAATTCTGCAAATATAACACCGCATCCAATGTGCTGGTATTATGAGTTGGGGAGCTACTAACTAAAACTGGATATGGACATTGGGGCTTGGATGAGTTGCAGTGACAGAAGTCCTCCCTTGTAAACCATTTATTTTATAGTCCAACATTAACATCATTTTATAAGTATGAAAACTCAAAAATAAAATAAAGAGGGAGGGAAATTCTTATCTTGCCTGAAAGGCAGGGTGGCAATGGGGGGGGGCTTCAGAGATAAAGGGTGATGAGAGAGAGGCCAAGAGGACCACTCGATACCTCCTAGCTTATTTACGTTTTTTGGTAATAAAATGAATGCTTGGACTACAAATTTTTTTTTTTTTTTTTTTAAATCATCAAAATTTAATTTTCAGTGTATCATTTGACTGACTTCAGAAGAGCGGATGCTGATGGAGTATACATTCTAAAAGAATAGTTTTGATAAAACAGAGGCATCACCTTTATCTTGGGTCAGATGCACTCAAGTCCTATCTGCTATGACCTAAAAAGCCTGCCAGTGGTCAGTGATCCCATCATCATCATCTCCATTTCTAATAGTGTAAACATGGCTATCATCATGATCATCATCTTATCAGTTGAATCATTAAGGCTTGACTCAGAATTTGGTGAAAAATTCCAGCTGCTTAATGCGACGATATTAGCCGTGATTTGGTTTTGAATTTCTGAGTCAGTGAAACAACAAGCGAGAATACAGAAGGAGGGTGGGGAGGTGAAAAAAGATTCTTCAATCAAATTATTGACTAAATATGGTTGTGCCAATATTTATCAATCAGCATACACAAGGGAGAGAGAGGGAGAGAGTGAAAACATGGGGGGGGGCAATAAAGACAAGGGAGAGAATGTGCTTTTCAAATTCCCTGAACTTTGGGGTAGCATCTTTGTGTATGTATCAATTTATGATAATATTTGAGCCTCCTGTTTCTTTCTTTGTCCGTGCCTCTTCAACAAAAAAAAGTACAAGGTGTATCAATCTAATATTTGGCATGTAGACTCACAAATGGTCAGTTTGTAACATAGGCTATGTAAAGCTGACATGAGAGGATAATTGATATTAAAGAGGTAATTTCCGTAAAATCCCCAGTTCAAAACACAGGATAAAATTAATTTTTTTTTTTGTATCAGAATGTTCCCTAATCATTCTTAAAACTATGGAAAAAGAATCCACCGTAATGATAGTGAAAATAGAAGCAACATACAGCCATCCGAATCTAATGTTTACACCCCTTCTCCTAAACCTGAAACATACAGCCGTACAAATCTAATAAATACAAAATTAGTATTTATTACATTCAAGCAATTTCTTTTTTTTAAACTTATCAATTGCAATTTTTTTTGGGAGGGAAGGTTAATTTGTTTCTATGTTTACAGTTAGATTACAACTAAAGACTGAGAACAATAATGCCTATTGCATTTATAACAGCAAGTGAGGGATTTCAAAAACATTTGTGTCCATGATTGAAATTGAAATTAGTTGGAGAAACCTTGTTATAAACCATTCTTTCTTTTTGATTACTGTTACTTTCATCTTTTTTTTTTTTAGTTGATTTTCAGGTAATGATTTGCCAGTAGACACAAAAAACATACTAAAAATTTGTTTTCCACAGAATTTCTTTGTGCTTTTAATCAATAATACCTCTGTTACTATTTGATATCAGTGGTTTACATAAAAAAAATTGGGGGTTGAAGGCTATTTACAATGTAACAATAATACTAAACTGGAAACTTACTTTCTGTCCAGCATACAACTGTCCGAAATAATTTTTCAAAAACAGAAATTTATTCGAATATAGATAAAAAAAATAATTGTATAATGAACGATCTATTTGATTAATAGAGAAGCTTTAGGTTAAGTACATTGACAAGGAAGGAGATCATGTTGAAAAATAAATGTACATAGTGCGAAATAAATACATTCATTCCCATCATTTGGCAACAGATTTTTTGATGAACTCAACGTACAATTCAAAATGTCTTGAGAATGCATAAAGCAATAATGAACTAGATGAAGTAATGATAAAAAATCCTGGTATTATTGGAAAAGATTTCACAACCTCCCCTTAACAGCATAAGATCAAAAAAGAAACGAACTAGGAAGTATTAAGAGAGTGTTATTGCTGACAACCCCATACACTGAATAAAATTTGAATGAAACTCATTTCATAGATAGCTATGATAAAGGGAAAGAAACTGAGCTTCGATTTTCCATATTTTGGATAACGGTTTACTCTTCTTAATATATTTTTTAAAATCTCTCAACAAGAACGAATGCCTAGATCTGTCTCAAAATCTAATCAATTCCCCCTCAAGCTAAGGCCAACCCTTCCAAAAATTTCATTGAAATTAAATGAGAACTTTTGAAGATATTATGGACGAACAGACCAACATAAGTGAACTAACTTCCTTGGCTTAAGTAAGAAAAACAACCAAAAAATGAGAAAAGAAAAACAGGTCAGGTTAGTCATTCAATAGAAACCATAGCTTAACCAATGTCTTAAAACAGCATGCCATGTTGCAGGTGAGCAATCGAAAAATTGGGAAACGAGTGATCAATGAATAAGTTACTTCTAACGACTTTTGTTGGACAGTGATCATTAAAAAGTCTGAGTTAGAAATTTAAAAAAAACAAAACAAACAGACAAAAACTAAGGATTAACTTAAATTGCAAAACCTACTTAGGAAGGGAATTTTGAAAAAAAAAATTTTTTTTTCGATACATAAGGAGTAAGTTTCATTGGAACAGCTTGATACATACATAGCCAGCAGGACCAACTTGAAAACTGAAAAAAAACTTATGTTGACAGTTTTGGTTGACGGTCTCCAAGAGTAATAGAGAGAGGAAGGGGAGAAAGAAACTCAAAGAGAACGAAAAACTGTGAGTTGTTATTACAGCAGGTGGACAACCGGTGGAGGCGGATATTAGGTAGAAAGAAAGAGACACAAGGCTAGGATGGAACCCTGTACAGATCCTATAGTTTGCTTGCACTTACATATGGGTAGATGGGTGGGATAGAGTGAGCAGGGGGTACAACCCTACGTACTGGAAAGGGCCGGGGAAAGAATGCAGGAATTTTGTTAGGCACTTAACAGGCTGAAAGAACAACAAAAGGGGTCACAATAAAAAGAAGACTGACAAGGTTTCATTGAGATCTGTATGTCTGTTGTTTGGAATGGTGGGTGGAAGTTGCGGGGGTAGGGATAAACATTACATAAAAGCTACAAGGCCGAGTGACGGTGTAGATATCAGGGAGGCGGGGGGGTTCGATATAGGAAATCAAAACACAGAATTTATGTCATAATAGGAAACACCCGAAGTATACTTCTACCAATACAATAGTAACTAAAAACTGAATGAAAATCAGTTCATATATCGCCATGATGCAGGAGAGGTATACATGGAGAAAATCCTGGATCCGCCCCAAAATTTAATCGATTCTTCTTTAACCTATGGCCAACCATTCAACAAAATGTCATTGGAATTCATTGAGAACATTCAGAGATATTGTATAAGCAAAGAGGAGTGAATACATGAATAATTGTATGAATAATCTTTTTAAATATCTCTCGATCAAAAAAAAAAGGAAGAAAAAAAATTTCCTGGATCCACAATTCAATCAGTTTTTCTGTAGCCCATTGCCAGACCAACCAAAAACTTTCATTCAAATTCATAGAGAACTCTTGGAGATATTGTGTGGACAGACAGCTATGAAGAATACATATACCTTTTCCAATTTCATTGGCAGAGGTGAGAAAATAAAGAGACAAATATGCCAAAAGATTTAGAGAAAGAATTTATTTTTGAAATTGAAAAGAATGAAAAGTAAAAATCCTACCAGTATGACGAAGTGAAAATTATATCAATTTTCAAGAAAGCATTCTTCTCGGAAATTCTAGGTGAAGAAGGTAGACCCAACCAAAAAGAAATCATGTAAGAAACAGAATTGAGAAAATGACCACAACATTTTTATGAATTTAATTATCTCTAATTCTTTCATTGTTATGTCTCTTTGTTTCTTTATTTGATATCTCTAAGGGTTCTGAATATATTTTGATAGCCAACTCTCCCAGAAGGCCAAGGAAGAATTGATTACATTTAGGGCGGACACAGTTTTTCAAAGTTACCTTTGTTGCATCATAGCAATACATGAACTGATTTTTTTTCAGTTTTTTTTTGACAATGGCGGCAGATATATGCACTCTCTGAGTGCTTTCTAGTTAATATTTATTTTAGCAATATCTGATCAAGTTAGGTTCGGTGTGTTCATTTAAAAAAAAAAAAAAAAAAAAAAACTTCTGTCTTTTCCAACATTGAAAATGTTAAACACTTCCAACCTCCGCCCATCCAAAAAAAAAAAAGTCTCAAAAATAAGCTCAGAAACCAACAGGCTGAAGTTTACTCTTTCCATAGGCCTTTTCTAACTTGAGAAGAAGATAATCTATGCTAGACAGTAATCTGAACTTCTACATAAGAACTCTGAATAATGTCCATGAATTAAAGTATAATAAATAATCAAAAAAAGGTTTAGTTAGTCTCTCAATAGAAACCGTCATGTGAATAACTGTTTTGGTGTTGATCAATCAAAGATTCAGAAAAAAGAGTGATCAATGAATGAATAATAATAGCCTTTTGTTAGGTGGTGATCATAAAAAAATTCAAATAAAAAACAAAAAAAAACAAGTACAAACACCACTGGATACAAACTAAAAGACCGATTTAAATAAAAAAGAAAACTAAAAACCTATTTGGAGGAGAGGGATTTTCAAAAAAACAACAAACATTTCTTCTAGACATAATAATGGTTAAATGCTTAGATTTTTAGCCCTCTATCTCCATTGGTTTGGCCTGTATGAATATAGCCAGCCAGACCAACTTGAAAACTGAGAAAACATACGATGATAGTGATAGTTTCTAATATACATAATCCAGAATGTTTATTTCCCAAATGAAAACAGAGTATCCTTGACATTAGGAAATACATAATGATAAAATAGTCATCACTAACTTTTAATGCATCAATAATACAGGAGACCAACAGATAAAGTTGAATCTAATTATGATAAATAGTACTTTACGCATCCCATCAAAAATTAGGGCATATATAAAATATATGAATACAAATCACATTTTATATAAGTAGAGAATAGGGATTTGCAGTGCAGTGAGCTCAGAAAAAAAAAGCATTCTGTTGATCATTAACAGATTTTCTAATTTCTTTCATTTCTATTACTTTATATATTTTTTTTATTATTCTTTAAATTCAGCGTTCTTATCACACCATTAAAACATTGATGAAATTCTATTATACTCTGTCAGTTGTGTTCTTCAGCATGATAGGAGACATTTGCACATTGCTAATTATTATACGTATGGGTGTTTTAATCTCAGATGTAAACATTTTAAAATTTACAAAAACGATGTTTTGATTTCTAATGGAGGGTTTGAAAACTGCATGAAAAATAAACTGATATTTAAAAAGTAATTTGGAAATGCTTTTGGGAAGTGAATGAATAATATTCACAATAAACAATGTTAAATATATATATCATATATCTATACGATGAACAGTGACACTGCTTGTTTGTTTCTATGGCTATACAATGAACTCCTTCCCTCAAAGGTAACAATGTTGGTGGATAAAAATATCCCTTATTCACTATTCGAAACAATCTACTCTTCTACTTCAACAAGTTCAGTCACTTTTTGATGAAACTTCAGATGAAATTAGTAAGATGTAACCATTCATTTACACTATTAACACTTCAAAAGTGAACTATCAAGTTCTAAGAATTTAAGGAAAAATGAAGACAAATCTTGAAATCTATCAAAACATGGATCGATTTTTTTTTCACCAAACGCAATGCAGCCCCAAGTTTTTATATTTATAATGAAGTAAGGGTTCACAACAAAAAAACGTGTTTATGTAGCGAATACTAACTCCATTATAATTCAAGCTCTACTTGACATTCAACGTATCGAGCATTTTATGAAATAAACCCACCATACATTGTATATTGTATTGTACTATATCATATTGCATTCCTGATTTGTATTGTGATATAATTCATACAAATCAAAATATATTCATGAATTTCATCACTAGTATATAATATTCAAAGATTATATTACTTCTGATAGATGAAATAGGAAGTAGTTCGGGAATCGAAATACTGAACTTCAAATAATGGATCAAAAGATAAGAACCACATGCTTTTGAAACTTTGTGGTAAGCACAGAGATTAACTTACTATGCTCCCTCTGGGTCTGCGGCAGGAGGGGCATCTGGCGGTAAGTAAAACCTCCATCAAAAGTCCGTGTAAATCCATGATGTTGGTATACTCCGGATAAAAGATGCAGAAAAAAGCCTCACAATGAGCTATGTACAAGTGTACACCCGCCCTCAGGCAGGCATTTTTGACAAATGCTCACAGGAAGTTTAGAGCTCAACCAAACATTTATAGTGAAAGTACATCGGAAATAATATTAGCTTGAATATTATTAGATATTTTAGCTGAATGTCGGAGAGTTATTTTTTAAATTCTTCTGAAATGTCACCAAGAGAATTATATAAAGGGTTCAGTTGAAGACAGAGACAAACACCAATAAAAAAAAAAGAAAAAAAAAAAAAAAAAAAAGAATTTGAGATGGGGCGATCTACTAAATTAAATTATGAAAAAAAAAAAAATAGGTGATTTTTAAATTCCTCACTTCTTTGTTTATTTATGCATCTTTAAATCGTGAAGGTTTATGGCATATTTTAGTGCTTCTGTAAATGATAGTTCATGATTTATCCCTATGTTGACAGTTATTATAAGAGTATAACAACAGGCTTGGCTGATGGTTGCTACTGATACTACAATAGTGACAGACACAAGGGAGAGGAGAGGAAAGAAATGCAGTTAAACAAGAGAGTGGGAAGGGAGATGGGCTGAGGCTATAAGTGAGACAGACACAGATCTCGTTATATATATTCATGGCGTGTTTTTGCTCTTCTACAAATATTAATAATGATCAATTTGTTGGTTTGATATATCCAACAATATGTATCAAGTTTACACGTGCATTCTCAATAACATAACCCTGAAAAGCCTTCGTTCATGCTTCCTTATTTTCATTTTTTTGATGTATGGAAAAAACCTTGTGGTTGTGAGATGTTGTTACTTGAAATAAACGAACGTTCCAATACGGTTTCATTTGAAATTGCAAAACATGTTAGTTGAATAAATTCTATTTAAATACAACCATTTTTTTCTTTATTATCAACTTGAAACAAGTGTTTATAAATAAAAAGACAAATCTCTGAAGTCGAAAAAAAAATTTAAAAAAAAAAAAAAAATCACCATTGAATAAACCTGCTCCAAATTCTGTAAAGAAGGAATACAAATGGGGCATCTCTGCACCCCCTTGCCCACCCAGCCTTCTCACCTAAGGTTAGTAACTTCAAAGTCAATAAAGAATAATGGTGTTGTACAATTATTTGAATAACCCCAACCCAATGTCCCCTTACCAAATGATGGTATTATTCTTCACTAGTAACAGGGTTGCCACTAAGATACATCCTAATATACCCTCCCCCACTGGAGGAGGAGTGGCAGCCGACGTCCATGATCACTATATACTTAACCAAGAACAAACCATACTGGCATTTGTTTGTGCCTACGACTAAGCTTCTCAGCCACTTTTTGGTAAACAAATTTTCTGGTAATAAAATTTTAAAAGACAAACAGACGAAGAGTAATGTAAGATTTAGCATGGAAGCAGCATTGTGATTTTAGAGTAAAATGAATGCTCTCCCCCTCTGCACGATGCAAAGCTTTGAAGAAAAAAAAAGTATTTACAATCTTATGAACAATTGGTCCATACATTCACATCTTATTTGTCCGTTGTGAATACAGATGCATACAAGTAAAAAAAAATAAATAAGTATAAATACATCATATATAGAAAGTCTGTCTACAAAGGATCCAGCCATTTAATACTAATGAGAAAAAAAGCCTACCTAGGGAAATGGCATCTTAGTCATCTTCTAAATATTCATTTGGGATCTAATACATTTATCCCAGTGTCCCAAACACTTTTTAAAATAGTGAGCAAAGTCCTATTTTGGATCGCCATCAGTTTCCTTGTTGCATTCTCCCTAATCTCGTCCATGGTCTAAAATCACTTTTAGGAAAAGCCTAGAGTAGCAGGGATCAGAATCTGTACAGTAGCAACGTTTT
Source organism: Thysanoteuthis rhombus (assembly GCA_963457665.1). NCBI lineage: Eukaryota > Metazoa > Mollusca > Cephalopoda > Oegopsida > Thysanoteuthidae > Thysanoteuthis > Thysanoteuthis major. Next base: position 24,161,369 of record OY735242.1, on the reverse strand, counting down.
GCAAAAAAAAAAAAAAAAAAAAAGAAAAAAAACCTACACAAGTTGTGAAGAATGAGCAGGATCAGTTATTGTGATTGTCACACGGTACACAAGGTTATTTAATGGAATCTCACAACTGACTAGGTAACCCTACGAGAGGGTCTGTTCATGCATATGCAGTAAGGTCCCCTCTGATAGTTACATCAACGCTGCATAACCACTTCTTGAGAGATCCAAAATAGCTGGATACTTTCCAGATAATCCTAATGTGTGTGTATATATATATATATATATATATATATGAATAAATATAGGTACTAGTATTCCACAAGAAGGGTCCAATAAGAGTGAGTAAGAAGTAAGGAATAGCTACACTGATTGGAAATAAATTTGTATTTGATAACTAGGATATTTGGTAAAAACGCAAGTGTCCGAAAATGTATTTTCCAGTCCACAAAAAAACTCTCTCGATCGGCTTATATATATATATATTTCATTTATTTTAGTTGTATGGTAGGCTATAATACAATTATGACCGACATCAATTAGAGCCAGTCGGTGGTTGAACTTGTTGCTATTGGCAACCGGCAACTAGATTTCAATTGAATATCAAGTGTGTCTAGATGACCTTAAAATTGCCATAGTACGACAAAGCTACTCGTTAAAAAGCTTAAAGCAGCTGCCAGTAGAAACATCATATTCCCCTGCCTGAAGCGTTTACCGTCTTTGTAAGCAATTTTTTTTCATTTTTAATCAGCTCTCGTTTAAGGGATCAAATGGGACAAAAATTTCCTAGAGGTGAAAGGGGTGGGCAATTCAAATTCCCATCTTGAAATATCCTTATTTATGAAGAAAGAAAAAAGGTTTCCCTCATTATACAAAATCTAATGAAAGAATTTAATCGTTAAAATAATTACGACTTTGAAATATATTGAGTAATCAAAATGTTGTTCAGTTTTATAAGTAAAAATAAAAGAATTTTTTTTTTTCAACATCAACCTTATCACACCTATTTCATCTTTCAGGCAACTGCATACTTATTTTCTCCCAGAACTTTCAAGCTTTAAAAGCGAAGAACTGTTCTAGAATGTGCCTTTTACACTCTTTCAGGGATTTTAAAAAATTCAAATGGCAACTCTGTGAAGACTGAAATAAATGGTAATCCTGAGTGCAATATCTGATAAATCTAGCAGAGGAGTTAGAATTTGTCAGCCAAGCTTCAACAATATTTGCCTGATCACCAAAGAAACATATTGTAGTGTTATCCTGATATATTACAACCCTTTTAATAGATGCTTTTATTGATTGCTGCCTTCAATTGGCTCAATTGGGAACTGTTCTTGTTTGAATAAATTGTTTAGTTCACTGGAAGGGTCCTGCAGTAAAGGACTTCCTTCAAATCCGACCATATACTCAGCCTCACCTTTTTTGTGACACAAAAAATGATCTTTTTATAATAATAAATACAGGTACCCCTCCAGCTCAAAAGTTGAGTGTTCGATCAAGAAACTATCTTGAACAAAGGAGCAATCACCAATAATTAATAAAGGGAAATTCTTTTAGCATTCCCAGACCACCAAAACAGTGACGATGGTATGTTATGCTTAGTCATTGTGGGTTAGGGTGGTGTGAAGAACAGGAAACTTTGGTGTAGAAGAAGGAGGGAGAGGGTTTGAGATGCAAAATAAACAAAGGCTACCTTTTTAGCAAAAGAGAAGAAATGGCATGAAGTAGAAGGTGGGGGGTATTATTTACAAAGATCATAAATTATAACAGGTAGGAAAAAGATAAAAACTAAATTGCTTAGTTTAATAAGAATCCATGACCCATAGAGAGACAATGACATTTATGGTATGCCCTAGGGGTCAAGAGCTCCATTCGCTATGTACACAATACTATCCACCTGAGATAAACCAATGTTTTCTTTCAAGCAGACAATATCAGGGGAAGAAAATGAGAGATGGTGATTTTCCTTGGGAGAGAAATAAATGAAAATGACAGTAACTGAGTTGCTGATTTACATTCTAACAAATTACAAGCTTTTAATAATAGAAGCAAATTATTCTCAGGGAATGGAACAAAACAAAAAATTTAGGACCCAACCTCACCCCACCAGATCCTGCTTCAAGCAGAAACCACTAAAGGTTTTTTTATATATATATATATATATATATATATATATATATATATATATAATGATCAGATTTCTGTATGTTTGTTACTGTAAGACAGCAAAAACAACAGATCATAGTGAGATTTTTCTTTGCACAATATCATTAACATGTTTAAATTTGGAGAATAAATCAACTTCCAGTCCAATTTGTAACTTGATAATAATAGTATACAATTGAGCAATACATCAAAAAACAGCTACCAGATCTTTTCATATGCCAACTCAAGTTCATGTGAAAGACTGGATGTCCCCTGCATGTGTGTCTGAGTGGCACAAGAAATCAATGTATTTCCTGATCTTTCAACAGACCTTTCTTATGACATGTAAGAAAGATAAGTCAACTTAACTGTTGCATAACAGCCAATTGAAAATGCCAGCAGACAGATACTTTCAGGGGTTATTTATGCTTGCTCATTGATCAGTGTATACAATACAGGAAGTGGAACCACAGTATGCATGTAAAAACAGGAAGTGGAACCACAGTATGCATGTAAAAACAGGAAGTGGAACCACAGTATGCATGTACAAACAGGAAGTGGAACCACAGTATGCATGTACAAACAGGAAGTGGAACCACAGTATGCATGTACAAACAGGAAGTGGAACCACAGTATACATGTACAAATAGGAAGTGGAACCACAGTATACATGTACAAACAGGAAGTGGAACCACAGTATACATGTACAAACAGGAAGTGGAACCACAGTATACATGTACAAACAGGAAGTGGAACCACAGTATACATGTACAAACAGGAAGTGGAACCACAGTATCCATGTACAAAAAGGAAGTGGAACCACAGTATCCATGTACAAACAGGAAGTGGAGCCACAGTATACATGTACAAACAGGAAGTGGAACCACAGTATCCATGTACCAACAGGAAGTGGAACCACAGTATCCATGTACCAACAGGAAGTGGAACCACAGTATCCATGTACTAACAGGAGATCAGTTTCATTATTTAATAGCCACTCCTCATAATTCCAAATGATATCTTCCAAAAAAAAATATTCTACATAATTAAAAAAATTTTTTTCTTGAACACTGAGGCACTACTGTAGTTCCTGCTATGATACATATATTAACAAGTGACAATATGTCAGCAAGAGTAAAATCAGTGATGATATTTGAAGAGGTAGAGGTTTCTTATAACAAACATTAAATCCCCATTGAAATACAGAGGAGGAAAACAATTTTCTAAAAGCTGAGGCCAACACACAAGCAGGGAACAGACACTTTGAGTTATGTACTATAATGATACACCATGTGTATTTTTATAATTATTTTTTGTCTGTAACACCCCTATTAAAACATGAAAGGAATTAGATGAAAAAAATTTCAGTAGTCAATGAACGAAACGTGCTCAACAAAACCTTTCCCCTTTTTATCAGGAGCTAAGATATTTTTGGATTTGAATTCAACAAAAATGAAGACTAACATATACCCTAAGTTAAAACATTCTAATAATAGTGAGAGCCTGACAAAATATCAACTTCATATATGACATCAGACAGTACAAGTACACTAGAATTATAATTTCCAAACAAATAACAGAAATAAAAGATGATTACCTTCGTTTACAGAGAAACTTTAACATAACGTCAGCAATAAGTCCACTTGACTTGATTACAACAAAATTAACTTCCAACACTGAAAGTCAAAGTGGCTGCTGTTGGGTTATGGCGGGCATTGTTTTATTCCTGAAGGTTATGACATTTCACTGCCACACAAAAATATAATGCAGCAGATCTTTATCAAGGCTTCAAATCGTATCAGCAACGGCGAAGGTAAGTGTGAAATTATCAGTGGCATGACTAGAAGAGACAAAATTGCATAACTGTTATTTCTCTAGAAGGCTGTATAAAAGCTAAACCTAGAAACACGTGCCTGTGCCTATCTCTACCAGACAGATTTATCTGTGACAAGTTTTTTCTACATACATGTGAGTTTATATTTCAATCAATCAATCTATATGAAGTTCCAATGTTTATTGTAACTTGTTGAACTCAGTCTGCGCAATTATCAAAATCCAAGTCTTTTTAGAAGAAAGTATTGTTATAGTCTCCCTTCTAAGGGAACAGGTTCTTCAATTCATTATGTCCATATAAACATTCAACCAGGGTTACTGCCTATGCTATGGATACACAATTAAGCTTTTGTTAATTTCCTGGGGTTGTATACCAGCAGCACCTACATCTTCTCGAGCACTTCTATCAACATTGACTCAACACCATTCTCAATACGTACTGGAGCAATTTCATTAGAAACACAAAGATCCTTAGATCAGCCATGGCCACAAGCATTGAGGCCATGTTGCAAAAGACTTGTTCACAAAGCTAGCTTATAGCTGGCAGAGAAGAGAGGTCTCACAGCAGAAAAAACAAAGAACTGGGGAATCAATCTTGGTCAGTGGACAACAGAGACAACCAACACGGACATATAATGGCACACGGTCTATCAGGCAACCCCCCTGGCAAACAATGGAGTAAAAGATGAAGAAAAAAGTGGCGCTGATGAGAGCTTTCCACACCTACTAGACTTTATCCCGCAACTGTCATGGAGAAACCTGCTCTCCTCATAAAAGCCTTATTGGCCCTCTGAGGACCTGAAACAATAGCAGAAACCTTCATTCGCTAAGCTTAGCGATGGATTCTATAACAATTTAGTAAATGGATAATAAGCTCAACCGTCAAAAACAAGACGATCCAAATAATTCTAAAAAGAAGAGTATACAACCAATGCATTCTCCGGATAGTCACTTATGGAGCTGGAACAAGGAACCTAACCAAGAGACAAACTCACACAGTATATCAGAAAGAAAATGGGGGTCAAAGACATCATAGAATCCATTAGAAAATTCAAATGGCAATGGGCTGGTCGTGTTGCAAGAATGAAAGACAACTGATGGACATTACGGCTCACAACATGGATCCCTAGAGACCACATGACAACCCCCCCCCCCCAAAAGAAGATGGAGAGATAAACTAGACAAATTCAGAACATGCTGGCACCACGACGCCCATGATATAGAAATGTGGCAGATCCTAGGAAGTTCTATGTCCAACGACGGACATTAAAAGACTGATGATGATGAATAATATATAAAGGCAGGGCACCCCTAGGAAAAAACCCTCATCCCTTGTGATATCAATGACTGCTAAGGGATAACAGGAGCTACAGAGACGAAGTCATCCAGGTGATCCCCTTTTACCAAGAAAACCATAGATTCAGAGCTGAGCAAAAGAGACAATGGTGTAAGAAACTAAGTGAACTTTAGTTGCCAGACCTTCACCTGCAGCCACTGTGACAGGACTACAACAGATGTGAAACATCCTCTTAGATCTTCATTTGCAAGGCCAAGCCATGATATTCTATGAAAATTAAGGACGTGGAAAGTAATATGAACAGTCAGAGGGTAAGTACCATAGCTCATCTTTAAAAAAAAAAAAAAAAAAAAAGCAAAAAAAAAAAAAAAATGGCCTAGTAATTTGTTAACATGGTTGGTTCAAGTTTTAGCCTGTGCATGGTCGGGGCATGTATAGATGTTGGGAAAGTCTTTGATTTGCCTTCTTTTGCAGTTAGTCAATATGAGCAATATAAGATTTAATATATTTGTGCCAGTTTTTGTGGTTTTTATTTGCCTGTACTACATTTTTTCAGTCAGATATTCATATCGTTACATTTATGTCAATATCTACAGATGATCCTCTAATAAGTTAAATGACAGTTGTCACATGACCAAAATGTTCACATTATGTCACATGACCAAAAGTTTGCAGATAGCAATAAATGATTTTGCATTTATTTCCGATCTACACTGCCAACTAACAAAAGCAACAAAAATACAATTGTAAAAATGATAGCAACAAATTGATAACCTACAAATACTGTCTATAGATCTGAAATGAAGTAATAACAATATTCCATGAATTAATCAGACTAATATCCTTACTTTCATTACTACAATTCAAGAGGATCATTTTCTAGCCTTCTTCAATTATATGCCACATCTGGTGATCTTAGAACAGAATCCTGTATTTCATTTACAATGTTTCTTTTTTGCCAACTTTTACCATCAATAAGAACAATTCACAGATCTGAATGATGAAAATTCATCTTAACCATTTCAAAATATTCAAAGATAACCAGATGTGAAATGTAACTGAAACGTTAACTAAAACATAGTGATCAAAACAATAATGATGAAGATACTCATCCATAGAATAGTAGAAATGTTTTTCAAATTTACTTTCAACCATTATTGGCTTTCAACTCATTCAGGCTGGGAGCACACTTATATATATACGCCTTAAATTTTGCAGCCATTTTGAATACATAATGAGGTCACATGACAATTATTTGCCATAAATGAAAACTATACCTTATAACCTTCAAAATGATAAATGACTTCCCAGGGTTTTTTAGAAAATGAGAAAACTTGAATCCATCTATTATGTCCTTTGCTTAGTTACCCATAAAAACCCAAGCCTAAATGAGTTCAACTGACTATAAAAAAAAGTTTAGTTTATGAATGAAAAACAATATAAAACAGATCCTCCGTCATATTGATACAGAGTTTAAGATGAGGAACAGCAGTCTATAACTTTGTAATATGAATTAACCTTCCTCCAACATTATAGCCATGAAGTAGCATTTATAATAACCCAAATGAATCAGTAACATTAATTGACGATTTCATTTCAGACAAGCTATACAACTTAAAAAGATGTTATTTCTCTTTTGACTATGAAGATAGTTGTGGGAATTTATGCTGATAAGTTGTTATTAAAAAATTAGAGAAGAATTTCATAGTTGCTTTTATAAATTGTTGAAACATTTAATATTTAATGCCATTTGAGAGAGTAAGGTATCAAATAACATTAATCATTGTATTGGTTAACCAAATGTTATTTCAATTAGTTCCTCTGTGTGTGTGTGTGTGTGCGCGCGTGTGTGAGTATTGTTGAGCATTTGGACAAGTTTTCAAGCCTTTTTCATTTTATAAAAACTTTCTTAAAAGCCACCTTTGTCAAGTTACTTCCAATTTATAGGATTATGATTATTATTTGCTCATTCCTCTTATTTTCTCATAAAGAACTGTAGTCAGCAATTATAGTTGGGGTCATTTCTTTGGCAGATTTTTTTGTTGTCAATTTATTCTGGATTAAATTAAATTAGACTGAAAATTGCCTTATTCTACATTTTCAACAGTATTGCACTAATAAAATTTGCATTATAATATGGAGTTTTTAGCTGTGTTATAGTAAAGAAACCCACAAACATACAGAAATCAGATTATTATAATATAGACAGTGAAAGACCTACAATTTCTAGATACTTTAATTATGAATCATTGATTAGTTCCTCTTTTCATCCGATTTTGTTTCTTTTACACTCTTTGACTATAAAGCAAGCAGCATGGATTGGAAATAAAGAATGAGCTTCAGACAAATTCTCTATGCTGTTAACTTAATGGTCATAGAATGTAGAATGAACTGATGATTGTAATAGGGAGAAATGAAAATAGGAGAAAAAAAAACAAACTAGTCAGAGATTAATAATAACAATGCTTTATCAGAAATTAGGATAACTCCACATATATTTCCCACTACTACTGCTATATACTTTTGCTATTTTCATAATTTGGGACAGCTTTCTTCAGATCATAAGGTAAATAATAAAAAAGGTCTGTTAAAGGTCAAGCCCATTTTGCAATTTCTATTCCTCCCATCAGGACCAGAGTAAAATTCTTCTCCAAACCCCAAACCCTTATCAAAAACCATGGCAAAATTGTAACACATTCAAATAGATATATAAATAGGTATGGTTAGTCTCTATATAAAAACCATCACATGATCAACCTCTTTCGGTAGCATGCCATGTAGGGGGTGATCAACTGAAACATTGGAAAAAAAAGGGGTGATCAAACTAAAAAAAAATTAATTTCTAGACATGAGGGGTAAATGTTGAAAATTTCAGCCTATTAGCTCCATTGGTGTGTTCTGTACAAATGAAACAGCCAGCCAACTAGACTGATTATTGAAGAAACCTATGTTGACAGTTTCAGTTGACTGTTTCTTATACAAACAGAGATCTTTCATAGCTTTGAGGTTTTTTTTTTTTTTTTTTTTTTTTTTAAGATGAACTGAATTAAAATTCAGCCATGCATCGACTTGCAACCTAGTTATGCTCCAGTAGTATGGACGCAACTCGATTTGGGTGTAAATCGATCATCATTATCAGAGTGAAACTGCACAACATAGGATAACAAGACACATATTTACCTAAACCTCTATTGTATATATGCCTTCCTTGCCTTTCAAAGGAAAAAAAAAAAGGTCATCAATCATGTTTCTTTCCCAAAGACAAGGTGTCTGCTCTTTTATCATCTCCTTACTTTCTCAGTTTGATATATACAATGCATTCTCTTTGGCAAGATAATAACAAGACAGAAATTTTCATCCTTCATAGTTGAATGATTGAACTGCATTTGCTTAAATGCTCTTCACCAAGAGTTGATGGTTTCTAAGCTCTTATAGGGATGTATCAGCGATCAAGCATAAGTTGATGTATGACAGTATATATTTTACAACAGTTGCAGCATTATATATATATATATATATATATATATATATATATATATATATATATATATATATATATATTAGTTAATATCCATGAAAAAGAAAGAACAAACAAAAAAAAATCACAGATACACAGCAAACCCTCAATATAATGAATTTTAGCGTCAACTAAACACGTGGATCCATCAAAGCTCACTTTGAAGTTAAATAAACATGGAGGACACGTGGACCATATAAATGCGTACACTTGTTTTCATTTGATACTAGCTGAAAATATCCGCCATCTGGGTGGTTTTCCCCAGCTATAGAAAGACTATGGCCATAAAACATTTAGTCATTACTCAACTTGAGTAGAAGTGAATTAAACGTTGCTTTTAGGTAATTAGTAGGTACTTCTTATAGAATGTTCAGTGCAGTTGACTTAACTTCAAACAAACTGAAATATAAGAATAAATTTGAATAAAAAACGTCTTATTTATGTTTCAATTACTGCAGATAAATAGAAAAGGATGTTGAAATTCAAGTAAAAATCGTAAATATGTCAGTGACTTTTAGTGCTTCTACTAAAAAAAGTAACAATTATGGTTTGGTTTAAATTTATTATTTTTGTGTCCTAATTCTTTAATGATAAGCATTTAAATATTTGAATCGCAAATAAGTAATTTTATGAGCTAAATAGTAGTCAAAATTAATAAAATAGATTTTGGTCAAAAATGAATTTAGTTTACAACAGTTTTCTTAGGGAAAAACCTCTTCATTCACCTTTTATACAATATGAATATCAAAAACAAAACTGAACCCCTATCGAAATAAATGCAGTGAATGTAAGAAGAAAATTAATAATTTCAACTGGTTTAGTTTTAGTCATGTAAACAGAAGATTAGGAAAAAAAAAAATTTTTAACTCGTTTTTGGTAAGCTTTTAAATGCATTTCTTGGCTTATGAAAAAAAAACAAAAAAAACAGAATTCTTTGGAAATGATTAAAAACCATCTTAAGTGAAATATCTAGAGCCTACGATCGTTTTTTGTTTTTTTTTGTGGGGGGGGGGGTTCAATTGCTAAGGAGAAACGCCATGACAGAGGTTAAGCAAATCTTCGTTAAATTTAAAAAGATTTCATAGAATTGTACAAAGCATTAGTCATCTGCTTAAAGAGGTAAAGTCGAGATAAGAACTAGGGGCAACGGCCTTTGGATTTACTGAATGATGTAGGATAAAGTTAAGAATAAAACAAGTGACAACTGAGCTAACTTCGGATTTACCAAACAATGTTCGTTAAATACGGCGAACGACTGAACTTACTTTTAATTTACTGAACGTGGGACAACCATTAGGTATAACAAGCTTCAACGACAACCCCTTCCTCTCAATAGGTTTATTACAGCATGGGTTTTGTGTTTTTTTAAGGAGCAGGCACAGATCCAAAGAAAATACTAAATTTGTTACATTTCAAATAGAGGATAGGAGATATTTTTATCTACAAAATAAGTGGAATGGTCCATGGTTATGAAGAGAGAACCCAGAAATTCACACTGTTCATTATATAAGAAAATTGACTCTACCCCAACCAATTAAGAGAAGACTATTCCTGCGGTCAAGATATAGGCTAAGCATAACATTGGTGAGCAAGCGCTCATTTGTATACCAGGTTTGGGGGGTGGGTATTCAAAATATTTCAGGGTAGAAGGACTGGGTCAATTAAACAGTCTTTTCCGCCAGCATCAATCCAGAAACTCACTGACCCACCTACCTACTTTTTCGGTAGCTTGACTGCCTAATTCCAATTTGAATTAGGCAACTACTGCCAATCAACTAGAGTTCCGACCTACCTACTAAATTACTATAAGAAATGCCAAATTATCTGCCAGATAATTCACTAATGTTGCTATATTGCTGAAATACTATTTATAACCTTGTCATGTCAAGCTTTTTATTTATAACAGAAAAACACTGAAGTAGTTTTTCTACAGAAATGCATAGCGCATAGTTTTTTAATATAGAATTTTAATATGTATTACTATTAATATCGAAATATAATTTTTAGTATAGAAATGCTGAATGAATGTTTGTAAAGAGAAAATGGATGACACTATCACAGGACAAAAAAAAAATTAAGAAATAATGTAATAAAATTAGAAATAAGCACAAAATTCAAAGAATTATATAATGTAGATAAGGGATGAAACAAAATAAAAACTCACAAAACATTAAATGAAAAAGCCTCAAAATATTGAATAATATAAAATAGAATGAGCCACAAGGCAGTTAAAAAAAAAAATGAAAAATTAAAATCATTGAATCAACTATAAACTCCAGCTGAGGCAATTTGCATCCACTTTGCAATATTGTCATTGGTAATGGAATAAATCCATTTCTTCTCCCCCTGGTATTTGTTGGCAACCAGTTTAGGAGATGGACTACTCTGAATTCGAACTGTGAAAGAACAATCCGGCATTGCGAGAGGCTGGCAATTGACAGTGTAGGGAATGTACGGATTATAATGAATTGCTCGAGTAAAAGAAAGGAGTGTAAAAAAAAGAAAAAAAAAATTGATGAAATGATACAACCACAATCTCCACCCTCACCATGACATCCAGAGTATGAATGAAAGAGTGGAAAGAAAAAAAAAGAAAAAAAAAGAGAGAGACGATTGAAACAGAGATGAGAGTGAAAATTAAAAATTCACAAACAATAAGAGATCAAGTGGGATACAATAAAATGGCCAGGCAAATATAAGTGAAAGTAATGAAAGAGGATCTTTTTAAGAATTACAAATGGTTTGAAAGAATGAGACAGAAAATAAAGTGAAAAAAAAATAAATAAATGGAGAAATTTGGATGGAAGGATCTCTATGACAAAAAGTATAATAATAAAATAAACTATCAATAAGGATATAACAAAATACAGAGGAGACCATTTATTGTGATCGCTCTCAGACAGGGTCTTTTAGATGACAATAACCGACTGATATCATTAGATATAAAAATTGGAACATTTCACATTCATTATTATGTTACCAAATTCATTGTTATAACCAAGTTCACATTATAGAAAAATTGATATAAAATTCTATTTTCAATTCTAAATAACTTATGGGACCAACAGATTTTAGTTCATTTTTCATCATTCTTAATTCATTTGAAATAAGATGCATGGGACCAACTGATTTTGATAACTATTCGTTATTATAATAAAAGGGCTTCCTCTGTATAATCAATGAATGAAAGAGAAATGGGAAAATAACCAATATTCTCCAAATAGTGTCAAGCTGAAAAATGTCATTAAAAAAAAATAATAAAAAGAGAATTTTCCTGATTTCAAAATAAAATCATATCCTGAATATTGAGATAATCCAAAGTGGAAAAAAAAGAAGAAAAAAAATATCATGAAAACTCAATAATTTCTTTATACCCCGCCCCCAACCAATTTCTTGTTGAAAGGAAATTTTTTTCCCCCCAAACTACAGGTTGAGAGAGGGAAACAAGAAACCTTATGATTTCACTAGGGGTCAAAGGGTGGGTTGGATAACAAGAAATTATTCCACTCAAGGTTGGAAGGGGGGTTCAAACAAGAAATCTTATGATTTCATTAATCTTAGAGAAAGAGCCTGGGAAATTTCTAAGAATCCAGAGCTGGAATTCGGGCCTGAGCCTGGTATTCTGTATAAAGTGCCCCATTGATGTGAGGATTACAATGCAATCAGCTCGTCCCTTCCCTCACTGTTCTGGTTTCTTCCTCCTTTCCTCCTCCTTCCAGATTTTCATATTAATGGCCAAATACGCAAGGGGAATTTGATTTGGTAATGCGGTGACAACATGGGCAGGAAGAGAAAATAGATTTTGAGGAAACGTAGAAACTATTCAGCAATCGATTTTAAAAATAAATAAAATTTAATGAACAGACTAGTAGATAACTCGATAGTCATGTGACCAATGTCTTTTGGCAGTATGCCATGTTGGGGGTGATCAATTAAAAAATTGGAGGAAGGGGTGATCAATGAATAAGTTACTTCTCTCACCTTTTGTTAGGAAAAGTCAGTTTTCAACAAATAAACGGACACAAACTAAGGGATCAATTGAGCATTAACTTACATTGCAAATTGAACCCCCACTAAAAACCTTGTAGGGGGGGACAGAGAACAAAAAATATTTTCCTAGTTGATGTTCAAATTTGCAGCCCTCAAGCTCCATTGGCATGACTTACATACATAACCAGCCAGACCAACTTGAAAACTGAAACATTTTGACAGTTTCTACAATTTGTGTTCAATCTAAAATGGTAGCTTGGTCCCATCTATTCCTTTCTCGAAAGGAAAACGAATCTAGAAAGAAAAATGTCACCTTTTAGTCCCATTTTACAGCTTCCAATATGCAATAAAATTAATTACATCTCATTCTACCAGCTCCCCCATAAAAATCTACTTTTATTTCAATCTTTGGTGAGTTGTCCAAAATTTCCTATTCTATATTTATGAGACTTGAAAAAACAATAAGCGTAGTTTATGATATTATTTCAACTATTTGATACTGTCTGATGAGATATCCAGATCTGGAATTTTGACCTGAGCCTGGTATAATGCACAAAGTGCCCCATTCACGTGTGGATTACAAGGCAATCAGCTCGTCCCCTTCCCTCAATGTTTTTTTTTTCTCCTTCTCGACTTTCATATTAATGGACAAACTTAGGTGGAATTTGATTTGGTAATTCCATGACAACAGGAATTTGCAAGACGGGAAGACAAATCATGAATAAACATACACAACTCTGTGCACGTGTGTGTGTGTTGCGTGTGTGTAGGTTAAAAAACAGAAGAGACACACAGACAGATACAAACTAGAAAGCACTCAAGGAGTGCATATTTCTACCAATGTCACTGTCACTAAAAACTGAATGAGAATCCTCGATAGTATACCAACGATGCAGGGGAGGTAACTGTAAAAATCCTCAATCAGCCCCAGAATCCATTTTTTTTTTCGATCAATGGCTCTCAAACCTTCTACAGAGAAAAAAAAAAAATTCCACCGCAAAATTCATCCAAGTCTTCCTTATCTCAAAGCTTAACCTTACAGAAAATTTTGTTGAAATTCATGGAGAACTTTGAGAGTTATTGAGTAGACATATAGCTATGATACAGAGGGAGGTAGTGTAAAATAACCTCAAATTTGCTCTCAAATTTAAACACGTCTTCCTCAACCATTGACTATCCTTGCACAAAATGTCATTGAAATTCATTAAGAACTTTCGGGGATATTGTGCACACATGATTGGCAGAGGTAAACTATAACATACATCAGTAAATGAGAGAATTTAGCCAAAGAATTTCTTTTTACACTAAAATAAATTAGACAACATGAAAGAAAAAGATATAGCAGTGCATGAAAATACCTTTATTATAAGTCCCAGGTTGCATTCCTCCCCATGTGATCTCAGGTTTCCTCAGTTCCTCCCCTATTTTGTCATCGAATAATCTTTTCATGAATATACTTTAACAGCAGTCCTTGTTGAAAATCTATTTCAACTCTATTCCTCCCCTCAGATTTGAAATTTTTTTTACGCCGTTTTGCCAAACCAGTGAGATTGCTCGAGTGGCAAAATTTACTTATTTTTCATTAAGTTTCATTTCATACAAATTATATAAACTTTTGATCACAGAAAAGTAGTTGTTTCATAACCTAGTTTTAATTAGATAAACTTTCAATCGAATTAGAACTATCAATTTATTTATTGTAAAAAAAAAAAAGGGAGGGGGAAAATTTGACCAATTCGGTATAACTGATAGATAACTCAATAAAATCAGAATATTGAAGGGAAGTGAGATTGAAAAATAATTAATATAAAAGAATGAAGTATGGAGTAGGAGAAAGAATGAAGAAAGAAGAGAAAGAATGAAGAAAGAAGAGAAAGAATGAAGAAAGAAGAGAAAGAATGAAGAAAGAAGAGAAAGAATGAAGAAAGAAGAGAAAGAATGAAGAAAGAAGAGAAAGAATGAAGAAAGAAGAGAAAGAATGAAGAAAGAGATGAAAAGGATGAGGATGAAAGTGAAAGAAAAAAAAATGTGAAAAACAAGTACAAATGTATTCATATATAAATAGACATACCAAGAGAGATGCTAATATACATAAATGTATGTATAAATACATAAATATAGTAT